>QJPP01001027.1:0-694962 GCA_003996215.1 Jaltomata sinuosa | reverse complement strand
GCTAGTTCTGTTGTACCTTTCGTTGATTTCTGTGACTACTTGCTTCTATTCTGTCTATTACTGTGCTTTTATCTTATATGTGCCCAGTCGGCCTATGATACCTACTGGGTACCTTATGCTTCGCATTTGGTGCTCACCCCTACCCCCTGCATCTTTTGGGTGCAGATCCTAGCATGGGCCATCGCCGTTAGATCGCTGTGATTCGTGCTTGGAGATCTGTTGGAGACTACTTCAGGCTGAGGGTGAGCTCTTGGTGATCGGAGCTTAGCTTTAGTTTATCTTTTGCTTCATGTACTCTATTACCATTCAGAGACATCTGTATATATTGTTTTGGTTTATTTGTACTCCATGTATGTAGTTGGCTCTGTACTATGATACCAAGTCTTGGGGTTTGGTTTAGTTTCCGCATATGTATATATTTATATACCTGTTATCTATTTTATTCGTCTTGTTCTCTTATTTGTTAGATAGTAGCCCATTACTAACTGTTCTGGGCTACAGGGATTGGTTCACCTATCGGGGGTTGTAGGTGCCATCATGACCGAGAAATCGGGTCGTGACACTAAGTCTCCAAATAACCAACATAAATCATACAGGATCACACAATCCAATCCACTACTAAAGAATCACCTACAGGGGTCGAAACAAATACATGCATAGATAATGGCTCAGTACCTAACCCCAAACAAGGAACATAGTAGGCAGAAATATATGAGTAAGTAGATCCAGGATAAAATAAATCCAAAGCTGACTGGCGGCATATAGAAATCGTACATGTGATCACAGCATTCGAGGCCTCTGCCTCTTGTCTCCTAGGGACTGCATAAAACTAGCGCCGACCTCTACCAGACTGATCGCCATCCCTACCACTTGTCCTGCCATATTAGACACGACCTCCTCTAACCGGTGGCAGCATAGCTCTGAGAGGGTGAGCCGGCAGAGCAGCTGGTTGAACTGTACCTCGCTGGGGGCAATCTCTACCATAGTGACCGATGACTCTACACTTATAACAAGGCCCTGATGGCCCACCCTGCCAAGATGAACTAGATGCACCAATATTGCTACCATGGCCTGATGACCCAAAAGTTGTACCCCTCCAAGTCTGACCATGGTAACCCTGCTGACTACTCTGACCCTGCTTAAACTAAGAACCACCAAAAGCCTGAAACAAAGCCTGAACTGTTTGACTAGACTAACCCTGGTACTACTAGAGTTGATACCCTCTGCCCCACTGGCCTTCACCCCTACCACTATAGCAGGAACCACTGTAGCTACCCTTGTGTCATGGCCTTTTATCTCTGGCATCCAAATTATGATGGTGCAAATCCTCCATAGTATGAACATGATCTTCTATGGCCTGGAAGGATCGCTCGCTGGCTACGAGTACCTCAGCTCTTTGTCTAAGCTATGTCCTCAGTCCCTAAGAAAATCTATGGACTCTGTCGAGCTCGATAGGAATGATAATAGCCCCAAATGGAGAAAGCTAGTAGAAGTAAGTCTCATACTCAGATATGGTCGTAGATACCTATAATAAATCTAGTGAACTGATCTCTACGATGCTCTTTATCTCTCTGTGGCAACAACTTGTCCATAAAGGCCTCATTAAACTCTGTCCTAGATAATAGAGGAGACGAAGATGGTCTACAAGCTACCTGGGTCCTCCATCACAACCTAGATTGGCCCTCTAGCTGATAAGTAGTACACCAAACTCCATGAGTCTCCAATAACCCTAAATAATATAGCATCTCCTCAAAAGTAGTAATAAAATCATGCGGATCCTAACCAAGAGTACCAGAAAATCTAGGCAGCGCCAATCTTAGAAATATGCCCAGAGACTTCTGCTCCAACTTTGTCATCACTGAGCGAGGTGTAAGAGGTTGTGCAATAGAAGGTACCGGAAGAACCTCAGCACGGGGAGCAACAGTAGCAGGCTACGCTCCTGAACTCTGAACACCCAGGGTTTCCCCCTGAGCAGATGTTTATGCTACCTCAAAAGGCTGACCCTCAATTATACCCAACAACTGAAGAAGTAAACCCTGAATATTTGACAAAGGAGCTAGGGCTAGTGCAGATACAAATGCTGGTGCTGGAACAGGTGGTACTTGGGTTGTCCCCTAGTCCACATTCTGTTGCTCTAGGACTATCTTAGGGTCAAACTCAACTCTAGGAGCTCTAACTGGTGCTACTTCTCGGTCATGTCCCAATCCTCTACCCCTACGACCTCTCCATCCCCTAGCTGGAGTCAGGTGTGCTAGGGTCGAAGGCTTGCCCTCGCTCGCTGCCGAAGATCTCGTATGAGCCATCTGCGGAAGAGTGAACTAGAACAAATGAGATTTATAGTAACTATCTATGATAAGATGCACAATATAGGAGAAAGAAAAGATCCATGTTTCCTAAAATGCCACTATAGCCTCCTGAAGATTGAGTAAAGACATCTCTACCCCGATTAGTAGGACTTTAATAGACATTGGCTACTATACCGATGAAGCTGGTTAACCTAAGATCTAATAGCAAGCTATCACGACCTAATTTTTCAGACCATGATGACACCTACAACCCCCTGTAGGCATACCAATCCCCATAGCCCAGAGCGAATAGTAATGTGCTAGTATCTAACAAGCATATGGAAAAGATATAAGCGGAAGCAAGAGACAAAATAAGGAAAGAAACAATCGGAATATATATATAGGAAAACTAAGCCATCCCACAAACTGGTATCACAATATAAATGCTGCTACTATATAAATAGAGTACAAGTGTCCAAAAGAATATATATACATATGTCTCTGAATAACAAAAGAGTATGTAATACAAAAGATGAGATAAAATCTAAGCTCCAGCTGCCAGGAGCTCAACCTCAGTCTCGGATGATCCAAAAGCACTCTGCATGAGTCACCATGAGTCATATGCGATGGCCCATACTAGGATATGCACTAGAAAGATCCAAAGTGTAGTATGAGCACCAATTTCAAAGCAATGGGTACCCAGTATGCATCATAGGCCGACTGAGCACATATAAGATATAAAAGCAGTTAATGGCAGAATGAAAGAAGATAGTCACAGAAGCAAATACACAAGTACACAAAAACTAGCATAGATAGAATATGAGGAGAAAACAACCATGCTCGGCTAGCTACTAGAAATATATATCATAGCACATAGGTTAAGGAAAGAAGAATGCACCTGGGGTCATTGCAATAGTAATATATTTAAAGAGTTTAAGAAATATGTGGTATACCCGTAACCTCAAGAAAAGAAAAGGGAGGAAGGTTACTGAACATAGACATACTAGCAGTGAATCACACAAGGTAAGGATGATAACATAAGAACCCACAAGTCACTATCGAATGAAATAGCACCAAAATAGGATGTAATAAGGATAAATCTACCTACAGTCCAAACAGGCGCCCATACACCTGAGGAACACTTACAAGTAAAAACAAACCCTTTGGCATCCCATACTACCGGAGCGTAAACTCAACAAACAGAATAGGGTGGAATCAAACACAATGAGTGATATGATGCAATAGTGTGAAAATAAGGTGTAATCGTAGTACCAAATATACCTCCTCCGGTGCCTATAGGACCAGTAGGTAGGATCCATGGAAGGACACACCCGTATACCTCAACTGCACCGTATACCCCTCCTCCAGCAAACTCGGCACATAACCCCTAGTCTGTATACCATTTATGCATGATAATGGTATGCCCAAACACAAACAGTAGCCCAACGGCTCACAATCAACCTATCAGCCCTGCTAAGGCTCTAATCACTCTACAATATATATAACCAACTTTATAATCATAACATTGATGTTCGAGACTCACATACATTCCCAAATAACCCACCTTTTGTGGTCCAGAGTAAAATACAAGGCGACACAAGACCATAAGGGTAATACTATCAACTATAACTAATACTATAATGATACGAGTGAAATAAGACGGACATAAATGAAGCGAACAAGGTCTGGGGTGCCAATCTAATAAAAACCAACCCAAGGATGCTAATTAGTACAATTATAGCCTAAATACGCAAAGTCTAATATAAAGAAGATCGTAAACTACCTATCGCTTGATGAAAAGCTTCTAGAACAATGATACCCATGCCCAAACTGCTCTGAGAATCTCCAAGCAATAGTCAAACTATCAAGGAGGTAATCTACACGTTAAAACAAGACTAACATACTCATATTTCTAAAATTATAACTGGGTCGAAATTTGGGTCACAGGCATGCCCATGGGCCTCGCAACCCAAAGCTGGAAATGAAAGAGCACAAAAAATCACCTTACTCTCATGAGTGCACGCTAAGAATATTAGCAGAATTCGGCCATTGGAATGGCCCAAAACAGCCCACAAGCTAGAATTACAACTAAAGGAATCAAAGAGGGGAATTACGAAATTAAACAGATTAATACTTACAATTATGATGGAAAAATGATCACGGGAAAGAAAATCACACTCTAGCATCAGGAATTGAAGATTTATCGAGTTTTAGTGAGTTTGGAGCTGATAACAATGGGGTATGATGGTTTTGGAGTGATTAATACTTCCCAGGGGTTCTTCTTTGTGATCACAAAGGGAGCCCATGGAATCGCGAGGACCACATTGGCTAGACTATCGCGATCGCAAGGACTAGCCACGCCATTGCAATGAACACTTGAGGAGGGACTACATCGCAGTTTCGAGGAGGGATCACACGATCGCATAGAGCAAAGGGAGCCTTCATTGCGATCACGTAAAGGGACTCTCGTGGTCGCAATGACTAATGAAGTAGACCATCGTGAGAGCGATTGCTTCCTTCGTGGTCACAATTAAGGCTTGAGGCCTGCACCTGCAACAACAACCAAAAGAAAACTTAAGGGGAAAAAGTCTCAAAATGGGCCCTCAAGACTCATTCAGGACCCTGCACATGCAAATAAACTAGGCTATTCAACCAGGAATAGAATTCCAGACTCAATGTAATTGAAAAAATTCCAAAGAGAGGTCGATTTAATAAAAAGTAGGCTCCACTCCCCAAAATCAACCTTAAGCCAAAATGGAACTCAACACCCCAAAATGAGTTCGGATGCCTCGAAACCTGAACCAAAGGTCTCTCTATCCCAAAGTCGACATTTTGGAGCTAACAACACTGATGAAATTTTCGTCTGAGGCTGCATTCTCTGAATATTGACCAAAGTAAAACTTCCAAATTCAACTAGCTAGAAAACACACAAAATAAGACAAATCTAAATTGAAATCTCCCAAACCCCGACCAAGGGTCAATCTAGAACTAAATCCATGTTTCGGAGATAAATAAATTATAGGAATTTGATTCTGAGCACATTTACCAAGAATCTTGATCAAAGTCAAAGATATGCTAAATTTAAACACTTAAATAGGGAAACGACCATATAGAACAAACGAACAGCCAGGGAACCAAACCACCAGTCCCAGCAGGCCATAAATGACTTGGGGCCACTATATGCAAGCTCTAACAGTATAAACAAAGCATAAACGTGGGAATGACCGGAAGGGTCATTACATAAAGCTATGTGAGCTTCATATAAGAAGTCATCTATAGCCTGCCTTTTCTTTTTCATCATTTTCCAAAATGTACTTAGCCCCCGCTGGGGCAATAACTCTATCTGAGCTCTATTTTGACATTGACTCCTCCGCTCCCTGTAATTAAAGTCTGAATTATGTCATTTCATTATGGTGTACATGTAAGGAATATTTAAAAGGATGGGAGTATGTCTGTTCTTAGTATTTAACTAATCAAAAGAAAATTTGAATAATAAAGTAATAAAAGTTCTTTACATTTGCATCCAGATTAAAATAAAAGTACATGAAGTAAATTACGTTCTAAAAATAAGCAAGGCTTCCGTGACTTAATTTCGGAGGCATAAGAAAGTAACATAATAAACTAGTAAACTATTAATGAAATGGTAGTATGGTTTATATCCACACGCCTAGAGTGATTAAAACAACAAAAAAGTTTATTTTAAAAAGCACTGGTTTCAACTTTGATTCTACAAAAGTAAAGTCAATGAGGTTCTTTTTTTTAGATAAGTCCAAACTTAAATAGTTAGAAATAATTCAAAGGATGGGTTGAATTTACTTGTGAAAATATCCTTGAATTTTAAGACAAGGCTAAGTGAATCAAAAATATTTATAGGTCAAAGTACTTGGAATCTAAGAATATATTGTTAGAGTGACAAAACAACTAGAGATTTTATTTAGAGACAATATACTTGTGAGTTGAAAATTAAATGATAAGGAACTTTCATAATTTAGAGATCTCAAGCTACTAAATAAGAATTACTGAAAGAGTCAATTATTAGGATATACACAACTAAACTACAAGCAAATGACCCCAAAAATAATTTTTACAAAGCAATTAACCTATACTTATTATTGGATCAAAATCCTTGAATCCAATAGATTTTAGATGACCAAAAATTTTATCCCATATGGGTTATGAAAGAATAAAAAGTGAATCCCTAAGCATTAATAGATTGTATTCAAAATTCTTGAGGCAAGTTCTCTAATATTGTAACGACATGTTCCGTCATTATGAATAAACCATTCATGTGAAGAATTGGGTTGAAAAACTCTCGAGTTTAGGAGTTGAGAATTTTGGGCTAGGTTTGCCACAAATGGATTCTGAGTGAGTTATGGTCTAGGGATATTTTGGAAAAGATTGGGTAAAATATCTTAGGTTGAGATAGTTTTTCTATTAGTTAAGGTGGTAAGGAGTGTGAGGGACTTTTTAGAAGTGAATTCAGACGAGTAGAACTCCCGATATTGAAGTTGACGTAAAAGGGTAGGTTCAGAACGTCAGGATTCAAAGTGTGTTGTAAAATGGACAATTGAGAGGGATTTGACGAAGTTCTATTCAATGTCAACTACAATAGCGGTTTCCACTATGCAATAACAATGATCACTATACCAGGGAAATTCCCTCTATAGAGGAAGTCAAGCCGGTCAGCACTGTCATAACGGGAGATTTCTGCTACGGTGGTGCCGCTATAGCGGAGCGGGGACTGCTATAGCAAAATAAGTTGTTGTAAATGCAGAAATTTCTCCAAAAATATTCAGAATTTCCCAAGAATAATTTAGGGAAGGTCAGAGGCAATTTGGGCAATTTTAACTCATTTTTCCACCAAATTGCTTCCTAAAGGTAAGTATTTTATTTCCCTACTTTAGTACTTCGATTCTCAGACCTTAGAATCTATAGTTATAGACTTGGGGGATGGTTTGTCTTGACCTAAGATGGTAGAATCTGGTGTAATAAGAATTCTAGGGTGTAGAAATTCTTGAGTTGTGATTACATTTACTTATTCATGAATAAACCACCATAATTTGCTTAATGTATCCGTAAAAATTATAGTTTTAGGTGAATTAATAGTGAGAAAGCCCTGGGATGGGTGGAATGATCATGGTTTGGCATAGAGATTAGGATTTGAGTATAATCCAGGGATTTTTAAGCCATTTAGACTGATTTTAGTATTATGTGCAATTATTTTTAGATCAAGGACAAGCAAAAGCTTTGAGAAATGGAAGGCTCTGGTCCAATAGAGCTTTTCGGCTATTTGAGGTAGGTGATGGTTGTTGTTTTCCCATTTGCAATATGTGTACATGGTAACTCTTGCTTAGTATTGTATGTTCATTGCATGGTTAATGGAATGGAATTATGAATGTCTAAATGTCCAGTTGTCAATCATGTGAAATGAACTTGTCTCTATTGCTTGTTGGTTTACAAGTGTGATTGTGTTCATTATTGTTGATTGTTGGATTATGTGTGACATTCGGTTAGCTCAATTACCATGCCTAGTATAGGATACATATCAGTTGGCTTGGGTACCACATCTGGTACATGTTAAATATTGGTTGGCTCGGGTACCACACCTGGTACAGTTTTGTTTATACTTATTTGATTGTATTATGTTAATGGTTTTGTGAGTGGACCATGTTGTTTCTTGAATTATGATTGTTGCATATTGGCCCATGAGTGGTCGAGTGGTTGTACTTAATTAAGTGGTTGGTCCTTATGTAAATTGGGATTGCATATTGAACATTGTAGATGTTATCCTATGGATCCTTGGTTGGTACGGGTTGCTTGAAAATGGTTGGTTGTTGTAATTATTGTTTTTTGAGGTGGTTGTTAGCATGTTTCATATAGTCGGTAAGTTAGAGGGGGAATTGAGAGTCTGGGTTGTATATATTGATACTGCACTTGCTTTCTTTTTGTGAATATAAGGCATATTCCGGTGGCTGCTACACGACCTCTGTTGTACTTATAACATTTCTAGAATCCAAGGATGAGCTGCTTCTTCTGGGCTACCATGGTTTAATCTAGCTTTCCTCTAGTCCATTGTTTCGGACTTAGACTTCTTGTTTTTGTGATTGCATTACCACATTTTAGACATTAGTAGATGTTTTTGCGCACAACTTTCAAAATCTAGGGGTGTTTTCTGCAGGATCTTTATTTTTAGTATTCTTAGCTATGAATGCTAGTTTAATTTAATGCATCTGGTTTTGAGCTTTTAGTTTCACTAAGTGTTGGTTAATTCATTATCTCTCATCCGGAGGTTTGGGGTGGGTGCCACTTGTGGCAGTTTAGGTCATGACAAAGATGGTATCATAGACCTAGGTTCGTTGATCTCGTCATACCAAAATAGGTATAGTGGAGTCTTTTAGTACGGTATGAAGACATATGTACCTTTATTCGAGAGTCTATAGGACTTTAGGAAACTATCTCTTCTTTTTTCCTTCATGCTCTAACTCAATTAGAATTTGAATCTGGTTATCCAAATTGGTATCTAACTCCCTTCACTCTTTTTTCTGCAGATGGTTGATACCTGATGTAACGGATCAAGGGTAGCGGTTCCAGCTGTGGGTCTAGTAGTCAGAGGGCGAGGAAGGGGTAGAGGCAAAAGAAGAACAACACCCATCAGGGGTGAAGCTCAGGCAGTGGCTGAGCCAAGAGCGGCGACCCCTCTCCCACCCCAGGATCCTATTGAGGATGAGGCTGAGGTTGTGCTTGAGAAGGGTGCAGAGCAAGAGGGAATGGAGCAAGAGGGGGAAGCACCGATCGGAGGTGCAGGCCTTCCCCCTATATCACCTGAGATCTTTCAACAGGTGTGGGCTGACAGGTACTGGAGACACCCCTACTGGGACAAAAGATCAGGTTTTGGGCGCTCATCCAACTATTATAGCAGCCACCAGGATGGATGCAACATCGAGTACTGATGCTTTCTTCCATCTGAATCTAGGCCCTGTTATGATCGGGACCGAGCATGAGTTGCTGACCAAGTTCTTGAAACTGAAACCTTCGACATTTCATGGTACAGAGAAGGAGGAAGCCTTTGAGTTTATTCTGGACTGCTATGAGAGGTCATATAACTTGGGCATTGTGTAGCAGCATGGGGTAGAATTTGTTAATTTTCAACTGCAGGATTATGCCAAATAGTGGTGGAGGTCACCTGTAGAGTGTCGACCTTCATCTTTGCCTCCGATGACTTGGGATCAAATCTATGCCCTATTTTTGAAGAAGTATGTGCCTCACACTCTGAGGGGTCGCAAGAAGGATGAGTTTCTAGCCCTTGAGCAGGGTAATATGTCAGACTCAGCTTAAGAGGCTAAGTTTGATGTCATATCACATTATGCTACTCAACTTTTGGGTACTGGGAGGGAGAATTCGTCTGTATGTTAAGGGTTTTAATACTGATTTGAAGGTCTTGTCTATTTATATGACCTTGGCAGGGAAGAGTTTTAATGAAAAGAATGAAAATGTGAAGAAACTGGAGGAGGTCAGGCAGGTTGGGCAAGCTAAGGTATTAACTAAGAAGTCCCAAAAGAAGGGTAACTTCAATGTTTATTAATCCAGGAGTCACATAAGTAGGTTTATTCGGCTTGTCCTATTCAGTCACCCCTGCCAGCTTCTGCATGTGGCCTTCTAGGAGCAACTCAGCAATTTTCAGCTCCTAGAGGCCAGGGAGCTTCTTATACTTGTACTAGCAGGCCTTCTCTTGACTATGGATATTTCCTGTGTGGTGATTCGGGTTACTTCAAGAGGGAGTGCCCTCACAGGCAAACAAATGGGGAATCAGACTCAGTAGCAAAGAAAGGCTATGGTTCTGGTAGGTAGAGGTTGCAACGATAGGGGTAATTCACAGGGTGGGCAAGGTAATTTTAAGAGAGGCTGTGGGAGCAGAGAGAATGGTGGAATGGGTAAGGGAGTAGCGCAGCTAGCCAGATAGGTTGCTCAGATTAATGACAGGGCCCATTGTTATGCATTCTTGGGAAAATCTGAGGCTGAGGCATCGAATGTTGTGACAACTGGTTTTCTTCTAGTCTTTGACTAGATGGCTTTGTATTGTTTAATGCAGGTTCCACATATTCGTATGTATCTATAAAATTTGCTTTGGGTCTCGATTTAGTTTATGATGTCCTTGATTCCCCTATTCATGTTTCTACCCCAGTCAGGGAGTATGTGGTAGTAACCTATGTGTGTCGTACTTGTTCTATGGTGTTTGTGGGGTTGTAGACTTGGGTAAATTTGGTTGTTCTGGATATGCTAGATTTTGATATTATTTTGGGTATGACTAAGCTTCTCCGTATCATTTTATGTTAAACTATAATTCTAAGACGGTAACTCCAGAGATTCTGGGTAAGGATAGACTAGATTGGGAAGGTGTGTACAGGGCTAAGCTGACTAAGATTATATCCTTTGTTTGGGCTAGGAAGTTGGTGGGATAGTTTGTTAAGCCTTCTTGGCTCATTTTCGGGATGTTAGCATGGAGTCACCTTTGATTGAGTCAGTTTTGGTGGTTTCTAAATTTCAAGAGGTATTTCCGATGGATTTACCTTGCATGCCTCTAGATAGGGGTATCGATTTTTGAATAGATTTAGAGCCAAGCTCTCACCCAATCTCTATTCCTCCTTATTATATGGCTCTGACAGAGTTGAGGGAACTTAACATTCATATTTAGGAACTTTTAGATAAGGGCTTTATTTGTCCCAGTGCTTCACCTTGGGGTGCTCTGGTATTGTTTGTGAAGAAGAAGGATAGTAGCATGAGGATGTGTATAGAATACAGGCAACTGAACAAGGTCACCATCTGAAATAAGTATCCCCTACCCCGCACAGATGAATTTTTTATCAGTTACAGGGTGTTTCTATATTTTTGAAGATTAACTTGAGTTTAGGGTACCATCAACTAAAGATTAGACAAAAGGATATACCTAAGATGCCATTTTGCACTCGGTATGGGCACTATGAGTTCATGGTAATGTCATTTGGGTTGACCAATATGCCAGCGTCTTTCATGATTTTGATGAATGGTGTCCTCAAATTGTTTCTAGATTAATACATCATTGTATTTATAGATGATATTCTGATTTACTCTAAGAGTAAGGAGGAGCATGCAGAGCATCATTGCATTGTTATGGGGATATTGAGGCACTACAAATTGTATGCCAAGTTTTTAAAATATGAATTTTGGTTGTCTTTGGTTTCCTTTTTAGTGCATGTGGTTTTAGAAAAGGGGGAGATGGTTGATCCCCAAAAGATCGAGGCAGTTATGATTTAGGTTCGGCCTAGCTCTGTGACTGAGGTTAGGAGTTTTGTGAGGCTTGCTGGCTACTATCACAGGTTTTTCAAGAAATTTGCTTCTATTGCTACTCACTTGACAAGGTTGACTTAGAAGGAGGTAATTTTTTTTGGTCTGACAAGTGTGAAGAGAGCTTCCAAAAGCTCAAGACACTTCTGACTATAACTCCCATCCTATCATTGCCGGTCGAAGGTAAGGATTTCATTGTGTTTTGTGATACATCACATTCGAGTTTATGTGTTGTGTTAATACAGGACAGGAATGTTATAGCTTATGCTTCCAGGCAGTTGAAGCCTCATGAGAAGAATTACCCAAACCATGATTTAGAGTTGGAAGTGGTGGTCTTCGCGCGTAAGATTTGGAGACACTAAGTTTATGGTGTCAAGTGTGAAGTGTTCATAAACCATCACAACCTGCAACATGTGTTTACACAGAAGGATTTGAACCTGAGACAGAGGAGGTGAATAGAATTGTTGAAGGATTATGAAGTGAACATCCAGTATCATCTGGATAAGGCTAATATGGTGGCAGATGCATTGAGACAAAAATAAGTTAGCATGGGCAGTTTGGCTTATTTGGGAGTATCCAAATGACCTTGGATAGGGAGATCCGGGCTCTAAAATCTAAGATCATGCAGTTTGGAATTTCATAACGGGGTGGGGTGTTAGCTAGTATTGAGGTTAAACCCATATTTCTAGAGAAAATCAAAGGTAAACAGTTTCCGGATTTGCAGTTGAACAAGCTTCAGAACAAAGTGGTGTCAGGGGAGGCTTGGGATGTCACATTAGATACTGGAGGGGTATTGTGCTTTAGGGGGCGTATTTGTGTTCCCCGTGTTGATGAATTTATACATATAGTATTGTTAGAAGCTCATGATTCATGATATTCAGTCCATTCGGGTGTAAACATAATGTACCAAGATTTGAGGCGACTTTATTGGTGGCCTGGGATGAAGAAGGACTTAGTTGATTATATGTCTAAGTGTCAGAATTGTCAGTAGGTTAAGTTTGAGGCCTAGAGGCCTGCAGGATTGCTTCAGAGGATGACCATTCCCGAGTGGAAGTGGGAAAGGATAACCATAGATTACGTGGTGGGTCTTCCTAAGACCTTGGGAAAGTATGACTCTATTTGGGTCATCATGGATAGGCTGACCAAGTCAACTCATTTCATTTCGGACATGGTGGATTATAATTCACAGCAGTTGGCCAAGATTTATGTTAAGGATATTGTGAGATTGCATAGGGTGCCACTCTCCATAATTTCAGACAGAGGTACGCAGTTTACTTCCAAGTTCTGGGGCAAGTTGCACAAAGAGTTGGGCACCCAACTCACTGTCAGCATAATGTTCCATCCTCAGACAGACAGTTAGTTGGAGAGGATGATTCAGGTATTGGAGGACATGCTGATAGCATGTGTAATAGTTTTTGGCAGCCATTGGGATTAGTTTTTACCGTTTCGTGAGTTCTCATACAATGACAACTATCACTCCAGTATCAATATGGCACCATTTTAGGAACTTTATAAGAGGGGATTTAGATCAGCCATAGGGTGGTTTGAGGCAGTCGATGTGAAACCATTGCGCATTGACATGATGAAGGAAGCCCAGAAAAAAGTGAGGGAAATTCAAACCCAGTTGTTAGCAGCCCAAATAAGGCAGAAGGAGTATGCATATTGCAAGGTAAGGGACATGGAATTTTAGGCAGGTGAACAAGTTTTGTTGAGGGTGTCACCAATAAAAGAGGTAATGCGGTTCGACAAGAAATATAAGCATAGCCCTCGGTATATCAGTCCATTTGAGGTTCTCAAGATTGTAGGGCCAGTGGCTTACAGATTAGCAGTTCCACCCAGTTTGTTTGTAGTTCATCTAGTATTCCATGTATCCATGTTGAAACGATACCATAGGGATGGGGAATACATTATTAAGTGGGTTTCAATCTTGCTAGACAAGGACCTTCAGTACGAGGAGGAGCAGGTTGCTATTCTTGATCGGGATGTCCAGAAACGGAGGACAAAGGAAATCATATCGGTAAAGGTTCAATGAAAGCATCATCCAGTTAGGGAACTTCTTGGGAAAGCAAGAAGGACATGCAGGACAAGTACCCTCACTTGTTTGAGAATTCATGTACTACCTTTTTCTCTCTTTTATCTCAACCTTTTTGAGGTTGATCGTTTGGGGATGAACAATGGGTAAATTGGTTTCTATTATAATGACCTATTCCATCATTACAAATAGACCATTCGTGTGAAGAATCGGGTTGGAAAACTCCCGGGTTTGGGAGTTGGGAATTTAGGGCTAGGCTAGTCTCGGATAGATTCTGAGTGAGGTATGGTCTAGGAAAATCCAAGAAAGGATTGGGTAAAATGTCTTAGGTTGATATATTTTTTCCGTTATCTAAGGTGTTAAAGAGTCCAGGGTACTTTTCACAAGAGAATTCGGGCGAGTAGAACTCCCGATATTGAAGTTGACGTGAAAAGGTTGGTTCGAAATGTCAGGATTTGAAGTGTGTTGTTAGATGGGAAATTTTGGGGGATTTCCTAAGGTTCTGTTCTGTGTCAACCACTATAAAAGTTGACATTCTGCTACAACAATGACTACTACAATGGAGAAATTACCGATGTATAGGAAGTCAAGTCAGTCAGCACTGCTATAGCAAATGGGTTCTGCTACAGCAGTGCTGCTATAGCATAGCGAGGACCACTATAGCAAAATTAGTCACTGTAAATGTAAAAACTTCCCCAGAAACATGTAGCATTTTCCAAGAATATTTTGCAGAAGGACAGAGGCGATTTGTGCAATTTTAACACATTTTTACACAAAATTTCTTCCTAAAGGTAAGTATTTTACTCCCCTACTTTAGTACTTTGATTCACGGACCTTAGAATCGATAGTTACAAACTAGGGGGAAGGTTTGTCTTGACCTATGATGGTAGAATCTAGTGTAATAAAGATTCTAGGGTTTAGAAATTATTGTGTTGTGATTACATTTACTTATTTATGATTAAACCACCATAATTTTCTTAATGTATTAGTAAAAATGATTGTTTTAGGTGAATTAATGGTGGGAAAGCCCTACGATGGGTGGAATGATCATGGTTTTGCCTGGGATTAGGATTTGAGTATAATCTTGGTATTGTTAGGCCATTTGGACTGATTTTAGTATTATGTGTAATTATTTTTATACCAGGGTCAAGAGAAAGCATTGGGAAATGGGAAGGTTCCAGTACAGTAGAGCTTTCAGGCTATTCGAGGTAGGTGATGGTTGTTGGTTTCCCATTTTCAATATGTGTACATGGTAACTCTTGCTTAGTATTGTATGTTCATTGTATGATTTAGGTAATGGAATTATGAATGTCTAAATGTTCGGTTGTCAATCATGTGAAATGAACTTGTCTCTATTGCTTGTTGGTTTACAAGAGTGAATGTGTTCATTATTGTTGATTGTTGGATTATGTATGACATTCTATTGGCTCGGGTAACACGGATGGTATGGGATATATATTGTTGACTCAGGCACCACACCGTGTATGGGATACATATCAGTTGGCTTGGGTACCATGGCTGGTACAGGTTCTATATTGTTGGCTCAGGTACCATACCTAGTACGGGTTTGTTTGTACTTGCTTAATTGTATTTTGTTGATGGTTGCGTGAGTGGACCGGGTTATTTCTTGAATTATAATTTGTACATATTGGCCCATGAGTGGCTGGGTGGTTGTACTTAATTATAGGGTTGGTCCTTGTGTAGACCGGGATTGCATATTGAACACAGTAGATATTGTCAGAGGTATCCTTGGTTGGTCTGAGTTTCTTTAAAAGGGTTGGTTATTATAATTATTGTTCTTTTGAGGTGGTTGTTGGCATGTTTCATGTAGTCGGTATGTTAGGGGGAGAACTGAGATTTTTGGTTATATTGCTGGCTTGTTATACTTTGTAACACCCCAAAAATTCTAAGCTAAGATCCAAACCATTTTCATATGTTTTTAGATCCAAACCAGATGATTTCAAATGATAAATAGGTATTGAGATCAATACTTATGTGTGTATTAGATGTGAATTACGTTCATAAAGAACCTCTAGCTCAAATTTGAGTTGAAAGATTCCTTACCAATTGAGTTTTAGTGTATGATTTTTCAAGGGTAAACTTCAAACGATCATAACTCCTATAATATGAAGAGTTAGGTGGCCTAGTACCCACCAAATTAAAGTTCTTTGAATCATCTTCCAACACCACTAACTGTGCATTAATATGAGTCTGGAGTTAAAAATTATCAACATTTTACTAAAAGGTGTCTGTCAGTCAAAATAACAGACAGAAACCACGAGAGGAACCCATGGCTCGTAGATCAAACCACGAACCATGGATTGCATCCGTGGAAATAAGACCTGGAACTTAATTTTTCTTTGAAAACCATGAAAAGGTTCCACGGGTCATGAAATGATCCATGGGTCATTAAACCAACTCGTGAAAATAGTCCAGAAGCCTGAAATGTGGTCTAATAACCACGACTTCTATCCACGGACCTTGGTTCATTCCACGAGCCGTGGTTCATGTCCATGGAACCCGACAATGAGTTCTTTTCAGTAGTTTTACTTAGTTTTCTTAGGGATATTTTAGACTTTCCCACCTTGATTTTAATTCCTATACTTTGTCATTTTATGCATATATAGAGGGATTGTATTCATACTTAGAACGCTTTTCCTCATTCCATCGATTTAATTTTTAATAAAAAGAAAAGAACGCTCTCTTTCAAGCTACTGACCTAGGGCTTCATCCACTAAGCTTCAACCATCGATTCTAGTCCAGATTCTTCTAGCTTCAGGTATGTGGGCATTCAATGAGGAACTTCTTTCACCCTCATTCCAAAGTTCAGTTTTCAGTTATGATTTTTACAAGTTATAATTCTAGGGTTGTTACCTAAACAAGTGTTTTACTGTGAGTTTAATCTCTTGAGGATCCTACATGACTACTATTCTTGTTATAACGATTTCTACATGAATTCCTGCAACTAGATTTAAAAACCCTAGATTTTAGAAGAAGTGAATTATAGCCTGATTTTACCCAACTATGCATATCTTTACAGAACTGAATTCCTCATGATACTATATGTTCCCCGTATATGTTTAAGTGATATTTCTAGAAGTTTTACAGATATTTTCTCAAATCCCTGAAATTTGGTGAAACAAACTTACCCTGGATTTACAGCATCTTCTGCATGAATTAACTTTCTTTTCAAAAACATAGCATGAAATTATAGTATTTTCACATGAACTAACTTTTCTTCAAAATTTAGCCCAGTATACTAGTATTCAATTTTAAAGCTTAAAATTAGCCAGTTATCAGCCTACAACTTTTTAGAATAACATAATGCTTTCAGATTTAGTATTGTCTTTCATTCTCAGAACATCAGTATATTTGAGCTATACAGTTCTTCAGTTGCATTCATTGCTTTATATTCAATTTGGAGTAGGCTTAGCACCGAGCGGACGAAGGGATGAAAGCTCAACTATATGATTAGGCTGAGACCTTTAGTAGCAGTCCCTAAGTCTAAGAACTACGGTGCCACCGTAGGTATCAAAGGGGTAAGCTGTCAGATTAGGATGGACACTCTTGTCCCTTGAGGATATTAGTTTAGTAGATCCACGCCATATTTGCTTGTAACCTTGGCATGGTATGAATAAGCTTTCATCCAGGGTTACTGGTTGGCCCCATAGTTAGCTGAGCTTGGGGTATGTCAGTTAATAGTAGCTACCACAGTCAATATTCATTATTGCATAACCTTGTATTCAGTTATTCAGTTCAGTATTATATAGTTGCATATTTATATTCTCGGTCATTGCATCATCTTATACCTTTCAGCTTGCATTCAGTACACTATATGAGTATTTTCAACATGTTAAGTAGAAGGAACTCACCTAAGGATTTACTTTAAACATTAATTTTAGCATAATTCATGACTTTCAGCTAAGTTGCACTATTTCATGATTTACAGACAGAATTCATATTTCCAATCCATGGGTTACCAAGTAACAGTTTTACTTATCTTAAATTATTATGATCTCACAGTTACAGTTAAAAAATAGAACTTACACCCTCTTTAGTAAAAGGGCTTATATTTTACAGGTTTGACTTATGTACTTCAGATGTTCTACTTAGTCCAATTTTCATCCATGCTTTAAGTATACATGTTTTCTCATGATTCTAAAGTTAGTGCATTATCTCACATGCTCAGTACATTCAAAGTACTGATCACATACCTTCTTGTGTTGCATCCTTTTGATTATGTCAGTTTTAGTGCTAGATCCCATGATCATGGTCAGACAAATTGCAGCTTCCAATCAGCAAGGAATAAGTTCTCCTTATTCGGGAACTTCATTCAGTAGTAGTCATAGAAGTTTATTTCCAGTTTTACACATAATTAGAGATAGTTGGGGGTCATGTCCCAGCTAACTATAGTCAGTGTTAATAGAGGCTTCATAGACAGTCAGACATGCAATCAGTTAGTTGTATCAGATTTCAAATGTTATTATATCTCAGTTTCTGAAAGTTTATTTTGTTTTAATATTTCTTTTAAGAGCTCAGCATATTTCAGCTTTCGTATTATATTTCAGTATGTATATCAGTAGTTTACCTTGCCATGGGTTAGTTAGGGTCACTTATGACTCTAAACACTATGTTACGTCAAAGGTGTAGGCTCAGGTTGTGAAAAACTTGGTATTAGAGAACAGAGTTCAAGTGTCCTAGGGTGTCTTTGAAGCCATGTCTATTAGAGTCTTACTTATGGGTGTGTTGTGCACCACACTTATAATTAGAAGGCTACAAGGAAGTTAGGAAATGTTTCCCTACTTTCATACTCCAGATCGTGTAGTAAAGTTATTCCTTCAGAAACTTATGCAGATTCATGCGTTAATCTAATTCCTCCAATCATGCCTCATATTCGAGGTGGTAGGAAGAGTAAAGTTCAAATTCCTGTTAGTGGCTCTCAGATAGAGCCATCAGAAAGTTAATAGACTGCACAAGGGCTTGAGAGAAGCCACCAGTGTGTAAGTCTACTAATTCAAAAGCATGTATTCTTTTTCACTCGTGTAGTTGAGACTATAGTAGAATGTGCTCTCAGACCCCAGACGCTTTACTACGAATTGTGCCATAGCCCAAGGGTATAGTTCTATGAGCGTTTGGTAGAAAAATCACTCATCATTTAGTGTGAATTGAGATGTTATGGGCCATAAGTAGTAGAATAACTCCAGAACTAGATGTACAAATTTAGAAGTATAATAGCTATAAGATGAGGATGGTGGTGCTAGTTTTATAGAAATGACCCAGTAGGTTTGACATAATGCATGCAGAGAATTAAGTTGATTAATTTGTAATAAGTATGGTGGTGTAGGTAAGATGTATATATGACCCCTAGATGAATTGGTAAATTGTGACTAAGTTATGAGATAAAGAAGAGGGCCTTAAGCATTAAAAAGGTAGATATGTACCCAGAGTAGTATGTTTTTACATGACGTTCAGGAGACTATATATAGATGATGTTGAGTACCTCAATGTGATTTTAATTAACTTAATTTGGGTGATGTGAACTTAGAGATGGGATGTTAGTAGATATATAAATGAAGGTCAGATTGCTAATGTGTTAGAAGAAGTTGTTAGGGGTGCTAGTAACCGTATGAGTCCTCTATTGATAGCCTTAAGGGTAAAGAGGAATCTAAGAGATGACTCAAAAGAAGACCAAGCAAGGTTTTAGCATCTTCTGTTATAGCCTATCATGGAGAGTTTGGCATCCAGGAGTATAGTGATACCCCGACCTTACAATAGTTAGTTGATTATAGCCAAGTTCATGGGAGTGATCCACAGACTTAGAGGGGTGACTTTCAAGCTAAGTGGGAGATGATAGAATGAAGAACTAAGTTGAGTCTTGTAACCCAACTAGTATAAAATTCTAGAAAGAGCTCTGATGGTATATTGATCCATTCTTATTCTAGCGGATTCCTAGTGCTTCAGTCAAGATGACACCATACTCAGACGTATTTGTGCCATATTCATGAACAAGTTCATGCACTCTATACAGATTCATGTCCATGCTCACCTCCTAAAACAAATAGAAATTACTCCAGACAACAGTTCTAGTCTTACTCCATGATTCTATGAATCCAAGTTTCATGTCATAAGGCTCTCTTTATATATTTAAGCTCATGTCTCATAGTATGATCAGTTCTATGTACTCAGTTCAGTCCTCAGTATATGCCTTGATGGCTAATGAAATTATGCTACATCATGTATATGCTCAGACCAGACTTCTTGGATAGTTCATGTTTATGCTTCCTTACTCTAACCATGCTTCACATATCCAGAATGTGAGATACTCAAGCCTTGGCACTTGACTTCTCAGACCTCACCTTGAGTGGCTAGATCACGCTATGTATAAGTCAAGATTGACCAATATTCCTTCATTTGTGATGCTCATGCTCCCACTCTATTCCTTCAGTGGTCTTGAGTTATGTTTTCACAGCTGTTAGTAGATAAAGCTAAGTAGTAGCCTAGATGGGAAGTATTAGATTTTCCTCTTTTGGGTGTCCCCTTGTAGAAGTTCTTGCAGTTACAGTTTCTAGATATGCTAGGGAAGAGGAGATGAGTCTCAGGTAGTGTCAGCTACCAAGAATCCATAAGATAATCATAGTAATAGGCTTGAATGTCATGATGAAATACGTATGTGCCTTTGCTTTGTGCGACTAGTGACCTATTTATTAGACTTCAAGGTTAGTTGATTTTCGTGATACGAAGGAATATCATTCTTTGGAGATAACTCCATATGTAAGATATTTAGTCGAGATAGGCTTGAACATGGTGAAAGCAGGTAGTTACACTTAGACCTTATCATCTATATGTGCGTTGATGAGAATTTTAGTTGTAGATGGTAAGTGTGGTATTAAGAGGAGTTAGTGTAGTTAAAGTGTGTGCCAAAGCTTAAAGGTGGTCAACTGTATTGTTTAAGGCAAGAATAGTCTTATTCTTAATCCCTATTCAAGGTTCTCATGCCTTATGTCCAGTAGCTTTAGCTAGCAAGATAGTAGACTTCTCATATCAGATCAGTTCAGACCTGCCGGTAATCATTCCTAAGGCCAGAAGGCCCTACCCTCAGTTCAGTCCATGCTAGTGAGTTCAGTTTAGAAGAGAATAGTTTTCTCGTACAGTTAATCCTCTGAGTTTTATGTTACTTTTAGTTAACGTAATTTCTAAGAATGCATGCATTCTTTATGAGGTCTAACTAAGTCTCTACTCTGACACTAGACCAGTAATCATGTAGGACATTCAGTTTCATGTACCATCAGTTGTTATCATGCCATCAGTATGTATACATGCCTCATGAATTCACCTCAATTTATATTTCAATCAGAAATCAGTTTTCAAGTTAGTACTTCAGCTTTTAAAACTCAGTTGGTGGGATTGCATCTCTTTCCTGACCATCTCAGCTTAGTAAGACTTCATTCGAGGACAAATGATCCCAAGGGGGAGATATTGTAACACCTCGAAAATTCTAAGCTAAGATTCATACTGTTTTCATATTTTGTTAGATCCAAACCAGATGATCTCAAATGGTAAATAGGTGTTGATATCAATATTTATGTGTGGAAAGTGTATTAGATATGAATTAGGGTCATAAAGAACCTCTAGCTCATAGTTGAGTTAAAAGCTTCCTTGCCGATTGAGTTTTTGTGTAAGATTTTTCAAAGGTCAACTTCAGATGATCATAACTCCTATAATATGAAGAGTTAGGTGGCCTAGTACCCACCAAATTAAAGCTCTTTGAATTTTTTTTCTAATTCTACTGACCAAGCATTAATACGAGTCTGGAGTAATAGAGTATCAGTATTTTACTAATATGTGTTTGTCCATCAAAATGACAGACAAAAACCACGAGAGGAATACACAGCTCATAGATCAAACAACGAACCGTGGATTACATCCGTGGAAATCAGACATGGAACTCAATTTTTTGTCTGAAAACCACAACAAGGTTCCAAGGATCGTGGAATGATCCACGGGACATGAAACCAACTCATGGAAATAGTCCAGAAGCCTGAGAGATTATCTGAGTACCACGACTTCCATCCACGGACCGTGGTTCATTCCACAGGCCGTGGTTCATGTCCGTGGAACCCCACGCTGAGTTTTTTCAGTAGTTTTACTTAGTTTTCTTAAGCGTATTTTAGACTTTTCCCACCTTGCTTTTAATTCCTATACATGGTCATTTTAAGCATATATGGAGTGATTATATTCAGACTTAGTATGCTTCTCCTCATTCCATCGATTCAAGTTTTAAGAAAAAGAAAAGAACGCTATCTTTCAAGCTACATATCTAGGGCTTCTTACCCAAAGCTTCAAAGATTGATTCTAGTCCAGATTCTTCTAGCTTCATGTATGTGGGTATTCAATGAGGATCTTCTTTCACCCTCTTGCCTAAAGTTCAGTTTTCAGTTATGATTCTAGGGTTCTTACCTAAACAAGTGTTTTAATATGAATTCAATCTCTTGAGGATCCTACATGACTACTATTCTTGTTAAAACGATTTCTATATGAATTCCTGCAATTAGCTTTCAAAACTTTAGATTTTAGAACAAGTGAATTATAGTCTGATTTTACCCAACTATGCATATCTTTACAGAACTTAATTCCTCATGATACAATATGTTCCCCGTATATATTTAAGTGCTATTGCAAAAAAAATTACGGATATTTTCTTAAATCCCTAGAATTTTGGTGAAATAGACTTAGCTTGGATTTACAACATCTTCTACATGAATTATCTTTCTTTTTAAGAACTTAGCATGAAATTGTAGTATTTTCAAATGAACTAACTTTTCATTAAAATTCAGCCTAGTCTACTAGTACTCAGTTTTAAAGCATAAAATTACCCAGTTCTCAGCCTACAACTTTTTAGAAAAATATATTGCTTTCAGATTTAGTATTGTCTTTCATTCTCAGAATATCAATATATTTGAGATATCCAGTATTTCAGTTGCATTCATTGCTTTATATTCAGTTGTGAGTAGGATTAACACTGAGCGGATGAAGGGATGAAGGCTCAGCTGTCAAATTAGACTCAGACCTTTAGTAGCAGTCCTTAAGTCTCAGAACTACAGCGCCACCATAAGTATCAAAAGGGTCAGCTGTCATATTAGGCTGGACACCCTTGTCCTTTTTGGACATTAGTTTAGTGGATCCACGTCAGATTTGTTTGTACCCTTGGAAAGGTATGAACACCCTTCCATCCAGGGTTCTAGGTTAGCATCATAGTTAGCTCAACTTGGGGTATATCGATTAATAATAGCTCCCACAGTCCATATTCATTATTGCATGACCATGTATTAAGTTATTCAGTTCAGTCTTATACAGTTGCATGTTTATTTTCTTGGTCATTGCATCAGCTTATACCTTTCATCTTGCATTCAGTACACTATATCAGTATTATTAGCAAGTTAAGTAGAAGGAACTCACCTTAGGATTTACTTTAAACATGACTTTTAGCATGACTCATGACTTTCATCTTAGTTGCACATGATTTAAAGAGAAAATTCATCTTTCCAGTCCATGAGTTTCCCAAGTAACAATTTTACTTATCTTAAATTATTATGATCTCATAATTACAGTTACAAAATAGGACTTAGACCCTCTTTAGTAATAGGGCTTATGTTTTACAGTTTTGACTTATGTACTTCAGATGTTATACTTAGTCAAGTTTTCATCCAAGCTTTCAGTATACATGTTTTCTCATGATTCCAAAGTTAGTGCATTATCTCACATGCTCAATACATTCAAAGTACTGATCACATACCTTCTTGTGTTGCATCTTTTTGATGATGCAGGTTTCAGCGCTAGCTCCCAGGATCATGGTCAGATAGATGGCAGCTTCCAGTCATCAAGGGATGAGTTCTCCTTATTCGAAAACTCCAGTCAGTAGTAGTCATAGCAGTTTATTTTCAATTTTACAAATTGATTAGAGAAAGTTGGGGGTCATGTCCCAGCAAACTGTAGTAAGTGTTAATAGAGGCTTCATAGACAGTCAGATAGTCAGTCAGTTAGTTATATCAGTTTTCAAATGTTATTGTATCTCAGTTTATGAAAGTTTATTTTGTTTTAATATTTATTTCAAGAGCTCAACATATTTTAGCTTCCACATTATATTTCAGTTTGTATCTCAGTAGTATGCTAGGCTATGGGTTAGCCTTAGCTCACTTGTGACTCCAAGCACCGTGTTATGTTTAGGGTGTAGGCTCGGGTCATGACATACATGTTTTATCCTGCTTTACTCATATTTAGTTTAATGTTCATATGTTGTTATTGGAGCTTCCCGATGATCCTACAAGTACACTGTTGTTGTGTCTACTTATACTACACTTGCTTTTCTTTTGTGAGTATAGGACATATTTCGGTGGCTTCTACTTGACCCCAGTTATAGTTTTGACGTTTTAAGAATCCAAGGGTGAGTTGATTCTTCTGGGAAACCATGGTTTCATCTAGCTTTCCTCTAGTCCATTATTTTGGACTTAGACTTCTTATTTTTGGGGTTGCATCACCACACTCTAGACATTAGTAGATCTTTTGGTACACGACTTTCAGATTCTAGGGGTGATTTTTGTAGGATCTTTATTTTAAGTAATTTTATCTATAAATGCTAGTTTAATTTAATGCATCTGGTTATGAGTTGTTACTTTCACTAAGTGTTGGTTAATTCATTGGTTTAATCATCCGGGGGTTTGGGGTGGGTGCCACTCGCGGCGGTTTAGGTCGTGTGATAAGTCGGTAATCTACCAACTTATTGAGCCTTTATTCATGAATTATTATCATGCTTTGATAATATTTAGAGGTATTTATGGCCTTTATTTCTCCAAATAAAGGTGTCATGGTTAAAAGTAGAAAATAAGGAGTTGGACCCAAAAGAGCTCAAAAGGAGTTAAAGTGTGAAGGTGATCAAAATAGATCAAGATTCTTCCAAGAGGTAGGACGATCGGGTGACATGCACAACGGCTGGTGTGGACTACACCCCCTTTGCATGACACTCAAAATTTGCTGAATTCACTCGTCTATTGAAACAGAGTCGTGCGATGCGCACAATGGCTTGTATGACTGCACATCACACCATATATCACATCATACGTCTCCCGAAGGGTATTTTTTTCAAGTTTTATATGACGATTTGGAAACCTTCTAAAACCCAATTTGGGCATTGTACTCAATAGGTTTTCCAATTTGGAATAGTTTTGAGAAATTTTCCATTGAGAAAGGTTCCCAAGAAAGATAGAGACTACTTGCTAGTTCTCTCATTCAACCTTCTGAATCCACCATTATTGTACAAATTGAGCTTGGATATTGGATAATAAGATTACAATGAATGGATATTTGGATTACCCAATTGGTATAATGATAAGTCGGTATTCTACCTACTTATTTAGCCTTTAAGCTTATGCCTTTTCTAAGAATAAATGGGAAAATAGTGCAATTGACACATATTACTTCTATTTTACAGGTTTTTGTGTTTTAGAAGTGTTCGGGAAGAATTTGGATGAAAACAAGTCGAAAGGAAGCTATTCAGAGAAGTAAGTAGTTGTCAGCAGTTCTTGCCTTTGCGAACGCGGGGTCCAAGCCGTGAATGCGAAGGCCTACTAAGCCAATGCTCAGCGAACCCGACCCCTTGACCGCGTACGCGAAGTTCAACTAGACAAAGACACTTCGCGTACGCGGCTGACCTTCCGCATAGGCGAAGAAGAAAATCTGAGCAGCTAGGAAGTTTTGGAATTTCACTTCCGTAGAAACCCCAATTCACATAAAACACTTCCAAGCCATCTTGAAACATATCTTTGGCTATTTTCAGAACTTTTGAGCAAGCTTGGTAGCAAGGTCCATCAACCAACACCATAGGAGTGAAGATTTGGATGCTCTTTATTATAAATCTTTAGATTCCATTATTCAACTCTTGTTCTTAATTGCTATTTATTTGGTGTATTGTTGACTTGAGATTTTGGGTATGTATTAGAGATAATACTTTTTGGGTTATTGAATTCATATATAGATTATATTCTTGTTTGATTATTTGGGTCTATTGAATCCTCCATTGCTTGAATTTATAGTCAATGGTTGCAAACATTGACTTAGTATTCTGATTTGGGTTATTGCTCGGGGGAGAATATCCCTAAATTCAGGAATATTCAATAGTGGGAACTTGGGAATCCATCTAGATTGGAGGCTAGACATAGCTCCAATCATGGAATCTCCTATTTAAGGGTCCGAGGTAGAAACATGACGACCTCCCCAAGTTAATTTGTTGCTTGTTTATCGCACAGAATGATCTTCTAACCAAAATCATTCAAAAATGTGGTTGTTGATCGAGAGATAACATTCCATACTTATGACCAAGACTACCTAAGTGTCAATCGGGTGCAAGTCTTGTGAATTTTAATTCCTAAGCCCATATCCCCCTTATTGTCCTTGCTTGACGAAACCAAGGAACGCCATTGATCAGTCTATCTTTTATTTGTTTTTCTTTATCGTTTAGTATTAGTCTAAAACCCCCATTTTATATATCTTTTTCCTTTCTTGTTATTTCAACTTCAATAAGTTGCTTAGATTCTTTATTTGCTTAGATTCTTTATTAGCTCGATCGCGACTATATTATTCCCTTAGGTACGACCCCGACACTAGTTGGGAATTATAAATTTTGTTTCGACTATGCGATCGGTGTGACCTCCTACTTGGAGAGCATGATTTGAGCATTATCAAAAATGGCGCCATTGCCGGGGAATAATTTGGCGTATTGAGTTAGTTTAGAATTTGAGTTTACTTACTCTAGTTCAATTTTGTGAATAATTGTTTTTCTTCTTGTTTAGTTTTAGTTTGGTGATGGCATCATGGCTTATTTGAATTTTACAAATGGTGATTGTTGCATTCCAATTTATATTCCCGACCATTGTGTTTATTGTGGAGGAACCCACCTCGGAAAAAGGTGTAGAATTAGCCCTAGGAGAGGAAGGTATTCTCCCTCTTGTTCCTATGATGGGTGCAATTTCTATTTGTGTGGTGGTCGTGATGGAAATTGGAGCGATTGCCCCAGTGATGATCGTCCCCCTTCCCCTTCTTGTGCTAACAATGTTGCTAGTGGTGCTTGTGACCTTAATAGGGACCATGAATCCGTAAGAGAAGAAGGCATATACGGTAAGCTCCAGACCCTCTTGGCCTCGCTAGAAACCCAAGAGGAGGGTGTGCAATCCATAAAGCAATGCTTTGTGGACGCAAGGGCGAAAGAAGAGGAAAACACAAGGGAGGATCATAAAATGAAGGTGGTTTTGCAACCAACTACACAAAGTGTGGGTCATAATGTCATAACATCTCTAAGTGAGGATGTTATGAATGAGGTAAACTTGAAGGTGGAGACGCGTAAATCCCACTTCAACCATTGTTTGACCTTAAGTTTGATTCGATGGATGAAAGTCAAAGTAATGAAGCTTTTGGAATACCTTGGAAGGAGGGTGGATGAAGGTCTATCCGGTTTTGAGTTTGTCATGGAACAAAGTCAAAGCTTCCTTCCTTACTTGAAGGCCAAAATATGTGACATGTGGAATCAAGAGAATGGCCTTCTAATGCTAAAACCTTCACCCCGAGAGTGCCACCGGAAATTTGATTCATGTTTAGGTCGAAGGTTCAAATCTTCCAAGTGGAAATCTCGAGGGTGAGGTAGCCGGCATCACACCGCGATCTTAAATTATGCGCTTGATAGGAGAAAACCCATCATTTTTATGCTTTACTTCACTTTTTGTTTGTTTTTGGTGTGTTCTAGGTGCCCATGGAAATGAGAAGAGAAACCAAGTGTTGAGAAGCACCAAAAATACCTCAGAAAAATGTGCTTTTTGCACCTAGAAGAGTTCCCATCGCACATACCATCGCACAACCAACCAGTGAACTGATAAAAAACACTGGCATGTGCGAACATGGTGCATTTCGCACCTTACAAAGTGCACATCACACATAGCATTGCACATCACGGGCACAATGCTGAAGAAAAGTGAAAAATCTAGTCAGTCCGGTCTTCTTCGCGAATGCGGAATACTGACCGTGAACGCGAAGACCAGGTTACATCATGCCTTCACAAATGCGTGGACCAGCTGTGAACGCGAAAGCGAGTTAAACTTCAAACCTTCACAAATGCGCCAGGCCACCGCGAACGCAAAGCTTCCAGGCAGTTCTAGTAAAGTTTAAAACGTTCAAAAATCAAAAGGTTCCAAAATGCTTTCTTCTCAAAACAAAGTTACTCTCTCCTCCTTTGGCACACAAAAATTCCATCAAGTTCTTCCATTCATTGCTTTACCAAGTGCAATCCACCAGGTATGAACTCTGCCCTTCTTATATTTTTAAATGGGTTCCTTTCTTCCTCAACTTGATGCGTAGAAATTGGGTAATGGCAGTTCTTAATTGGTCTCCTTTTTCTTTAATTCAAATTCTAGTTATGTTCAAGTGTTAAATTTTAGGTAAAATTGGTTGAGGCTATGTCTTAAATGGTGGGACTAAAAAGTGGTGTTTTTATTGGTTCTAAAACCTTGGAAGATCAAGCAAAAACTGCTTACCTCCCATGTGTTTGAGAAAATGCCTCAAAGAGGCACTATTCTAGGCATCATGATAACCTTCACGTTTGCGGGCACCTTGCCGCATTGGCGTAGGCTTAAATTTCTGAAAAATAATTCTTTCTTCGCGAACGTAGCCGGCTGGCCGCGAATGTGAAAAAAGATTGCCTGGCAGTGTCAAAATAGTGGCAACACACATCCCGCCTCAGAACTTATTTTGGCTATTTATTTGGCCTAAGTACTTCATAATACATTGTTTTACGTGTCCCTAAGAACTTTTAACATAATGGTCTATTTTGTAGGTACTTTGATCAAAAGGATGGCCTCCAACGGTAGTGACAATGAAGTTGAAAATGCTCTGGATGTGTAAATGGAGGAGCAATACAGTCATGATAGGTTCTTATCGGTATCATGTGAATGCCGGTATGATGAGCTATTGTCCAAACCCTTTGTTAGGGAGAAAGGAATCAATATGGATAAAGTTTAGAAGAAAATGCCAGACTTCTACAAGAGGTTGGTGGAGCAGGGTTGGATATGTTTTACTCTTCAACTTATCGTGGCTAACCACACAGTGGTCACTGAGTTCTATGCCAATGCTTCGACCACTGATTTCAATGGTGCACTAGTTACTATCGTTCGGGGAGTCCAAGTGAGCTTCAACTCTGAGATCATCGATGCACTTTACCACCTTTTAGATGATGACAATGAGGTTTACATCACAAAATCCTAAGCTGAAGGGCACCTATGATATGTAGACAAGTTGAATGATGGGGTGACTCCAAATAAGTTGACTTCACAGAAAGTGGTTGATTCACATGAGTTTACTGCAGAAGCCAAGACTTGGCTTTTGATTATCTGTGCAAGGATCATGCCATCCACTCATGACATAGATGTGACCCCTAACCAAGCATTGATGGTGGCATCTCTCATTGATGGCATAGATGTGAATGTTGGGATCCATATTGTGGCTCATATGGCTGAGGTAGCTAATGGAAAGTCTACAGCCTTTTCTTTCCTTCATTAGTAACCCAGTTGTGCTATGATGCTAGGGTGTTGTCGGATCCGACTGACATTACCAAGAAGCCAGCGACTATGATCCACCCATTATTGAAGAGGTCCCCAGAATAAAAGCAGAGGAAGAAGAAGATTGATGTAGCTTCTCCATCTTTTAGACAATTTCCAGAGTCTTCGACTGAGCCAGCCGATCCTTCCATAGTTCCATCTGGATCATCTCAGTCTGTGGGAGCTCTATAAACCAGGCCCTATCTCATGGGCCACCTCTCTAGAAAAATTCAGGGACTGGACGCACATGTTCAACAGTTGTTATCTGGATTCTCTTTTAGTTTAGTTGGAGCCGACATACCAATAGGTACTGAGTCCCCCTCATACTTGGCCAAAGTGGCCAACGAGCAGAAATTGATTAATGGGCATTTGAGTGCAATGAATACACGCTTAGAGAATATGATACACAAGCAAGGAAAAGTTAAAGGCAGTAGAAGAAGTTGGGCGAGCATGAGAGGAAGAAGAGAAAGTTCCTAAACAATATGATGGATAGATTGAAGTCGTTTTGCAGATCGGGAGGAGCCGAGGAGGAGGATGATGATGAGGATGAGGAGAGACTTGAGTTTCCTCTTCCTCTAGTTTAGATTAATGCACCTCAGGGAGCCCCTCAAACTTATTCTTTACTTTGATACAGTGAGGGCACTTTGCGTATGCGGCCGACCTTCCGCGTATGCGAAGAAGGAAAGCGAAGCAGCTGGGAAGTTTTGGAATTTCACATCCTAAGAAACCCCAAATCACATAAAACACTTCCAAGTCATCTTAAAACATATCTTTGGCTATTTTTAGAACTTTTAAGCAAGCTTGGGAGTAACGTCCATCAACCAACACCATAGGACTGAAGATTTGGATGCGCTCTATTGTAAATCTTTAAATTCCATTCTTCAACTGTTGATCTTAATTGCTATTTATTTGGTGTATTGTTGACTTGAGATTTTGGGTTTGCATTAGAGATAATACTTTGTGGGTTATTGAATTCATATATAGATTTTCTTCTTGTTTGATTATTTGGGTCTATTGAATCCTCCATTGCTTGAATTTATAGTCAATGGTTGCAAATATTGACTTAGTTTTCTTTTTTGGGTTATTGCTCCGTAGGGAATTTTCCTAAATTTGGGAAGATTCAATAGTGGAAACTTGGGAATCCATCTAGATTGGAGGCTAGATGTCACGCCCCGATGTTACCCTCTAGACGTAACACAGGACCCGGGACCACGAGGATCCCGAGGTAACCCTTGGTCATAGCATTCTCAAGCATAACAGGGATAAAACATAAAAGAAGTATCATAAGGATGATCCAAAATAGGAAATCATATCATAAAGTGAAGAGTCATATAAGAACTACGACTCGGAGTCAATGCATAACCACTATGTCTAAAAGCCTCTAGGCGTAAATAGAGAGTTGATGGGACAACACCCCAACTAACTCCATCTGAAAATAAAAAGAAGACATAAAACTGAAGTGCAACCTAGCCCTCGGGATATGAGGACTCACCAATGGCTAAGTAGGAGTGGCCAGATCTCTATCCATGATTATGCGAAAGAACACCTAACTATGTATCATAAAAGGATGCAGCGCAATATGCGTTAGTACTTTGGAATGTACTAAGTATGTGAACAATGCATGAGGATGATAAAAACATGCTTTAAAGTGTACTCAAACATAAACCATGCATAATAAGGTATCATGAGAAAATATCATAATGAAAAGCTAAATCATGAGGCAAAAGCCAACTTGAAATGATAGTTCATAAAGAGTTCATAAAGCTTATAAAACTTGAAAACATAACATACGGGAGTTTCTTATAACTGACATGAGACCATGTGAGCTACATGGAGTCTAACTATCTTACCCTAGTTAGAAAAGCTGACTTAGAACCTTGCCAAGGAACAAGTCACCATCTTCAACTATCTAACCCTAGTTGACAAAGTTGTCCTATGCCCCGCCGCTCAGGCAAGGACACCAGTAATTAAGACGTGGATCCACTCTCATAAAAGCCCCTTGGGCATATTTCATTTCATACCTACGCTGGCAACGTAGTTTCTAGGACTAAGGTCAATCTCACCCCGTCCAACTCGGTGCTAAATACTACTCCCAAAACATGCATATATATAGCTCATAATCATAGGGCACAATCTCATGCAAAAATCTTATTCATAAAGCATGAAAACACATCGGGTATCATGCATCTTTCATAACATAGTTCATAAAGCATGAAACCACATCGGGTATCATGCATCTTTCATAACATAGTTGGTAAAGCATGAAAACACATCGGGTATCATGCATCTTTCATAACATAGTTCATAAGCTTGGCTTAGCCATAATTCAAAACATGCTTTTCTTTCTAAATTCATACTTGAAGAATTAGGTATTCAATTTCATAAATACATAAAGGCCATGATATCTAATCATGTCAAATTCCTTCTTGAAAACATGCAATTTCGTAAATACATAAAGGCCATGATATCTAATCATGCCAACTTTCTCTTGAAATCATGAAAATTCATAGTTTCATGCTAGAAATCAACTTTCATGCTTGGGCTTTCAAAACCAATAAGGAAATCATAATTAAATCATGAGAAATTAATAAGAAACCATGAATTTAAACATAGAAATTGATTTCATAAACTTTTCCCAATTTAGATCAAAACCCTAATTTCACAAGTTCATAATTCAACATAAGAATTGGGGGTTTTGGGCACAAGGGTGAAAGGAATTCATTGTTAGAAACCCACATACCTTGGTGAAAGATTACCCACTTCAATGGAAAAGAACTAGGAGACTTGACTTGGAGCTTAAACCTTCAGCTTGAGGGGAAGAACTTTTTCTTTTGAGTGAGGAATGAGGAGCTTAAGATAGACTTAGGGTAATATGGGTGAAAACCCTTCCAAAAGTAGTCAAAACGACTTCAATCAATACATAATAGGGTGGGAAATGACAAAAATGACCCAGGGTTTTTATTAAAAGAATTTGGAATTTTGGTCAACTTCAGTGTCCACGAGTGGAGTCTACGACTCATAGACTTTTCCATGACTCGTGGACTGCTAGTCGTGGAAGCTGCCTGAAATTCAACCTACAGAAGACATTCTACGGATCAATGAACGACTTGTGGAAACTTCCACGAGTCGTGTAATCCAGTTGTGAAAGTCAGGCTAAGAAATCAGTCTGCAGAAGACTTTCCACGAGTAAACAGGATGACTCGTGGAAGCTTCCACGAGTCATAGGGTTGAGTCATGGAAGTCGGGAAATTATTGGTCTCTGCTGGAGTTCCATGAGTCAACAACATGACTCGTAGAAAGTTCCACGACTTGTGGTCCTGACTAGTGGTCCCTGAAACTTGGATTTTTATGAATTTTTCATCTTGGATAGCTGGACACGTGTATGGGGTGTTACACTAGACATAGCTCCAATCGTGGAATCTCCCATTTAATGATCCGAGCTACAAATAGGACGATGTCCAATTGATCAATCTATCTTTTATTTGTTTTTCTTTATCTTTTAGTTTTAGTCTAAAAGCCCCCTTTTAGATATCTTTTTCCTTTCTTGTTATTTGAACTTCAATAACTTGCTTATTAGCTCGATCGACAACTACATTGTTCTATTTGGTATGACCCCGACATTGTCCTCGAAGAACTCTCTAAACTAATCACACTTAAGGAATACCTCAACATTACACTAAGATGTTCAATCTAGAACTACAAAGACCACATGAATAGTAAGTTCTACATTCGGTAGGCCATATTACAACTAGAATCACATGAACACTACTTTAAAACTTCGTGCCTCAAGAATTGACTCTTATCAGTTGACAACCTCATGCATAATGCTCAACAAAGAGATCATATAAGTAACCTATCTATCATTCAACAAGCTTTCTCACCACAAGAGAGTTACCCATATTTACTCACACATATGCAAGTTATGACAAGAATGGGTGTAGGAATCAAATTTCACTCACTCTCAAAAGGAATTCACATGTCATACAAGATGAACCATAAAATTGCCCGTAGTGTAGTACTCCACTAATGTTAGAATGTCAAAGCTCAAGATCAAGTAGGACTTTATGGGTTGTAATGTAGGCTAAGGGAAGGGTAGGAACTATTTGGTTAAGAATAGTGACTATCTTTCCTAAGTTCTTTAATACATCACACTTTACATTGAACTCATTTTCAACCAACCTCTTTTACATTTCTATAACTTCCCAACCTCTATTTTGTTTTGCCCCATTTTTTCAGGTTAGCTTACACATCTTTAGTAGAGATCTATCAACACATAATTCACTTCGTCAGATGTATTTCTCTTTTTCATTTCATTAATCCCTACCAACAACATGTAAACCTTTTCAACAAATCCAAAGTTATTTCCTTGGGGCTTCACTTTACTTTTCCTTCCTAAATCTTACACTCCTTAACATCTTAATTTTTCAACTAAAGCACTCAGGAGTTTTGGATCAAATTGCGGGCTATGGAAAGAAAAGGAATAGTCTATACATGAGGCTATCAAAGAATAGGCTAAAGTCTCAACAGGGCTAGCAAAGGTCATGCACAATGGGTAGATAAAGAGGGTATAAAACATGGCTGTTGACACCCAATTTTTACCCTCCGCATTACGAATTAATCTTGAGCCTTGTTGAATTTTAAACAATTTTTGAAATAATTGTCTTGTAAAAAGGGGTAAATCATTTTCAAATCAGCTGTATAATAGTTCTGAGTAACAATTTATATTTTTGATATTTAATTATGTGAAATTTATATAAGTTTACTTAAAGAACTATTTTAGAGCTTAGTGTCATAAAAAAAAGGTCCTTTTAAAAGATTAAACACTTGATTTTTCTCCAAGTTATTTCAAATCAGAAATTAATTGAATAAATTAATTTTGTAATTGTTAAAGAGGTAATTAATTGTTAAATTCAATAATTATTTCAATTTGTTTGAGTTAAATGAGCTCAAGAATTGATTGTAATTAGTTCGTCTATATTCCAATGCTAGTCTAATTCCTTAAATCATTTAAATTCTAGCCGAAATTCATCAAATTTATTTGTACTTTGGCTACATCCTTAAACCTAAAGTGGCCACATTTTTGCAAATGTGGCAAAACTTTAAACACCCTTACAACCCTCCCTCATCAGCCGAATTGGGCCAACAAAATTACCCAAAACGCTCAACCCGCCAGCCTTATATTTCCCTTTTGTTTCACCTTACCCAACACCTTCAGCCCACTCCTTATATTTGCCTGCTGACCCGACCCGCTCCGGCCCAGCCCCAACTCACCCCTTATACTCCACTTTCCCTTATTCCCCTTCACCTTCAATAGAGAAACCAACAAACCCCTTTTGCTCATCTTCTCTCTCAAACCCAGAGAACCCTAAGCGCCGCCACCCTTATCCCTTCAAATCTTCATATCCACCATACAAATCACATTCCCTTCATGAAGATTGTACCACAAAGGTACCAGCAAAGGGGTACACGGCCTAAATCCTCTCTCCTCTCTTTTTGTTTGTCTAACAAACGACGAAAACCAGTACAACACCAACGTCTAGCAGCTTTAAATATTGAACCCAGCTTCACCATCCCTAAAACTTGTTAAAATTCCCAATTTCCATCAAAATTCCCCGTTAAAGATGTGCTGGCTTCACCCAGAAGCTTTGAGAAGCGATGAGGTGTCACCTCCTCTGCTAAATCAGTGGGATTTGTACAATGTTTTACAAATTCATTGCCCTTAACATTATCCAGCTGATGAATTTGAATTCCTCAGCAAAATCCCCCAAAACCCCTCTGGTTTCCCCCCCATTTTCACCCAAAATTCCCTATAAATACCCCCCATAGCTGCATGAAAAGGGGCTAATTTTGGGGAAATATTGGGGGTTCTAGAAATTTTTTTCTCTAACCTCACGAAACTAGTCAACTGTTGGGGAAGAAAACACTACAAAATTTGAGTTCTAAAAAGGGTTGGGTCATACTCCGGTGGTGGCAAGCTTTTCCGGTGAGGTTCGAAGCCCTAGTTCCTGCCCTAAAAAAGGTAACCTCTTACCCTCTCCCTTTTACTATTTTTATTTTCATTTTGCTTCTATGATGTTTAAACTGTGATGAAATCTGGTTGTGGTCTTGTTTGTTAGCATTAACATATGTGTTTAATGTTAGATTAATATTGTGATGATTTTGAGTAGATATCTTGTGTTATAAATGTGGTGTTTCAGTGTTTCTATTGGACTATTTTAAAACAGTGAGTATGAGCATAAATTTGAGCCTAGATTGTTGTTAAATGATGTTAAATCTGTCTGGCTTTGTTCATAAAAATGTTTGGTTTTAAACCTTGTTTGTTCCCCAACCCCTCTTCATAATCATGTTCTTATTGGCTTACCAACTTTGCCTAAACTGATATTTCGTATATGTATTGATTAAGTGGTGATATGTTTTGCTCATGGCTGTTTGTGATGATTTTAAAAGCTGTTTTTCCTTCCCCTGTATAAACCCCTTGATTTCATAAGCCTTTGTTAGACCTAAATGATGATTAAATGCAAGAAACTTGAGCATGAATTTGTTGCTAGAATTTAAGGCTGATTTTGTTCATGAAAAGCTTAGTCTTTCTCTTTGTTGAACCTGTTTTCTCCTCTTTACTGTCTTAACTATGTATGAGCTGTTAGCCTTACTCTCCTATACTTGAGGGTGATGCTTAGGTTAGTTTTAAACCTTGATTGTCTATGGTTTAGTGTGTTCTTAAGTAAACTGTGTAGTATATATATATTTGAGCACATATTTTCATATTTGTTAATTGATTTGAGCATGTTTAACCCCTACGCTATTTACCCTTAGATTTGAACTTGCTTTTAAATGTTTTTTTCTTCCTTTCCCTACTGTTTCTTGCTATGTGGTATCAATCTATATGTTTGAATTATAAGTATCATTTAGGATGATGTTTGGGTCATCTTTGAGTCCTGATTTATTCTCATAAGTTTGTTGGTTTGATTAAGTATAGCATGAGCACATGTTGCCTATTGGTTTGTTGATGAAAAATGTTCAAACCCCCTCCCTTCTTCCCTTTGTTTAACAGTAATCATGATTTTTCTCTTCCCTTTCCTTTTTCACTATTTTGCTAATGCTAAAATGACTAAGTGATGCATATGAAATAGTTAGGTTTTGCTGTTATCTTCTTATGTTTAAATTGGTGTCTAGTAATGCTTGTAGAACATTGTGACCCATTAACGCTTCAAGACTGCTATGTTTTGTTGTTTTCTATATGAAGATGTTATAGGTTTTTAGACCTGTTCAACTCTCATCCCCTTTCCCTCATTTTTTATCTGTTACCCTTTTCCTTTCCCCCTCCTCTTGAAATGATTGTTGTGTGATTAGAATTTGTTTAGGTCTAAGTTTTTAAGAATCTCAACTCCATGATTGTTGTGTGTGTAAGTTATGTCATGGAAGAGAACTAGAGGTGAGGCATGCCTCCTTGTTACATGTTCCTCACCCCTGTAGGTTCCTCTGATTCATCTTCATCAAGATGACCACTTCCCTGTTTGCTTTACATGTTACCTATATGGACCATGAGATGATTTCGACATATATCATGTTAATAGCTCTCTCACATACCCCTCCTTTGTGTTCTTGAGTGAATAACTATTAGTTATGCTAGTAATCAGTGTTAAATACATGTCCAGCCTGCTTGATTTGTCAGTGATTAATATGTGATTTCTAAATTAGGTTCTTTAACTAGTCTTTTTGCTTAATTTATCTGGAATCTGCCCTCTATGTTTAAATTTAAGTGTTGAAAGTGACTAGATATGATCAAAAGTGCTGAATATGTGCCTTATGTCTATGTGATACCATTTTTGTGCATCTGAGTATATATGTTTTGCTTGAACCAATTCCTCCCACCCTTATGATTTCTGGAGAATAATTAGCCTCTATAAGTGTTTGAAAATGCCTAAGTCTTATAAAGTATATGTCTTAATGATAAAATTAGTGATTCTATTGTATGAGTGTCCCTGTTTTATGTGCTTAATTTGGTATAAAAATACGCATATATTTCTCTTAAGTATGAAATCTACATTGTTTAAATTACTATTTTTGCTTAATCTGGTCAAAATATATACTAATCTTTATTTATTTTACTTTTTTTTTCTATTTGTGAAATCCGGAGGAGTCCAATTGGACTCCCAAAAGTCCCTTTGCATTTTCCAGTCTGGCTTAAGCCCAACACTACTGGATGGTCCGGCATGAGCAAGCCCAAAAGGCGTAAAATTGTTTAAGTCAGCCTCAGCAGCAGTAGTGGAGAAATGGGCCAAGCCCAATGGAGATGATTAGCAGAAGTCCAAATGGACTGAACAAAGTGAAATGGGCTAAGCCCATAAAATTCAGTAGCAGCAGTAGCCCAAAGGGCTGAAAAACTACAAAATTGGACTAAGTCCAAATCAGAAATCGGCGGTGGGCCTAAAGAGGGCCCACACACTAGTATTAGGACAACAATAACATATTTTAATTATGTCTTCTTACTTAGTTGATTAGTTTAATTGTATAATTTGGACCGACTTGGTAAAACTTAGCTAAATTATCCCCAAACAAAATCAAAATTTATGTTTAAACTTTTTTTATTTTAATTACTGTTGTTCTTTAAATGTCAACTCTGTTTTCCCTATGTATAAAAATGAACTCTTCCATATATTATCTTTATAAAATCAATCTTTTTTATAAAAATAAGATGTTTTATAAACCAATCCCGTTTCAAAAGTTAGTCAACAAGTTAGTTTTTCAAACAAGCCCGGGCAACCGCGAGTTAGCGGATACTCTTGGTGCCTTAACAACCTTCCAAGAGTATTAATTTGAACCCTTACCCTTAATCTCTTAATTTTTAAAGTCTTTATCTGTTTTGGGATTTTAAAAATTCTTATAAGTTTTTTCTTGGTTTTTACTTTATAAAAACTAAGTGGCGACTCTTGCTTGTAATTGAAAATGTTTTGGAAACTTTAATTAGATTTTTGAAATGAACCTTTCAACAAACAAAGCCATGTTTTCCGTCCTTGCCTGAAAAGGATCAAAACAGAAATGGCAACTCCGCTGGGGATAATTCAGCTAGGTTCTAACCTTATTGTTTGAAACTAACTTGTTTGACTAATTATTCGGAAATTGTAATAATTGTAACTTTATTGATTTCCTTAAATTGTTTACTTTTTCCGCGATTATAAACTGTTCATGGCATTTTCCGCCTATCTTGGCAAATCATTAGGGTTAAAAAGGCGATTCTGCAAATCTTTGGGGTCGTTCTTAATAAAACACACAATTTTTGAAAGAGACGAGTGAAGTAGTTTACCCGCGGTCAGTTAACGGTCACTTGTTGTTTCAAGCTTGGGTGGCCCGCCCGGGTTCCAGGTCAATTTCAAAACCTATTCTAGAAACTCAGGATAGAGCGAAACCAAATCCCGAATATAGGAATTAGCTTAGGATGTCTTAATATCCAAGGGATATTAAGTACATTAGTAAACCACCAAAACATGTCAACGGGTTTCTGACCCAACGACATAGCATCCAACTACCTGTTGTTTGAAAGACGTATGTGTTGTAACCGGAATATTGTCCTGGGGTGGGGCCTAATAGGTTACTCTGTTTTGTAGGATGTCAAAATTCCTCAAGTTTGACATGGTAAAAGAGGTACCTCTCCTCCTCTGAATATGGTGGATAAATCTGGGTCCTAATCGTCAGAGGAAAGTCTGACAGTAAAAAGGAAGAAGATCGATGCACTATAGCAGGGTTGACTCAGGAACTCGAAGATATGAGAATGGGAATAGCCCAGCTTGATTAAAAAATGACCAGGAAAGCCTTAGAGGCTGGGGCATTACCTATGCATGAACAAGTGGTGAAACTCCAGGGCTACATGTGGTAGAGCCAATTCGAGCTTAGGAGCATTGCCGGAGCATCCAAGAGGAGCAGGACCGAGGAAGGACCTTCCACGTCATATCTTTAGTATCTTCGCCCCTGCGTGGGCGTGACTTTTGTGCAAATATCCTTCCCCTAAAATGTATCCCCCTTTTGGCTAGCATTTGTATCCCTTTAAAAAAGGGAAGTTTTCCATATATATATACATTCTATTTTAGGGGGCAATAGAATGGTTCAGATACGTCACATACGTCTTTCAAACTCGCTAGCCTAACCTTGGCATAAAAAGGTCACCCAGTTAGGATGCGATATTAGCATGATATTATTGTGATATAAACTGTTTTATGTGCTATGTGTGTTGCTTGAATCAAGGAAAAATTGGTCCGCTCCATGCTGAAATTTTCTAGAACACCGTGGGCAAAAATATAAGTCCATTATGTAAAGTCCGACCAAAATACTCCAAGCCTTCTAAGTTTCTCTGAAAATCCTAAAGCCTTCTAAAAACTTCCTAAAAAATCTCCGTTCTTTCAGGAAAAGTTGAAATGGAGGTCGTGACTATGCGAGAGAGAATGCTAAGGATACGAGAGGAAATGGAGGAGGTCCAGATAAAACATGAGAGAGTCGATCAAGTTATGGAAATTACCTTAGCTCGGTCCAAGGAAGTGGAAGAGCAAACTTCCAAGGCTAAAGAAGGAATTGCTGCGATTGACCAACTACTGGGAAAAACAGAGACTAAGAACGAACCAGACCTTGACCTAAAACTCAAAAATTTGCTCCTAAAGATTGAGGATGTCACTGGAGGATTGGAACAAGTCAAAAAAGAGAAGGAAAGAGTAACTGAAGAACCAGCGGATAATGAGAAAGTGCCCATGGAGATCACTACTGAAGGGGCCCAACTCTTTGACACGAGAGTCCGCCACTGGACCAAGGTCAAGGGGGATGCTATTTGGCCTTCCAGATTTAGGCCAGGAGGGAAGCCCATCACCCTCAAACTTCACTTCCGTGAATATACCAAAAATGCAAAGGTGATTCTCTGTTCAGAAATTTATGAGACCCTGAAAGCTATGAGGGTCCTGCATTCTGACCAATCTGGGGGATTCGGATGTCACCCTCACAATGAGCACAATGAATGCGCCTATCATCCACGTCGCAGAGGACACACTACTGATGAATGAAATGCCCTAAGAGCCCAAATTTACCACATGATCACTAATGGCCAGATAAGCCATCTATGGGTCCCCCGAACCATATTTGCTTGTGACCAAGTAGGCTATGGTATGCCCATCACTAGGGAAATGATGATTCATCGCCATGATTTCACTGTCTTCCAGGACACTTACTATGAAATCTATACTAAGCTGGTCCAAACCAGGATCCCGGAGCCCGTGGAAAGGGGACCAGGGAAGATGCCAAGGGCTTGGCATCAGGGGAAAGAAATTTGCCTCCACCACAAAGGGGTCGGAGGCCATGATATCAAGACTTGTCGCCACATTCGAGTCGATTTGGAATACCTCATTGACATGGGAAAAATCGAGCTGGAGTTTTCCCCTTATCATCCTTGAAGAAAAAATCGAGAAGAGTCTAGCAGATCCCATCATCAAGAACTGAAAGTAGCAAAAGTAGCAGAGTTTTAGCTTTCAGTTTCTTTATTTTTATTTTCTCTGTCATCTTTTACTTTCCCCTTGTATTTAGAATAGTGGATGAAATGAAATAAGACAAATTCTCTATCACATGTTCGAACTACGTAGGGCCTGAATTCTTCTTCATGATATACGTAGGCAGCCTTCAAGGCTTGGCCCATGTCTTAAAGAAATTGTCATTTATCCACATCGATGAAGCGACGAAGAGTTCAGGAGAACAATAGGCAGAGATGTTACAAGATCAACAAAATCAACCTTTCCTGACAAAACCTATTAATGCCAAATCAACGGACAAAATCCTGTCCTTTAAAAAGATTGAGTCAAAACCACCTGTGGACCAATTTGCATTGACAAAAAGCAACTTTTATGTGTTTAAAGTAATTTCTATGTGTTTATTTCTCGCCATATATCTTGTATTATTTTTCACTAACAAAAAAACTAACATAGCGGCTTTTGAGTTGTTTTTCATTTCAATAGATAAAAGAAACCGGTTTGTGTTGACAAAAACTGGTTGAACACTCTCACTTCACTCGCTCGAAAGCACACTTAGATCCATCCTCTAACCCTGGCTTGTCTGCAGAAAGAATGACTGATAGTGAGGAAGAAAATTGCCTGGCTATAAGGGACAGCGTCATCACTGAACAGAATGAAATGATCGCAGAGCTTGCAAAGAAGTTAGAAAAGATGAAGGAAGAAGTACAAAAGGCGAAAAACATGGCTATCTTGCCAATCACCGCCAATACTCTTGCTTTGGGTGATTCTCAGCCCCCTCCTAAAAACCCTCCACTCAATTCTCCGCAAACCAGAAATAAACCAAAAGGCATCCCCTCCTCTTCCATTCCCAGGCCTTCAAACGAACCTGTCCATAATAACCCCTCCCTCGTCAGGTCCATGTACCAGACCCATACTCCCCCTGTTCAACGTACTAACTAGAACAACAATACAGGTGCCTATTTCACACAAAACCTTCCAAACCTCCAGAACACTCCACAAAACACCTACAACTACCAAAACAACCATCATAATGCCACCAACATAGTTAACCCACATAATTTTAACCCCACATACCCAAATACTATTCCACATGTCCAGCCCCCGCCCGCACAGAACATACCTCCCGCTTTCCATGCCATAACAGAACCATACCCTATCCTCCAAGAGCACCCTGAGCTAGATCATTGTAAAGAGAAAGAAAGAGATCTGAAGGCTACGGAAATGAAACACGACCTTGATATGGAATAAATAAGAGAAGAAATGGCCCAGATTTGAGAGTTACGGAGTTTGCCTTACGAGAAAGGCTATGACTATGACGATCTCTGCATTCACCCTGAGATGAACCTGCAAAAAGGTTTCCAAATTCCAAAATTTGAAATCTTCAATGGTGTTGGGAGTCCCGAAGCCCATCTAAGGAGTTACTGTGATCAGATGGTCGGTGCTCAAAGAAATAATGCCCTGCTAATGAGACTCTTTAGCCAAAGTATGAATGGAGAGGCATTGGAATGGCTCGCCTCCCAAGAATTGAAGAAGTGGTTTAAGTGGAGAGATCTCGCTCGAGATTTCGCCCAGAGATTCGCATATAACGTAGAAGTCATCCCAGATCAATATTCCCTGGGATGCATGAGGCAAAAGTCAAATGAAGATTTCAGAGATTATGCTTACCGGTGGAGAAAAGAGGCCGCGAGAGTCTTGCCTCCTATGACCGAAGAAGAAATAAGTGCGGTGTTTATGCGCGCTCAGGAGTCGGAAGTTTATGACAAGATGATATCGGCGGTAAAGGCACAATTCACCGACTTAGTAAAAATTGTAGAGATTGTGGAAGAAAGGCTCCGCAGTGGCAAAATCGCCAAAACCCCGGTTTCTTCAGGACCTACCGGACCCCCAAACAAAAAGAGAGAGGAGGTATCTTCGGTATCTTTAAATCCTAGTCCAAAACCACATAAACCCTTCGGAGCTGGTTATAAGAAGCCGCTTGTTCCAACAACCCCTCCTCCAAATCCACAAAACCGTCAACCAATCTTCTATACTCATCAAATCTACCAAACTCCCATGCCAAATGTGCAGCCCATCTACCAAACTCCAGTCCCAAATATACAATACACCTACCAAGCACCTCCCCAGAATTTTCTAGTATACCAAAGAGCTCCTGAAAACCAAAACAACCATCGGGTTCCTCCTCCTACTAACCCCGGTCTCCCTCGACCAAATTGGGAAAAGAAAGTTCCTCGAACTTTTACTCAATTAGCCTAGACCCGAACTCAGTTATATGAAAAACTGAAGGCCGCTGGATTAGTTCAGCCAATTAAGCATAAACCAGGTAACGTCAACTCTATTTTCTACAAAGCTGATCGGCATTGTGCTTATCACTCTGGAGGCGCCGAACACAGCAAAGAGGATTGCATCAATCTGAAACAAAAGATTCAATATTTGATCGATCAGAAGGTAGTCACCTTATAGACAGCACCGCCAAATATTAATAACAACCCAATTCCGAATCACGGAAGAGCCACTATAAACATGATCAAAATAGAGGAATAATTGTTCGCAAACAAGTCCATAGTGCCGGCGAGCCCCAGAAAGCCTGAGGAACTAGAAAGGTTTGTAGCTGCTTTAAGCATCGCGGAGAAGTCGCAATTTGTTGTGTTGCTGCTGGCTGAAAAAGATTTCGTAATTGAAGTCGCTGAAACTCACAGCATGACAAGATCTTGGAGATGTTATGTCCCCAATAATCTGGCAGATGATGCTCACAAGAAGAGTCTGTAGAAAATGCCAATCACTGAAGGCGAAGCAAAAGAGTTTTGGAGAAGAATGCAGCTAAAAGAGTACTCGATTGTGAAGCACTTGGAAAAGACCCCGACTCAAATTTCTATTTGGGCATTGCTCATGAGTTCCCTGTACCACAGATAGGTGTTACTTAAGGTTCTAAATGAATCTTATGTGCCAACAGGTACCAGTGCAGAAAACTTGATTGCCATGGTAAGCCAAGTCCTAGGAAGCCACCGCATCTGTTTCAGTGATGATGAGTTGCCTTTTGAAGGCGGGACGTACAACAAGGATCTATATATCACTATTCAAAGTCAAGAAAATGTTGTGAACAGGGTACTGATCGATGACGGATCAGGATTGAACATTTGTCCATTGTCAACACTGACACAGTTGGAATATGATTTGGAAAAGATCTGTCAAAGCAGGGTCAATGTGAGGGCCTTCGATGGAGGACAAAGACATACCCTTGGAGAAGTCAACCTATACATCCAGATGGGACTCGCTGAATTTCGGTCAGAGTTACAGGTCATGGATATTACCACTAGTTACAATTTTCTTTTGGGACGGCCATGGATCCACGAACCTGGGGCCGTGCCATCAACCTTGCACCAAATGGTGAAGTTCTTTTGGGAAGGGCACGAAGTGGTAATCCATGGAGAGGGAAGCCACCTGAGTCACCCAAACGGCTATGTCCCTATAATCGAAGAGATTCCGAGAGGGAGTGACTTCTACACAGTAGAAATTGTGAATGCCACAGAAGAGGACGTGGATCCTCAAATTCCTATGCCTCCCATTTACAAGATTCTTGTGACCACAATGTGTAGGTGTGGTTATGAACTAGGATCGGGGCTAGGAAGGAACTCTGATGGTCAGATTGAACCTTTAAGTATCCCACGGATTAGGGGTATGTGATCTAAGAAGGTGAAGCCAGCGATAAAGAAAAGAAGAGGTCAGGACTGCCCAAGCCTTTCCCTCATTTGTAGCAATCATTCCCAGTACGCGTCAGTCCTCCAAGCGATGGGTTGGAGGATGGAATAGGGGATCAGTTTGAGGAGTGTGATGCTATCACAGAAGAAGCTCCCAAAACAACCATAATCAGGAACCTCAAACCCGGTGAGGAGTTGCAAAACTGGGTCGCCACTCCCTTGGCTACTCTCCACTCGGTTGGGTAGACAAAGACTTTGTTTTACAAAATTCGGCGATGGTCCAGATGAGGCTCCGCTACCCTCCCTTTATGTTTTAAATTTCCTCGTATTGTTTACTGCTTTCTAAAAGGCATGAACCTACATTAATGTAGGTTGTAGCCATAGTTTGTAAATATTTCTGAATCTCAAATTAAAGCCTCCTTATTTTGAAAATATTTGCCGCTTAAAGAATTATTTTTATTTGCTTATTATTATCTAACCCGTTTTGTTTTGGTTTCAGTAATAATAAGTTAAAACCTGCCACTGTCATGTTATGTCAAGGGCTTAACAAACAAACTGAGCTAGGTGACGATGATTTCGAGGAATATAATGAGGAAACTATGGTTCCCAAAGACTTGACAGACGAATTAAAAGACTTTGAGAATAGAGAAAAGCCTAATCTAGAGGCAACTGAGACGATCAAACTAGGAGATGACCAAGAAGTCAAAGAAACCAGAATCAGTGTCCATTTGACAGAAACACAGAAAAGAGAACTTATCATATTGCTCCAAGAATACATCGACATATTTGCTTGGGCCTACAACGATATGCCAGGGCTAAGCACAGACATAGTCTCCCACAAGCTGCTTATTAATACAGGGTTTGATCCCATCAAACAAAAGATTCGAAAGTTCAAGCCAGATCTAAGTCGGAAGATCAAGGAAAAAGTTACCAAACAGATTCAGTCTGGAGTGGTAAGGGTTACAAAGTATCTGACTTGGTTGGCCAATATCGTCCCAATTCCTATGAAAGATGGCAAGATAAGAATTTGTGTCAATGATCGAGACCTGAACAGGGCCAGTCTTAAAGACAACTTCTCATTGCCCAATATCCATATCCTTATCGATAACTGCGCGAAGCATGAAATGCAGTCATTCGTGGATTGTTTTGCTGGATACCATCAGATCTTAATGGATGAAGAATATGCGGAGAAAACAACCTTTATCACCCCCGGTGGTATATACCATTACCGAGTGATGCCATTTGGTCTCAAAAATGCGGGTGCTACTTATATGCCAGCCATGACAACTATTTTCCACATTATGATTCATAAAGAGATTGAGGTATATGTGGATGACGTGATTGTCAAATCCCGCGAGAGTTCAGATCACTTGACCCATTTAAGGAAGTTTTTTGACCGCTTGCGAAAATACAATCGAAAGCTGAACCCCGCAAAGTGTGCTTTCGGGGTGCCAGCTGGCAAATTGTTGGGTTTTATAGTCTGTAGAAGGGGCATCGAGCTCGACCCTTCGAAGATCAAAGCAATTCACGAGTTGCCTTCCCCCAATACCAAGAAAGAGGTCATGAGTTTCCTGGGAAGGTTGAATTATATTGGTCGATTCATAGCTCAATCAACTGTTATTTGTGAAACTATTTTCAAGTTATTAAAGAAAGATGTGCTGACTGGTTTGACCAAAGAGTGCCAACAAGCTTTTGATCGTATCAAGGAATACTTGTCCAGTCCTCCAATATTGGTTCCTCCAAGAGAAGGGAGCCCATTATTGATGTATCTATCGGTTTCAGAAAATGCCTTCGAATGCATCCTGGGACAACATTATGAAACTGAAAAGAAAGAACGAGCGATTTATTATCTGAGTAAAAATTTCACTCCGTGAGAGGCTCGTTATACTTTGTTAGAAAAGACTTATTGTGCTTTGACTTTGGTTGCTCACAAGTTGAGACATTATTTGTCGTCCTATATGACATATCTCATTTCCAGAATGGACCCCCTGAAGTACATATTCCAAAAGGCCATGCCTACGGGGAAATTGTCCAAATGGAAAATGTTGCTATGTGAGTTTTACATCGTATATGCGACTCAAAAAGCGATCAAGGGACAGAACTTAGCAGATCATTTAGCAGAAAATCCAGTTGATGAAGATTATGAACTGCTCCAAACTTACTTCCCCGATGAAGAGATTATGTTCATAGGTGAGGATATTGCTGAGTCATACCCCGGTTGGAGATTGTTCTTCGACGGAGTGGTCAACTTCAAAGGTTCGGGCATTGGAGTAGTCTTGGTATCAGAAACTAGTCAGCATTATCCGGTGACAGCCAAACTCCATTTCCCGTGCACTAACAACATGGCCGAGTACGAAGCTTGTATTCTCGGTATCCAACTAGCTATTGATATGAATGTCCGAGAAATTTTGGTCATAGGTGATTCTGATTTTCTAATTCACCAAGTTCAAGGTGAATGGGATGTGAAGAACCCCAAGATCGTGTCGTATGTAAAGATGGTTCAAAGTTTGTGCAAGAGATTCAGGAAGATCAAATTCAAGCATACAACAAGGATTCAGAATGAGTTTGCCGATGCTTTAGCAACCATATCCTCCATGATTCAATATCCCGATCTAAACTATATCAATTCATTGTTAATATGTCTCAAAGAACAACCTGCACACTATGCGCAAGTCCAAGCAGAATCAGACAAAAAACCATGGTATTATGATATCAAGAGGTATCTAGAAGTTGGAGTCTATCCCGAAGATGTGACCGCCAACTAAAAGAAAACCATTCGTCGAATGGCCAAAACCTTTTTCTAAGTGGAGAAATCCTATATAGGAGGACTCTGGACCTTGGATTCTTAAGATGAATTGATTCGGTTGAAGCCACAAGACTATTGGAAAAGGTAAACGTTGGAGTGCATAGTCCCCACATGAATGGGTTCACCCTAGCCAAGAAGATTTTTTGAACTGGATACTTTTGGATGACCATGGAAAATGACTGTAGCAAGTTCGTACAAAAATGTCACAAGTGCCAGATCCACGTAGATTTGATTCGAGTACCACCTAGCGATCTTCATGCAATGAGCGCACCTTGGACTTTTGTAGCCTGGGGCATAGATGTCATTGGTCCTGTCGAGCCGTCTGCCTCGAATGGACACAAATTCATTTTGGTAGCTATTGATTACTTCACCAAGCGGGTAGAAGCTGCTTCTTACAAGTATGTGACCAAGAAGGTTGTAGCCTATTTTGTTAAAAACAACCTAATCTGTCGATTCGGGATCCCCGAGTCAATTATTACCGACAACGGAACAAATCTTAGCAGCCACTTGATGAAATAAATATGTGAGCAATTCAAGATCACTCACCGTAATTCAACCGCATACTGGCCACAAATGAATGGAGCTGTGGAAGCCGCCAACAAGAATATCAAGAAGATCTTGAGAAAAATAGTTGACCATCACCAATCTTGGCACGAGATGTTGCCTTATGCTTTATTGGGATACTGTACGACCGTCAGGACTTCGATCGGGGCTACCCCTTATATATTGGTGTATGGGTCGGAAGCAGTGATATCTGCGGAAGTTGAAATTCCATCTCTTAGGATCAATCGAGAAGCTGGACTGAACAATGAGGAATGGGTTCGTGCCTGTCACGATCAACTCATGTTGATTGATGAGAAAAGGCTGAGTGTCGTATGCCATGGTCAGTTGTACCAGCAAAGAATGATTCGTGCATTCAACAAAAGAGTGAGAGATCGCATGTTTGCCATAGGACAACTGGTTCTCAAGTGCATTTTTCCCGACCAGGAGGAATACAAAGGAAAGTTTGCACCCAATTGGTCAAGTGTTGACCAAACTGATCAATTCCGATGTTATGAAGAGATACTTTGTTTAGGGATAGTTTTCCTTTAATTTCATTTCCCTGTAATCGCATTTCCTGATTGTAATCATTTTATGCTTTGTAATAGCTTAAAACATCCCTATCCTCTTGTACGAACTACGTTTAACCTGAATTCTCAAGAATGAGATACGTAGGTGGCCTTTGTTGGCCTCGGTCATCCCTTTAATTATTTCTAATTATCTCCCACTATAAGTATGGGAACTACGTTTGACCTGATTCCAGCCTCCACGGGATACGTAGGCTCCACAACGGTTTGGTCATATTATCCCAGGAAATGGAAACTGGAGCAGAATTTTTGAGAAAGGAATCTCAAAAATTCAGAAGATGAAGGTCGTTTCCAAAAAGACAAGAGGATGCTTGTAGATACGCAAATGCCACAATGGTTCATCCGTATCGCCCAGGAAATGGAAACTGGGGCAGACTTTTTGAGAAAGGAATCTCAAAATTTCAGAAGACGAAGATCATTAGACTCTCAAGAGTTCCCCAACAAGAATGAAGAGTATGCCAAAGAGCAACCAAAGCAGATACCGAGAAAGAATCTCGCGATCCCCACAGAGTCCCAAGTCTCTTGCCGGAAGGAATAAAATCTGCTAAGAAACCTTTAACTGGGGCAAATTTTTTTAGAAGGATCCCAAAATTTCCACCAAGCTTCATTCAAGAGTCCAATATTAAACTCTGATGAATTCCCCAGCACCGAGAGATCAGAGTCTACTTCAAATAAATCCCCAGTCCTATATGGATTAATCCCCGGCTGTGATAGATTTCTTGAAAATCTTCTTTCAAGTTCCCCAGCTAGGGCGATGAAGGACCTCCGTAGTCCGCCAGCAGTATGTCAGATATGACAAGACCTCAAGTAAAGGACGTTCGTTGAACTAGTACATGACATTACAGGAAGAGACATTTCCAAATCATCTCCTTTTTTAAAAAACCCTTTGTTTTCCAAAGAGCTTGTTTGAAAAATATTTACAAAGATTTGTTTTACTCCTTTAATGTGATTTTGTCTTATGTATAACTTGGTCCGGGGAGAGTCGAGGGTCATAAGTCCCCTAGATTGGAAAGCATACGGAGAAGACAAAACTAGGAGCTGAAGATTGAAGGAGGTCAACACAGGCAAGTTTTGACAAAACTAATAATTTTTATGTGGATGCAAGTTGTCCCCAAAAGTATATCAGAAAGCGGTCTCGCGTTATCCAATGCATTCAAAGAAACGCCAAGAGACCATATGCTTTAAAATTTGGCGAGAAAAGCCCAAAAGCAGGAAGAGTCCAAAGAGGCAAAATCCCTTAAAGCGGACGAATTTTCTGGTAGTTCATATAAACTACCAGATAAAGAGAACCCAACAACGTAAGACAAAGAGCCAAACACTCCCCACCAATGACTAGTAAGACAGGGATCACCCTAAACAGACAATGTCCAAAAAATGGTATTCATGGCTGTCCCTAAAAGCAGGAACGACTATTTCTCTCGCATTTTTAAAGTTATTTTGATCAGCTTCATAGACGCTGTCTTTAAAGTCTTTCAAATCTTGACTGTAGTCGCTGATAAAAGCGACACTGTGTCTGCTAACTATTTGCCTTGAGCGTAGGTACCCACAAAGGAGTCGACATTAAGGCCAAAGGTGATGTTTTCATGACTTCCCTATGGGACATTACATCATGCTACATGGCATCGCATTTTGCATTCACGTTGCATCATGATGCATGGCATCACATTTTTGCATTCACATTTGCATCATGCTGCACTGAATCATATTGCATCATGCTGCATTGCATCATATTGCACCATATGACATCACCTGGCATAGAATTGTGTCGCATCATATTATGACATATCTCATTGCATCATATTATATTATTTTGCATCATATCGCAGGAGCATGCCAAGAGAGCCATTCATATTTCCATGTCAAGAGGACCATGCCGAGAAGTCCATGTAAAGAGGACCATGCCAAGAGGACCATTCATATTTGCATGACGAGAGGGCCATGTCAAGAGGACCATGTCGAGAGGGCCATTCATATTTCCATGTCAAGAGGAGAGGGCCATTCATATTTTCATGTCAAGAAGACCATCATCATTATATATCGCAGACACACATCCTCTGCGAAGATCATGTCCGTCTGCCAGCTAGATTCAAAGAGGATGACATTCATTAGGCGTCCCCAAGTCACACTAGCTGCGCAGGATCGACCTCAGCATGCTTATATCCGAAATTACGTGAGAGAAAAGGGTCTGAAGTTGAGGATATCATTATCATTATCCTCATTCATTATGCTAAATCCAGCATGCATTATGCTTATATCTGAAATTACATGAGGCAAAAGAGTCTGACGTTGAGGATATCATTATCATTTATTATGCCAAGTCTGGCATCCAGCATATTTATGTCCCATATTGCGTAAGGTGGAGGAGTCTGACGTCAAGGATGTTTTATGCACCTTTATTCAAAAGCATCAATCGCCGGAAGATGCTATTATATACCACCTGTCGTCAAGGTTCGAAGCATATTATCTGACGGATATCTGTAAGTCGTCTCTGCCCAAATCGGACTATAAATCATATTTTCCAACATTTGAAGGTCAAAAGTCCTCTATAAGTCACAACGATATCCGAAATCGGATAGTGTGCAAGATTGCCCGAAACTTTACAGAATTAAGAGCTGTCTGTAAGACACAATGATATCTGAAACTAGATAGTGTGCAAGATCACTTAAAGATTGACAGTTCAAAGGTAACGCGTAAGTCGCAACAATATCCGAAATTGGATAAAGTGCAGGAATACCAAAATGGATGGTCCAAGGGTTATCTATAAGCCGCGACATATCCACATTGATATTGTGCAGGATTACCCACAGGCTAATAATTTAAGGGAAATCTGTAAGTCACGTCATATCTAAGTTCGGATAAAAGTGCAGGATTACCCAAAAACTGGCGATTCAAAGGATATATGTAAGTTGCCTCTATCTAAAGTTGGATAATGTGCAAGATTACTCGAAAACTAGCAAATTGAAGGCGTCTGTAAGCCGCCTCTATCCAAAGTCGGATGATGTAATAGATTACCCAAAGCATGACAAACCAAGGAGTGTTTGTTAGTCATTTTGATGCGGAAGATACGCGAGATCTACCCCAAATACATGCAAAAGACCACCGCCAAAATCCAAGAAGGCTATCGTATTCAGGAGAATTCCCTTAAATAATCAAGAAGGTCGTCATCATTCAGAAATTGCTACACAAGCAATATTATCCAATAGCCAAGAAGGCTATCATGTTTGAGTGTCATGGAAGTGGCCAATTCCTAAAATAGAGACCAGAAAGGATGTCATCTACCTCAAGAAACAACAGATAAAGGAAAATGAGGTACGAAGCTATCTCTCCTTACTGAATTCTGTTACTAATAACCATTTGGTTTCGAGATATTGTCGAGATCATACAAGAAGGATGAAATTCTCAAAATCAAAACCATAGGTGCGGACTACACCAAAAAGGATGCATCACAACGTGGAACTTTTTCTTAGCAGCAACTTCTGACACAGTCCGGAGAGGGACATCAAACTCTCTGGACGCGAACAGAGGAAAAACTCACCACCACCATCAAACCACACCCCTATCAGAAGGCATGTGGGTATTTCCTATCTTTGGGTCTTGGTTCCGCATCCAGGTTATTTTCTGAACTAGCATTAGAAGCAATATTTTTTCCTTTCAAATCCGAGTGGAGATACACCTCGAGCTTTAGAAATTATGTCCAGGAAAATCTTAAATATGGGTGTAAAGTGCACCACATTCATATTTTATAGGTTACAAGCCTCTTTTCTATAGCTCAACTTATTCGTCACTCATCCCGAGCAAAAGGTCGTGTTAACAAAAAGATTACCTTTTCCACCGATTGAGTCGAACTACAAGCAGTCTGATTCCCTGAGTCCTGGGATATGTAGGCGGGCTCTATGATGAAAACTCGGCTGCATTCCTAACTCCCCCCAGTCCTCCTACTCCCCAACTTTATCGTCTCTCCGTACTCTGAAATCGGGAAAGTTTGGAATTCCTTGAAAATAGTGCGTAAAATCAAGCATCTTGAACTATAAGTGTCCTGAATTCTCATATAACCTGATATATGTAGGAAACTCGATAGAAAATTTTGGTCATAACTCCTTAAAATTCGTGCTAAAACCAATCGCTCCCTGAAGATAGACCTGTGATCGGATAAAATTGGGAACGTCCATTCCATTTGCCCAAGGTTCATTACACTCACCCTACCCAAAGGGAGGGGAATCTGTTGACACCCAATTTTTACCCTCCGCAGTACGAATTAATCTTGAGCCTTGTTGAATTTTAAATAATTTTTGAAATAATTGTCTTGTAAAAAGGGGTAAATCATTTTCAAATCAGCTTTATAATAGTTCTGAGTGACAATTTATATTTTTGATATTTAATTATGTGAAATTTATATAAGTTTACTAAAAGAACTATTTTAGAGCTTAGTGTCATAAAAAAAGGTCCTTTTAAAAGATTAAACACTTTATTTTTCTCCAAGTTATTTCAAATGAAAAATTAATTTAATAAATTAATATCTTAATTGTTAAAGAGGTAATTAAGTGTTAAATTCAATAATCATTTCAATTTGTTTGAGTTAAATGAGCTCAAGAATTGATTGTAATTAGTTTGTCTATATTCCAATGCTAGCCTAATTCCTTAAATCATTTAAATTCTAGCCGAATTTCATCAAATTTATTCGTAATTTGGCTACCTCCTTAAACCTAAAGTTTCCACATTTTTCCAAATGTGGCCAAACTTTAAACACCCTAACAACCCTCCCTCATCAGCCGAATTGGGCCAACAGAATTACCCAAAACACTCAACCCGCCATCCCACTATCATTTCCCTTTTGTTTCACCTGACCCAACACCTTCAGCCCAATCCTTATATTTGCCTGCTGACCCTACCCACTCCGGCCCAGCCCCAACTCACCCCTTATACTCCACTTTCCCTTATTCCCCTTCACCTTCAACAGAGAAACCAACAAACCCCTTTTGCTCATCTTCTCTCTCAAACCCAGAGAACCCTAAGCGCCGCCACACTTATCCCTTTAACTCTTTATCTTCCATGTACAACTCACATTCCCGGCATGATGATTGTACCACAAAAGTACCAGCAAAAGAGGTACGTGGCCTCATTCCTCTCTCCTCTCTCTTTTTTTGTCTAACAAATGATGAAAACCAGTACAACCCTAACGTCTAGCAGTTGTAAATGTTGAACCCAACTTCACCATCCCCAAAACTCGTTAAAATTCCCAATTTCTATCCAAATTCCCCATTAAAGATGTTCTGGCTTCACCCAGAAGCTTCGAGAAGCGATGAGGTGTCCCCTCCTCCGCTAAATTAGTGGGATTTGTACAATTTCATACAAATCCATTGCCCTTAACATTATCCACCTGAGGAATTTGAATTCCTCAGCAAAATCCCCAAAAACCCCTCTGGTTTCCCCTCATTTTCACTCGAAATTCCCTATAAATACCCCCCTAGCTGCATGAAAAGGGGCTGATTTTGGAGAAATATTGGGGGTTCTGGAAAATCATTTCTCTAACCTCACAAAATTAGTCAGTTGTAGGGGAAGAAAACACTAAAAAATTTGATTTCTAAAAAGGGTTGGGTTATACTCTGGTGGTGGCAAGCTTTTCCGGTGAGGTTCGAAGCCCGCGTTGCTGCCCTAAAAAAGGTAACCTCTTACCCTCTCCTTTTTACTATTTTCATTTTCATTTTGCTTATATGATGTTTAAACTGTGATGAAATCTAGTTCTGGTATTGTTTGTTAGCATTAAAATATTTGTTTAATGTTAGATTAATATTGTGATGATTTTGAGTAGATATCTTGTGTTATAAGTGTGGTGTTTCACTATTTCTATTGGACTATGTTAAAACAGTGAGTATGAGCATAAATTTGAGCCTAAATTATCGTTAAATGATGTTAAATTTGTCTGGCTTTGTTCATAAAAAAGTTTGGTTTTGAACCTTGTTTTTCCCCAACCCCTCTTCATAATTATGTTCTTATTGGCTTACCAACTTTGCCTAAACTGATATTTCGTATATATATTGATTAAGTGTTGATATGTTTTGCTCATGTCTGTTTGTGATGATTTTTAAACCTGTTTTCCCTTCCCTGTATAAACCCCTTGATTTCATTAGCCTGTGTTCGACCTATATGATGATTAAATGCCATAAACTTGAGCATGAATTTGTTGCTAGAATTTAAGACTGATTTTGTTCATGAAAAGCTTAGTCTTTCTCTTTGTTGAACCTGTTTTCTCCTCTTTACTGTTTTAACTATGTATGAACTGTTAGCCTTACTCTCCTATACTTAGGGGTGATGCATAGGTTAGTTTTAAACCTTGATTGTCTATGGTTTAGTTGGTTCTTAAGTAAACTATGTAGTATATATGTATATTTGAGTACAAATTTTCATATTTGTTAATTGATTTAAGCATGTTTAACCCCCTACCCTATTTACCCTTAGATTTGAACTTGCTTTTAAATGGTTTTTTCTTCCTTTCTCTACTGTTTCTTTCTATGGTGTATCAGTCTATATTTTTGACCTGTAAGTATCATTTAGGATGATGTGTGGGTAATCTTTGAGTCCTTATGTCCTCTCATAAGTTTGTTGGTTTGATTATGTATAGAATGAGCACATGTTGCCTCTTGGTTTATTGATGAAAAATGTCCAAACCCCCTCCCTGCTTCCCTTTGTTTAAAAGTAATCATGATTTTCCTCTTCCCTTTCCCTTTTCACTATTTTGCTAATGCTGAAATGACTAAGTGATGCATATGAAATAGTTAGGTTTTGTTGTTATCTTCTTATGTTTGAATTGGTGTCTAGTAATGCTTGTAGAACATTGTGACCTATTAAAGCTTCAAGACTGCTATGTTTCTTTTTTTGCTATATGAAGATGTTATAGGTTTTTAAACCTGTTCAACTCTCATCCCCTTTCCCTCATTTTTTATCTGTTACCCTGTTCCTTTCCACCCTTCTCTTGAAATGATTGTTGCATGATTAGAATTTGTTTAGGTCTAAGTCTTTAAGAATCTGAACTCCATGACTGTTGTGTGTGTAAATTATGTCATGGAAGAGAACTAGAGATGAGGCATGCCTCCTTGTTACATGTTCCTCTCCCCTGTTGGTTCCTCTAATTTATCTTCATCAAGATGACCACTTCCCTGTTTGCTTTACATTTTACCTGTATGGACCATGAGATGATTTCGGCCTATATACTGTTAATAGCTCTCTCACATACCCCTCCTTTGTGTTCTTGAGTGATTACCTATTAGTTATACTAGTAATCAGTGTTAAATACCTTTCCATCCTTCTTGATTTGTCAGTGATTAATATGTAATTTCTAAATTAGGTTCTTTAACTAGTCCTTTAGCTTAAATTATTTGGAATCTGCCCTCTATGTTTAAATTTAAGTGTTGAAAGTGATTAAATATGATCAAAAGTGCTGAATATGTTCCTTATGTCTATGTGATACAATTTTTGTGCATCTTAGTATATAGGTTTTGCTTGAACCAATTCCTCCCCCCCTTATGATTTCTGGAGAATAATTAGCCTCTATAAGTGTTTGAAAATGCCTATGTCTTATAAAGTATATATCTTAATGATAAAATTAGTGATTCTATTGTATGAGTGTCCCTGTTTCATATGCTTAATTTGGTATAAAAATCTGCATAAATTTCTCTTAAGTATGAAATCTACATTGTTTAAATTACTGTTTTTGCTTAATCTGGTTAAAATATATACTAATCTTTATTTATTTTACTTTCTTTTTCTATGTGTGAAATCCGAAGGAGTTGTATTGGACTCCCAAAAGTCCCTTTGCATTTTCCTGTTGGGCTTAAGCCCAAAACTACTTGATGGTCCGGCATGAGCAAGCCCAAAAGGGCTAAAATTGTTTAAGTCAGCCTCAGCAGCAGTAGTGGAGAAATAGGCCAAGCCCAATGGAGATGATTAGCAGAAGTCCAAATGGACTGAACAAAGTGAAATGGGTCAAGCCCATAAAATTCAGTAGCAGCAGTAGCCCAAAGGGCTGAAAAACTGAAGAATTTGACTAAGTCCAAATCAGAAATCGGCGGTGGGCCTAAAGAGGGCCCACACACTAGTATTAGGACAGGATTAACATATTTTAATTATGTCTTTTTACTTAGTTGATTATTTTAATTGTATAATTTGGACCGACTTTGTAAAACTTAGCTAAATTATCCCTAAACAAAATCGAAATTTCTGTTTACACATTTTTATGTTAATTACTGTTGTTCTTTAAATGTCAACTCTATTTTCCCTATGTATAAAAATAAACTCTTCCATATATTGTCTTTATAAAATCAATCTTCTTTATAAAAATAAGATGTTTTATAAACCAATCCCATTTTCAAAAGTTAGTCAACAAGTTAGGTTTTCAAACAAGCCCGGACAACCGCGAGTTAGCGGATACTCTTGGTTCCTTAACACCCTTCCAAGAGTATTAACTTGAACCCTTACCCTTAATCTCTTAATTTTTAAAGTCTTTATCTGTTTTGGGATTTTAAAAATTCTTATAAGTTTTTTCTTGGTTTTTACTTTATAAAAACTAACTGGCGACTCTTGCTTTTAATTGAAAACGTTTCGGAAACTTTAATTAGATTTTCAAAACGAACCTTTCAACAAACAAAGCCATGTTTTTCCGTCCTTTCCCGAAAAGGATCAAAACAATGGCTATTAAAGAAATACCTATATTATCTCCTAAACTCAACATTCTTTTTTTTGTTTGGTTTGAAACCACAAGGGGCAAGTTCTAGACACCAAAATGCAACATGGAATAACAAAACCTCACTCACATATGGCACATGTTCAAATCAAGTAGGATACCTATAGACTCTCAACAAAGCAATTACACGAATTCACTTTTAAGCCAACATCACACAAAATTCAAATAAAAAAGCCTTAGATGTCTCACAGTAGTCGTTAAATTTTTCAAATCATGCCGTAGGATTTAACACCAACTTGCAACAAGTAATCATGTGTAGAACCTATCAAGAGCATCTCTAATTACTCCTAAAACAAAATATTTAAATTTACTCCTAAGAATCAAAAAGGATACTTGGTTAAAAGGGCTTCCCCCTGAAAAAGAACTGAAAAGAAAAAAAGAGGGGTGGGTGAAGTGTGCTTCTACTAAACAGACCAAACACAAAATAAAACAACAAAGATAAAATCTTTTTGTAATTTTTTTTCCATTTAATCAAAAACATGCAAATAAATAAAAATAGACACCCTATAGCGCACTTCACCCTAGACAAAATGAAAGATTCCTACCCCACACTTAAAATCATACTTTGTCTCCAAAGCATAAATTAAAACCAAGGACAGATATACTCCTTGAGGCCTCTAGGCCTAGCTAATAGCATCAATTTCATCAAAGGGGTCCGGTGGACCCCACACTTAGTGTTTTCCATGCTCCCTAGCTTAGATCTCAGGTACTCAGACTTCCCTTCAACCTTCTGACACAACACAAAAACAACACCAAAAGTGATACTAAAAAAACTAAAAAGAATAAAAGTCCTACCTTAACTTGGGTTGCCTACCAAGTAGCGCCTGATTTACCATCACGGCATAACACAGATCACAACTTTTATTCCCAGTCTATCATCCTCTTCTTCCTACTCAGGGCCCTTGTTCTTCTTCTTTTTTGACCTCTTGGGTTCTCACACTCTAGGTCTGGGGCCTTCCTCACACCTACCTTTTCAGTATTTTTTTTAGGTCCTTGAGATTCAGGCTCTTTTGGAAAATTGGGCAGCTCTATGAGAGAGTCAAAAGAGGTAATTAGAGGTACGCTCTTCTCCACCCCACACTCATCCACTTCCATAGCTGTGATCATGCATAGATCCTTGTAGTGTGAAGGTGTGTTGAGTGTTGTGTACACTCTAAAGACCACCTCTTCATCATTCAGTCTCATCTTGAGCGTGCCCTCTCTCACATCAATTAGTGCTCCACCGGTAACCAATAATGGGCATCCCAATATGATTGGTACCCTTTTATCTGCATCATAGTCAAGAACAATAAAGTGAGAAGGAATAATAAACTTACCAACCTTGATGAGAACATCCTCTATGATTCCTTCAGGGACCATTATGGTTCTATTTGCCATCGGTAGCACAACTGAGGATGGCCTTTGCTTCCCCAACCCAAGAGTCTTAATCAATTAAAGGGGCATCAGATTTATGCTCGCCCCTAAGTCACTCAAGGCTTGAACAACATCACTTTCACTAATTTGTATGGGGAAGGTGAATCTCCCAAGATCCTTGAGCTTTTTGGGCATCTTGCTCATCACCAATGAACTGAACTCTTCAGTAAGTGCAACAGTATCAATATCTGCAAGCCTTCTCTTGTTCGCCACCACACCCTTCAAATATTTAGCATACTTGGGCATTCCCTACAATACATCTAATAAAGGAAGGTTAAAGTGATGTTCTCTTAACGTGTCAAAGAACTTCTTGAAACATGCATCCTCTTTGGCTTTCTTAGGCTTTTGAGGTAATGGTGGTGGTGGTCTGATTCGAGGTTGCTCACTCAGCTTCTCATTAGGACACTTAGACTTCCCCTTTTTGCCGGCTTCTTTATACTCATCCTTCTTTCCTATCTGGTTGAAAGTGATCAACTCTTGTTGCACCTCATGATTTTTCTTTGGGGGTGCATCGTTCAAATCTCTACCACTCCTCAAGGTGATTGCCATCACTTGCTTGGGTTTTTCTGTATGACTAGGCAAACCCCCTTAAGGTCTTGTATTCTACACTTGAGCTAGCTGTCCCATTTGAACTTCTAAAGTCTTTGTGTCTAATTGCTGATTTTTTATGTTAGCAACCATCTTTGCTTGCTCAACAACAATCTGTTCTTGATTAGCCATGATCTTCTTCAACATTTCCTCAACATTGTTGGCTTGAGTGTTGTTCTGCGTACCTTGCTGATGTTAGAAGTGTTGCGGTTGAGCTTAATTACTGCCCCAAGAGTAGTTGGGATGACCCTTCCAGTTTTGGTTGTAGGCATTACAATAGTTTTGATTGCCTTTTTGTGCATTGCTTACAAAATTCACCGACTCTGGATTCGCTTCACATAAGTCTGCCGAATGACCACTCAACCCACAAGTTTTGCACCAAGTCTAAACCTGCTGCACTGTATTAACCTGCACTTGAGGTTGAGTCGCACTCAACTTGTTGAACTGAACAATCATATGGGTCTAAAAACTGGCCAACTATGCTGCTAATGCGGTGACACTATCTACCTCAATCATACGTGCAACCTTCTTCACCGTATTTCTGGACATGTCACCATTCCAGTCTGGATTGACTTGTGCAATACGGTTGAGGAGAATATACACCTCATCATAGGTCTTCTCCAAAGCTTGACCATCTGCCGCAGAATCTAGCAAAATCTTTGTATTATGGTCAAGTCTTTCAACAAAGGAGTGAGCTAACACCTCATTAGTCTGCTGGTGGTGCAGGTAATCTCTGAGAAGAGACTTGAATCTCTCATATGCATGATAGAGATTCTCGTCTAGCTTTTGCTTAAAACTCAATATTTCACTCCTCAGCTTTGCAGTTTTTCCTGATGGGAAGAATTGAATAAGGAACTTCTTTGCGAGATCATCCCAAGTAGTGATTGAATTTGAAAGTTCTACCTTCAACCATTTCTTTGCTTCTCCTAATAATGAGAATGGGAAAAGTGTGAGCCTCACGTAGTTTGTGGAGACTCCTCCGGGAATAAAGGTGTCACTGATCTCTAAAAAGTTCTGGAGATGAACCTGTGGATCCTCATGGGACAAGTTTGTGAATTACCTGCTTGTGTACAACAATTGCACCATATTCTATTTCAGTTCAAATCTACCTCCTACGCCTTACTTTTGAATGCAATAGGTCATATTAGCTGCGAGTGGAATTGCTACTTCGCGCATTGTCCTGCGAGCTGGTGGTGGTTCCTCTGCCATAACTGCAAGAATAGTCTCAGCCGGTTGAACTTGCCAGTTTTGATCGAGAAGTGCTGCTTCTCTCAATGCTTGGTGCAAGTATTGCTCAGGTTCAGGAAGTGGGTCAACTAGTTCCTTATCCCTTGCCAACTTGCTCAAGATTAGAACTTGTACCTACAAGTTAAGTAGCTAAGATCCACTTGTTAGCACTTATCAAACAAAAAAGTAAAAACAAAACTTAGACGGTTGTAAATTTTCAAGTCCCCAGTAATGGAGCCAAAAAATTGTCGCACCCCAAGCACACACACAAGTATATGTGGTCGTACAAGTGATATAGTGGCTCTTGCGAGCCGAATATCGATCCCATAGGGACTTGGTGCTAAGCAAACAATCCAACTTACGTATTACGATTGAAATTTAACAAATGTGATTCGTAACAAAGAGTTTGAGCTTTGCTTTTATAAACAAAGTATTAAAACTAACGATGATATGAAATTCGTATTGTAAACAATATATGGAGAGTTCCAGGGTTGAGGTATTCACTACACAATCATGCTTAACTCTGGTTTATAGCCGGTGTTGGTGCTCATCGTGATTGTTGATTTACAAGGTTGATAGTATAACCTAGGAATGGTCATCCTCTAAGTCATCTATCCAAAGTAATCTCACAACTACATCATTTAGTGGGGATGTGAGTCTTTACTTTGGATGCATTCAACTATCTTCTCATTTTGTTAACCAAGTGGGGCGTTTAGGTATAATTCTATCCTAACTGCAAATCATACTTTGCAATTGCTAACTAACAATAAAAGATATGATCCAAACCTCCTACATTCTTCATTCCATCTCTTAACTCCTATGGTCAATTCGTTTTGAGACTTAGATGTATCCTAAAATTCATGACGCTTTAGAATAGTAAAATAAGAATGTAAGAACAATCACAAGACATGATAAACAATTAAAACAACTATAAAACCATAATAAAACATTCATGTTATAGCCTCAACCCTAGAAAGAGGGTGTTTAGCCACTCATAATCTAATTAGCAATTAAAAACTTGATGTAGTTCATACAAGAATTAAGTAATGATAAAGAAGAGAATAAGAACCCTAAAGTAGCCTCCTCCTTGTGTTTTTGCAATCCAAAGATGTCAAAGAATGTGTATAATTTAAACTAGGTGTCCTATTTATAGTGTAGGACAAGTTAAACCCGCTGGGAACAAGGTCCATGATTGTAACACCACCGAATTTGATTCAACTTAGAAACTTGAAGAAATTTTGAATTTCCAAGGATCATGGGTCAAGTCCATGAGCCGTGGATGGTTCCACGAGTTGTGGAAAGGACTCATGATTCTAGTCTTGTAGACCACCCTCAGGTCTAAGAACCACAAGTCAGATTCACAGTTCGTGAAATCTTCCACGGGTGGTGGAAACAACCCGTGGAAATCAGACAGAGAGTGGTCAACTTCCCTGAAATCACGAATTGGTTCCACGACTCATACAAGTTCCTATGGGTTGTGCTGTTAGTCCATGGAAAGTTATATGCAGTCTAGAATTTTGGCATAGGGACCACAACTCTGATTCATGAGCTGTGGTAACTTCTACAGTCCGTGGATCCTGAAGTCGAGTTTTAAAACAACTTTTTCTTAAATTAATCCTAGGGGTATTTTTATAATTACCCACCCTTTTAACTCTTAACTGAGGTTATTTTGACCACTTTTAGTAGGGGTTCTACTCTTATTAGCCTAAGTCTCTCATTATCTCTCATTCATCTACCAAATTGGGAAAAGGAACTCCTTAAATCTCCAAGTCTCAAGCTCCAAGTTCAAGCCTCCTCTTATTTTCAACTTTTACTTAGGTTAGCTTCAATCATGGTATGTGGGTATTCAATAAGGGGATTCTTTCACCCTTTTGCCCAAAACCCTAATTCTTCTAAATTGAATTTATGAATTTCAAGTTAGGATTCTTACCCAATTTTCATGGTCTTTCTTATTAAGTATTTTCTCATGATTCTGCAATATATTCTATGTTCAATTTCATGATTTACGTGTATTTTGCAACTTATTATTTACCTTATGATTTGAAGGCTAATTCTAGCTAAATTTGGCATGCATGGCTTAATTTAAGGAAAATTGCATGCATTGATATTATGATCTCAAGTATTTATGAAATAGCATGCCAAATTCTTCAAGTTATGAATTAAAAAAGACAAGTGAATTATATCTATACTAAGCTTTAAGATTTATGATTTGAATTTGCATGACATTAGATATGTCCTTATGCTTTTCAAACAGATTTGACATCAGATATGTCACAAGTATATATGAGCTATATATATTCATATTTTTGGGAGTAGTATTTAGCACCAAGTGATGAGAGTTTGATTACCCAAGTCCAAAACTACATTGCCACTGTAGGTGAAGAGGGTCCTCGTTAGTTGAGAGTGTCTCCTCATGAAGATGGGTCCTCGTTAGTTGAGAGTGTCCCTTATGAAAGTGGTTCCATGCTATGATATGTACAGTACCCCATTCCTTGGCAAGGTTTAGGGTATCTTTGCCTAGAGTTATGTAGTTGGATTCCATGTAGCTCACATGGTTTATTGTCTGTTATAAGAAACTGCAGTATGAATGTTTTTAAGTCTTATGCTTTGATATATTTTACCTTATGCTTAAAAGTATGATTTTCTTATGACCTCTTTTATGCATGATCTTAGCCTTAACTATGTTTTTAGCATGTTTTGATTTCATTTATGCATATCTCTTATATTCAGTACATGCTATAGTATTGATGCATATCTTGCACTGCATCCTTTGATAATGCAAATTCAGGCTCCACTACTCAAGCTCATGGCTAGACATTGGCAGAGATCTAGTTTTCGTTGGTGAGTCCTCATTATCCAAGGGCTAGTGTTACACTTATCTCTTTATGTTGTTTCCATCAGATTTCTGAGTTAGTTGGGGTCTTGTCCTATATGGAGTTCACTATGAGATCTACACCAACCATCATAGTCTTCATTATATAATGAGTCAGTGAGAGCTAAATTTGAGGCAGCAGAGATGGGTTGAGTTACTAAAGGACTACGACTTCACTAGTCTATACAATTTTGGCAAGGGAAACGTGGTAGCAGATGCCTCGAGCTAAAAGGCACTGAGTATGGGCAACTTGTCTTCTCTTTCAGTTTTGGATTGGCCATTTGCCTTAGACATCCAATCCTTGGCTAACCATCTGGTTAGGCTTGACTTGTCAGATCCCAGCAGAGTTCTTGTCAGTGTAAAGATCCGTTCTGGTTGATTAGATTTAGCATCGTCAGTTTGATGATCAACAGTTGTGCGACATTTGTGATCAGGTTTATTGAGGTGAGGCCAGAAGGGCCACTTTAGATTTCGATGGTGTTCTGAGATTTGACGATCACTTTTTTGTTTCAAGAGTTGGGGATTTGATTTAGTTGACTCTCGATGAGGGTCATTGCTCCAGATATTCCATCCATCTGAGCGCAACTAAGATGTATTGAGACTTGAGGAAGCTTTACTGATGGAGTGGTATAAAGAGGGACATAAAAGAGTTTGTATCTCCATGCTGGAACTACCAGCATTTTAAGTTCGAGCATATGCGACCTAGTAGATGATGTAGAGACCTCCCATTCCTGAGTGGAAGTGGGAAGAGATCACTATAGACTTCATAGCTCGGTTGCCATGCTCTTCTCTAAGGTTTGACTCTATTTAGGTCATTGTTGATAGACTAACTAAGTTTGCACAATTATTGTCAGTTAATCTTCCTATAGTGCAAAGAGGTCGGCTAGGATTTATCTCTGTGAAGTTGTCCGTCTGCCTGGGGTTCTAGATTCTAATATTTCAGACCAAGGTACTCAGTTTACATCTCAATTTTTGAGGACTATTCAGTGAGGTATGGGTATAGAGGTTTAGTTTAGCACTGCATTTTAGCCTCAGACAAATGGCCAGTCTGAAAGGACTATCCATGTCCTGGAAGACATGTTACAGACCTGTGTTCTTGATTTTTGTGGTTCATGGGATCAGTAAGTGCCTTTGGCGTAGTTTGATTGTAATAATAGTTATCACTCGAGTATTTTCATGGCGCCTTTTGAGGCATTGTATGGTAGGCATTGCCGATTGCCAGTGGGTTAGTTTGATGGTTTTTAGTCCAGGGCGCAGAGTACAGACCTACTTTGTAACTCCTTCAACAGAGTTCAGGTGATTCAGGACAGACTTTGGGCAGCCTATAGTAGGAAAAAGAGCTACACAAATTGTAGACTTTTTGCCTTAGAATTCAGTATTGGTAATCAGGTATTTCTTCAAGTATCTCCCATGAAGGTCATGATGAGATTCGGCAGGAAGGGCAAGCTTAGCCCCATGTACATTGGGCCATTTGAGATCCTTCAGAGGGTTAGTAGTGTTGCTTATCTGTTAGCTTTGCCTCCCATGTTCTCAGCTATTCACCCAGTCTTCCATGTATCTATATTGAGAAGTTATGTTCCATATGAGTCAAATGTGTTACAGTGGGATTCAGTGCAGTTGGATGAGTGTTTGGCTTTTGTTGAGGAGACGAAGGCCATCCTAGCTAGCGATGTCAGGAGATTTAGGTCTAGAGAGATTCCTATGGTTAAGGTTTAGTGGAGTTACCGCATGGTCTAGGAGGCTACCTAGGAGACTAAAAGAGAGATGCGGGCTCACACTCTGCAGTTGTTTAAGCCTTCAGGACTCCCTTTCTCTTGACTTTTGAGGATGAAATTCATTATTAGTAATGGATGATATAATGACCCTTTCTTTCATTCCTTCATTTTATCCTTCTTTCTACTATTAGAACTTACTTGTAGTGGATCCAAGTCCTTTCTGACTTGCTGGGACTGGTGGTTCAGTGCCCAGGTAGTTCATTAGGTCTTTATGACCTATTCCTTGTTTTAGAGCTTTAAATTAGGAAATCATTGACTTTAGTTAACATTCTTGACAAACATTCTTGAAATCAAATTTTGACAGTTCTGTTAGCTCCGTAGCATGGACTTTTGTCTAGAAGGACCCTTGGTCAGGTCCTGGGAGCTTTTGGTATGGTTCTATCTCACTTTCTGAGAGTTTAGGCCAGTTGAACTTAGAAGTTTGACTTTGGTCAACATTTAGAGAAGATGGCCTTGGATGGGAATTCCATCAGCGTTGTTAGCTATGAAATGTCGATTTTGGCCTAGAGGGACCTTTGGTTTGGGTCTCGAGGCTTCCAAACTCACTTTGGGCTATTGGGTTTTGTTTTGATTAAAAGTTTGTTTTTAGGCATAGGGCCCACTATTCGTTAAACTAACCACGTTTGAGATTTTCATCGCTTCCATTGAGTCCAAAATATCATTTTTAGTGGGGTAGCACCTTTGGTTTATGTCCTTGAGGTTCAGAATATTCCCCGAGGATGCGATTGGATTGGTTTTCTGTTGTGTTGCACCTGGTAGCTGCTGTTTCTGGTACAAGCACGGTGGCAGTGCCTTTGCTGTACCTGTGCAGCCATACCTGCATTGTGTGTGTCGCACTTGTGATGCCTAGTGGCTTCAGCTAGGTGCGCGCCTGCGCTCCCTCACCTTCCACGGCTAGGCCGCCCCTGCGGCACCTTGGATCATGTCTGTGCCTAGCGCCTAGCAGCATATATATACTCTTTCTCCTTCATTTTTCATAACCCCAAATGAGTTTCCTCCATTTTCTTGAGCTCAAAGCTCCTAATTCTATGTGAGCTCATCTTATAGCATTGGGGTGATTAATTCTTGTCCGTGGTCGATTTCTTATCGCTAATTATAAGTTTCTAACTTGTTAATTTCGTAAATTCTTCATTTTGATCACTTGTTTTTTTCTTGTGACTAAGGGATATTTTGGGACCTTCCCTTGCCCCTTTTTGCTTCATTTTGGAGCATGAGTTCTTGGCTATATTGGGAACCTTGTGGTAGTTTTCATTTTCCATTTCAGGTTACAGGGCCCATGGGCTCGCTTTTGACCCAGATTTCTACCCAGCTAGATTATTAGCATTATGGGTATCATTAGCTTCATTTTGATAAGTAGATTATGCTCTTGATAGTTTGATTGATATTCAGGGCTTCTCGAAGTACTTTGGGATCGGGCGATGGCTTTCTAGCAGCTATTCGTTGGACGCCAGGTAGGTTACGGCTTACCTATCTTAGACTTTGCCTATATAGAATATAATTGTAGTATTTATCATCTTTGGGTTGGGTTTACTAGTTTGTCACCCCAGACCTTGTCTGTTTCCTTTCTGTCCGCTCTTACTTCATTTGCTTTAGTATTTGAGCTAGTTTTGACGTATTACCCTTGCGGCCCCGTGTGGCCTTTGTGTATTCCTTTGGACCATAAACTATGGGATATTTGGGAAATGTTCATGACTTTAGGACATTGATTCACGATTATTAGCTTGTTATCTATGTTGTAGAGCGAATTGAGCCTGTGCAGGGCAAGTAGGTTTCTTGTGAACTATTGAGTTGTTGGTTGTATTTGATCATATAATCGTTATCATAAAAAGACCTTTTTCTGCATTGGTTTACTACTATATGGTTGTGGGCCTAATTATCACCAGTTTTTGAAACCTTGCATGGTCACGAGGGCCCATTTTCAGTTATAAATGGCTATAGATGGATTTAAAACTAGTTTTATGGATTTTCTTTAGATGAAAGAGATTGTGCGATGGTTTTCACACTGATTATAAACTCGGTTGGACTAGAGTGCTAGATATGATTTTTACTACTGATTTTAAGGTGATACTAGACTCAATTGGGCCAGAGTGCTAGACATGATTTTATCACTGATTTCAAGATGACAGTAGACTTGGCTGAGCCGGAGTGCTAGACATGGTTTTATTACTAATTATAGACCGGGATAGACCTTGGGCACTCATATTGAGATATTTTGAGTTTGTATGTAGTTTCAGAGACCTCCATGGACCTTGCCAATCTTGACTAGGGGCTATGGGTTATGAGTGCCAGAGGAGGGGTATACTAGGGAGTATATTTATATAAAGAATGTTGGGCCTACGGGTATCGGAGGAGGTGCATATGGTAAAACCGACATTTCATATCATATCATACATTTTGCACGGTTCCACCTTTGTTCGCTGTTTGTTGAGTGTACGCTCCGGTAGTATAGAATGTTGAGTGTTTGTTTTCACTTGTACATATTCCTTGGGTGTATGGGTTCCCATTGGGATTGTAGGTAGATTAGCTTACTTACTCCTATTATAGTACTAGTTAGATTACTCTTCGATCATCTTTACCGTGTGAGCTGTATTTCAGGCATGTCTATGTTTAGTTATTTTTCCTTCTCTTCCTTTTATTTGAGGTTACTCGAACACCGCCCTATTCGTTAAACTTTCTATATATATTGTTATTGCAATGATCCAGGTGCGTTCTCTACCTCTTTCACCTGTGTTCTATGATATATCCTTTGTGGCTAGCATAGCTTACATGTATTCATTTATGCCTTCTTCCTATTGCTCGCTTCCTTGTACTTATCTCTGTTTGCTTCTGTGACATTTTCTTTCCTATCTGCTATTTACTTCTTTTATATTTTATATATGCTGAGTCAGCCTATGATGCCTACTGGGTACCCGTTGTTTTGCAATTGGTGCTCATACTATACTTCTGCATCTTTCTGGTACAGATCCTAGTGTGAGCTATCGCTATTGACACGGAGACTTATGCACCTCATTTGGGCATCCGAGACATAGGGTGAGCTCCTGGCGACCGGGGCTTAGCTATATCTCTTCTTTTGGCAGCTGACTCTTTTATATATTCAGAGGCACTTGTATATTTTACTTTTGCACTCTCTTGTACTCTGTATATTTTGTAGTAGCTCATGTACTTTTGATACCAAGTCGTGGGATGGTGTAGTTTCTATATATGTATACCCAGATTGCTTTTCTTTCGCTTTGCTTTTGTTATCATTCTTCCGCTTATCTTCTCTTCTTGTGCGTGCTTACTTAGAGTGTAGCCCATTACTAACCACTCTCTGCAACGGGGATTAGTTCGCCTATAGGGGGGTTGTAGGTTCCATCATGACCTGAGAAATCAAGTCATGACAAAAAATCATTTTTCCCTATTTCCAATAATTTTCAAATTTGTTGCTAATAAAATTTTTTGGTGGGCCTATTTTGAGACAAGCAAAATACGGACTCAGTTTTTACACTAAAACTTGGCATTTTCCCTTAATAAAGTCACCGCTCAATCTATCACAGGGAAACACCAACCCGGTTCTGCACAAAAATAAACCAAAGAAAACATTTGTTGCTTGGGAAAGAACTGTGGTATGAAGAAAATCCTCGGAGTTTATTTGATTAAGCTACTATTAACAAGGATACATCGCGTTATGTGCTCATGGACCAAGGGAAAACAAGCCTTGGCGTAGGCACTAAGCGCATTTATGAAGGACGTGTCACAAAATAATTGAGCGTGTAGGACCAACCCGGCACTCACATTCAAAACATTGCTAAAAATTATGCCCGACAAGGGTACAATGAAGAGCACAAACAGCCACTAGTATAAATTTAGACATGGCTGACAATGGTATAAATGATAATTATACCCCCAAACTCAAAAAAAGCATTGCCCTCAATGCACAAAAACTTATACAAAGAGAGGAAGTGCAAGAACTCCCTGGGGCCCTATGGTTGACGAGGACACCTTCTCGAATAAAAGAGATATGGTTCCCTCGAAGGCCTGGGTGGTGGTGGAAACGCATGGGCCAGATCAATCTGAAATTCTTCCAACGAAGGAATCTATGGATCCCAGCTGACTTGAAGGGGATGAAGAGGATCAGTGATCTCCCATTTATCTAAAAGCGTCATCATCGGTAACTCCAGGCAGTCCCAATTTTGGCTAATTTTACAACACTATACTCAGATTTTGACATCCCAGATTAACCCCTTTACATTAAACGCTATATCTGAAGTTCTACTAACCCGAACTCCATTCCAAAAGTTTCTATGGGATACTATGTCCCTCAGATATCATGATATCACCTTAATTTTCTCAAACGCTACACCTCAAGACACCAAATATCTCTAAAACTAAACAACACAAAAATTTCTTTTGGAATCCTTCCTAGCGTGAGATTTTTGTCAACTATCATCCTAGGGAGAACTCTACCCAGGAACTTACACCCTAACAAATGCTATAACAAGCACATCACCACTACTCAATAAGCAGTAACCATAAGATATTATCATGATCAATAAGAGGGATATAAATGTTCAAGAATGTATTTAATAACCCTACTCCCTCAACTGACCCTACCACTAAGGATCATCAATCATAAACAAGATAATTTATTTCAAAATCTCCACAATTCAACTATACCCTTCTCGAGAGCTACTATTAGCCAATAATAATTCTCATAAAATAAGCCTATGAGCAATGTCAGACAAAAATCAGCCAATGACAAGTCATTTTGCCAAATACTACATGGGTGACTCTTCCCACCAATAGACAATCATATTTTCACAAATACCCAGAAATTTGGTTCCACCATAATCTCACAGTTTTCTCACTAACTACACATTAGCATCACAATGCAAGTAGTTACTCAATCAATAGTAAAACAACCAAGTTAAATAAGGTCTGATGTTGAATTATATAGGTTACCTTAAATAGGCAACATCACCCATATCAAACAAATAACCTTTATGCCAAGGGCTACCATATCTACCCTTTCCTTTTATCGTACATGGAGGCTAGTTTTAATAATCCTTATTGAATGCATGTTTTACCTTCATATAGGCAAATTTTATATTTTATGCAGTAGCTCAAAGCTCAAACTGACAATTTGAAATATACCGAGAATAAAATGAAAAGAAAGGGAAAACAGGGCAGAGATTCTTTCCCTCCCATCTCGCTATAGCGGCTTACACACCGCTACAACGACCCCCAATAGAAAAAGCCCATAAAATTTACAATTTTCTGCAAAATCCCCTCATTTCCCTTCCCTGTATTCAATAGTAACACATGAAATTGCATTATGCCTTTAAACATAATCCCAAGATCGAACCCTGTAATGCATAGACAAGAACTTTGCATCACATTAATTAACAACGGTTATGAATCACACCAAGAAACTTTTCATTAAAATAATTTCCCGTTATTATACAGTAATAGCCCTTTCCCCCATGGTTCCTAACCCAATCCCGACTGTCGTGAAACCAAAGTTTCCCTACAGTCGTAAGCTTGTTTCATCCCCTTACTATTTTACCATTGATAAGCCCATGTATAACAATTAGCACATGGTTTCAGCTAAGCCACATAGGAAATAATTCCATTTAACCATCAACACATAATCAAGTTATAACCTTTCACTAACCACGAATTTAATTCTGTAACAACCCATAACTTCCAAGCCCAGTTTTGAATATTTCAAAAAAACTACTTGATAACTTTCGTGGTGGAAAAACTCATTTTATTTAGGATTTATATTTTTTTATGTTATTTTTTTTGAAAAGAGAGTTTAAAGAATGAAAGAAGAGTAGCCACTTAATTTTAGGAAAATTAAAAAACCATTTTTAAAAGGTAATTTTGAAAATAAAAACCTTTATTTTGAAAACCAGAGAAAGGGTAAGGGTTCAAGTTAAATTCGAAAGAAGGTGTTAGGCACTTTCGAAAATCCACAAAATGTGATTCTCGATGAATTTAAAATATTTGGAAAATTTTGAAAATACTTCAAGTATTTGGTAAAAATCTTTAGAATTGTCCCTTCATTTTTATTCGAAAAGTAGTGAAATAAACTAAGGGTCGAAATTTTGATATAATTCTAATTTTAACGACATTATCCGAATTAAGATTTTGAGACAAGTAATTAACCCAACTTCTTAAACGTTGATTGAGATAAACTTTATTTAATAGCTACGAAAAGATATAAAAAATCCTCAAGCCATTCTCATAAAGTTTAAACTATCATAGAACTTCTAAATAACTATGAAAGAATATGAACAATTCTTAAGTTATTCTATAAGCTTGGTTTTACCTAACTAAATTGCATCAAATACTTAACTTCCAAACTGTTTCTTATATGCACCATGAATAATGTGCAGAACAATAAACCATATAAGAAACCAATTGAATCGTTCCAATTCCTCCTTTGGGGATCCATCTAAATTGAATAAAAATTAGTGAAAGAGATGTATATACAAGAATACAATAAGGGAAGAGTTGAAAGAAATGGATTGAACTTTTAAGTCCAAATACTGCTCACGTGTACTCAAGCTTAAGAGTACTTTTCTTGCTATGCTTCTATTAGTGCTAGCTTTTCTTGAGCATTTAGCCCAAAAATCTTCTTCTTGGGGTATATACCCCTGGATATTTCCTTCGCATCTGTTCATAATTGGAGGAGGCTGACTCGAGAAAAGCATAAGACCATGTTGGGAACGGAAAATGCACATGAGCTCTTGAGTCGAGTGGACTCATTAGGATTTCACATGCAACAAGAAAAGGGTAAAAATTAGTAGCAGAACTGCATACATGATTGACGCTGAACTTTTAAACATAGGAAAACTTATCTATCACGGACTCGAAATTATCTTAAATAATCAGCTTCACCATAATCAAAAGAAATGCTCATACAAATTTACTCAAAGCAACCATATAGTAATCTGCTAAATACCGCATAATACAAAAAAAGAGATCATTTCATAAGTAGGAAAAAGAACATGGAACAGTTAAACTCAAATAAAATTAGGTGCAACCCTAACAGGCCAGCAAATTGATTGGAAATGGTGGGATTTAAGCCAAAGTTAGCATTTATACACATTTATGAGCTAAATTAGTGGGCTTTAAAATGTTTTGAAGCTGCATATTAAAACACCCAAGAAACCAATGAAGAGATGCATATTCTAAGAAATTGATGTGGTCTATTAAGGTAAATCTGAAATGCTACTATACGAGCTCTAACATTTGAAGTTGTAAACTTCAAAAAGACAAAGTCTATCAAGAACTATGAATCAGAAACCATAAGGTTTGATTTTATCCACGTTTCAAAATATAAAAAAAAAAGCTAAAGAAAATGGGCAGACATTGCACTAAAGAAGTTTGAAGAATATGCAGTAGTTAATAACCAACTTCAACAAGGTCCAAATCCATTTTTTATCTACTGTTGAAAGGAATGGGAGGTGACTTTAACTTGAAAAAACAACTAAATCAACCCGCTCTTACCAAAATATGGACAATTTAGAGCAGACGAGCTATTGGGAGAAGTGAGAAAGAAGTTCCAAATTGAAAACTAGCCAAATTCAAAGCATAGAGCTCGAAGGTGATATGAATGTATTCGGGTCGAGGAGCACTTTAAGAAAAAAATGAGCTTGCGTGCCCCAAGGTTTTCTTTAGAGCTTACCTTTCCCAATCGTTTCAAACTTCATGACCACAACGAAATAAAAGAAATCCAGCACTTAAACAATCAGTTAAGTAATCAACAAAGAAAAGATCAACTCGTTCTCGATGAGATCATAACGTGGAAAGACCAACCTCATGTGGTTTTCTCATGGCCAGCACACAATTTAGGAGTGATTCTTTAGAGCAACTGGAACAAAAATTTTAAACTATGGTAGAGTTTCAATTTTGTTCTTAAATATTTGGTTCTTTGGGGAGAACTAAAGAGTAATCCTGAAGACCAAAATTTACCTTTTTCTTAAAGAATTTGGCTTGGCACTGTTAACCAAGAAAATCCTTCAATAAATCTTTATTTCACACATATGAATAACACCACAACATTCATGTGAATACATAAACATCCGTAAAATAATGAGAAGAAAAGGATGAAAATTTCGACAAATCTCAAAATTTGGCAGTAACTTCCAACCAATAAACAAACTCTAAATTTCATTCCTAATTTCTCACAACAAGATTCGGATGCTTCTCAAATAAGACCAACCCAAACCAAAATGAATTCATTACGATGGCAGAATTTCCATTTACATCACTGAAATACAAAAGAGAGAAAGTAGAAGATGAAGGTTTTACCTTTTATCGAGAAGCAAAGCTAGGACAAGACGAGTTGAGTTTTTTGATGGCTATTCTTATGGACTCGAGCTTCCCTTTTCAAAAATTTAACAAAGAGACCCAGGAAATCTTCAAATGCGAGAGTGTTTCATTCTTTGTTTCAACCTGAATTCTCAGATTTCCCCAAAAATCAGAGAAAAAGACTCTCCAAGATTTTTGCTATCTGAAAACTCCCCCTTCACAATGAGAGTGAGGGATTTATATAGAGGGAAATTAGGGTTTCAACGGGTGGAACTATAGGGGAAAACGAGTGGGAAGTTTTGATAAAACTTTGAGGGATTTTGAAAATCAAAACCCAAAAACACCTGATGCTTACACGTTTGTACCCTGTTGGTACGAAATCCATCATACACCGATGATATAGAGGATAATCCACCGCGTTTTCAGGGGTTGGTGTAATGACCCTTCCGGTCACATACACATTTTCTCCTTTCTTGTACCATTAGAGCTTAGTTGTAGCGGCCCAAGTCATTTATGGCTTGTCGGGACTGGTAGTTTGGTGCCCGGGCCATTTATTTGGTCTTTATGGCCGTTCCTCATTTTAGAGCTTCAACTTTGGAAATCGTTGACTTCCGACAACATTCTTGGTAATATCAAAGAATTAGACCAAGGTTCTAGGTCAAAGGAATCCCTTACTCGAATGTTTGAGTTAAAGAAATGCCTCGTGTAACACCTCGCCCGTTTGGAAGGATTAAAGTAACCCGTGCCTTTGGGGTAAGACTAATACTGTCTAATATACTAATATGGATGTGTTATGAGGTATTATAATCACAAAATGGTCGTATGATAAGTTTTGAAGTCAAGCAAGTTGCGAAACAAAACTCGGAAAAAGTTATTGTAAATTCCTTTAAGGATTTTTCTTCAAATTTGGGTTAAATGTCTTGGTGTGTTTCTCCCTATCTATAAAGAGTTAGTGGGCCCCAATAAACCAAATCGAAGGTCTACGAGTCTAGTTTCCAACGCACTAAACCATTTGTCCATACGACTTAAGAATAGAGAGATATTCACGTTTTCGTATGACCGCACAAGTAGACACGTCAATGTGGGGCCCGCATCCTAAGTCGGTTTTGCTTTATAAAAGGTGTTCCAGCTTCGTTTTAATTCATAAAAATCACCCAAAAGCTTCAGAAAATCAGAAGGAAAGTCCATAAATAATCCATGGACTTTTATCCTTTCAATTCTGAAGTTTAACGGAAGTTGCTCTACGTTGCGAGCTCGTCATTTTGGTATAGTTTTCCCCGTCGATTTCATGGCGTATCTTCGTGGGTGTTGATGCAGCGAGCCAACAGGTGTTTTCTGAGTATTTGGCAGTAGCTATGGAGTTATTTTGGTGAGGTATGGATCCCGTATACTTATCTATTTGTTGGATCAAGATTTTAAGCTTCTAGTTATGAAAAGTTGTTGTTGCCGATATCTTGTAGTAGTTTCTTGTTGATTTTGGATCTGTTTGTTGTTATTGCAAGGAGGCAGGTTTTTAATCTTGGGATATTGAATATTTTTTTCAAGGAAATCTCTCCCCTACGACCCTCCTTCGTTATTATATGTTCTAGTATTATTTTATGGATTTCTGAGCCACGAAGTGGTATTTTGGATTTGTGGCTTTGGACATCCCCTTTTTCTTGTTATGTTTGGTTATTGTTGTTGTATTCTGGTTGTGGTAAGGTGCTGGAGGGATTGGGAAATTGTACCATTCTTTTTGGGATCGCATACGATAGTGATTGGATTGGACAAACGTGAAGTATGCCTTGAAATAGTTCCTCGGGAGCTCGTCGCTCCTTGGAGATGTGGTTAACGTATTATTGTTGGATTTAGCTGCCATTTATTATTGTTATTGGCCTCATTTTATGCTTTGGAGTTGGCTGGTCGCGAGTGTGACATTAACACCTTATCAAATGGCTATGGCTCGTTCTTGCAGCCTCGTCGATTCTAGCAATTGTTCCATTACCTTGGTTGGTTAGGCTTCATAGAGACACCTTTGGGGATTCAGTTGAAAGTATTTGTTTTATGTGATTCAAAGCTTCCCGGAGCTGTTCGAGTTTGGACGATGCCGTTCCCGCAGCTAGTCATCGGATGACAGGTAGGTTATGGTTTTCCCCTATCTAGACTCTGCTTATATAGGCTATAACTGCATTAATTAGCATCCTTGGATGGGTTGTTATAGGTTGGTATCCCATACCTTGTCCGCCTTTCATCCGTCTATTTCATACGTTGTTTGTAGTATTCGCGTAGTAATGTATATTACCTTTGTGGTCCTATGTGGCCTTGTATTGACTCTGGAACATAAATTGTGGGCTATTTGGGAATGTCCGCGAGTCCCAGACATAGAGATTATCCTTTTAGGCTGGTTATGTCTGTTGAGTAGCTATTGGGCCTGTGCAGGGCTGATAGGAATTGTTGTGAGCCGTTGGGCTACTTTTATATTTGAATGCGAGCATATCACCCATGAAAAAGGTTTTCCCCTGCATGTTTTACTACAGTTTTGGCTTCGAGCCACTACCAACAGTTTTCCTAAATTTGCATGGCCCTGGGGCCTGTTTTTGGTGCTGTTGTTGATAGAAAAGGGGATTTTTGTATGTTTTAGCACTGATTTTATTACTGGTACTAGTCTCTGAGGAGCAGAGCACCAGACTTGATTTTATTACTGATACTAGTCTCTGCGGGGCAGAGCACCAGACTTCATTTTATTACTGATACTAGTCTCTGCGGGGTAGAGCACCAGACATGATTTTATTACTGATACTAGTCTCTGCGGGGTGGAGCACTAGACTTGATTTACTACAATTTTAGACCCGGTTACGCCCGGGCACCCTTGGAGGGTTTTTTGAGGTATTTTCTACTACTTTAGTCCTAGAGGGGTCTGGGCATGCATACTTGAGACTGGGTCTCTATCATGATCCTGTACTTTCTTCCGGATGACATATCTTGATACTGAGTTTTAGTATGGGGTCGGGGACCTCCATGGACAAGGCCACTCCGGGCCTGGGGCTTCGGGTTGCGTGCGCCGGAGGGAAGGGTATACGGTGGAGTAGAGGTATACAGGCTGAGTCCTTCCATGGAACCTGCCTGCTGGGCTCGATTGGCACCGAAGGAGGTACAAACAGAGGTTCTATTTCATATCATATCATATCATGCATTGGATTCCACCCTTGTTTGCTGTGTGTTCAGTGTACGCTCCGGTAGTATGGGATGCCGTAGGGTTTGCTTTCACTTGATTATGTTCCTCGTTGTATGGACAGCCGTTGGGACTGTAAGTAGACTATATTTACTCATGTTTTTACTTAGAGCTTGTCTTGGCACCCGGTTCTTGAAAGATTAGTGATGGCTAGCCTGTTGAGGCTTTGGTTGTGGGATTTTTGATTATTGAGAGGGCTTTAGAGTCCTATCTTATTGAGGCACTTTTGTGTGGACTTCTGAGTAGAGTGTGAGACTCTGATTCTATTCTTGTGGGAAGCTGAGTGGTATCTCTCGGTTATTATGGCCTAGTTATTTCATCCTAGGGTTGTACTTGTGAGGTGATTCCCTGGTTATGCCATCATATGATTGGATTGGTGTTATGATATCCTTATACTGGTTGATTACATTTTGAGTATGTTAGACTACTCTCGTCTTTTCCTTCCACTTGAGGTTACCGGTATACAACTATTTTCTCAACTCTCTCTCTACTTACTTACATTGTTGTGCAAGGACTCCAGGTGTGTTCTCCTTTGCTTCACCTGTGATTCTGTGTAATTGTATCTCTGTGCTAGCATGTGTTACTTGAAGCTCTTGGTTATGGATGATCTGTGCTAGCTCTCTGTGCCTTGCTTATTGCCTCAGTGACTCATTTCTTGCTATCTGTTACTTACTGCTTTTATATCTTATATGCGCTCAGTCGGCCTATGATACCTACTGAGTACCTGTGGTTTTGGTGCTCATACTACACTTCTGCAGTTTTTTGTGTAGATATTAGCTGATATTTTGCCGTTGATCACATTGGAGACTCGTGCAACTTTTGGATCTTTGAGACTAGGGTGAGCGCCTGACGGTCGGGGCTTGTCTACATCTTATTTGTTGTACTGTTGCTCCTTGTACTATCAGAGGCAATTTATGTTGTATTTTTTTATTACTAGCACTTGTATCCTATTAGAAGATTCTGTACTATTGATACCAAGTCTTGGGGTTGGTGTAGTTTCCTTTATGTATTTATATTCATGATTTGCTTTCGCTTATTTCTGCTTGCTGGTGCGTTTTGGTTAGGTAGTAGCACATTACTAACCGTTCTGGGCTACGGGAATTGGTTCGCCTACTGGGGATTGTAGGTGCCATCATGACTTGAGAAATCAGGTCCTGACAGCTTGGTATCAGAGCTCTAGGTTCACCGGTGTCATGGTACAGAAGCAAGTGTCTAAGTAGAGTCTCGTGGATCGGTACGATGACATCCGTATCCTATTTGCGGGAGGCTGCAGGGCATTGTTAGGAAAGGTTTCATCTTCTTGACTCCTTATTGTACGCTCTCGGCTTTATTGAATTCTAAAACTTCAGTTATTCATTCATTCTGAGATGCCTCATATGAATGCGATAGCGGTTGGTGCCGAGGCTTATGTTCCTATTACTTCAGTTCTTTCGTTAGCGCCAAGACTCCAGAGTGAGGGTTTACTGTACTAGATAGGGGGTGTGAGGTCAGCCCAACCTCCGATTGGATTTATAGCAACCTCAACGCTTCAGGACACCATGGCTAGGACTCTGAGTCCTCCGTTGAGTGTTCCAGTACCTGGTTCTGTGAGTGGTGCTTCAGTTATAGTCTAGCTTCTAGTTCTTCGGTAGGGTTGTCTGTCGGTATTGAAGTACGAGGCAAGATTTTCACGTTGGGCTTCATCTGGTGTAGGATGTTTTTGGTGTGGTGAGCATGGGCACTTTGCTAGGAATTTCCCCAGGATTATGTATCCCAGACAGCCTGGTTGTTATCATTGTGGAGAGATTGGTTACCTTTATAGATAATGTCCCCGGCGAGGGCCGGTTAGGCCTTTAGTTTCGACTACTAAGTCCAAAGTTATATCCCATCAGCTTGATACTCCTCTTGGTGGGCCAGAGGTAGAGGTTCCTGATATCCTTGCTCCAGGTTAGGCTTTTGCTACCTTCAACTTGTGATAGTCCTGCTCGCGTTGCGATTCTATCCCTTTTGTCGTTTTTTTCCTTATATGCCTACCTGCTATTTTTTAAAGTTGTTTGGCTACCCGAATTGTAGTACCGATGTGTTATTTTATTGGTAGTTTATTCTTTAGTAGTGGATGGGGGTAAGTTTGCCTTGAGAGGTGTTTTCCCGGAGTTGTAGCTCGTGGGTAGTTCTTGTTATTCTATTTCTAGTTGGGTTACCCCTGTTTCATTGTGATTCTTGACTTTTGGTTGGGTTTCCCTTGTTGAGCGGTACTAGATGGTTGTGGCCTAGGCCGTTATCTAGCGTGGCTAGAGATCCGTGTGATGGTTTGGTGTATTATCGGTAGTTGGGCCAGAGTTGAGATTTTACCTCAGTTGGGAGATATTGGTTATGCTAGTGTGCATAAATTGGTTTGGTCTCCCGAGTGTCTTGAGTCGACCCTCTTTGTTGATTAGCTTAGGAGGTTGGCAGGTATATGGGTTGTTCCCATAGTCTCCTCCACTTCCTGGTCCGTTGGGTGTTTGGTTGTATCCCTAGCTCCAGTTGGAACGAATCTTGGTCGTAGTTCTTTCGATGAGCTCTGGATGTTGGAATCATGATTGGGTCTTGACTTTAAGCACTTTCGACTAAGTGTTGATCGTAACCTTGTGGTTGGGTTGTATTTGTAGGCATTTCGAGTGAGTTGGGCATCCGGCCCATCCTTCTCCTGCCTTATTGAATTTGACGTGTAGCAATGAGTAGTAAGGTAATGGCTTCAGGTTCTTATTCGAGAAAGGATTTGTAAGGTTTGGTATGTGCTAAGGAAGCATTTTTTTTAGTTGAAAAAGAAGGGAGATACTCTTTGTATGTGTTTATGTGTCCTCGTAGTTGCCTGAGGTGGCGATGAAGGTTTACCTTAGGATTGTGTGTCGGTGATTCGATTCAGCCGTCTACACATTGTTATGGGTTTTCCATCTATTGGTTTTGTTTCAGTAGCCACTACGGTGTTGGCAATTGGCATATTCAGGCCTAGTTGGCTTGGGTTCTTACGGGTTCATTGGCAACATCCTGGTTCGACCAAGGCTTTAGTTGGTAGTTTTGAAAGTCGGTGTTCAGAATCATAACTTTGCAGGTTACATCGGATGGTTTGTGGCAGTTTCTATTTAGTTGCAGCATCCTAGTGCCGGGAGGCAATGGGTACGGGCAACTTAGCTTCTTTACTTTAGTTGTGGATGCGGCGATTGACCTTGGACACCTAGTCCTTGGCTAACCTCTGCAAGAGGCGAGATATTCTAGATTTTAGCAGTGTTCTAGTTAGCACGAGGTTCTTCTACCATGGTTGGACAGACTCAATGGCGTAAGTTTCAGCTTCAGCAGTGGTGTATGCTTTATGTGGTCAGCTTGTGCGGGTTGAGACTAGCAAGGCTATTTTGAGCTCTGATGATACGTAGAGACTGGTAATAGCCATTTGTTTGCCCAGGATTTGAAAGCTTGTTTAATTGAGTCCTCCGGAGTAGTTGTTTATGTGGGGTTCTAGTGTTGGTTAAACTCGGCCAGTATGGACGAAAAGTTTGTTAGGGTATATGCTTCGAAGTGGTTGGTTGTTTGCAGAACCAGTAGAGCGGTTGATTCGAGCCAAAGGAATGAATTGAAAGTATATGCGAAAATTTCTATGGCTAGATGGTAACTTTGAACCCCATGCACCTTTTTCCTTTGCCTTCGGGGTGTTTGGACTTGATATTCGTGGCATGGTGGGCTTTTTCCTGAGGTGGGATTCGTAAGGCAATTTCACTTTCAAATAGTGTTCGAGTGTTCGGAGTAGCAGTAGTGTTTTCTAGAGTTAGGAGCTTGGCTCATGGTTACAGACTTCGTAGTAGGCTTACCACACTTCTTCCAGGATCGTCGTTTTGGTTTGGGTCTTTTGGGCAGGCTGCCCTGGTTCATTCACTTTGAGCTGATTCATACCTGGCACGGTTCAGTTAGTGAATTTGATGTTAGAAAAAAAAATGTTCGTTCGTTGGTTGGTGGTCAGTCAAGGAAGGTAACTTTAGTTTCAATGATATGCTACGGGTTGTTATCTTCGATGGAAAAGCCTAGTAGCCTATATCTTGGCTTAAAACGCATTTGTACAATGGTTGACTTCGTTCGTGGTAAAGTATAAGCAGGAACTATGGATCTCTGGTATGTCAATTCATGCTTCGAGGGTGGTTTGAGTGTTCAACTTGTATGCATATTACTTTTTGTGGTGCTAAAGGATTCAGTTGAGAATAAAAAAAGGGCTTTTGCGGAACATCGGGTTCATGAGTTAGAGTTGTTGGTTGATGGATTTTCTGGTAAACTTGGTATAGTTTTGAGGATTCAAGTTTTGTGTGTTTATAGCCTTGGTGCTCTGGTTTTGGTGTTGTGTAGGTGTTTTTTGGTTAAGATTCTCGAGGTTCAGTTTGGGTTGGCAGATCTTTGGAGGTTGAAATCTAGCTTGGCTAGTAAAAAATTAACGTTTGGTTTCTTTTTTTTTTGGTACTGTTCTATTGGGTGCCGTCTAGTCGCGGAGGTTACCCGGGTTGTCTGAGAGAGTAGTGCGGGCGTTGTATCCGCTATTCTTAAATCTCTGGTATTTTCTTCCTTCCTGACTTTCGGGGACGAAAGGCTTTTTAGTAGTGGATGATGTAATGACCATTCCGGTCACTTACACATTTTCGCCTTTCTTGTACCATTAGAGCTTACTTGTAGCGGCCCAAGTCATTTATGGCTTGTCGGGACTGGTAGTTCGGTGCCCGGGCCGTTTATTTGGTCTTTATGGCCGTTCCTCGTTTTAGAACTTCAACTTTGGAAATCGTTGACTTCCGACAACATTCTTGGTAATATCAAAGAATTAAACCAAGGTTCTAGGTCAAAGGAATCCCTTACTCAAAAGTTTGAGTTAAAGAAATGCCTCGTGTAACACCTCGCCCGTTTGGAAGGTTTAAAGTAACCCGTGCCTTTGGGGTAAGACTAATAGTGTCTAATATACTAATAAGGATGTGTTATGAGGTATTATAATCACAAAATGGTCGTATGATAAGTTTTGAAGTCAAGCAAGTTGCGAAACAAAAGTCGGAAAAAGTTATTGTAAATTCCTTTAAGGAATTCTCTTCAAATTTTGGTGAACTGTCTTGGGGTGTTTATCCCTATCTATAAAGAGTAAGTGGGCCCCAATATACCAAATCGAAGTTCTACGAGTCTAGTATCCAACGCACTAAACCATTCGTCCATACGAATTCAGAATAGAGAGATATTCACGTTTTCGTAAGACCGCGCAAGCAGACACGTCAAGGTGGGGCCCACATCCTAAGTCGGTTTTGCTTTATAAAAGGTGTTCCAGCTTCGTTTTAATTCATAAAAATCACCCAAAAGCTTCAGAAAATCAGAAGGAAAGTCCATAAATAATCCATGGACTTTGATACTTTCAATTCGGAAGTTTAACGGAAGTTGCTCTATGTCGCGAGCTCGTCATTTTGGTATAGTTTTCCCCGTCGATTTCATGGCGTATCTTCGTGGGTGTTGATGCAGCGAGCCAGCAGGTGTTTTCTGAGTATTTGGCAGTAGCTATGGAGTTATTTTGGTGAGGTATGGATCCCGTATACTTATCTATTTGTTGGATCAAGATTTTAAGTTTCTAGTTATGAAAAGTTGTTGTTGCCAATATCTTGTAGTAGTTTCGTGTTGATTTTGGATCTGTTTGTTTTTCTTGCAAGGAGGCAGGTTGTTAATCTTGGGATATTGAATATTTTTTTCAAGGAAATCTCTCCCCTACGACTCTCCTTCGTTATTATATGTTCTAGTATTATTTTATGGATTTCTGAGCCACGAAGTGGTATTTTGGATTTGTGGCTTTGGACAGCCCCTTTATCTTGTTATGTTTGGTTATTTTTGTGGTGTTCTGGTTGTGGTAAGGTGCTGGAGGGATTGGTAAATTGTGCCATTCTTTTTGGGATCGCATACGATAGTGATTGGATTGGACAAACGTGAAGTATGCCTTGTAATAGTGCCTCGGGAGCTCGTCGCTCCTTGGAGATGTGGTTAACGTATTATTGTTGGATTTAGCTGCCATTTCTTATTGTTATTGGCCTCATTTTATGCTTTGGAGTTGGCTGGTCGTGAGTGTGACATTAACACCTTATCAAATGGCGATGGCTCGTTCTTGCAGCCTCTTCGATTCTAGCAATTGTTCCATTACCTTGGTTGGTTAGGCTTCATAGAGACGCCTTTGGGGATTCAAGTTTTGCTTTCGCTTATTTCTGCTTGCTGGTGCGTTTTGGTTAGGTAGTAGCCCATTACTAACAGTTATGGGCTACGGGAATTGGTTCGCCTACTGGGGATTGTAGGTGCCATCATGACTTGAGAAATTGGGTCGTGTCAGCTGGAGACGTTCGGACGCCACCTGGAGCTTCTGGGTTCATCCAAAACCTGGACAACTCACCAATTTGTACAACAAATGAAGAGGAGGGGAAAATAGACGGAGGGGTAACATTTTTCGGAAATGTGGGAGTCGTTTTAATAGAAATTTGAGGTCGTTTGAGCTGGGTTTGACATTGTTCGTCGTCGTCTATTGAGAGACGAAGAGAGAGAGAGTGGTTAAAGGGGGCGTTTGGTGTTGTGTAAATTAGGAAGAGAGAAATGGAAACAGAAGAATAAGAGGTGGATTGGGCCGGGTATGGGGTGAGATTGGAGTGGGCTAGGTGGGTTAGAAAGGGAATGGGCCAGCAGGTCAGGCGGGTTGCTGGCCCAAACGGAGGCTGAAGGTTGTTTAAGTTGGGTTACGAATTTGGCCACTTTGTTTTGCAAATGTGGCCAAATTTGGTTGAATTGATAACCAAATAATTTAAATTTTAGCCAAACCGTTGAGATTTTAGCCAAATTAGACCTAATTGAGTTAATTCAAAGAAATTAGGTCATAATTGGGATAGGGACAAACTAAATACGATTAATTTAATCGAGATTTATTATTTTAAAATAATTAATTTACTATCTTATTAAATCGTGCTTATAAAATATCAATCTTCATAAGTTAATTTCCGTTTGAATTATTTTTTATCAAAAATAGACAATTTTAAATATTTTGAAATAATTTTTGGAAAATCCTTTGGATATCTACTAAAATTCTCGAAACAATATACATCTATATATATTATGAATATACATAGACGTATGTCTATTCATGAAGATTATAGAATACTCTTCGAAATTAATTTTTTTTGAAAAATTCTCTTAATTAATTATTTAAAATTGTTTAAAGTCTAAAAGATCGATAATTAATCGAATAGTGGAGGGTAAAAATTAGGTGTCAAAAACTGCCCCTCCTTTTGGGTAGGGTGAGTATAATGAACCCTGGCCAAAGGGAATTGACGATCCCAATTTTATCTGACCACTAGTTCATCTCTTTTTTAGCGGTTGGTTTTAACAAAAATTTCAAGGAATTATGGCCGAACTCCAGTATAGAGCTTCCTACATATCTCAGGTTACATGAGAACTCAGGCCACTTGTAGTTCAAGATGCTTGATTTTAGGCAGGATTTTAAAGAATTCCAAACTATCCCGGTTTTAGAGTATGGAGAAACCGGAAAGTTGCGGAGTAAAAAGGTTGTGGGGAGTTTAGAATGCAGCCGAGTTTTCAACATTTAGCCCACCTACATATCCCAACACTCAAGGAATCAGGTTTCTTGTAGTTCGACCCAATCGGTTGAAAAGGTAGTTTTTATGCTAAGACAACCTTTCGCTCATGATGAGTGACATATGAGTCGTGTTATCAAAAGGAAGCTTGTAATTGTCTCCTTAATAAATGTGTGGCCCTCACATTCATATATAAGAGCTACATGGACATCACTTCCAAAACTCTAAGTGCATTATCACCCGGATTTCAAAAAGAGGGATATTACTTCCAATTATCATCCAAAGATTACCTTGGAAGCGAAACTAAAAACTTAAAGTTTGATAAAAAAAAAAAAGGAATAACCCACATGCCTTCTCATAGGGGTGTGGTTTGATTGTGGTGGAAGTCAATCCTCAACTCGCATCCAAAGAGTTTGATATTTCTCTTCAGACTATGTCCCAGTTCGCTGCATCTATTTTGACGTCATCTGCACGTGTGGCTTGTATATGTTGCAAAATCTGAGACAAAATAATCAGTAGAAAAATGTAATATTATGGTGATACCATTTTCGATTGATAACGTCCTTTGTAATATCCAAAAGAAGTTGTTCTGCTTGTGTAGATATGTGGTCGTCACTTTGATGATTTTTTGTAGATTCATGGGGTTATATTAAATCCCATGTTAATATGCAGAGTCACTTTGACGCGTTGAATAATTGGTGTCACTTTGATGCCGATTATAAAGTCGTGTCACTTTGACGCCAATGAATATTTAAAATTACTTTGACACCGATAAATAAGTAGTGTCACTTTGACGCCAATAAATACTTGGAATCACTTTGATACCAATAAATGAGTGGTGTCACCTTGCGCCCAACCAATAAGTAGTATCCCTTTGATACTGATGAATATATGGTGTCACCTTAACGCCAGATCAATAAGTGGTATTAGTTTGATACTGCTAAATATGTGGTGTCACCTTGACGCCGATAAATAAGTGATATCACTTTGATACCGATAAATATGTGGTGTCATCTAGACGCTGATCAATAAGTGGTATCCCTTTGATACATATGAATATATGGTGTCACCTTAACGCCAGATCAATAAGTGGTATAACTTTGATACTGCTAAATATGTGGTGTCACCTTGACGCTGATAAATAAGTGATATCACTTTGATATCGATAAATATGTGGTGTCACCTTGACGCCAATAAAGAATTGGTATCACTTTGATACTAATAAATATGTGGTGTCACCTTGATGCTAATAACTAATCGGTATCACTTTGATACTGATAAATATGTGTTGTCACCTTGACGCCGATTAATAAGTAGTATCACTTTAATACCGATAAACATATGGTGTCACATTGACGCCGATCAATAAGTGGTATCACTTTTATACCGATAAATATGTGGTGTCACGTTGACGCTAATAAATAATTGGTATCACTTTGGTACTGATAAATATGTGGTGTCACCTTGACGTCGATCAATAAGTGGTATAACATTGATACCGATAAACATGTGGTTTCACCTTGACGCCGATCAATAAATGGTATCACTTTGATACCGATAAATATGTGGTGTCCCCTTGACGCTGATAAATAATTGGTATCACTTTGATACTGATAAATACACTAAATATAATAAATATGTCACATTGAAGGAGTTGACAGTCCAACATAATATCATAGGTTACGTTGAAGAAGGTGATGGTCCAATACAATATAATGTGTTACATTGAAGGAAGTGATGGTCCAACATAATAATATGTCACGTTGAAGGAGGTGACAGTCAAACATAATATAATATGTCACGTTGACGGAGGTAACAGTCCAACATAATATCATATGTCACGTTGAACGAGGTGACGGTCCAACATAATATCATATGTCACGTTGAAGGAGGTCACGGTCCAACATAATATGTCATTCCTTACAGAATGAGTATAAAGAACAAAACTATTGTTAATGGGGTAAACATCAAAATAAGGCGTAAGGATATAGTCATTCGACTTGTGCCGACGAATAAGCTTGTTGTTTAACATCTCCAGTTGTTTTTGAAGACTTTGTCGTTCTTGCGCTCACAGAAAACTTCTTAGTTTTAAAAAATAAAGAGATTAACATATGCCAAACCATCTAAATGTGCTATAACAGGCTGGTAACTATGAAAAACGTACAATCCCATACAAATATGTTGAGAGAGATTCTGACGTTGATTGAAGGCTCTAATGGCCGATTAGGGATATAACGTAAGGTACGTCCCTATTTCAAATGAAATCTCTTATGAAGAGAGGATTTATCGATAAAGAAAGTATATGAAGCTTTGAAGTTGAACAAAGATTTTTGAAATTGTTTAACCATTTCAAAAAGTTGCCTTCGTTTCCAGTCAAAGACTACTTAATTGAAATAGTTTTCAAAGAAATGATGAACTGACTGATTCAAACATGCCTCAGTTTCCTATGAGGGTATGTAGTTTGACACAGTGGGAAGACTGAATTCTTATGTAGGATTGCCTACATATCTTGTTGGTTCAAGAATCAGTTCAGACGTAGTTCAGGCCTAAAACAGATAGAAAAAAAACATCAGATTTGATTAGAAAGATGAATAAATTTGTTGAACAGGATCCTTTGCATCGAGAACTCTTAAAAGGACTTGTGCATATCCTGTGTTCGGTGATCTTCTGGCTTGATTCTTTAAATTATGAGAGAATTCATTATCACTTGCCCTCTGATCTTGTCATGGGAAGCGAGATTTGAAGAACGTTACCTGCATAACTCAAAAAATACAATTATTAATAATGTAATAAAGTAATTGTAACGAACCAAAGGCTATAAAAGAGGATAAGTTTGGAGATAAAGTGATTTGGCTTTTGTCTTTTGATATAGTAATTCGAATGATATCTCCAAGTCCTAGACATTGTGCCCGACCGTTTTCCTTATAAAAATTTGGAGAAAATATTAAGATCATAATAAGGTGACAGGAATAAATTTAGGAGATACAGTAATAAGAGAACTTGTCTGGATATTTATTCCAAGGCCCCGCTGAATTCATCACTATTTTCTATCACGCTTGGTGATCTCAGCGTTGTCAATTTTGTGACTTTATTTTTCTTGCAATAAAAGAACAATTCTTAGTTTTGAGAGACTGATTCGTGTTGGTTTTTCCTTGGTCTCTTGGTGCTCCTTCTTATACTTGATTTGCACACTTGTCTTGTCTTGAAATGCAGTCTTGATGGAATTTTTGAGGACCTTCCTAAAACATTATGCCCCAATCTAAGACACAGAAAACTCTTGAATTTCTTTGTAGATTATTTTGTCACTTAATATGGAATTTTTGAGATTCGTCTCAAAAATTATTCCCCAGTTGTAGCTCCAACAAACATCAGTGTTCAAATGTCAAATTTTGTAGAATTTTTGAGATCTTCTCAAAAATTTTCCCCAGTTGTATGCTTCAATGTGATCTCCAATTCTGACTTGTTGGAGAAGATCTTCTTCTAGTGAATTTTTGAGACCCTCTCAAAAATTCTGCCCTAGTTTCCACTATAGAGGGAAATGGAAATCTTACGGGGGTATGACCGAGCCGGTGTGGCACCTACATATTCCAATAGGGAAATTAGATCAAACGTAGTTCCAACATAATATAAAAGGAAATTAATTTTTTTCTAATAACGTGACCGAAGTCGATTAGGCCGCCTACGTATTCCATAGGAAAATCAGGTCGAACGTAGTTCACATTACAAGTAGAAGTGAGATTACAAGGAAATTATAACATAAGATACTATTACAAGGAAATAAAATGACAAAGTGCGAATACAAGGAAAGAAAACGATAACATAAAATCGAAGGACGCTAAAAGTGTGACCTCGAGAAAACTTCATTCTTCTTTGCAACTGATTATGCAAAGAGTTACTTCTTGTGATTTGGCAATGGATTGTTGTTCACATATGCTGGAGCTTCTGCAAGTGTTATCACCTTATCGTCAATCAAGTCTTGAATCTTATGCTTAAGATATTGGCATCCTTCTGTACTATGTCCTATTTCACCTGAGTGATAGTCACAATGTTGATTGGCTCGATACCATTTTACAGTAGGATTCATCGGTTTTCTCTCAATCGAGTTGAGTATTCCAGCCGCTTTCAACCTCTCAAAGATTTGAGTTCGAGTTTCTGCTAATAGTGTGAAGACTCTAGTAGGTTTCTTTTCGATGTTATGCAGAGATACATTATTGTAGGAATTTTGTGAGAATTGAGCATGTGCATTGTAGACCGGATATGGTGAATGTGAAGGTAGTTGGTGATATGAGGTACCTCCTCGAGTCATCACTCCCATAACCTATTTGTCTTTTTTCTTCCCGTTTCCAAAAGAGCAAGATTGGAAGGCCTTATTAGCGGATTGTAATGCTGTGAAATTTGTTATTTTTCTAGTCTTGAGGCCATCTTCAATCATTTCTCCAGTTTTGATAATTTCAGCAAAAGTTTTTCCACTCATTGTTATCATTCTTTCATAAAATTATGGGTCTACAGCGTGAAAGTAAGTGATCATTTATGCTTCCTCCATAGGGGGTGTACCGTAGATGCTTCTTCTCTCCAACGTATGGCATAATTGCGGAAGCTTTCACTAGATTTCTGCCTTAGCTTTGTAATAGAGATTCTATCAGGAGCAATCTCAAAATGAAACTTGTAGTGATCCACAAAAGTATTTGCCAAATCGTCCCATGAATTCCATTTGGTTACATCCTGCTTAGAGTACCATTCTAAAGACTTTCCACTCAAGCTTTGATTAAATAGCTTGATTCTTATGGCTTCATTCCTTCCCACACCGATCGATTTTACACAATAGACCTTCAAGTGAAAGAAAGGATTTCCAGAACCATCAAACTTCTCAAATTTTGGAATCTTGTAACCTGGTGGCAACTCAATCTCAGAAAATGCACATAACTCTTCATATCTTACGCTTTTGTTATTTCCAAGCCCACGAAGACCTCTTATAGCATCTTCTAAACTTTTGAGCCTCATGTTCATCATTTTATCATTGGCCGCTTTCGTCTCATTTTCAATTTTAACATAGTGATCAGCATCTGTGTGATATAGCCCTTGAGTTGGTGTCATGGGTGGAGCAGTGGTATAAGTGTACACCAGTGGAGCATGGTGTGTCATCGATACATTTTGAGCCTTTGGAGGAGCAAATGTGTACACAAGGGGACCATTCTGAGAAACATGCGCATTTTGAACTTACTGGGAAGTGGTGAATTGATCTCCCTAATCAAACTCTTCTGAGGTTGTAAACATAGGTCCCTTTTGACGAACATCAGGGGGTAGGGTCACGTTTGGTGGATTTTGAGAATTAGTTTTGATTTGCATCACCATAAGCCTTAGTTCAGCAATCTATTGCTCTAGACTAGCAACGACCTTCGGGGTGACTTCTAGTCTTGTTGAAGCGCTAGGATCTATCGCGGTAGTCAAAGGGAGGATTGTCTCAGATGAAGTGATTGTGTTGATCAAACTGGGGTCCATAGTTGAACGAGTCTTTTTGGTAGAACAAATGAGAAATTGTGAGCCTGTAGTAACTATCTTGACCTTAGACCGAGTGAAATACGGATTTTCTGACAGCGAGTACTTGAAACTGCTTGCGGTGGTGAAGTGAGCAAGTTTGATTATCAACACAAATCAGCCTCTATAAAGAAAGAAAAACACTCAAAAGGTAAAAGTTTTAGTTTATTGATCGTAATAATTAATCAAAGTATATAAAATAAATATCATTTGTTTTTGCTTGAAACAGACTAGTCCAAAATACGAGGAATGGGTCATTTTGAAAGATGACTGAATGGACTGAATTTTGGCCATTCAATGAACTTTTGAAATTTGATGAAAGGAGAAGACTTTGAATAAAGTGACCTATGTGTTTTGGAGAAAGGTATGAATGTTAATACTCAATTTAAGTGACACGAATTGAATTTCTGGGAGAAAATATAAAGTAGGAATGTGTTATGAAATTTGAGAGTAACGGAGTCCTAACATTGTGATTGACTTATAAATTGATGGGGTATTTTGGTAACTCTAGCTATAATTATGGGTAAAAAGATGATTTTTAAGAATGATAAGGTCAACGTGAATTTGAACGGCGACCTAATACCATTTTTTTTTTTGAAAAATTTGAAATATAGAACTTGAAAATTTTAAAAATAACGTTGACGATGGACCCTTTTCAAGTATTGTAGGAAGACTCAAAATTTGGAGTTTATATGCCTAATTATGCTCTAAGACTTTGGAATAGAATAATGGACTAGTCATGTTTGAGCAGAACATATGTATTTTAACCACACAAGTCAAATAAACATGAACGAAGCAAATTATATAACATTTAGCACATAAATAGTATATGACGCATCCTAACATATATATGACCTTTTAAGCCAAAGGTAAGCCTAACGTTTAAAGGATGTATATGCCGCTTGTAACACGTTCCATTACCCCAAAAAAACGTATTATACAAACTTTACGAATAAACTAAATGGGTTTACACAATAAGGAAAAGGTGAGATGAATAATAACAGTCCCACGCAGGGGAATAATCCTAAACTAAACCGCCTTGGAGGTCCTCCATTCTTGAATTTATCGACAATTCCGAACGCCTTTCGGATAAAGGTCTTCTTTTGACTTACAATAAAAGAAACTGTTTATAAACTCATAAATCCCCAATCCCGAGGAACAATGGTTCGTACAATTTGGCATATATATCCTTCAAATTTATCAAATAGTGGGATGATTGTCTTTTATCGGCCGTGGCCAATTAGACGTAAGGTGGTCTTCTAATGGACCAAATACCCCTTGGGTATTGGATAATCTTAGGCCAATGCCTAAACATGGGTTTTAGTTTAGCTCTACCGTAGGTGTCTAAGAGTGAGTTTGCTTTGAAATAGACCGGGTCCCAAGCGGACAACTTGGGTTAAAAATATGATAGCCATTGGACACATAACGTACCCGTAAACTATTATATTTTCGAGAAAGTGTTTTTATAGCGAGAGGTCATGGGATCATGAACCTCACTTGAATATAAATAAAATCGCATGTCATGTAGCGGAAGATGCTATAAAATGCAATGACAATAATACACTTGAAATTTAAACACATAATTGCAAAAATTAACAATTATTGCAAATAAAAGTTAGACAAACAAACAAAATCCTTTTGGTTAGAACCTAGATGAATCCCCAGCAGAGTCGCCATTCTGTTACGTTCGTTTTCGAATAATTCAAAAAAACTACTTCATAACTTTCGTGGCGGAAAAACTCATTTTATTTAGGATTTACATTTTTTTTTTTTTTTTAAAAGAGAGTTTAAAGAATTAAAGAAGAATCGTCACTTAATTTTAGGAAAATTAAGAAACAGTTTTTAAAAGGTAATTTTGAAAATAAAAACATTTATTTTGAAAACCGGAGAAAAGGTAAGGGTTCAAGTTAAATTCGAAAGAAGGTGTTAGACAATTTCAAGAAATCCACAAAATGTGATTCCCGGTGGATTTAAAATATTTGGCTAATTTTGAAAATACTTCAAGTATTTGGTAAAAATCTTTAGACTTATCTCTTCATTGTTATTCCAAAAGTAGTGAAATAAACTAAGTGTCAAAATTTTGATATAATTCTAATTTTAACGACATTATCCGAATTAAGATTTTGAGACAAGTAATTAACCCAACTTCTTAAATGTGGATTGAGGTAAAATTTATTTAATAGCTACGAAAGGATATAAAAAATCCTCAAGCCATTCTCATAAAGTTTAAACTATCATAGAGCTTCTAAATAACTATGAAAGAATATGAACAATTCTTAAGTTATTCTATAAGCTTGGTTTTACCTAACTAAATTGCATCAAATACTTAACTTCCAAATCTGTTTTTTATATGCACCATGAATAATGTGCAGAACAATAAACCATATAACAAACCAATTGAATAGTTCCAATTCCTCCTTTGGGGATCCATCTAAATTGAATAAAAATTAGTGAAAGATATGTATATACAAGAATACAATAAGGGAAGAGTTGAAAGAAATGGATTTGGCTTTTAAGTCCAAATACTGCTCACGTGTACTCCAGCTTAAGAGTAATTTTCTTGCTCTGCTTCAATTAGTGATAGCTTTTCTTGAGCATTTAGCCCAAAAATCTTCTTCTTGGGGTTTATACCCCCGGACATTTCCTTCGCATCTGTTCGCAATTGGAGGAGGCTTACTCGAGAAAAGCATAAGAATATGTTGGGCTTGAGCAAACAGAAAATGCACAGGAGCTCTTGAGTCGAGTGGACTCATTAGGATTTCACATGAAACAAGAAAAGGGTAAAAATTAGTAGCGGAACTGCATACATGATTGACGTTGAACATTTAAACATAGGAAAACTTATCTATCACGGACTGGAAATTATATTAAATAATCAGCTTCACCATAATCAAAAGAAATGCTCATACTAATTTACTCAAAGCAACCATATAGTAATCTGCTAAAGACGACAGAATACAAAAAAAGAGATCATTTCATAAGTAGGAAAAAGAACATGGAACAGTTAAACTCAAATAAAATTAGGTGCAACCCTAACAGGCCAGCAAATTGATTGGAAATAGTGGGAGTTAAGCCAAACTTTGCATTTATACACATTTATGAGCTAAAACAGTGGGCTTTAATATGTTTTGAAGTTGCATATTCAAACACCAAAGAAACCAATGAAGAGATGCATATTCTAAGAAATTGATGTGGTCTATTAAGGTAAATCTGAAATGCTACTATACGAGCTATAACATTTGAAGTTGTAAACTTCAAAAAGACAAAGTCTATCAAGAACTATGAATCAGAAACCATAAGGTTTGATTTTATCCACGTTTCAAAATTATTAAAAAAAAATAGGCTAAAGCAAATGGGCAGACATTGCACTCAAGAAGTTTGAAGAATATGCAGTAGTTCATAACCAACTTCAACAAGGTCCAAATCCATTTTTTATCTACTGTTGAAAGGAATGGGAGGTAACTTTAACTTGAAATAAAAACTAAATCAACCCGTTCTTACGAAAATATGGACAATTTAGAGCAGACGAGATATTGGGAGAAGTGGGAAAGAAGTTCCAAATTGAAAACTAGCCAAATTCAAAGCATAGAGCTCGAAGGTGATATGAATGTATTCGGGTCGAGGAGCACTTTAAGAAAAAAATGAGCTTGCATGCCCCAAGGTTCTATTAAGAGCGCACCTTTCCCAATCATTTCAAACTTCACCACAATGAAACAAAATAAATCCAGCACTTAAACAATCAGTGAAGTAATCAAGAAAAAATGATCAACTCGTTCTCGATGAGATCATAACGAGGAAAGACCAACCTCATGTGGTTTTCTCATGACCAGCACACAATTTAGGAGTGATTCTTTAGAGAAACTGGAACAAAAATTTAAAACTATGGTAGAGTTTCAATTTTGTTCTTAAATTTTTGGTTCTTTGGGGAGAACTAAAGAGTAATCCCGAAGACCAAAATTTACCTTTTTCTTAAAGAATTTGGCTTGGCACTGTAAACCAAGAAAATCCTTTAAGAAATATTTATTTCACACGTATGAATAACACCACAACATTCATGTGAATACATAAACATCCGTAAAATAATGAGAAGAAAAGGATGAAAATTTCGACATATCTTAAAATTTGGCAGTAACTTCCAACAAATAAACAAACTCTAAATTTCATTCCTAATTTCTCACAACAACATTCAGATGCTTCTCAAATAAGACCAACCCAAACCAACATGAATTCATAACGATGGCAAAATTTCTATTTACATCACTGAAATACAAAAGAAAGAAAGCAGAAGATGAAGGTTTTACCTTTTATCGAGCAGCGAAGCTTGGACAAGACGAGTTGAGTTTTTCGATGGCTATTCTGATGGACTCGAGCTTCCCTTTTCAAAAATTTAACAAAGAGACCCAGGAAATCTTCAAATGCGAGAGTGTTTCGTTCTTTGTTTCAACTTGAATTCTCAGATTTCCCCAAAAATCAGAGAAAAAGACTCTCCAAGATTTTTGCTATCTGAAAACTACCCCTTCACAATGAGAGTGAGGGGTTTATATAGAGGGAAATTAGGGTTTCAACGGGTGGAACTATGGGGGAAAATGAGTGGGAATTTTTGATAAAACTTTGAGGGATTTTGAAAATCAAAACCAAAAAACACCTGATGCTTACACGTTTGTACCCTGTTGGCACGAAATACATCATACACCGATGATATGGAGGATAATCCACCGCATTTTCAGGGGTTGGAGACGTTGGGAAGCCGCCTGGAGCTTCTGGGTTCATCAAAAACCTAGACAGCTCACCAATTTGTACAACCAAATGATGAGGAGGAGAAAATAGACGGAGGGGTAACATTTTTTCAGAAATGTGGGAGTCATTTTGGTAGAGATTGGAAGTCTTTTGAATTGGGTTTGACATTGTTCGTCGTCGTCTGTTGAGAGACGAAGAGAGAGAGGGGGTAAAGGGGGCGTTTGGTGTTGTGTAAAATAGGAAGAAAGAAATGGAAACAGAAGAATAAAAGGTTGATTGGGCCGGGTATGGGGTGAGATTGGAGTGGACTAGGTGGGTTAGAAAGGGAATGGGCCAGCGAGTCAGGCGGGTTGCTGGCCCAAACGGAGGCTGAAGGTTGTTTAAATTGGGTTACGGATTTGGCCACTTTGTTTTGCAAATTTGGTCGAATTGATAACCAAATAATTCAAATTTTAGCCAAACCGTTGAGATTTTAGCCAAATTAGACCTAATTGAGTTAATTCAAAGAAATTAGGTCATAATTGGGATATGGACAAACTAAATACGATTAATTTAATAGAGATTTATTATTTTAAAACAACTAAAATATTTATTTTACTATCATATTAAATCGTGCTTATATAATTTCAATATTCATAGGTTAATTCCCGTTTTGAATTAATTTTTGGAAAATCCTTTTGTCACGACCCGATTTCTCGGTCATGATGGCACCTAGAATTACCCCAGTAGGAGAACCAATCCCCGTAGCCCAGGACAGTTAGTAATGGGCTACTATCTAACAAATAAGCGGAAGAACAGTTTAATAAGCAAAAGTAAGGGAACAAGATGAAGAAAATAGATAGCAGGAATATATATATACATATGCAGAAACTAAACCAAACCCGAAGACCTGGTATCATAGTATAGAGCCAGAACTACATATAAGGAGTACAAACGATCCAAAACAACATATACAGATGTCTCTGAATGGTAATAGAGTACATAAAGCAAAATATAAACTAAAGATAAGCTCCGATCGCCAAGAGCTCACCCTCAGTCTGATGTAGTCCCCAACATATCTCCAAGAACGAATCACAGCGATCTAACAGCGATGGCCCATGCTAGGATCTGCACCAAAAGATGCAGGGGGTAGGGTGAGCACTAAATGCGAAGCATAAGGTACCCAGTAGGTATCATAGGCCGACAGGGCACATATAAGATAAAAGCGTAGTAACAGACAGACTAGAGGCAAGTAGTCACAGAAATCAACAAAAGGTACATACGAACTAGCCTAGAGGAAAGTCAACAGAACCACATGTGAGGCCATAAAAAAGAATATATACACCATAGGCACAGGTGAAAGTAAGAAACAACGCACCTGGGGTCCTTGCAATAACAGTGTATACATAATAAGTTTACGAAATGGATGGTATACCCGTAACCTCAAGTGTAAGAGGAAGAGGGAAAGAGTAATGATAGGCATGCTCAGAGACAAGAATGAAACTTAACTAATCATATAAATCTCAAATCCATAAACTAACAGCCTAGCAGTAACCAATTTCATACTTAACCGTAATAGGGAACAAATCTGTAAGTAAATAGCAAGAGTCTACCTACAGTCCCCCGGCCGCCCATACAACTGAGGAATACAAAGAAGTGAAAACAAACCCTCTGGCATCCCATACTACCGGAGCGTGCAATCAACAAACAACAAACAAGGGTGGAGCCTCAAACAATGAATGATATGATGCATAAAGATCTCAAGTGAAATGGTATCTCTGTATGTACCTCCTCCGGTGCCGATCCGGCCCAGCAGGTAGGTTCCATGGAAGGACACTGCCCGTATACCTCTACTACGCCATATACCCTTCCTCCGGCACACGCAGCCTAAAGCCCCATGCCCAGATGGAAAGGTCCATGGAGGTCCCCGACCCCATACAAAAACCCAGTATCAAAACATGTCATCCGGAAGCAAGTCCGGGTTCAAGATAGAGACCCAGTATCGAATATGCATGCCCAGACCCTGTCCAGGACTAAATTAGTGGTAAAATATCTCAAAAACCCCTCCAAGGGTGCCCGGGCATAACCGGGTCTAAACAGTAGAAAGTCATCTCAGGTGCTCGGTTCGACCGAGGCTAAAATCATCTCAAGTAGCAAGAAAACTCAACTAGCACCCCGTCCCTGCCGAGTATAGCGTTAATCGTAAAACTGGTGATATAAATCATAATTTTACCTTCTTTTACCCAAGAATATTCACAAGTTAAATCAAACTATTTCCAATTCATTTCCATAAAAAAGGGCCCCCGAGGCCATGCAAGGTTTAGAAAATAGTGCCAGTAGGCCCGAAGCCAAAACCGTAGTAAAACATGAATAAAAACTCTTTATATGCATCGAAATGGTATGATCAAACACAATAGCTGCCAAGCAGCTCACAATAAATCTATCGACCCTGCACAGGCCCATAGCTACTCAGCAAGAATAACCAGCCTAGAAGGATAATTCTATGCCCGGGACTCACATACATTCCCAATATCCCACCTTCTATGTTCCAGAGTCAACAAGACCTCACAGGACCACAAGGGTAAATAAAACATATCGGCAAGTACTACAAGCAACGGAGGAAGAAAAGTAGGCGGACATGAATAAAGCGGTCAAGGTCTGTGGTACCAACCTAACAATCCAACCCAAGGATGCCAGCTAGTACAATTTTATCCGATATATGCTAAGTCTAGTGAGTTTAAGCCATAACCTACTTGCCGTCCAATGACAAGCAACCAGGACGACGATGTCCAAGCTTGAACCACTCCAAGAAGCTCCAAAATGACAAAAATACCTTCCAACGAATGTCTGAATGCCCGTAGTTCATTCACAAAAATTGTTCCTCACGTCCTAAGCTTCGCACACATTATATATATGCAGCTTATACTCACCTATAAACAGTTCATATTTAAGCTTAAATCGGCATATTTCCCAAAAGAATCATAACTTAACGAAACGTTCGTAGAATTTCATAAAAACGATTATAAAAGATCCCCGAGATGGTTACCTTTGCAAACCAAGAGTAAAGCTTGAATAAACACCAAGAAATACGAATTCCTATCTTTTGAAACCAGCTCCAAATGTAGTTTATCGAAGGGTAAAATGGTTGCCACACGTAGAGGTCGCGTTTCTAGGCACGGGGACAAACTTTAGCAATAGAAATCACCAAAAATGCACCTTGATCACTCAAGAACTCTCTTGGAACCCTCCCTTATGTTTTCTCTCTGTTTCAGAACTGAAATGGCATTTTAAAACGTGAATTGAAGGCTTTAAATTAATTTTGACCCAACCCAGTTCGCTACCCGGTACGTGACCCAGTTTCTGCCAGACAGTCCGCGGTAAAGTAGTCATAGCTTTTTACTCTAAGATCGGTTGGATGTGAGGTTTTGCTAGACTCGTAGACCTTCGATTTGGTAGGTCGGGGGACTTCCAACCCTTTATATATTGAGAGAAAATCTCTGATACATTTGACCCAAAGTCCAGAAAATTTATTAAAGAAACTTACGATAACTTTTGCCGACTTGCTTGACTTCAAAACTTATCATACGACCATAAAGACCAAACAAACGACCCGGGCACCGAACAACCTGTCCCGACAAGCCTTAAATGACTTAGGGCTGCTACAAACAAGCTCTAACAGTACAAGAAAGGTGAAAACTCATAAATAATCGGAAGGGTCATTACATCATCCACTACTAAAAAGACTTTCGTCCTCGAAAGTCAAGAACACGGAAGTACCTGAAGGCTTGAATAGCTGCGGACACTGAGCCTGCATATCTCTCTCGGTCTCCCAGGTAGCCTCCTCAACTGGACGGTGCCTCCACTGAACCTTGACAACCGGGATCTCCCGAGACCTCAATCTCCTGACATCTCTGGCCAAAATAGCTACCGGCTCCTCAACAAAGGCTAAACTCCTATCCAGCTGAACCGTCTCCCACTGCAACACATGAGACTCATCTAGAACATAGCGCCGCAACATCGATACATGGAAAATCAGGTGCATAGATGAAAACATCAGAGGCAAAGCTAACAGATAGGAAACACTACCAACCCTCTGGAGAATCTCGTATGGCCCAATGTACCTGCGGCTAAGCTTGCCTCGCCTACTAAATCTCATCACACCCTTCATGGGCGATACACGGAGAAATACCGAATCCCCAACACTGAACTCTAAGGAACAAAGTCTATGATCAACGTAGCTCTTCTGCCTACTCTGGGCTGCCTGAAGTCTATCCTGAATCACTCGGACCCGGTTTAAGGAATCTCGAAGCAAATCTGTACTCTGTGGCCTAGATTCAGAACCATCAAACCAACCAATCGGCGATTTGCAACGCCTACCATAAAAGGCCTCAAAAGGTGCCATGCCAATGCTCGAATAGAAACTATTATTATAAGAAAACTCAGCCAAAGGCACAAACTGATCCCACAAACCTCCAAAGTCAAGAACACAGTCCTGAAGCATGTCCTCCAGGACTTGAATGGTCCTCTCGAATTGTCCATCTGTCTGAGTGTGGAAAGTAGTACTAAGCTGAACCTTTGTACCCAAATCTCGCTGAATATCCCTCCAGAAGTGAGATGTGAACTGAGTGTCACAGGCAGAAATGAAGCTGGGACCCCGTGCAATCGAACAATCTCACGAATGAAGATCTGAGCTAACCTCTCTGCACCATAAGAAGTCTAAATTGTCAAGAAATGTGCTGACTTAGTCAACCTATCAACAATCACCCATATGGAATCAAACCCACGAGAAGTACGAGGTAAACCAACAACGGAGTCTATAGTAATACCTTCCAACTTCCACTCAGGAATAGGAAGTCCCTAGATCAAACCATAGGGTCTCATGTGCTCGAACTTAACCTGCTGACAGTTAAAGCACCGAGATACAACTCTGCCACATCCCGCTTCATACCACTCCACTAGTAAAGCTATCTCAATTCTCTATACATCTTTGTTGTGCCAGGATGAATGTAGTATCTAGTACAATGTGCCTCACGAAGTATCAACTGAATCAAATCACTAACCCTTGGAACACAAAGACGACTATCAAATCTCAGAACCCCATCTGAATCTAGAGTAGACTGACTGTTCTCACCCTAAACAACCTGATCACGAAGGTCGCACAACTTCTAATCCTCAAACTGACGGCTCTGAATCTGATCAATCAAAGTAGAACAAACGTCAATACTGGCGAGAACTCTGCCAGGATCTGACAAGTCAAGACTAACCAAATGGTTAGCCAAGGACTGGATGTTTAAGGCCAACGGTCGCTCTGAAACTGAAAGACAAGCTAGGCTACCCATACTCACTGCCTTTCGGGTCAAGGCATCCACTACCACGTTTGCCTTGCCCGGATGATACAGAATAGTGAAGTCATAGTCCTTCAGTAACTCGACCAATCTTCACTGCCTCGAGTTCAACTCTCGCTGACACGTGATATACTGAAGACTACGGTGATCAGTGAAGATCTCACAGTGAACTCCATATAGGTAATTCCTCTAGATTTTGAGCGTGAAAACTACCGCCGCCAACTCTAAGTCATGAGTGGGGTAGTTGCGTTCGTGCACCTTCAGTTGTGTCAATGCATATGCTATTACTCGACCTTGCTACATTAAAACACAACCAATACCAACCCCAGAAGCATCACAATAAATAGAAAAGCTCTGACCCTCAACCGGCAAAGTCAAAACTGGAGCTGAAGTCAAGAAGGCCTTAAGCCTCTGAAAGATATCCTCGCACTGATTCGACCACTGAAATGGGACATCCTTCCTAGTTAGCATAATCAAAGGTGATGCTATGGAATAAAATCCCTGAACGAAGCGTCTATAGTAACCTGCTAACCAAATAAAACTGTGGACCTCAGTAACGGTAGTGGGTCTAGGCCAATCATAAACCGCTTAAATCTTTCCCGGATAAACCCTAATCCTATCCTTAGACACCACGTGCCCTAGGAATACAACTTACTCAAGCCAAAACTCGCACTTTGAGAACTTGGCATAAAACCGATGATCTCTCAAAGTCGAGAGTATAACCCTCAAGTGCTGCTCATGCTCATCTCTTCTACACGAGTATACCAAGATGTCATCTATAAAATCTATCATAAATAAGCCCAAATACGGGCCAAGAACCTTGTGCATTAAGTTCATAAAGGCTACGGGGGCATTAGTCAACCCAAAAGACATTACCAGGAACTCATAATGGCCATAACGTGTCCTGAATGATGTCTTAGGGATTTCCTCCACCCTACTCCTCAACTGATGGTAGCCGGACCTAAAATCAATCTTCAAAAACACGACTCAACCCTGAAGCTGGTCAAACAAGTCATCAATCCTCGGCATCCGATACCTATTCTTCACTGTCACCCTATTCAGCTACCGATAATCAATAAACATGCGCATTGACCCATCCTTTTTCTTCACGAAGAGAATAGGAGCACCCCAAGGTGACACACTCGATCTAATAAACCCCTTAGCTAACAGATCCTGGAGCTGCTCCTTAAGCTCCCTCAACTCAGCCAGAGCCATACGCTAAGGAGAAATACAAATGGGCTTGGTTCCCGGCTCTAACTCAATAGCAAAATCAATATCTCTCTCAGGTGGAAGTCCTGGCAGGTCGGTGAGAAACATATCAAGGAATTCTCTAACCACTAGAATAGACTCAAGAGATGTAAGGTCAACACTAGCATCTCGGACATATGCTAGATAAGCTAAACACCCATGGGAAATCAACTTCCTAGCTTGAAGAAGATGATCCCAGACAGTGCATGGCTAACAGAACCCTGCCACACAACCGGGGATACACCGAGCACAACTATGGTAATGATCTTGGTATAACAATCCAAAACCACACGGTGAGGGGATAACCAGTCCATGCCCAGTATAACATCAAAATCTAGCATATCAAGGATCATCAAATCACCCCAAGTCTCTGAATCATCAATAGATATCATATAAGATCTCACAATGTGATCCACTACTAAAGAATCTCCTACTGGGGTCAAAAAAGAAATAGGAACAGATAATAGCTCACTAGCCAACCCCAAACAAGGCACAAAGTAGGCAGATACATATGAACAAGTGGATCCAGGATCAAATAAAGCCATAGCGGACTGATGGCACACAGAAATCAAACCTGTAATCACAGCATCCGAGGCCTCTTCCTCTGGTCTCCTAGGGACCGCGTAAAACTGACGACGACCTCCACCTACTCGACCACCATCCCTACCACCTGCTCTACCATGCGGAGCACCACCCCTAGCCTGATGACCACCCCCTCTAGACAGAGGTTGAACTGCTTGTAAAGGCTCGGCCGGCTGAACTGTACCTTGCTGAGGGCAATCTCTAGTAAAATGACCAATCACACCATAAGTAAAACAATCCCCTGAAGGCCTACTAGGTCGGGATAAACTAGCAGGTCCTGTATGGCCACAACGGCCTGATGCCCCAGAAGTTATACACCTCGAAGACTGGCAGCTATAGCCCTGATGGCTGCTCTGACCCTGCTCGAACTGGGTACTACCGGAAGTCTGAAGGAAAGCCTGAACCGGTCGGCTGGACTGACCCTGGTGCTGCAATGGCTAATAACCCTGGCCACACTAGCCAGAACCTCTACCACCATATCTGTAACCACTGTAGCCACCCTGATGTCGAGGTCTCTTATCTCTGGACCCCTGATCATATCGCTGTAAGTCCTCCACAGTACGGGCATAGTCTGCGATAGCCTGAAATGACCATCAACCGGCAATCAATATCTCAGCTGGCTGCTTAATCTTTAGCCTCAAACCCCATACAAATTTGCGAATCCTATCTGCCTTGGTAGGAATGATCATAGCTCCAAACGGTGCTAGCTGATGAAAATAGGTCTCATACTCCGAGACAGTCGTAGACTCCTCTATAAGGTGAGTAAACTGCTCCCTACGATGCTCACGATCACTCTGAGGCAAGAACTTGGCCATATAGGCCTCATAAAACTTAGACCAAGTCAAAGGAGGTGACGATGGTGGTCTACAAGCAACCTGGGCCCTCGACCATAACTTCGCTGGGCCCTCCAACTGATAGGTAGTATAACCAACCCCGTGAGTCTCCAATAAACCCAAATGATGCAACATCTCCTCACAAGTAGTAATAAAGTCATGTGGATCCTGTCCAGTAGTACCAGCAAACCTCGAAGGTGCTAACCTCAAAAACCTACCCAACGGCTTCTGCTCTGACTCTGTCATAGCTGGGCGAGGAGCAAGAGGCTGTGCAACAGATGGGACCACAATGACCTCCGCACGGGGAGCTGCACTAGCAGGCTGTTCTTCTGAACTCTGTGCATACAGTGCTCCCCCCTGAGCCGATTTCTATGCTACCTCAGAAGGACGCTCTCTAATCATACCCAAAAGTTGTAATAGTAATCCCCGAATATCTTGAGGCTTAGCTGCTACTGGAGTTGGCACAGAAGTGGGCGTTGGAGCTGGTACTAGAGCTGGTGGTACTTGGTCTTCCCCCTGATCCACATGCTGCTCAGGCTCTATCTCAACTCTAGCAGCTCTAGCAGGTGCCGCTGCTCGAGGGCGTCCTCTACCCCTAGCTGGAGTGGGAGGCTCATCTCCGCCTGATGCCGATGATCTCGTACGAACTATTTGCGAAAGAATGAAGTAGAACAAATTAGATTTCCAGAAACTTCAAGTGTCCTACGCATGACACAGAAGCAATGAAAGAGTCAAATTTCCTAAAATGTCACTATAGCCTCCCGAAGATTGAGTACGGACGTGTCCGCCTCGATCCGCAGGATTCTACTAGACATTTGCTCCTATACCGATGACACCGGTGAACCTAGAGCTCTGATACCAAGTTGTCACGACCTGATTTCTCGGTCATGATGGCACCTACAATCCACCAGTAGGAGAACCAATCCTCGTAGCCCAGGACAGTTAGTAATGGGCTACTATCTAACAAATAAGCGGATGAACAGTTTAATAAGCAAAAGTAAGGGAACAAGATGAAGAGAATAGATAGCAGGAATATATATATACATATGCGGAAACTAAACCAAACCCCAAGACCTGGTATCATAGTATAGAGACAGAACTACATATAAGGAATACAAACGATCCAAAACAACGTATACAGATGTCTATGAATGGTAATAGAGTACATAAAGCAAAAGATAAACTAATGCTAAGATCCGATCGCCAAGAGCTCACCCTCAGTCTGAAGTAGTCCCCAACAGATCTCCAAGCAAGAATCACAGCGATCTAACGACGATGGCCCATGCTAGGATCTGCACCAAAATATGTAAGGGGTAGGGTGAGCACCAAATGCGTAGCATAAGGTACCCAGTAGGTATCATAGGCCGACTGGGCACATATAAGATAAAAGCGTAGTAACAGACAAACTAGAAGCAAGTAGTCACAGAAATCAACAAAAGTTACACAGGAACTAGCCCAGAGGAAAGTCAACAGAACCACATGTGCGGCTAGCAAGAAGAATATATACACCATAGGCACGGGTGAAAGTAAGAAACAATGCACTTGAGGTCTTTGCAATAACAGTGTATACATAATAAATTTACGAAATGGATGGTATATCGGTAAACTCAAGTGTAAGATAAAGAGGGAAAGAGTAATGATAGGCATGCTCAGAGATAGGAATCAAACTCAACTAATCATATCAATCTCAAATCCAGAAAGTAACAGCCTAGCAGTAATAAATTTCATACTTAACCATAACAGGGAACAATTCTGTAAGTAAATAGCAAGAGTCTACCTACAGTCCCCCGGCTGCTCATATAACTGAGGAACACAAATAAGTGAAAATAAACCCTCCGGCATCCCATACTACGGGAGCATGCAATCAACAAACAACAAACAATGGTGGAGCCTCAAACTATGAATGATATGATGCATGAAGATCTCAAGTGAAATGGTATCTCTGTATGTACCTCCTCCAGTGCCGATCCGGCCCAGCAGGTAGGTTTCATGGAAGGACACTTCCAGTATACCTCTACTACGCCATATACCCGTCCTCCGACACACGCAGCCCGAAGCCCCAGGCCCAGATGGCAAGGTCCATGGAGGTCCCCGACCCCATACTAAAACTCAGTATCAAAACGTGTCATCTTGAAGAAAGTTCATGTTCAAGATAGAGACCCAGTCTCAAATATGCATGACCAGACCCTGTCCAGGACTAAAGTAGTGGGAAAATATCTCAAAGAACCCTCCGAGGGTGCCCGAGCATAACCGGGTCTAAACAGTAGAAAGTCATCTCAGGTGCTCGGTCCGACCGAGGCTAAAATCATCTCAAGTAGCAAGAAAACTCAACTAGCACCCCGGCCCTGCCGAGTCTAGCGTTAATCGTAAAACTGGTGATATAAATCATAATTTTACCTTCTTTTACCTAAGAATATTCACAAGTTAAATCAAACCATTCCCAATTCATTTCCATCAAAAATGGGCCCCCGAGGCCATGCAAGGTTTAGAAACTACTGCCAGTAGGCCCGAAGCCAAACCCGTAGTAAAACATGGATAAAACCTCTTTATATGTATGGAATTGGTATGATCAAACACAATAGTTGCCCAGCAGCTCACAATCAACCTATCGACCCTGCACAAGCCCATACTACTCAGCAAGCATAACCAGCCTAGAAGGATAATTCTATGCCCGGGACTCGCGGACATTCCCAATATCCCACCTTCTATGTTCTAGAGTCAACAGAGCCTCACAGTACCACAAGGGTAAATAAAATGTATCGGCAAGTACTATAACCAACGAAGGAACAAAAGTAGGCGGACATGAATAAAGCGGTCAAGGTCTGAGGTACCAACCTAATAATCCAACCCAAGGATGCCAGCTAGTACAATTTTATCTGATATATGGTAAGTATAGGGAGTTTAAACCATAATCTACCTGCATTCCAATGACAAGTTTCCAGGACGACGATGTCCAAGCTCAAACCACTCCAAGAAGCTCCAAAATGACAAAAATACCTTCCAACGAACGTCTGAATGCCCGTAGTTCCTTCATGGAAATTGTTCCTTACGTACTAAGCATCACAAACACTATATATATGCAGCTTATACTCACCTATAAACAGTTCATAATTAAGCTTAAATCGGCAGATTTCCCAAAAGAATCATAACTTAACGAAACGTCCGTAGAATTTCATAAAAACGATCATAAAAGATCCCCGAGATGGTTACCTTAGCAAACCAATTGTAAATCTTCAATAAACACCAAGAAATACCAATTCCTATATTTTGAAACCATCTCCAAACGTGGTTTATCTAAGGGGAAAATGGCTGCCACGCGTAGAGGTCGCGTTTCTAGGAGGGAAAACTTTAGTGATAGAAATGACCAAAAACGCACCTTGATCACTCAAGAACTCTCTTTGAACCCTCCCTTATGTTTTCTCTCTGTTTCAGAACTGAAATGGCGTTTTAAATTGTGAATTGGAGGCTTTAAATCAATTTTGACCCGACCCGGTTTCTGCCAGACAGTCCGCGTAAAACAGTCATAACTTTTTACTCCAAGTTTGGTTGGATGTGAGATTTTGTGCGTTGGAAACTAGACTCATAGACTTTCTATTTGGTAGGTCGGGGGACTTCTAAATCTTTATATATTAAGATAAAAGCTCTGAGTCATTTGACCCAAAGTCCGGAATATTTATTAAAGATTACGATAACTTTTGCCGACTTGCTTGACTTCAAAGCTTATCATACGACCATAAAGACAAAACAAACGACCCAGGAACCAAACTACCAGTCCCCAAAAGACTTAAATGTGTTGGGGCCGTTACAAATAAGCTCTAACGGTACAAGAAAGGTGAAAACTCATAAATAACCGGAAGGGTCATTACACCTTTAGATATCTACTAAAATTCTCGAAACAATATAGATCTACATATATTATGAATATACGTGTACGTATGTCTATTTATGAAGATTATAGAATACTCTCCGAAATTAAATTTGTTTGTGAAAAATTCTCTTAATTAATTATTTAAAATTGTTTAAAGTCTAAAAGCTCGATAATTAATTGAATAGTGGAGGGTAAAAATTGGGTGTCAACACCTAGACTTAGCTCAGAAAACTAGAAGAAATATAATTTTTCCAACTGTCAGCCAAAATCATGAGTTGGATCCATGATGTGTGGAAGTTTCCATGAGTTGGATCCATGACGCGTGGAAATTTTAATGAGTCATGGACTGGACCCGTGGAAGGTGATCATAGACCTGAAGAATTCCTTGAGAACCACGATTGGGTTCTACGGGAGGCTAGAGCTACATGGTCCCTATGACTTGGGAATGTTTTGAGAGGGTTTTCCTCGACCGGTTCTTTCCCTGAGAGTTAAGGCAAGCTAAGGCTGAGGAATTTGTGAACTTCTGGAAGGGATCAATGTTAGTCCAGGAGTACAGTTTGAGGTTCACTCAGTTGTGTAGGTATGCTCCATCTATCGCAGCGGACCCGCAGGATCAGATGAACAAGTATATCTATAGAGTATCGGATTTAGTGAAGAAAATATGTATGTCTGCTATGATGTTGAGTGATATAAACATTTCACGACTCATGAATCATGCTTATCAGATCGAGGGAGATAAGCTGAGGGAGATGGAAAGGGAGAATAAGAGGGTTAGATCCGAGGTTTTAGCTTTTGGCCATCACTTGTCCAGAGGAAAACATCGCTCTTCACTTCAAAAGAAATCATCAGGACACGTTCATTCCTCTGCTAGTGCTCCTACCCAGGCCCCCAGGCCTCATCATGATCAGACTGGTAAAGGATCTGGCTCCCATTCACAGTCTCAGAGAAGTATTGCAAATGGGTCTTCCCACCTTATTTGCAATAAATGTGGGAATAATCACCCGAGAGAGTGTCATTATGGAACAGGTGCATGCTTTGGGTGTGGACAGGCTGGACACATCATCAGGGATTGCCCTTTATCCAAGAAGGGACATGGAGGTAGTAGGACTCAGTCTGGTCCAGCAGTATTAGGAGGTCGACTAGCCCAGCAGGGTTCAACTGTTAGTTTTGGTGGTTAGCGCTAGAACCGTCTTTATGCCATATCCTCTCGCCAGGACCAGGAGAGTTTACCGAATGTGGTTACTGGTATGTTGAAATTTTTCGCTCTCGATGTGTATAATTTATTGGATCCTAGTGTCTCCTTATCCTTTCTAACCCCTTATGTTGCTTGTAAGTTTGAGATTAGTCCTGATCAGCTTTTAGAACCATTTTTGTGTTTCTATTCCTGTTGGTGAGTCAGTCCTAGCCAAAAGAATCTACCAAAATTTCCCTATCTCAGTCCTTCATAGAGTCATTTCAGCGGATCTAGTAGAGTTGGAAATGTATGATTTTGATGTTATTCTTGGTATGGATTGGTTGTATGCTTGTTATGCTTTGGTTGATTGTCATACTCGCGTCGTTAGTTTCAAGTTTCCAAATGAACGTATCATAGAGTGGCAAGGTAGTCCTCCATCCTCGAAGGGTCATTTACTATCTTACCTCAAGGCTAGGAAGATGATTTTGAAGGATTATGTCAATCATATAGTTCAGGTTATGGACACGGAATCTGAAACCCCATCCCTTCAGTCTGTTCCTATTTTGAATGAGTACCCAGAAGTGTTTCCCGAATATTTTCCCAGAGTCCCTCCCTAGCAAGAGATCAACTTTGGGATATATCTTCTTTCAGATATAAATCCTATCTCTATTCCTTCCTATAGAATGGCTCCCGCAGAACTTAAGGAATTGAATGATCTATTGAAAGACCTCCTTGATAAGGGTTTCATTGGACCCAGCATCTCTCCATGGGGTGCTCCTGTCTTATTCATGCAGAAGAAAAATGGTTCCCTCAGAATGTGTATCGACTACCGTCAGTTGAACAAGGTCACAATCAAGAATAAGTATCCCATTCCTAGGATTGATGACTTGTTCAATCAGCTTCAGGGTGCTAGTTTCTTCTACAAGATCGACCTTAGATCCGGTTATCATCAGTTTGAGGTGCGAGAGTGTGATATTCTGAAAACAGCCTTCAGAACTCGGTATAGTCATTATGAATTTATAGTTATGTCTTTTGGTCTAATGAATTCACCTGCAGCTTTCATGGATTTGATGAACCGTGTGTTCAACCAGTATCTTGATATGTTTGTGATTGTTTTCATTGATGATATTCTGATCTATTCTCGCAGTGAGGAGGAGCATGCAGGCTATTTGAGAGTGGTGTTGCAAACTCTTAAAGACCAACAATTATTTGCTAAGTTTAGCAAGTGTGAGTTTTGGATGCAGTCTGTTGCTTTTCTGGGTCATATTTTGATTAAAGATGGTATCCGAGTTCATTCTCAAAAGATCAAGGCGGTAAACAACTGGCCTAGACCCACTTCCCCGTATGATATTAGGAGCTTCTTTGTTTTGGCTGGTTACTACAGGAGATTTGTGGAAGGATTTTCTTCCATTGCTACCCCATTGACTCTGTTGAATCAGAAGATGGTTAAATTTCAGGGGTCGGATCTATGTAAAAAGAACTTTCAAGAATTGAAGACTAGATTAACCACAACTCTAGTGTTGGCTCTACCCGAGGGCATAGATAATTTTATGGTGTATTATGATGCTTCTAGAATTGGTTTGGGTTGTGTGTTTATACAGTGTGGTAACGTGATTGCTTATGGTATGAGACATCTTAAGATTGATGAGAAGAACTACCCTACTCATGATCTTGAGTTAGCGGCCGTGGTTTTTTCTTTGAATATTTCGAGACACTACTTGTATGGTGTTCATATGGATGTGTTCACCGATCATAAGATCCTTCAGTATGTGTTAACTAAAAGGAATTGAATCTTCATCAGAGGAGATGCCTTGAGCTTTTCAAGGATTATGATATGAGTGTGTTTTACCATCCGGGCAAGGCCAATGTTGTGGCGGACGCACTTAGTAGGTTGTCCATGGGTAGTGTGTCTTCAGTTGAGGACGTAAAGAAGGAATTGGCTAAGGATGTTCATCGACCTGCTCGGTTAAGAGTTCGCCTTATGGATTCGACCGAAGGTGGTGTTATTGTTCAGAATAGTTCCGAATCTTCTTTGGTAGCTGAAGTGAAAGAAAAGAAAGATAGTGATCCTATTTTGCACCAGTTGAAGGGTGCGGTTCATCGGCCAAGGGTAGAGGTTTTCTCCCAAGGGGGAGATGATATGCTTCGATATCAGGGTCGATTGTGTAATCCTGACATAGATAGTTGAGACAATGGATTTTGACTGAGGCTCATAGCTCCAGATATTCTATTCACCTCGGTGCCACCAAGATGTACCGTGACCTACAGAAAGTCTATTGGTGTAATGGCATGAAGAGGGACATAGCAGGTTTTGTGGCTAAGTGTCCCAACTGTCAACAAGTGTAGATGGAGCAACAGTGACTGGGTGGTATGTCTCAGGGCATTGATCTTCCTACTTGGAAATAGGAAGAAATCAATATGGATTTCTTCACTAGTTTGCCTCGTACTCGAAGGCAACATGATTCTATTTGGGTGATTGTCGACCGGATGACTAAGTCATCCCACTTCTTGGCTGTTAAGACTACGGATTCAGCAGATGATTATGCCAGACTCTACATTCGGGAGATAGTTAGATTGCATGGTGTTCCTTTGTCTATCATTTCGGATAGGGGAACTCAGTTTATATCCCAGTTTTGGAAGTCTTTTCAGAAAGATCTTAGTACTCAGGTTAATCTTAGTACATCTTTTCACCCTCTGACGGATGGTCAGGTAGAGCGTATGTCACACCTCGAGCCTACCCCCTGGACGTAAAATGGGACCTAAGATCACTAGTGATCTCAACATAACCCTCTGGCATTAGCATGACTTAAAAACTGAGCAAAACATAAGAACGGAAGATTAACTGAAGTAATGAACAACTTAATATGTTATTTAAATAAAGTTTTAGAATGAAGATCTGAATACATGTGAGTATCTAACTCTATGTCTGAAAGCCTCTACTACTGGCGAGTTATTGCGACAGACCCCTAGCTAACTCTAAATACTGGAATACTAAATGAAACTAAACTCCAAGTCCTTGAAGGAGGAGGACTCACCAAGTTGACTGGGTATGCTGCTTATCTACTAGCCACGGACTAGGGAGAGGGCTAAAGAATCTACATCATAATAGGATGCAGCACAAAGAAGCATGTGGTCAGTACTATGGAATGTACTGAGTATCCGAGATATGCATAAATATAGTAAAACATGATAAAAACATATTTAAAACATATTTGTAACTGAGTTCATGCATAATCGAATAAATCATAAGTAAATATCATAGTTTCAGTAATAAGCATGAGATAGAAGTAAAACCTCAAAATAAGATATCATAAAGCTTAGAAAACTTGAAAACATTCATACGGGAGTTTCTTATAACCGAAAATAGACCATGTGAGCTACATGGAATTTAACTATATAACCCTAGTTAGCAAAGTTGCCCTATGCCCCGCTAAGGCAAGGGCACCATGATGTCATAGAGTGGAACCACTTTCATAAGCCCATCGAGCGATACATAACCTACACTGGCAACATTGTTTTTGGACTTGGGTAATTAATCGAAGGCTCATCGCTCATTGCTAAATACTACTCCAAAAACATACATATAGCTCATATCATACTTGTGGCATATCTGATGCCAAATCTGTTCATAGCTTAGGTAGATATATCTAGATGCCAAATTTGTTCATAGCTTAGGTAGACATATCTAGATGCCAAACCTTTCATAAAACATAGGGACATATCTGATGTCCAAAACTGTTGGAAAATCATAAGGACATATTTGATGTCATACAAATCTCAAATCATAAGTCTTAAAGCTTAGAAACACCATAATTCAAAATATACTTTTCTTTCTAAATTCAAAGCTTGAAGAATTAGGCATGCAATTTTATAATATATAAAGTCATGTTATCTAAACATGACAATTTTCACTTGAAAACATGCAAATTGAAGGAATCATGATAGAAATTACCTTTAATGCATGGGATTTTGAAAACACTTAAGGAATCTTAAATAAAACATGGGTAATGAATGAGAAACCATGAATTAATGCTTTAAAACTGAATACATAAGTTTTCCCCAAATTAGGTAAGAATCCTAATTGCACAAATCCATAAATCAAAGTAAAAATCATGGGTTTTCGGCATAAGGGTGAAGGGATTCCCCTATTGAATACCCACATACCTGAACTTGAAGCTTTATTAACTTGGGACGTGAGGATGGAGACTTGGAGTTGAAACCCTAACTTGAAGCTTGAGATGATGGAACTCCTTTTCTTCTTTTGGAACTTGATTGAACGAATGGGAGAGAACTTAGGCCAAGTGGGAATAAAAACCCTTCTAATTAGGCCAAAAACAACTTAGTATAGGAGTTAAAAGGGTAAGAAAATACAAAAATACCCATGAACATAAGCTTGGAAAAACTGATAAAATGACTCGGGTTCAAGGACCACGAGTCAGTCTACGGACCGTCAAAGTGAATGACAGACCATCATCTGGTCTGTGGTTTTAGGAACCACTTCTGGGAGACTAATGAAATTCCATTCCATGAGTCACTCTAAGATACGTGATTGATCTACGAGTCGTGGAACCAGACCTGAGGCCAACCATTTCTCTGAGAACCGCGATTGGGTTCTACAGACCGTGGAAGGATCCACGAATCATGAACCCAAGTCGTGGAACTAACTCTAGTAGCTCAGACCAAGTGCCCAGGATCCACGAGTAGGATCCATGACCCTGTAGAAGTTTCCACGAGTCATGGACCACCCTCATGGAACCCCATTCTAATAGCCCTGATTTCCAGACACAAGAACCACGATAAGGTTCCATGAGCAGTGGAAGTTTCCATGAGTCATTTTCTGATCCGTGGAACCAGAAACGCAAATTTCAGCAGTTTTCTTTTAATTTTTCCAGGGGCTTTCCAGACTTTTTCTACCTTTTTCAATGCCTAAGCTACAATATTTTGGTTGTTCTAACCCTAGTTTATTAGTCAAAAACTATCTAAATCACCTATTCTCCTAAAATCATCAGACTTAGAGAGAAAAGAAGAAAAAAAGGCTATACTTTTCTCTCAAGAACAAGCAGGAAGGTCTTCTTCAAGCTCAGCCCTAAGCCTAAGGTTTTCCTCCATAGTTTCTTCTCCAGTTATGTGGGATTTCACTAGGGGGTTCCTTTCACCCATTAGGTCCCTAGAATTTCATCAGTTCTTCAGTTCTCTATGAAATATTCAGACCTAGGGTTCTTAAATCAGAGGGATTCCTTTCAATTCAGATTCTATCATTTAAATGATATTTATTTCATGTTTCTTGAACAATTAGCATAGTCATATGTACAGGACTCAGTAACCCTAGCTTGTCTTAATTTTAGTATGCATAATTTATAATCAGTAGGCAGATAATTCAAACAATTATACTTCAGAATTAGAATGCAATCAGTTTCAGTATATGTATTGTTGCATTCTCTGATGATTTTCAGTATTTTGAGCTATCCAGTATTTTAGCTTGAATTTTACTGCTTATGTATTCAGTTGGGAGTAGAGATAGCACTGAGCGGATGAAGGGATGAAGGCTCACCCGCCAGTTTAGACTGAGACCTTTAGTAGCAATCCCTGAGTCTTAGAACTACTGCGCCACCATAGGTTGTAAAGGGTTCACCCGTCAGATTAGGCTTGACACCTTTATCCATTGTGGACATCAGTTTAGTGGATCCACGTCATCTTTGTTTGTACCCTTGGAAATGTACGAACACCCATCCATCTAGGGTCACAAGTTGGCCCCATAGTTAGCGCAACTTAGGGTATGTCGGTTATTAGTATCTCCGACAGTCAGACTTATATTTCATCGACCATGTACTGAGTTTCTATTTCAGTTATTTAGCTCAGCATATTATATGTTTATGTTAGTACTTTGTTATCGCATCCAACTTACTATTCAGTTTATTCTTCAGTAGGTATATTTCCATGTTCAGTTATTATATTATTCAGCTTAGCACATATCCCGTATGCTCAGTACATTCGAAGTACTGACGCATACTTTTATGCTACATTATTTCATGATGTAGGTTCTGCTGCTCAGCATACAGACCGCGCTTAGATCAACTTCCAGTCCTTACACAGCAGCTTCAGTGGTGAGTTCTCATAGTTCGAGGATGATAGACATGCTTTACTTTTCAGTCTTTACTTTTCAGTTTCAGATTATTAGAGTTAGCTGGGGGCATGTCCTAGCAACTCATATCAGTTAGAGGCTTTCAGATATAGACTACATTCAGCTATTGGGTTTATAGTGTTTATCAGATATCATTATACTCTTTTATATATTTTATATTCAGATACTTTGGGCTCTTTTCCCACTCCAGATATTAAACTGTTTTCAGATTCCGCACAGTGTATGTTTTATCAGAAATAGAATTAGATATGCCAGGCCATAGGTTAGCTTGGGGTCACTTGTGACACTAAGCATCGTGTTACGTCTAGGGGGTATCCTCGAGGCGTAACAAATTCAACAATCACATTTCACATATTCGCATTTATTCAAGGAATACAAATACACATAAGAACCAATCTTAAGTTTTATCACTGAGCAAACGCTTTTTAGTATCCTTATTCCCTCATGGATAACCGTTAGCCGGTTATCCATTCATTTACACAGCCTTTATGGTCAGATACCAATTGGAACCTTCCCAGTTTTAATTTCCCTTGCTTGTGTCCATTTAGTCGGGGTCAACAACGTCAATTTACCTTGTTAATATACCAATTGGAATCAAGAGATACCAATTAGACTTAGCCCATACAAGCAAGAAACAAACCGTATGAAAGAAATGAAAGAAGTGGAACAATTTCCTAAAATGCTTCATAGCTTCCCAAGGATTTGATGTGGACGTCAACATACCAGTCCGTAGGACTCTATTCGACATTTGCTCTTATACTAGGAGACCGAGAACCTAGGCTCTAATACTAAATTGTCACGACCCAACTATCGAGATATGCAGGCACCTACTCTAAATCATCTAGATAGGAGAACCTATCCTACCCAATTAAAATGGATATGTGGAAGTAAACAAGAAAACATAAACTTTTCCTCGAATAAAACAAAAACCAATTTCAAACCTTGATTACAAAGAAATCTTTCAAATACAATTGAACCCCTCCCTAGGTACTAGTCTAAGTAGGTACAAGAGCTACTAAGAGATTAGACAAACTGAGAAACAACTCCCACCATAAGAAGAGATGAGTAGAAGTTGTTGGAGATCACTATCGTCTTCACGTCTTCACCTAAGAAATATCAATTGATCCTGCAACTAGACTATACCCAACAAGGCATAGCAAGAGTAGTATTAGTACAAAAAACACATACTGGTAGGCATTATTGGTGGACCCAAATCCGCAACATAATATCATGTAAATATCAAAAATAAAGCATACAACTTGTAAGTCAAACAGCCAGGGTCCTTTATCAATGACTTTTACTGCTATGATATACTAACCGTGAGTCCCATTCACTCTCCCTAAGCTTCCTCAGACTATTTCGCTGCCAACTTGAACATTAGAGAACACCCCACTCCACTAACCTTATCATATGCGGGCCTCTTACAATTCTTAGATCCTACTAGTCTTATCATAAATAGGGAAACCTTCCTTGTTACAAAGCCATACCTCATTATATGACTACCAGTTAGTTTTGTGTATTCAACCCCCAAGGTTTCTTACCCTTGACATCCCACTAAATCAGGCACTCATCAAATAATAGACTTGATTCACTAACCCAATCATACCTAACTCTATAAGAGCCATAGACCTTTCAATCTCACCCTTCTTGAACCCATCAAGCAATACACCTCACAACCTCTAGCCTTGTGACCAACTAGCCTAGACATCACCGCTATGCCAACCTATCACTCTTGCCAAAATAGGATTTGTGAATGTATAATGGTAACAAAATATAACCAGACAACATGAATCAGCCAAGTCCATATGACTACCAATAAGACTCCCAGTCAACAATCAAACTCCACAACCATAAAAGTCATGCCCAACTATACAAGTAACCAAACTACATATAGTTATGTCATAGCTTACAAGTAACTCGGACCACCCAAGGATACCTACAACACCGTCTATGGCCTTTGACATGCAACCTTAGTTTACAGGAGAACCCACCTTATCTATTAAATATAAACCAACCCGTCCACTCAAGGGACAATATGTATGTCAAGTAATAATAAATAACAGCCCTCTCAGGGAACCAACATGCAATGAACATCAATAATAGATAAGCCTGGTTCACTAAAGGAACCAATATATAGTGAACATCAACAAAATATAATCCCGGTTCACTAAAGGAACCAATATGTAAAGAACATCAATAATGGATAAGCCCAGATCACTTAAGAAATCAACATGTAAGGAACATCAGTAACAGATAAGCCCAGTTCACTAAATAAACCAACATGTAATGATTATCAATAACATATAAGCCTAGTTCACTCAAGGAACCAATAATATAATGAACATTAAGAAATAACAAGTAAACCTATACCAAGCGTGGTAACCGAGCCAACTATAAAAGGACTTGTACTAGGCATGGTACCCGAGTTAACCATAAAAGGATATGTACCATGTGTGGTACCCAAAGCAACTAGGGAATTATACTGTACCAGGAGTGGTACCCAAGCCAACTAGTGTAAAACCTATACCAATCATGGTACCCAATCTAACCAATAATCTGTACCAGGTGTGGTACCTGAACCGACAAAAGAATCACAGATATCACAACAATTACAACCACATTGAATACATACCACACTTGTACAACTAACCAGCATTTAATTAAGTTAATTGCATGAAATTGACACTTAAGATATCACTAACATTTATTCCCTTTGTTCAGAACACACATGGTGCAAGTAATCTAAAGAAACAGTTATAATGTACATATCATAAATTTGGATTACAACAACCATCAACTATTATGAATAGGTATGATTCATTATTCTAACCTTGATGACATGTACGAAGACTAAACTAACTTAATCAATTATGCACATTAGTTCATATACATCAAATCCTATACTTAATTAGAAGTACACATGCATCCACAAAATATCCATAACCAATACCAACAGCCTGGTACCTCCTATCTCATCTGTCCCCTTATTATACCAACCTAGGAAATCTGCTAAGGCCTAGCAACCCTTACAATTAATCAACATTAGCTCCATGAACCCACCCAAATTCTATTTATCCAAGGATTAACAATCATAACTTCAATTTAATATATCAAATATAGGATCACATTGTTCATAACAGTAAATTTCCACCCAACAAATAAGATTAAATATTTTTATCAATCCAGACTCCTTGTCCAAAAGCCTAAGCATAATATTTCCTATCAATTTATAATATATTATACTTCAAATATCAAATTGATGTGCAGACATTTTAGGGAACATTTGACTCTTTTAAATAAGAATAATCATGAGTTTTCAAGCAACCATTGTTGTTTTTGATGGTATTTGTGTTGTAATTTCAGGAACTTGAGAAAAAATGGAATGACTGGAGATCTTGCACTTGAAATGGGCGTACTGTTAGGTGTGGTGACTCACCTGATGAGTCACCACGAGTGTGAAAAACCACCAAGCAAGCCGCCACACCAAGACTGAAGTTCCAATTCACTGTTTAGCCATGACGACTTCCATGACGAGTCGTCCTGGCTCTGACGAATCATCACAACAAGACGCTAAGATGAGACAGAAAATGTACATAAATTGCACCCACCAAATGCATTTTACACTCTTTACATGTAAGTAGTCACCTGGTCGACGACTTACAAGAAAACTTGACTGGGCAGAGCCTTCAGCTCACTGGAAGTTGTGACGGCTCAAGTGACGAGTCATCACAAGCCTGACGGTTCATCAAGTTAATCGTCAACTCAAAAGTGGGCAGTTTTGAATTTTATTTTCTGATTTATTTCCTAGATTACTATAAATACCCAGTGTTAGGGTTATTTTATCAAGCATTACCCAATATTTCTAGACACTATTTGGATGAGTTTTTGAGAGGCAAAATACGACATACAGGTTTTCTTCTTCTTCTTCGATTACTCTTGGGATTTTTGCCTTTTTGTTCTTGGTTATTGAAGTAACTTTCATACTATTTGTAAGAATCTTTTATTATTATGAATATTATTGTCTTCTCTTTCTCTAATAGCATGAGTAGCTAATTTTTCACAACTAGGGTTGTGAGAGCCATGCCATAGCAATGATCTAGGATTCGGGTGATATTGGGTTCAATATATATTGCCTAATATGTTGTTAATCTTATGTCTTTATCATTTTCTAATGGTTGAAAACATTAGAACAAGTCTAGGTTTGATTTGCTTGAACAAAGGAATTAAAACTCAAAAAATTAGATTAACAACAAGGATTCGGGACTACTAACTTCCGTCTAATGATTGACGCTCTAGCGAGGTTAACCCACTTTGGGTATAAATTGAGTTTTGTATTGTATATTTGAGAAACGTTTAGACGTAGGAATGAATTCAATTACTTTGTGTTCTGCATATGAAAAGAACCCGATTGAAATCTAGCCCGAGGTTGTTGATTGGGCCATGGTGAACACTTCCCTAGTTCACTTCTTCTACTGATTATTACTCATTGAAACTTGTAAATTATTATTTGCATTGTTCAAATATTGATCACTATAAACACCCCTTTTTCGTAAACTATCAATTATTAGTCAACTAAGTTACTAACGACTTAATTAGCACTTTATTCCCTGTGGGATCGACCCCAACCTTGGTTGGGTTCTACATTTGACACCGACCGCTTACGCTTCTTAATTGAGGTGCAATTTGGGCGTATCAAATTTTGATGTGCCGGCATTCTATGACACATTTGACTCCTTTAACTAAGAATAATCGTGAGTTTTCAAGCAACCATTGTCATTTTTGATGGTTTTTATGTTGCATTTGCAGGAAAAGGAATCAAAAATAGAAAAGAAAGAAGGAGGCTAAAAATGACCCCACTGGATAAGGGTGACGGTTGGTGTGATGAACCGTCACACCTGTGACTGGCCATCACATAAGACATCAAGTTGAGGTAGAGGAACGGCACATACTAGTTAAGGGTGATGGTTCAGCTGACGAGTCATCACAGCCTTGATGAACCATCACAAAAACCCTCAAGATGAAGAAGAACAAAGGAGCTCACTGTTTTGCCATGACGACTCCATTTGCACATAAAACGCACTTACCAAATGCATTTTACCCTATATATTGTAAGTCGTCACTTGCCCGAAGACTTACCTGAAAATTTGGCTGGTCAGTGTCTTCAACTCATTGTTTATTTGTGACCGCTCAAGTGAAGATTATCACAACCTTGACGGTCCGTCAAGCGACCAGTTAACTTGAAGTGGGACTCCGAAATTCTATTTTTGGACACTACTATAAATACCCAGTGTTAGGGTTATTTTATTTATTCATTCCCCGATACTTTTTTACACGTCTTGAATGACTTTTTGAGAGGAAAAATACGACACCAACGTATTCTTCTTCTTCCTCCATTGTACTTGGAAATTATTGGCTGCTTGTTCTTGGAAAACTAGAAGATTGTGTTCATCTATTGTAAGAACTTTTTATTTATATTATGATCACTATTATCTTCTTTTTCTCTAATAGCATGAGTAGCTAATTACACACAACTAGGGTTGTGGGATCCATGGAATAGAAATGATCTAGCGTTCTTGTGATATCGGATTTGGTTTGTATGCATATTACATTGTTAATTTTATGTTTTTATCATTTTCTAATGGTTGCAAACATTAGAACAAGTCTAGGTTTGATTTTTTTGAACAAAGGAATTAAAACCCGTAAAATTAGATTAATAACAAGGATTCGGGACTACTAACTCCGGTCTTATGGTTGACGCTCTAGATAGGTTAACCTACTTGGGGTGAAAATTGAGTTTTGTATTGTATCTTTTCAAGTTCGAGAGAATTGAAAAGAAAAGCGTATATTTGGTTGAGAAATGTTTAGAAGTAGGAATGAATTCAATTACTTCGTGTTATGCATAAGAAAAGAATCCGATTGAGCTCTAACCTGAGGTTGTTTACGAAACCATGTTGAACACATCCCTAATTTGCCTATCTTGTTCAATTTTACTCATTGTAATTTGTTGCTTACTATTTGAAACAATCCAAGCTTGATCACACAAACCCCCTCATTTACCGGAAACTATTAATTACTAGTCAACTAAGTTACTAATGACTTAATTTACACCTTATTCCCCGTGGGATCGATCCCAACCTTTGTTGGGTTCTATATTGACAACGATCGCTTACGCTTCTTAATTGAGGTATAATTTGAGCATTATCAAATTTTGGCACTGTTGCTAGGGAATACAGTTGTTCATTAAGTCCGGTGTGTTTAGGTGATTCTTAGTCATACTTTCCTACTTTTACTTTTATTTGTTGTTTTTGATTATTACAGGGTACAGAGTTGTGCATGCCAAGTACCCGACGCTCGGGTGAACCAATATTACCCTACGACCCCGAACTTGCTAGAACTTTAAGGCAAAACTTGAATGCACAAGCAGGACAACAACACTTGAACGTTGATGATATTGAGGTAGATGTTTCATTGGGTGATGAAGGTACTTGCACCTGTTCCATAGACTGCACCTACCTTGGAGACCCCGATGGCCTTCAACATCGTACCAAATTCTGAGGCGTAAGGGCTCCACAGGTATTCCTTTCTCTCACAGTTTTAGCTTTCACATGTATGCATTAGAGAAAATGCATGAGTCTAAGTTGAGGGTGTTGGGATACCTTTGAGTCCATCACCTTCGAGGGTTTTTGTTGCCATGTTTCTTTTCCCTCGGTTTGCTATCTAGTTGAACCGGTATGTTTAGGTTGTCGTTTAAATTTTGGTTGTGTTGTGTTGTGATGTCTATAGCAAGCATGACTTTTTGGCATGTTGAACTGAAAGGATCCCCCTCCGAAAAATATTGAATTTGTACTTATGTTTGAACTAGTTAACTGTTCTGGATCCCTGAATGTCATTGTGTAGTTGTGATTGTAATAATTGTGCTTAAGCCGAGCTGTTGTTTTGATAGTCGGTAGTGGTTGTGTTGTGTTGTGATGTCTATAGCAAGCATGACTTTTTGGCATGTTGAACTAAAAGGATCCCGCTCCGTAAAATGTTGAATTTGTACTTATGTTTGAACTAGTTAACTGTTCTGGATCCCTGAATGTCATTGTGTAGTTGTGATTGTAATAATTGTGCTTAAGCCGAGCTATTATTTTGATAGTCGGTAGTGGTATGGTTTATTGGTGCCAAGTATGTGTGAGATTATTGTTATAAACTCTTACACTATGCATGCATCTAGAACTTGCCCGGCCTATTTTGTTAAGTTTGAAGTTAGTTGCTTAGGAAAGGATTACAGGCCCTTTTTTGTGTGCATTCCACTTAGCCTAAAAGACCATCCAAATGTAAATAACCCCTTTGATCCCTGTTTGAGCCAAAGTTGACTTTGTTCTTCCGATAACCTCTTACCTTTCCCTTTTAACTTTGAGTCTCTATTTTGGCCCTGATCGCTTCTTGGACATCGTGCACCTCAACTCAGGAAATTAACCTAAGTTGAGGGTGGCTACTGTAGAGGTACATGATAAGAAAAATAGGGTTGTGCTTAATTGGTTGTTGTTAGGATAGAAAGTGCAGGTCTGTGCCAAATGAAAAGACAGAAAAAGAACTGAAAAAGAAGTGAAAAAGAAAGAAAAAGAGTTATCATGTTAAAAAGGCCACACCTGTAGCAAGAAATAATGAAATAAAAGGTGATTAAGAGTGGATCGAAAAAGGTTGAATGAAAATAATAGGTCGATGATTACAAGGAGGGTTTAGTCACTATTCCCCAAAATTATCCGACCTGCACTCGAAGCCTCATTACAAGCCAAAAAAAGTCCTGTACTGATCCTGAGCAGCTTTCTGAAAAACTAAAATAGAATGGCAAGGGCAAGCTTATGGAATCGCATGTGCATTGTTTGAAATTGTTTGTGTGTGAGTGCCTTACCTAGTCCCAAATCTCGTATGTGGGACTTCTTTGTGGTGAGGGCACCGGGATTTTGGTATTATCTACTATTTTTTGGGAAAATTGTCTTGTACGTATGCAGAATATTCTATCATAGCAGAATAACATGCTTGGATCCTTACAAGTTAATTTTTCAAACACTGGTGTAGTACCGGGGGGCTTGGTTAAAATTGATTAAACTGTTGAATGACCATGGTTTGCTAGAGACATGTTGGTTGTATTTTTAGTTGAGTCATCTTTTGTTTTTGTTGTCATGTTGCTTGAGGACAAGCGAACGTTTTAATTTGAGGGTGTTAATGTGCCGACATTTTACAGCACATTTGACTGCTTTAACTAATAATAATCGTGAGTTTTCAAGCAACCACTGTTGTTTTTGATGGTATTTGTGTTTTAATTTCAGGAACTTGAGCAAAAATGCAATGACTGGAGATTTTGCACTTGAAATGGGTGTACTGTTAAGTGTGGTGACTCACCTGATGAGTCACTACGAGTGTGAAGAACCACAAAGCAAGCCACCACACCAACGCTCTAACGAGTCGTCACAACAAGCCGCCAAGATGAAACAGAAAATGTACATTAAATGCACCCACCAAATGCGTTTTACACTCTTTATATGAAAGTCGTCACCTGGTTGACGACTTATAAGAAAACTTGACTGGGCAGAGTCTTCACCTCACTAGATGTTGTGACAGCTCAAGTGACAAGTCGTCACAAGCCTGACGGTTCGTCAAGTCAACCGTCAACTCAAAAGTGGGCAGTTTCAAATTTTATTTTCTGATTAATTTCCTAGACTACTATAAATACCCAGTGTTAGGTTTATTTTATTAGGCATTACCCGATATTGCTAGACACTATTTGGATGAGTTTTTGAGAGAAAAATACGACATACAGGTTTTCTTCTTCTTCTTCGATTAATCTTGGGATTTTTGCCTTTTTGTTCTTGGATAATTGAAGTAACTTTCATACTATTTGTAAGAATCTTTTTCTTATTATGAATATGATTGTCTTCTCTTTCTCTAATAGCATGAGTATCTAATTTCCCACAACTAGGGTTGTGGGAGCCATGGCATAGCAATGATCTAGTATTTGGGTGATATTGGGTTCAATATATATTGCATAATACGTTTTTAATCTTATGTTTTTATCATTTTCTAATGGTTGCAAACATAAGAACAAGTCTAGGTTTGATTTGCTTGAACAAAGGAATTAAAACCTGGAATATTAGATTAACAACAAGGATTCGGGACTACTAACTTCCGTCTAATGGTTGACGCTCTAGCGAGGTTAACCCACTTGGGGTATAAATTGAGTTTTCTATAGTATCTTTTCAAGTTCAAGAGAATTGGAAACAAAAGCATCTATTTGGTTGAGAAACGTTTAGACGTAGGAATGAATTCAATTACTTCATGTTATGCATATGAAAAGAACCCGATTGAACTCTAGCCCAAGGTTGTTGATTGAGCCATGGTGAACACTTCCCTAGTTCACCTCTTCTACTGGTTATTACTCATTGAAACTCATAAATTATTATTTTCATTGTTCAAATATTGATCACTATAAAACCCCTTTTTTTAGAAACTATCGATTATTAGTCAACTAAGTTACTAACGACTTAATTAGCACTTTATTCCCTGTGGGATCGACCCCAACCTTGGTTGGGTTCTATATTTGACACCGACCGCTTGCGCTTCTTAATTGAGGTGTAATTTGGGCGTATCACATATCTAAACTAATCAGTTAAACCTAGCCTACATGGATGCGAAGCAGCTACTGCAGAAGTTTGAACACAAACTTCTAGCTCCGAATAGGTGAATTTTAAGGAGAATTAGGTGTGGAATCCGTTGGTTTTACCCCATCCGAGTGGAAATCCCTCCTCTTTGTTGCTTCCTATCCAAGAGGCACCCTAGGAGGGTTTTTAGAGAATCCCTCATGCTTTTTACATTTGAAGAGGAGAAGTCAAAAATATAAAACTCATTTTCTGGGTTTCTAATTTTTTCATCCCACTATAGCGATGTAATGACTCTTCCGGTCATTTCCACGTATACATTATCCTTGTACCGTTAGATCTTGTTTGAAGTGGCCCCAAGTCATTTAAGGCTTGTTGGGACCGGTATTTTGGTGCCGGGTCCATTTGTTTGGTCGTATGATAAGTTTTGAAGTCAAGCAAGTCGGCAAAAGTTATCGTAAGTTTCTTTAATAAATTTTCTTAACTTTGTGTAAAATGTCTCAGAGCCTTTCCCTCAATATATAAAGAGTTAGAAGTCCCCCGAAATACCAAATAGAAGTTCTACGAGTCTAGTTTCCAATGCACAAAACCTCACATCCAACTGATCTCGGAGTAAAAAGTTATGACTGTTTTACCGCGGACTGTCTGGCAGAAACCGGGTCGCGAAACGGGTCGGGTCAAAATCGTTTTAAAGCCTCACCTTCACGTTTTAAAACGCCATTTCAGTTCTGAAACAGTGAGATAACATAAGGTAGGGTTCCAAGAGAGTTCTTGAGTATCAAAATCGTGCGATGGTGAATTGCGAACCTAAATTTAAGAATTTTATTAGCATCGCGCGTATATTTGAAAATATTTTATTTTAAAGTTATATTTTTTTTATTACCTTTTTTAAAGTATTTAAAAGGTCTATGAAAAATACTTTTATTATGATATAATTGTGTATGTACTTATTTTATAAGGTTTGTATACATTGTAATATTTTAACGGAGATAGTAAATTTAGTTATGTTGAAAATTATTATTATAATATAGTAAGTTTTATTGAAAATGATTTTCTATTAGTTATGGTATATTTAAAAAAGTTGTATATATTTTACTACGAACCTACGCAATATCCGAGTATGTATATATCGGGAATGAAATACTTATAGTGTTGTCACCTCCACCCCACGTGGAGGTGAGGGAGATGGACAAAAAGTTAGGCATGTATAAGTGGTTGCCACTTATCCCTCCTTAGCCTACTCATTCAAGAATATGTGTAGTATATATATGATGTAAGTTGACCATTATGAAACCCCCACCGTAAATACACATATAGATACACACGCTTAGAGAAGATTTCCTCTTTAAATTTCAATAATTGCTAACTTGTCATGCTTTTGCATATTCCTGTAAATGGGTTTATACGCATATATGTTGAAATTCAATAGGAAAATATTTTTTTAATGCTATAGTTGGTTCGCAAAAGAAAGTCAATTATCTACGTCAACTTATTTAAGCCCGAGTTCGAGTTTGATTTCGTTTTGCAGCTTTTTCGGAGAGGTTCAATCTTGTCATCGGACGACAGGTAGGTTACGGTTTATTTTCCCAAGACTCCGCATATATAGTATAAAATTATATGAATGGGCATCCTTGGGTTGGGTTTATTAGGTCGGTACCACAGACCTCGACCGCTTTATTCATGTCCGCCTACTTTTGTTCCTCCGTTGCTTGTAGTACTTGCCGATATATTTTATTTACCCTTGTGGTCTTGTGAGACCTTGTTGACTCTGGAACATAGAAGGTGGGATTTTGGGAATGTCCGCGAGTCCCGGGCATAGAATTATCCTTCTAGGCTGGTTATGGTTGCTGAGTAGCTGCGGGCCTGTGCAGGGTCGATAGGTTGATTGTGAGCTGCTGGGCAGCTACTGTGTTTCATCATACCATTTTCATGAATATAAAGAGGTTTTATCCACGTTTTACTACAGTTTGGGCTTCGGGCCTACTGACACTAATTTCTAAACCTTGCACGGCCCCAGGGGCCCATTTTTTTAATGGGAATAAATTGGAAATGGTTTGATTTAACTTGTGAATATTCTTGGGTAAAAGAAAGTAAAATTATGACTTAAATCATCAGTTTTATGATTAACGCAAGACTCGGCAAGGCCGGGGTGCTAGTTGAGTTTTTTTGATACTTGAGATGATTTTTAGCCTCGGTCGGACCGAGCACCTGAGATGACTTTCTACTATTTAGACACGATTATGCCCGGAACCCTTGGAGGGGTTTTTGAGATATTTTCCTACTAATTTAGTCCTGGACAGGGTCTGGGCATGCATATTAGAGACTGGGTCTCTATCTTGAACCAGGACTTGCTTCCGGACGACATGTTTTGATACTGAGTTTTAGTATGGGGTCAGGGACCTCCACGGACCTTGCCATCTGGGCCAGGTGCTGCGGGCTGCATGTGCCGGAGAAAGGGTATACGGTGGAGTAGAGGTATACGGGCAGTGTCCTTCCATGGGACCTACCTGCTGGGCCGGATCGGCACCGGAGGAGGTACATACAGAGATACCATTTAACTTGAGATCTTCATGCATCATATCATTCATTGTTGAGGCTCCACCCTTGTTTGTTGTTTGTTGATTGTACGCTCCGGTAATATGGGATGCCGGAGGGTTTGTTTTCACTGGTTTGTGTTCCTCGGTTGTATGGGCGGCCGGGGGACTGTAGGTAGACTCTGGCTATTTACTTGTAGAATTGTTCCCTGTTACTGTTAATTGTGAAATTTGTTACTGCTAGACTGTTAGTTTCTGGATTTGAGATTGATATGATTAGTTGGGCTTGATTCATGTCTCTAAGCATGCCTATCATTACTCTTTCTCTCTTCTTCTTACACTTGAGGTTACCGGTATACCGTCCATTTCGTAAACTTATTATGTATACACTGTTATTGCAAGGACCCCAGGTGCGTTGTTTCTTACTTTCACTTGTGCCTATGGTGTATATATTTTGCTTGCTGGCCTCACATGTGGTTCTGTTGACTTCCCCTCTGGGCTCGTTCCTGTGTACCTTTTGTTGATTTCTGTGACTACTTGCTTCTATTACTGTCTGTTACTACGCTTTTATCTTATATGTGCCCAGTCGGCCTATGATACCTACTGGGTACCTTATGCTTCACATTTGGTGCTCACCCTACCCCCTACATCTTTGGGTGCAGATCCTAGCGTGGGCCATCGCCGTTAGATCGCTGTAAGTCATGCTTGGAGATCCGTTGGGGATTACTTCAGACTGAGGGTGAGCTCTTGGCGATCGGAGCTTAGCTTTAGTTTGTCTTTTGCTTTATGTACTCTATTACCATTCAGAGACATCTATATATATTATTTTGGATCGTTTGCACTCCATGTATGTAGTTTTGGCTCTATACTATGATACCAGGTCTTGGGGTTTGGTTTAGTTTCCGCATATGTATATATATATTCCTGTTATCTATTCTCTTCATGTTGTTCCCTTACTTTTGCTTATTAAACTACCCTCCCGCTTATTTGTTAGATAGTAGCCCATTACTAACTGTCCTGGGCTACGGGAATTGGTTCGCCTACTAGGGGGTTATAGGTGCCATCATGACCGAGAAATCGGGTCGTGACAACTTGGTATCAGAGATTTAGGTTTACCGGTGTCATCGGTATAGGAGCCAATGTCTATTAGAGTCTTGCAGATCGGGGTGGAGACGTCCGTACTCAATCTTTGGGAGGCTACAGTGACATTTTAAGAAATTTGACTCTTTCATTGCTTCTGTGTTGTGCGTGGAACCCTTGAAATTTATGGAAATCTCATTTGTTCTACTTCATTCTTCCGCAGATGGTTCGTACGAGATCATCGGCATCACGCGGAGATGAGCCTCCCACTCCAGCTAAGGGTCGAGGACGCCCTCGAGCAGTGGCACCTGCTAGAGCTGCTAGAGTGGAGATAGAGCCCGAGCGGCATGTGGATCAGGGGGCAGCCTAGGTACCACCAGCTCTAGCACCAGCTGCAGCACCAGCTCCAGTACAAGCTCCAGCTCCAGCTCCAGCTCCAGCTCCAGCTCCAGTACCAGCTCCAGTGCCCACTTCTGTGCCAGCTCCAGCCGCAGCTCAGTCTCCAGATATTCGGGGATTACTATTACAACTTTTGCGTATGATTGGAGAGCGGCCTTCTGAGGTAGCGTAGACATCCGCTCAGGGGGCAGCCATGGGTGCACAGAGTTCAGTAGCGCAGCCTTCTACTATGGCTCCTCGTGCGGAGGTCATTCCGGTCCCATCTATTGCACAACCTCTTGCTCCTCGCCCAGCTATGACAGAGTTAGAGCAGAAGGCGTTTGGTAGGTTTTTGAGGTTAGCACTGCCGAGGTTTGCTGGTACTTCTGGACATGATCCACATGACTTTATTACTACATGTGAGGAGATATTGCATCATTTGGGTTTGTTGGAGACTCACGGGGTTGGTTATACTACCTATCAGTTTGGGGGCCCAACGAAGTTATGGTGGAGGGCTCATGTTGCTTGTAGACCACCATCTTCACCTCCTTTGACTTGGTCTGAGTTTTATGAGGCCTTTATGGCCAAGTTCCTACCTCAGAGTGATCGTGAGCGTCGCAGGGAGCAGTTTACTCACCTTATGCAGGGGTCTACAACTGTCTCGGAGTATAAGACCCATTTTCATCAGCTAGCACCATTTGGAGCTATGATCATTCCTACCGAGGCAGATAGGATTCGCAGATTTGTATGGGGATTAAGTCAAGAGATCAGGCAGCCAACTGAGATAGTGATTGCCGGTGGTCGGTCATTTCAGGCTATCGTAGACTATGCCCGCACTTTGGAGGACTTACAGCGACATGATCAGGGGTCAAGAGATAAGAGGCCTTGACATCAGGGTGTCTATAGTGGTTCCAGGTATAGTGGTAGAGGTTCTGGCAAGTGGAGCAGGGGTTATCAGCCACAGCAACACCAGGGTCAGTCCAGCCTATCGGTTCAGGCTTTACTTCAGACTTTTGGTAGTACCCAGTTAGAGCAGGGTTAGAGCAGCCATCAGGGCTATAGCGGCCAGTCTTCAAGGGGTACAGTTTTTGGGGCATCAGGCCGTGGTTGTTATACGGGATCTGCTGGTTCATCTCGACGGAGTAGGCCTCCAGGGGCTTGTTTTACTTGTGGTGTTATTGGTCATTTTGCTAGAGATTGCCCTTAGCAGTGTACAGTTCAGTTGGCCGAGCCTTTACGAGCAGTTCAGCCTCCGACTAGAGGGGGTGGTCATCAGGGTAGAGGTGGTGCTCCACGCGGCCGAGCAAGTGGTAGGGATGGCGGTCGGGCAGGTGGAGGTCGTCATCAGTTTTATGTGGTCCCTAGGAGACTAGAGGCAGAGGCCTCAGATGCTGTGATTACAGGTATGATTTCTGTGTGCCATCAGTCTGCTATGGCTTTATTTGATCCTGGATCCACTTGCTCATATGTATCTGCCTTCTTTGTGCCTTGTTTGGGGTTGGCTAGTGAGCCATTATCTGTTCCTGTTTCTGTTTCGACCCCAGTAGGAGATTCTTTAGTAGTGGATCGGATTTTGAGATCTTGTATTCTATCTATTGGTGATTCAGAGACTTAGGGTGATTTGATAATTCTTGATATGCTAGATTTTGATGTGATACTGTGCATGGACTGGTTGTCCCCTCACCGTGTGGTTTTGGATTGTTATGCCAAGACCATTACCAGAGTTGTGCCCAGTGTATCCCCGATTGTGTGGCAGTGATAGTTTTCGCGCTCAAGATCTGGAGGCATTACCTATATGGAGTTCAATGTGAGATCTTCACTGATCACCGTAGTCTTCAGTATATCACGAGTCAGCGAGAGTTGAACTCGATACAGAGGAGATGGATCCAGTTACTGAATGACTATGACTTCACTATTCTGTATCATCCGGGCAAGGCAAACGTGGTAGCGGATGCCTTGAGCCGGAAGGCAGTGAGTATGGGTAGCCTAGCTTCTCTTTTAGTTTCAGAGCGACCATTGACCTTGGACATCCAGTCCTTGGCTAACCGTTTGGTTAGGTTTGACTTGTCGGATCCTAGCAGAGTTCTCGCCAGTATTGAGGTTCGTTCTACTTTGATTGATCAGATTCAGAGCCGTCAGTTTGAGGATCAGCAGTTGTGTGACCTTCATGATCGGGTTATTGAGGGTGAGACCAGCCAGGCTACTCTAGATTTGATTGAGTTGATACTTCATAAGGCACATTGTACTAGATACTCCATTCACCCTGGAACAACAAAGATCTATAGAGACTTGAGACAGCTTTACTGGTGGAGTGGTATGAAGTGGGATATATTGGAGTTCATATCTCGGTGCTTGAACTGTCAGCATGTTAAGTTCGAGCATATGAGACCAGGTGGTTTGATGCAGCGACTTCCCATTCCTGAGTGGAAGTGGGAAGGGATTACTATGGACTTCGTTGTTGGTTTGCCTCGTACTTCTCATGGGTTTGATTCCATATGGGTGACTGTTGATAGGCTGACTAAGTTAGCACATTTCTTGCCGGTTCGGACTTCTTATGGTGCATAGAGGTTAGCTCAGATCTACCTTCGTGAGATTGTTCGATTGCATGGGGTCCCAGCTTCTATTATTTCAGACCGCGACACTCAGTTCACATATCAGTTCTTGAGGGCTATTTTGTGATATTTGGGTACAGAGGTTCATCTTAGTACCGCCTTCCACCCTCAGATAGATGGCCAGTCCGAGAGGACAATTCAGATTCTGGTGGACATGCTTCGGGCCTGTGTTCTTGACTTTGGAGGTTCTTGGGATCAGTTTGTTCCCTTGGCAGAGTTTGCTTATAATAACAGCTTCCATTCGAGTATCAGCATGGCACCTTTTGAGGCTTTGTATAGCAGGCGTTGTAGATCACCGGTAGGTTGGTTTAATGGTTTTAGTTCTAGGCCACAGAGCACCGATTTGATTCGAGATTCCTTAGATCAGGTTCGAGCTATTCAGGACAGACTTCGGGCAACTTAGAGCAGGTAGAAGAGTTATGCTGATCGTAGGCTTCATGCCTTGGAGTTTAGTGTCAGTGACTTGGTGTTTCTCCGTGTATCGCCCATGAAGGGCGTGATGATATTTGGTAGGCTGGGCAAGCTTAGCCCTAGGTACATTGGACCGTTTGAGATTCTTCAGAGGGTTGGTAGCGTTGCCTATCAGCTAGCCTTGCCTCCAATGTTTTCAGCTATACATCCTCTATTTCATGTTTCGATGTTGCGTCGGTATGTCTTAGACGAGTCTCATGTGTTGCAGTGGGGTTCAGTTCAGTTGGGTGAGGGTTTAGCCTTTGTTGAGGAGCCGGCAGCTATTTTGGCCAGAGATGTCAGGAGATTGAGGTCTCGAGAGATCCCGGTTGTTAAGGTTCAGTGGAGGCACCGTCCAGTCGAGGAGGCTACCTGGGAGACCAAGAGAGATATGCGGGCTCAGTATTCGCAGCTGTTAGAGCCTTCAGGTACCCCCTTGACCTTGACTTTCGAGGACGAAAGTCCTTTTCAGTAGTGAATGATGTAATGACTCTTCCGATCATTTCCACGTATACTTTTTCCTTGTACCGTTAGAGCTTGTTTGTAGCGGGCCCAAGTTATTTAAGGCTTGTCGGGATTGGTATTTCGGTGCCGGGTGCATTTGTTTGGTCGTATGATAAGTTTTGAAGTCAAGCAAGTCGGCAAAAGTTATCATAAGTTTCTTTAATAAATTTTCTGAACTTTGGGTAAAATGTCTCAGAATCTTTCTCTCAATATATAAAGAGTTATAAGTCCCCCGAAATACCAAATCGAAGGTCTACGAGTCTAGTTTCCAATGCACAAATTCTCACATCCAACTGATCTCGGAGTAAAAAGTTATGACTGTTTTACCGCGGACTGTCTGGCAGAAACTGGGTCACGAACCGGATCGCGAACCGGGTCGGGTCAAAATCTATTTAAAGCCTCAACTTCAAGTTTTAAAATGCCATTTCAGTTCTGAAACAGTGACAAAACATAAGGGAGGGTTCCAAGAGAGTTCTTGAGTATCAACATCGTGCAATGGCGAATTGCGAACCTAAATTTAAGAATTTTATTAGCATCGCGCGTATATTTGAAAATATTTTATTTTAAAGTTATATTTTTTTATTACCTTTTTTTAAAGTATTTTAAAGGTCTATGAAAAATACTTTTATTATGATATAATTGTGTATGTACTTATTTTATAAGGTTTGTATACATTGTAATATTTTAACGGAGATAGTAAATTCAGTTATGTTGAAAATTATTTTTATAATATAGTAAGTTTTATTGGAAATTATTTTCTATTAGTTATGGTATATTTAAAAAAGTCGTATATATTTTACCAAGAACCTACGCAATATCCGAGTATGTATATATCGGGAATGAAATACTTATAGTGTTGTCACCTCCACCCCACGTGGAGGTGAGAGAGATGGACAAAACGTTAGGCATGTATAAGTGGCTGCCACTTATCCCTCCTTAGCCTACTCATTCAAGAATATGTGTAGTATATATATGATGTAAGTTGCCCATTATGAAACTCCCACCATAAATACACATATAGATACATATGCTTAGAGTAGATTTCCTCTTTAAATTTCAATAATTGCTAACTTGTCATGCTTTTGCATATTCCGGTAAATGGGTTTATATGCATATATGTTGAAATTCAATAGGAAAATATTTTTTTAACGCTATAGTTGGTTCGCAAAAGAAAGTCAATTATCTACGTCAACTTATTCAAGCCCGAGTTCGAGTTTGATTTCATTTTGCAGCTTTTTCGAAGAGGTTCAAGCTTGTCATCGGACGACAGGTAGGTTACGGTTTATTTTCCCTTGACTCCACATATATAGGATAAAATTGTATTAATGGGAATCCTTGGGTTGGGTTTATTAGGTCGGTACAACAGACCTCGACCGCTTTATTCATGTCCGCCTACTTTCATTCCTCCGTTGCTTGTAGTACTTGCCGATATATTTTATTTACCCTTGTGGTCCTGTGAGACCTTGTTGACTCCGGAACATAGAAGGTGGGATTTTGGGAATGTCCGCGAGTCCCGGGCATAGAATTATCCTTCTATGCTGGTTATGCTTGCTGAGTAGTTGTGGGCCTGTGCAGGGTCGATAGGTTGATTGTGAGCTGCTGGGCAGCTATTGTGTTTGATCATACCATTTCTACGCATATAAAGAGGTTTTATCAATGTTTTACTACGGTTTGGGCTTCGGGCCAACTGACACTATTTTCTAAACCTTGCATGGCCCGGGGGGCTCGTTTTTTTTAATGGGAATAAATTGGAAATGGTTTGATTTAACTTGTGAATATTCTTGGGTAAAAGAAAGTAAAATTATGACTTAAATCATCAGTTTTACGATTAACGCTAGACTCGGCAGGGCCGGGGTGGTAGTTGAGTTTTCTTGCTACTTGAGATGATTTTTAGCCTCGGTATGACCGAGCACCTGAGATGACTTTCTACTGTTTAGACCCGGTTATGTACGGGTACCCTTGGATGGGTTTTTGAGATATTTTCCTACTACTTTAGTCCTGGACAGGGTCTGGGCATGCATATTAGAGACTAGGTCTCTATCTTGAACCCGGACTTGCTTCCAGACGACATGTTTTGATACTGAGTTTTAGTATGGGGTCAGGGACCTCCATGGACCTTGCCATCCGGGCCTGGTGCTGCGGGCTGCGTGTGCCGAAGGAAGGGTATACGGTGGAGTAGAGGTATACGGGCAGTGTCCTTCCATGGGACCTACCTGCTAGGACGGATCGGCACCGGAGGAGGTACATACAGAGATACCATTTCACTTGAGTTCTTCATGCATCATATCATTCATTGTTGACGCTCCACCCTTGTTTATTGTTTGTTGATTGTACGCTCCGGTAGTATGGGATGCCGGAGGGTTTGTTTTCACTTGTTTGTGTTCCTCGGTTGTATGGGCGGCCGGGGGACTGTAGGTAGACTCTGGCTATTTACTTGTAGAATTGTTCCCTGTTACGGTTAATTGTGAAATTGGTTACTGCTAGACTGTTAGTTTCTGGATTTGAGATTGATATGATTAGTTGGGCTTGATTCATGTCTCTAAGCATGCCTATCATTACTCTTTCTCTCTTCTCCTTACACTTGAGGTTACCGGTATACCGTCTATTTCGTAAACTTATTATGTATACACTGTTATTGCAAGGACCCCAGGTGCGTTGTTTCTTACTTTCACCTGTGCCTATGGTGTATATATTTTGCTTGCTGGCCTCACATGTGGTTCTGTTGACTTCCCTCTGGGCTCGTTCCTGTGTAGCTTTTGTTGATTTCTGTGACTACTTGCTTCTATTCTGTCTGTTACTACGCTTTTATCTTATATGTGCCCAGTCGGCCTATAATACCTACTGGGTACCTTATTCTTTGCATTTGGTGCTCACCCTACCCCCTGCATCTTTGGGTGCAGATCCTAGCGTGGGCCATCGCCGTTATATCAGTGTAAGTCGTGCTTGGAGATCCGTTGGGGATTACTTCAGACTGAGGGTGAGCTCTTGGCGATCGGAGCTTAGCTTTAGTTTATTTTTTGCTTTATGTACTCTATTACCATTCAGAGACATCTGTATATATTATTTTGGATCGTTTGCACTCCATGAATGTAGTTTTGGCTCTATACTATGATACCAGGTCTTGGGGTTTGGTGTAGTTTCCGCATATGTATATATATATTCCTATTATCTATTATCTTCATCTTGTTCCCTTACTTTTGCTTATTAAACTACCCTCCCGCTTATTTGTTAGATAGTAGCCCATTACTAACTGTCCTGGTCTATGGGAATTGGTTCACCTACTGGGGGGTTGTAGGTGCCATCATGACCGAGAAATTGGGTCGTGACAAGCGACCTACCAACCGCTATGGCGATGGTGTTATAGTGAGAAAATTCCTACTATAGTGGGATGAAATCAACCTGAGTAAAATTTCAAAATTCCAAAAAAATTTGTCGTGTCACCCTAATTTAATTCAAGAGCATATTTGAAAAGTTTTTGTAACTCGCAATGAGGTGTCTTTTAATAACGACTGAACATATCATTACAGTGGGTGAAACATTAATTGTGGTGCTCCTAAACTATGATGGTGAGGATATCAAAGATAATGATATTGCTTGACGGGGTTGGGTTTTTACACCTAAAATCTAAAGAAGCTCGACCTTGACTTTAAAAATTGAGAGTCACCACTATCTAAGCCATCCATTATAGAGCCACCAACCTTAGAGTTCAAATCACTTTCGGTCCATTTAAGGTATACCTTTCTTAGATCTAAAGATTCTTTGTCGGTGATTATCTCCGTAGATTTGAATCATCGGAAGGTGGAAGCTCTATTATCCATCTTTAAGAAGAATATAAGGGCAATTAGATGGACTATTGCTGATTTTATTAGTATTCCTTTGGGGATTTGCATCCACAAGATCAAAATTGAAGAAGATTATACCCCCTTAATTGAACACCAAAGGCATTTGAATCCACCTATGCAAGAGGTGGTGAGGAAGGAGATAATTAATTAATTCGTTGCCGGTATGGTGTATCATATTTTTGATAGCACTTGGGTGAATCCAGTGCAATATGTACCCAAAAAGGGTTGTATAACCGTTGTTCCAAATGATAATGATGAATTGATTATCGTGAAGCTGACTACTAGATGGACAGTGTGTATGGACTACTGCAAGTTGATTTCATAGACCAAATGGGATAACTTTCTCTTATCCTTCATGGAACAAATGTTAGATAGGCTGACAGGATGGGCTTAATATTGCTTTCTATATGGGCATTATGGGTATATTCAGACTTTTATCACCACAGAAGATCAAGCGAAGACTACTTTCACTTGCCCCTATGGTACATTTGCATTCAAGAGAATGTCATTTGGTGTTTCCAATGGCCCAGCCACATTCCAAAAGTGTATGATGCCAATTCTTTGGGCTTGCCATTCTTCACCGATGGGTGTCTAACATAGTAAGAGGAGAATAGCCTCAAAAGCATTGCAAAGTGTCTTTTTTAGGCCAACCATCTATCAAGATGCGACAACCTTGTCAAATCATGTGACCAATGCCAAAGACATGTAGGCATCTCCCGAAGACATGAGCTTCCTATGACTCTAACTAGTGGAGGCTCCTATTTTTGCAGTCATTTGTTCAGTTCATTGCTTGCTAAGTATGGTGTCAAACATAAGGTGACCACTCTTTATCATCCTCAAAGTGGTGGTCAAGTTGAGGTGTCCAACCGGGAGATCAAAAATATATTGTCAAATATGGTGAATGCAAATACAATGCATTGGTCACACAAGTTGGATGATGCATTATGTGCATATTGTATGGCCTTTAAAACTCCAATCACAATGACCCTTTATCAATTGGTTTTTGGGAAATGGTGCCACTTGCCCATTAAACTTGAGTATAAGGCATTATAGGCCTTGAAAAAGTTGAATTTGAATTGGCAGGATCCTGCACACTCAAGGGGTTAGAAGTTAAATGAGATTGATAAGTTTTGTTTGAGGTCTTGTGAGAGTTCAGCTGCTTAAAGGGCCAAGAAAAAGTATTTGCATGACACCAAAATATTGAAATGACAGTTCAATCCCGATGAAATAGTATTATTGTTTAACTCAATACCCCAGTTTCTTCCCAAGATATTAAAGTTAAGATGGTCTGGTGAATTCAAGGTGACACGAGTCTTTCCTTATGGTGAAATAAAACTTGAACGAAAATATGGATTGAGGTTTAAGGTTAACGGCCAAAAGTTGAAACATTATTTGGGTGTTGCGGAAGAGATTGCAATAGTAAAGGTGACTTACCTTGATGAGCCTTGAAAAATACCATATCCACATCGTGTCGCAACACTAAATTAAATTCTTCTTGGAAGGAAACCCAAGTGTTATTTATTGTTTAAGTTTTATTTATATTGGTTTGATATGTTTTCAGGAATGCAAGTGGAAGAAAAGATGAACCATGGAAATTTAGAGTTTGGACAACACTGGTTGGCATCGATTTTAAGTATGCGGATCGCACATCACCATGTGTGGACCACACATGCATAACATATGCCACCCAATTTTTCTGGATTTTGGCTATGAGAAAACCAAAATTGTGTGTTGCATATGCGGACCACACACCTTAGTTTGCATCCGCAATTCAGAGTTGGAACAACACTTGTTGGCATCAATTTGAAGTATGCAGACTTCACATCACCATGAGTGGACCGCACATGCGCAACACATGCCACCTAATGTTGCTGAATTTTGGCCATTAGAAAACCAAGATTGTGTGATACATAGCGGACCGCACACGTTGGTGTGCATCTGCATATGCTCTACACATCCAAATTAGTATACCTGGGACTTATTGGTGTAAAATTTTCATATGCGCCTAGGTATGTAGTCTACACATCATCTTGTACGACCGCATACCCAGGTAAGATTTTAGTTATGCAAGATTTTGCGTTGTTTTTCATTTTTAGAATTTTGACCTATTCTTATGTTTAGACCCGCTCTGACCCTAATTTTTCACTCTTATTCTTCTTTCTGCCTTTCTTATATTCCATTTTCTCTCAATTTCCATCACTTTCTCTTCCTTGATGTCCACCATCGCTGCCCATATCTATTTTACTCATCTTTCATTCACCACTGTTGGAATCCCTCTCTGCTCACCACTGAAGAAGAACTCCACTAGTGCTTGCATTTTACCTTATGAATTTAGGGTTCCCCCAAGTTCTAGGGATAATTTCATCGGAACCACATCACTCTCATAGCTTCTCTTCTCAGATTCACACACTCCAGCATATTTTTCTTCTAACATTCCTTTTATTTTGATGGCTATGGGTTGCTATGGGTGAATAATTTGTTAATCTTGATTCGGCAAGAGAAACCCACTTACAATTTCCCCAAATTACTCTTTTATGGGTGGTTGTTAATGATTTGTGATGTTAATTTGGGCAATAAATTATTGGAATTCACTTTTGAAATGTGCTCATTTTTATATATAAAGTTAATTGCTCATAATGTAACTACTTTCTTGTGAAGTTGAAATTTTAAATCCATGGTTGGTTTAAACACGCATAGTAGTTTGTATGAATTCATGATTGATTAATGTTGATTGAGTGCAAGTTATGTTTAGGGTGAGGTTTGAATAATGCTTTTATGTTTGTGGTACACAGTTGTCCCGATGATTAATTGACTGCTGACTTTCTTAAGGGAAATTGTCACTTGAATTAGGTGTGAGGAACTTGAATGAGAGATATTAATTGATGTCTTGATCTACCATTGTCCTAGTATGCTACTTTGTGATATTAGAAATTGTTTGAATGGACAATGTATCCACTTGAGTGCCCTTGTCAGGCTTGATTCATATGGGTGTTAGTTTTAATGCTTTTGTTGGGCTTATTCTAAAATGTTTGATATTCTCAAAGCCCTTGCCTGGTTGTTTTTTATGATTGTTATTCTTATTACCCATGCAAAAATTTTATTTTGCAAATCACGCTCAGTGCCTTCGTCTGGCTTGTTTTAAATGAAATATGACGCGCTTTGGTTTTGACTCGAAATTTCCCTCTTGTGAATAAAGTAGTCAATAAACTCTAAGAGTTTTCTTCAAACCACGGTTCTTTCCAAAGGAGCCTTTTTCTTTGCTTTGTTTATTTTATTTGTCAAACTGGGTGTCTTTTCTCTATGATAGATTGAGTATGCGGCTTACTTAAGGGAAAATGCCTTATGCTAGGATAGTGTTTTGAGTCTGAGTCGTACATGATTTGATTGGTACAACAAAAAATTTTAAACTTTGTAAAATGAATGGAGTTTATGATTAAAAAGAGTGATGAAAATAAGTCGAGCTATCTCTTTATTCATGATATTTAAATTCATTAGTTGGTTTTTTCTTCATAAGAGAATAACTTGCAATTCAGAGTCTCTTGTTAAGTTCATTAATTTTAATTGAATCTAGGACTAGATCTGTCACGCCCCTAATCTACACCTTATATATGGCTAGCACTCAAAATCATTACTGGCCCAAGCGGAGGCTTGGCTTGTTTTACTATGAAACTGAACACTTAACATTTAGGGAAGCTTTAATGTAGATAGTAAGCATGGATGGATTTGAACACAAGAAAATCAAATATCTTTATAAATCTCAATGAATAAATCAAATGAAAACACTTGAATATCTGACACTTTACTAACTTGTCTAATGAATCCTATAATAAAAGAATAGAATAAGTGTATCGGGATAAGGCCCCAGACTATGTTTATCTTCTAAGCCTGAATAATAAATTAATAAGACTAAATGGAGCCTTCTGAAAGAAAAGAGGCCTCACAAAAGCTGAGGATAAGATAACTAGGGATACACTTGTTGCCGAACTTGTGTACCTGAATCTGCATCATGAAATAATGAAGTTCCAATTAGCGTCAACATGAGGTATATAAGGTATGTAATAAAGCTTAGTAGAAAAAATACTAATATAACTGATCAACTGAAGTACAATGTTGAATATGGGAACAATAGGAATAACGGCTGATGTATCAAATATCTTAAGTAAGAAAAATATAAGTATGAAACTGAGTCATGAAGCACTTTATAAAACTGAAGGCTATATATCAAATTTAAATAATGAAAATGACTTTATTTTCACTTGTAGAGTTTCTCTTAATCGACAAACATCATGTGAGCTCATGATGCGCCAACATCTTTTCTATGTTGGCAGAGTTGCTCTATACCTTACTGGGGTATAGGACAAACTTAACTTCTAGATACAAACTAAGCCTCATTAGGACTAAATGAGGAGTCGCCTGACTTGTGAAATGATCCTACCCTAATCTAGCATTGTAGTTTTAGGGCTTGGATTATCTTGAGCCTTATCCATCTCAGTTCTAAATAGTGCTCCCAAAACAATATATATATATATATGCCCATAGATATCTTACCCCATTTTAAGGGAAAACTAAAATCATACTTTACTTTGAGTCTCTACGCAATACTTAAATCTTTAAATTGAACTTTCTTGTGCCCATTGGCCCAAAATTGCTATCTTTGCTAGCTTAACTTTGAAAGAAACTAGAACTTTCTTAGTTAAAAAAGAATCATGTTCTGAAAGTTTAAAATAGTAGACTTGAAATCTTTTCATGAATACAAGCTTGAAGCTTTTAAAATACACTCTCATGGAAATGCTATATATAAAAAAAAGTTTATGAAAAAAATGCCTTCAAAAATCGTAAACAACTCATGAGGTCCATAGGATAGAAATAAGACATGAACCATGGAATTCAAAGAAAGAAGGAGAACAATAACATATTAGTCAAAACTTCTCATAACTAAGATTCAACAATAATCATCACAAGAGGTAAGGAATTCAAATAAGGGACTTTGGGTAAAAATCCTAGCTTTAATATTTCTAAAATTGAACCTTTTTAGATAGTATGGCGTGGGGAAGAACCGAGTCCCCATACTATGGTAGCCTTATATACCTCTAGTACTCTAAACTTTAAAGGAGAACCTGCAAATTCTAATCTTGGACCTAGAGAATAATTTCTCCAAAGAACCCTAGGATTTTGTATTAAGGAACCTTATTAGAATCCTTAGTTTAGGGATAAAAATTTCTAAATTCACATGGGGAATGGTAGAGAGGACTTCCCTAGCCTTGAGAGGTGAGAGGGAGCACTTAGGGTTATGAGAACTGATCTGGACATGAAAAAAATGAGAAAACAACTAAGACATCCTTCTATAAGGACCTGCAATTTTATTTGCATGGTCCACTTCACGAACCGTTAACCAGGTCCATGGACCGTGGTTCAAGCGGTCGAGTATTTCTAAAATTTCTATGTCTCTAAATTATGTTTCACGAATTGGGTTTCATAAGCCATCGATCTAGTTGACAGACTGTGAGTCGACCCATCTGATTTTCTGATATGATTGCTAGGTCTATGATTAAATTTTACGGGCCATCAATTAGGTTGATGGAACATCATTTGATCAATGTAATTTTTTGGGATATGTCAAGTCTCTAAATCGCTTTCACGAACCATCAAATGGGTTCATGACGTGGTTGCACTCATTGAGTTTTTCAGAGATTTTCTAGGTCTCTAAATTATTTTCACGATTAGGTTCACGAGCATTAAATGGGTTCAAGGTCAGTGGTTTTACTTGTTGAGATCTATCATATCTTTCATGCCCCGAGCCTGTACCTTAGATGTAACACGGGATCTGAGACCAGAAGTGATCCCAAGATAACTCTTCTTGCTGGCATAATTCATGAGCAACTAAATAGAAATAGATAAACTAATAAAAATATCATGCAGAAGCTGAAACATATGATTAGCTCTTGAAGAGTACTGTAATAAACTCAACTTTTATAAACTGAAATACAACTCATTTGAAGAATTATCTAATTGACTAACTGACTTTTTATGAAACCTCTACTAACACTGTCTATGGTTAGCCGGGACATGACCCCCAACTATCTTTAATCAATGTATAACAACTGAAATAACTGCTATAACTACTAATTGATTGGAGCTCCCAGAAAAGAAGAACTCGTTCCTTGATGACTGGTAGTTTTGATCTGTGTGTCCATGATCCTGGGAGTTAGCACTAAAACCTGCATCATCAAAAAGATGCAGCACAAAAAGGTATGTGATCAGTACTTTGAATGTACTGAGCATGTTAGATACTACACTAACTTTGAAAATATGAGAAAACATGTTTATACTAGAAACATAACTGAAAGCTTGACTAAGTATGGATATCTGAGATAGCATAAGTCAATACTGTAAAACATGGACTTTTTACAGAAGAGTATAAAACATTTCTGAGTTATAACTGTGCGACACATAGACTATAAACCAACTAAGCATGCTGAAAATACCAATAAGCTGTTTAAAACTTTAAATTGAATTTGTAGTGCTCAGGCCCAAGCATAATATGCATAAAACCTGAAAGGCAAGGATATTCTAAAAAATATGATTAAAAGCTGTAAAACTGAACTGGGGCCTAGTACATAACTATTGAGTCTAATTCTGTGCGAGAGTCTATTAACCAACATAAACCATGTGAGCTAAACATGGAGTCTGATGTATACACCCCATCGAGAGGACCCAATATACCTTGACAGGGTATAAAGGCATGACTGATGTGATCACTAGTTCTGAGGCCCAACTGAGGGGCTAAATAACCTACGATGGCATGTAGTTCTGGGACTTTAGGTACGCTGAACCGTTGTCCAACTAGGTGCTAAGTAGTACTCCCAAACTGAATATTGATAGCTTATTTAAAACTGAATTTCTGGAATACTACATCAGAACCTAATTAATCTAGATGATTTCTGAAAAATTGTATAATAAAAACTATTCATAAAGCTTGTGGACATATGTATATGTCATACTAATCATGAAGCTTACTGAGTTCGTAATCATTGATGGCATATCTTGATACCATGCTAATCACAAGACCTACTAAGTTCATCATCATTGATGGCATATGTTGAAAGTCCATATTTAAAATATATTCTTGTGAAAAATACTGAAGGTAAATTGAAGCCTACTAAATCATGCATAGTTTATTCTTACTAAAATAACTGGATTGAAAATCATGCATACTTATGTAGACTGAGTGCTGACAATCTGAGATGAGTTCTGAAGGATAAGTTAACTCATGAGAAGTTTCGAAGAGAACCTGTAGACTGAATATTGACTAATTTCATGCTTGAAAAGTAATTTAGGTCAATTTATGAAGAATACCCATTCTCATGAAAGTACAACAATTTTAGGCTAAATTCTCAATTTCTTAAAGTTCTTGTAAAGGCTCGTGCAAGTCATTGGAAATATGGTGCAAATCTTCTAAAATAGGATATAAATTATGTAGAAATCATAAGGACTGAATTCTGTAAAACTTAGTATGATTGGGTAAGAACCCTAGTTTCTAACATCATGAAATTTGAAATAGAAAACTGAGGTTTTGGGTATTAGGGAGAATTAAACCCTTACTGAATACCCACAAACCTTGTAGAAGATGATTCTTGAATTAGTGAAGCTGTTCTGAAGATTTGGAGAAGGAAGCCCTAGGTTGAACTTGGAAAAGAACACTCTTTTTCTCCTTGAAACTGACTTGAGAGAAAAATAACTTGTTCATAGAAAATTAATGAAAAAAATGCTATGCAAATAACCTAGGGGTCCTATTTATAGGAAATTCCATATTAAATTTGGATTGGTCTAGGAAGGAAAATGTGTCCAAAAAGGTCGCCAAAATGGTCCATTTAAGCCATAAATGGACCGTTTTCTTAAGCGTTTTAACACCCTGAATTTTATGAGTTTCTGGCCTTGGAAACAGTTAGGAAAACGTACCATTTTCTCTGAAAACGAACACTTTTCTCTTCTGTTTTAACTTCCAAAATTCGACAGACTTCTGGTCAGATATACATCATCTTGTTAAAATGATCATAACTTTTTACTCCAGACTCGAATTAATGCTCAGTTAGCAGTGTTGGAAGGAAGATTCAAAGACCTTTAATTTGGTGAGTAATAGGCCACCTAACTCTTTATATTCTATGAGAAGTGATCATTTGAAATTGACCCTTGAAAAATCTTACACTAAAACACAATCGGTAAGGAAGCTTTCAACTCAACTTTGAGTTAGAGGTTCTTTATTACCCTAATTCATATCTAATACACCTCCAAACTTAAGAATAGGTCTTAATACTTATATACATAGAAAAATCTATCTAGTTTGGGTCTAACAACATATGAAAAATGGTTTAGATCTTGGCTTAGAATTGTTAAGGTATTATAATATCTCCCCCTTTGGATCATTCATCCTCAAATGAAGACTAACTTTGTTGGGGTTGAGTTCTTAGAATATTGACATGGTAACTGATTTCTGACTGAAATATGAGTTGAGCTAAATTTGGGAGAGAGAGTAGGGACTCAGCCTGATAACTGGTCTGTATTGAGAGAGAGAGAGTAGGGACTCAGCTGAAAGTCATTGAGAATGAACGTATTATTAGAATTTGCAACTAAGTGAAAAGAACATAAAACTTAGAGGAGTAACTGTATGAGAAGACAATTATCTCTTAAGTGAACTTAGTGCCAAGGATTGAACTTAATGTAGGGTCTTCTGGCCTTAGGAATGATTACTGGAAGGTCTGAACTGATCTGATATGAGGAGTCCACTATCTTGCTAGCTGAAGCTACTTGACATAAGGAATGAACACCCTGGGCACGGAGTAAGAACAAGACTATTCCCGCCTTAAATAATGCAGTTGACCACCTTTAAGCTTAAGAATACATTTTTAATTACACTAAACTAAAATTCTCACATGTGCACATATAGATGCTGAGGTCTGAGTCTAACCACCTTCTTTCAACATATTCAAGCCTATCTCGATTGAATCTCTCGCATCTAGAGTTATATCCCAAGAATGATATTCCTTCTGATCACGAAAATCAACTAACCTTGAGTTATTAATCAATGGTTCACTAGTCACGCAAAACAAAGGCCCAAATATATTTCATCACGACATTCAAGCCTATTACTATGATCATATTATGATTTCTTTGCAGATGACACTATCTGAGACTTTTATCCTCTTCCCTAGCATATCTAGAAGCTGTAACTTTAAGAACTTCTACAAAGAGACACACCAAAATCCCTTATCAAACTATTACACATGAATGATCCTTACCTCACAACTCATCCACACCTACAATCTAAGGTGGAACAAGTACACCAAAAAGGAAAAACCTACTACTTCCCATCTACTCTACTACTTAGATCCCTCAACTAACACCTATGAAAACATAGGCCAATATCACAGAAGGAGTAAAGTGGGGGTATGAGTATCATGCATGAAAGAATATTGATCAGTTTTGACTTACACTTAGTGTGATCGAGCCACTCAAAATTAGGTCTGAGAAGTTAAGTGCAAAGGCCTGAGGTTTTCACCTCCTTTACTGGACAAATAAAGCATAGTTAAAGTAAGAAAATCATAAGCATGAACTATTAAAGAAATTTGGTCAGAGCATATACATGGTGTATCATGGTTTTATTAGACATCAAGGCATATCTTGAAGACTGGATTGAGTACATAAACATGGGTATAGTGGGAGATCTGAGCTTTCATATATGACGAGACTCATGGCACAAAGTTGGGATTCATAAAATCGTAGAGTAAGACTAGAATCACTGTCTAGAGCATTTTCTATTTGTTCTAGGAGCTGAGCATGAATGTGAATCTATATGGAATGCATGAACTTGTTCATGAGTATGGCATAAATACATTTGAGTATAGTGTCATTTTGACTGAAGTGCTACAAAATCCACTGGAATAAGAATGGATTGATATACCATCATAGCTCTTACTAGAATTTTATACTAGTAGAGTTGCAAAACTCGTCTTGGTTCCTTATTCTATCATCTACCCCTTACCTCAAGATTCACCCTTGTAAGTATGTGGATCTCTCTCCCAAACAAGACTATAATCAACTAACCATGGTAAGGTTAGGGTATCACTGTACTCCTGGATGCTAAACTGTCCCTGATAGGATATAACTAAAGATGCTATACCCTTGATAGGTCTGCTTCTGAGGCATATCTTAGCTTCATATTTACCTTTAAGGCTATAACTAGAGAACTCATACTCTTACTTGCGCACCTAACCACTTCTTCTAACACTTAGGAATATGGCCTTTGCTTATTCATCTACTAACATCACATCTCTAAGTTCAAATCCACCCAATCAACTGAATTAAAGCCATACTAGGAAACTCAACATCGTCTATCGGTAATCTCCTTAATTCATCTTTAAGAACACCATACAATATACACCTAGCCTTCTCCACAAATAATAACCTAAGAATTCCAAAATAGTCACACAAAGCACCATAGAATGTTTGAACACCATGCCACAACATACTATTTTGGCTTCTGCTATTATGGGATCTTCTTAACCTTGTTCGTATATGCTCTAAGATGACTATGGCTATAGACTTACGTCCATAAGTATACAAATCTTATGGGTATTATACTTATGAATCTATACACCTAGCTTTGGGGTCATTCTACTACTTATCGCCCATAACATCTCAATTCACACTCACTCTTGAGTGATTGTACTACCCAAAAGCTTAGAGAACCATACTTTTTGGCAGAGGTACCATTTGTAGTAAAGTTTCTAGAAGAGGGTATGAGAGGAGATCCTGCTATAGACTCAACTGCATGAGTGAAAGAGGGTACATGCTTTTGAATCAATAGACTTAATGCACTAGTGGGCTCCTCTCAAGCCCTTGTGCAGTCTCTTAACTTTCTTATTACTCTATCTGAGAGTTTTTCACTGATAGGAATCTAAACTTAACTATTTCCACCACCTCAAAGATGATTCATGATTGGAGGAATTGGATTAACGCACGAATCTGCAAAAGTTTCTTAAGGAACAGTTTTACTGCACGATATGGAGTATGAAAAAAGGGAAATATTTCTTAAATGCCCTGTAGACCCTCAAAGAAAAGTACAAACATCTCCATACCATTCTGCAAGACTACTAGACACAGCTTCATAGACACCTTAGGATACATAACCTATGATCTCTGATACCATGTTTGTCACTCCCCCAGCCTACACCCTAGACGTAGAACAGGACCTTAGACCATAAGTGTTCCCAAGATAACCCTTCTTGTTGGCATAATTCATCAGCAACTAAATAAAAATAGATAAACTGAAAATTTTTATGCGAAAGCTAAAACATATGATGAGCTCTTGAAGAGTACTGTAATAAACTCAACTTTTATAAACTGAAATACAACTCATTTGTAGAATAATATAACTGACTGACTGACTGTCTATGAAGCCTCTACTAACACTGACTATGGTTAGCCAAAAAATAGCCCCCAACTATCTTTAATAAATATATAACAATTGAAATAACTGTTATAACTACTTACTGATTAGGGTTCCCAGAAATGAAGAACTCGTTCATTGCTGACTGGAAGCTGCGATCTGTGTGTCGAAGTTCCTGGGAGCTAGCACTAAAACCTGCATTATCAAAAAGATACAACATAAAAAGGTATACAATCAGTACTTTGAATGTACTGAGATGTGAAATACTATACTAACTTTGAAAACATGTTTATACTAGAAACATAACGGAAAGCAGGACTAAGTATGGATATCTGAGAATGCATAAGTCAACACTATCAAACATGGGCTCTTTAATGAAGAGTATAAAATATTTCTGAGTCATAAATCTGAGACACATAGACTATAAACCAACTAAGCATGCTGAAAATACCAATAAGCTGTTTAAAACTATAAGTTGAATCTGTAGTACTCAGGCCCAAGCATAATATGCATAAAATCTGAAAGGCAAGGATATTATAAAAAATATGATTAAAAGCTATAAAACTGAACGGAGGGCCTAGTACATAACTATTGAGTCTAATTCAATGGGAGAGTCTGTTAACCGACATAAACCAGATGACCTAAATATAGAGTCTGATGTACACGCCCCATCGAGAGGACCCAATATACCTTACTAGGGTATAAAGTCATGGATGATGTGATCACTAGTTCTGAGGCCCAACTGAGGGGCTAAATACCCTATGGTGGCACGTAGTTTTGGGACTTTAGGTACACTGAGCCTTTGTCCAACTGGGTGCTAAGTACTACTTCCAAGCTGAATGTTGATGGCTCATTTAAAACTGAAGTTCTGGAATGCTACATCATAACCTAATTAATCTAGATGATTTCTAAAAGACTGTATAACTGAAAACTATTTATAAAGCGTATAGACATATGCAGATGTCATACTAATCATGAAGCTTACTGAGTTCATAATCATTGATGGCATATGTTGATACCATGCTAATCACGAGACCTACTAAGTTCATCATCATTGATGGCATATGTTGAAAGTCCATATTTAAAATATATTCGTTTGAAACATACTGAAGATAAACTGAAGCCTTCTAAATCATGCATAGTTCATTCTTACTAAAATAACTGGATTGAAAATCATGCATACTTATGTAGACTGAGTGCTGACAAGTTAAGCTGAGTTTTTAAGGAGAAGTTAACACATGAGAAGTTTTGAAGAGAACTTGTAGACTAAAAACTTACTAATTTCATGCTTGAAAAGTAATTTAGGTCAAATTCAGAAGAAAACCCATTCTCATGAAAGTACTACAATTTTAAGATAAATTCTTGATTTCATAAAGTTCTTGTAAAGGCTCGTGGAAGTCATTGGAAACATGGGGAAAATCTTCTAAAATAGGATATAAATTATGTAGAAATCATAAGGACTGAATTCTACAAAATTTAGCATGATTGAGTAAGAACCCTAGTTTCTAACATCATGAAATTTGAAATAGAAGAGTGAGGTTTTGGGCAAAAGGGTAAACTAAACCCTTACTGAATACCCACATAACTGGTAGAAGATAATTCTTGAATTAGTGAAGGAGTACTGAAGCTTTGGAGAAGGAATCCCTACGTTAAACTTGGAGAAGAACGCTCTTTTTCTCCTTGAGACTGACTTGAGAGAAAACTAACTTGTTTAAAGAAAATTGCTGAAAAAAATATTGTGTAAATAACCTAGGGGTCCTATTTATAGGCAATTCAAAATTAAATCTGGATTGGTCTAGGAAGGGAAAATGCATCCAAAACAGTCGCCAAAACAATCCATTTTGGCCACAAATGGACCATTTTCTTAAGCGTTTTAACTCCCTAAATTTTATGAGTTTCTGGCCATGGAAACGGTCCATTTTCCCTGAAAATCGACCGTTTTCTCTTCTGTTTTAACTTCAAAAATTTGATGGACTTCTGGTTAGAGAGACGTCTTCTTGGTAAGCTGATCATAACTTTTTATTACAGACTCGGATAAATATACGGTCAGTAGCATTAGAAAGAAGACTCGAAGACCTTTAATTTGGTGGGTAATAGGCTACCAAACTCTTTATATTCTAGGAGCATTGATCGTTTGAAGTTGACCCTTGACAAATGTTACACTAAAACTCAATTGGTAAGGAAGCTTTCAACTCAACTTTGAGGTAGAGGTTCTTTATGACCCTAATTCATATTTAATACACCTCCAAACTTATGAATAGGTATTAATACTTAGATACATAGAAAATCTATCTAGTTTGGTTCTAAAAACATATGAAGAACAGTTCGGATCTTCGCTTAGAATTTTTGGGGTGTTACAAGATCAAATTCTACAAGCTAGTTTTCACGGACTATACACTACTTGTACGGTCCATATAAGTGGTCGTGAATTCCTAGGGAGAGGACTTAGATGGGATAAATATTGCATAGATGTTGGTTTGAAATATGAGGTGTTACCATATTTGGGAATATTCGTCCTCGAATGATGATCAACATAGAATGAAACATAGGGAATGAACAAAGCATGGTTTTTTTTAACTGTTGCCTTGCACTACACACATCAACTTAAGTTGTACTGTACTTACTTTGAGGCTTACAACCAGCTAGTAAGGTTACATGAGCATGAATATAACAATAAGAATTATAACATGAAAGATATGGAGTAGGAAATTCTTAGAATGCGTCACAAGAGTATGATTGTTACCATAGGAATTTTCCTCTTAGGAGAAAATAAGTGTGGATATCCAACTTTCATGTCGTCTTCTGCTTCCCATGTCACCTCCTCAACAAACTAATTTCTTTACACACCTTTACCAATGCTACCTCTTTGGTTGTCAACTTGCTAACTTGACCATCTAGAATGTCAACTGAGACCTCTTTATATGATAAGCTATCTTTCACCCTAACACTCACATTAAGGAAAGTGAGTGAAAGATTTCCAACACACTTCTTAAGTATAGAGACGTGGATCACTGGATGCATTGATGACAAATCTGCTGGTAGCTCTAATTCATAATATACATTTCCAATCCTCTTCAGAATCTGATACAAACCAATATACTGGGGACTAAGATTTCCTTTCTTCCCAAATTGCATGACACCCTTCATGGGTGAAAATTTCAATAGAACCCAATCATTAACCTCAAACTCCAAATCTCTTTGCCTCATATCTAAGTAAGACTTTTGGCGGCTTTATGCAGTTTTCAACCTCTCTTTAATAAGCTTAACCTTCTCCATAGCTTGATGAACTAGGTCTGATCCTATCAACTCTGTTTTACCAACCTTGAACTTCCAATATGATACCTATACCTTCGCCTATAAGTAGCCTCATATGAAGCCATCTAGATGCTAGAGTGATAGCTATTATTCTACGCAAACTCAACGAGAGGTAGGTGATCATCCCAATTACTCTTAAAATCTATAACACATGCTCTCATTATATACTCAATTTTTTGTATGGTACGCTTTTCTTGACCCTTGGTATGTTGATGAAATGTGGTATTAAGGTTCACCCTCAGACCCAACCCTTCTGAAAAGACTTCTAGAATAGGGTGGTGAACTGAGCACCCCTATCTAAAATTATGGAAAACAGATCCCATAAAGTCTGACTGTCATACGAATATACAACCTAGTATAATCCTCTACTGAATTTGTAGTCTTAACAACATGAAATGAGATGACTTGGTCATTCGATCCATAATTACCCATATTGAGTCATGCTATCATTACAATCATGGTAAACATTTTATGAAGTCCATATTTATCATCTCAATCTTCCACTCAGGAAGGTTTATATTTTGAGCCATACCACCTAACCTAGGATGCTCAACCTTAACTTGCTGACAGTTGTGACATTTAGCTACATATTCTATGATGCTCTTCTTGGTGCTATTTCACCAATAGACTTCTCTCAAGTCATGGTACATCTTTGTAGAGCTCGGGTTGATAGATATCTAGAATTATGTGCTTCACCCATAACTCTTTCTCTAAGACTATCCACATCTAGAACACACAACCTACCTTGGTACCTTAGGTAATACACTTAGAAACTTAGCATACAACTCGTGGTCCTTGAGTGTATAGAGTAAAATTCTAAAGTGGTTTGGATTTTATGCCCCTCCTCGCTATAAGAGTAAATCAAAATATCATTGATAAAGATAATAAAAAACATGTCAAGATACTATTTAAACACTCTATCTATGAGGTTTATGAAAGCTGCAGGAGCATTAGTCAAACTGAATGATATGATGAGAAACTGAAAGTGACCCTAATGGGTCTTAAAGGTTGTCTTCAAAATATCACTTTCTCTCACTTTAAATTGATAATTGACGGACTTGAGTTCTATCTTAGAAAAACAAGTAGCACCTTGAAGTTGGTCAAACAAGTCATCAATTCTAGAAAGGGGATCCTTAATCTTTATCATGACCTTGTTCAACTAACATTAGTCAATGCACATCCTAAGAGAACCATTTTTCTTACGAAAGAAAAGTACTAGGGTATCCCATAGAGAGACACTTGGTCTTATGAATCCTTTATAAATGATATCCTTCAACTATTATTTTAGTTCTTTCAACTCGGCTAGAGCTATTCTATCAGGCATAATAGAGTTAGGTTGAGTATAGGGAAGGACATCTATTCTTAAATCTACCTCTCTATCAAGAGGGTGTCTAGTAAGATCATCGGGGAAAACTTCTGGGAACTCACTAAAAACTAGAACTGACTGAAGGGATGGAGTTTCAGCACTAGAGTCTCTAACTTTAACAAAGTGACAAATATACCCATTAGAAACTATCTTTATGGCTTTACGGTAAGAAATGAATTGACCCTTAGGCACAACTAAAATACCTTCCCATACTACGACTAGCTTATGTCAAAACTAAAACTTTACTACTCTGGTTCTACCATCAACTAAGGCATAATAAGAATATAACCAATCCATGTCCAGAATAATATTAGAATCTACCATGTCAAACTCAACTAAGTCGACCATGGTATCTTTATGATAGACTGACACTGTGCAGTTTCCATAAACATGCTTAGCCACAATAGACTCACCAATAGGAGTGGAAACAACAAAGGTCTCTAAGAGTTGGACAAATTCCAAACTTCACAATAATATAAGGGGTTACAAAAGATAATGCGGCTCCAGGGTCAAGTAACACATAAGCATCAGTGCATAAATCTTTTAACATACCAATAACAACATCTATAGATTTATCCTGATCATGGCAGCTAGACATAGCATACAGATGATTATGACCCTCGCTTATCCATGAAGTACTACCTTTTTAAGAAACTCAACTTGCTGGAGTGGATAATGTAATAGACTGGGCTCTGTTGTTCTTATTGTCCTATCTTGTGGATGGACAATCCATTAAGAAGTGGTGCAACTGGCTGCACCTAAAGCATCAAACAGTACCATCATGACACTCCCCCAAATGGGATCTATCACATTTGCTCCAAGGTGGGTATCGAGTAGCCCCCTGTGTTGCACTACTTTGAGACTGAGAACCTTGGGCTCAAATTTTTTTATTACCATTAGATCTATGGTCATTCCTAATCCAGTGTATACATGCACAAGCTAATGAAGGAGCAGGTCTGAATGACCTCCTATGAAAGAAAGACCTACTCCAATTCCCATTTTTCTGGTGATGGGTTTTATGACCGGCTGAGTTGGTCGCCTTACTCTGGTACTCTTTCCTATCCTTGTGCTTTTCTTCCTCAACTTGTTAAGCCTAAATCTTTTGTCTAGAGATATCCATATCATTCATCAACAATTCTCCCTTACATTCCTTATTCACATGCTTAGCAACTCCAGACACAAACATCGTTATCCTTGCCATCATAGAGGACACAATCTCAGGAGCATATCAAGATAGTTTAGTGAACTTAAAGCCATACTCCCTCACACTCATAGTACCTTGCTTAAGTTTCATAAACCATCCTCTTTGGCCTCTCTCAACTCTTAAGGAAAGAAATAGTCAATGAAAGTATGTATTAAGTCATCCCAAATTGCAAGAGTTACATCCTGACCACGAGTCAACTCCCACTGGTCATACCAAATATTAGCTATGTCCTTCAGCTGATATCAGGAAATTTAAAATCCCTTTGTTTCAGTTGCATGCATCACTCTTAAAATCTTCTAGACTTCATCAATAAATTTATGAGGGTCCTCTTCAGCCTTAGACCCTGTGAAGACTGGTGGGTTCATTCAGAGGAACTTATGGATCAACAAAGTATTTGATAAATTATATGAGTTGGAACTAGTTGGTACTATGCCTTGACCGCTGGAATGGACTACTATGAGCTGCATGAGCATTTGAATAGCTTTCTTGAGGAGCAGATGTGACAAGAACTCTCACTGGGCTGCTTGCCACAAGTGGACCTCCAACACTTGTGTTCTAGTCAGATTTTCTACCTTCATTCCTAGTCTGCAACTTGAAAGGTAGGGGCATGTCATTGGAACTGGGTCAAATAGTAACCTCAAGACTATTAGCAGTCCCCTAACTGGTGGTTCTTTTAGGAGGCATAATATAAAATATGCAGAATGCACTGATTAGGAAAAAGTTCATAGAGTTAAACTTTATAGCACAATCTAGAGCATAAAAGAAGAATGTTGCTTCCTAACATCCTGTAGCTTCCTTATTATAAGTGTAGTGCACTTCACACCCATATTAAGGACTCTACTAGATGCGACTTTATAAACATCCTAGGACTCTTGAAACTAGTGCTCTCATACAAAGTTTATCACACCCTGAGTCTACACCATAGATGTATCTGGCACCCAAAACTATTACTATCCTGAGAAGGCCCTCGGCATAGTTTACTACTAAAACTAAACACTTAATATTTTTGAAAGCATTAAAGTAGTGAGTGATAAGTTGGTAATCTACAAATTTATTGAGCTTTTATTCATAAGTTATTGCCATATTTTGATGAGATTTAGAGGCACTTATTACCTTTATTGATGAAAATGCAGGTACTCTTGGTCAAAAGTAGAAAACAAAGAAATTAGACCCAAAGAGCTCAAAAAAAGGTGAAGTGTGAAGGTGATCGGAAACAAGGAAGAATCTGTCGAGAGGTGCGACTGGCATACGAGCCACACAATATGGCATGCAGTCTGCACCTCCTTTTTTACATCACCCTCAAATCACTGGCATCACTGTTTGGCTAATAAAGAGACATGCAATGCACGTAACACTTGATGCAATCACATGTCATGTTGCACATCGCGTTGCACCACTCCTAAAGGACATTTTTGTCCTTTGCTAAGTGACGTTTTTGGAATCTTTTAAAACCCATTTTGGGTTGTGTACCAAATATAGTTTATATTTTTTAGTTCACGGTTTTGGAATAGATAATAGTACCCAAGGAAGATATAGAGAGTACTCTTTATCTTCATCTTCTACACTTGAATTCACCATTGTTGTACTAAATTAATCTTGGATTTGGATTTTGGCTTAATTATGAATGGAAGTATGAGTTACCCAATTGGTATATTCTCTTATTTCCTTAGTATGAGCAACTAATTTCCTTGTCTAGGGGTATGTGTATGATGGGTATTTAAATTTGGGTATGAGTCTTGTTTAATTGAGCTTACAATTGATGAATTGATATGGGTCTATTGAATACCTCAAGTTTTAATCATAAAATTGATAGTTGCAAATATTAATTTAGTTTTCTTAATTATGTTCTTTCTTAAAAGAGGGGTTCATAATTTGGATAGGAATTCAATAGTTGGAATTTGAGATTTCCACCTTAGATTGAGGCTAGAAAGAAACTCATTGGGTTACTTTTGTTTTTCTCGGACAATTGCTACCACCTTTTTTGGAAGAGTTCTTTTGAGCAGCATAAAAAATGGCGCTATTGCCGGGGAGTGGTTTTTGAATTGCTAATTGATTGTCGTTTGAGTTTACTTTGTTGAGTGTTTATTCATTTTACCCATTTGTTGTTTATGATGTAAGTGGGTGGTGTGAAATTGTCATGCTTCGAGGCTACCCCCTAGATGCAACACGATCCTTAGTGTCACAAGTGACCCCAAGCTAACCCATGGTCTGGCATAACTAAGTATTTAAGAATAAAATATTAACTATTCGGAAGCTAACTGGTTTAAATAAATAAGTTTGGAAGAATAATCGAATAATCATCTGAATATATATAAAAAATCTGATAATGGTCTAAATCAACACTGACTGCAAAGGCTGAAACCAATACTATGTCTGGAAGCCTCTATCTGAAGTGAGTTGCTGGGACAAACCCCTAGATAACTCCAAAATTCTAAAAACCGGAAAGTAAAGATTGAATAAGTAAGCATAAACTATCATCCTCGAACTATGAGGACTCACCACTGAACTGCTGAGTAGGAACTGGAGAATCACACTATGAGGACTCACCACTGAATGCGATATGGATACTGAGCGCCTGAACCTACATCATTATTAAATGTAGCAAAAAAGTATGCGTCAGTACTTGGAATATACTGAGCATGCAGGATATATGCAAAACTTAAATACAAATACTTAAAAGAGCGAAGGTATACTAACATGATATATATACTGAAACATGTACTGAGAGATAAACTTATGTAATGACCAACTATTTAACATGAGTTGTAACATGCTTAGCTGAATTGAATAAACTGAATACCAAAATACAAGGTCAAAGCATATACTGAGTCTGAACTGTGGGAGCTACATTTAACCGACATACCCTAAGCTGAGCTAACTATGGGACCAACTTGTACCCCTTACTGGGAGGGTGTTCATACCTTGCAAAGGGTACAAACATAATCTAGCATGGATCCACAAATCAGATGTCCAACAAGGGACTAAGGTGTCAAGCCTAAACTGACGGGTGACCCCTTTAGAACCTATGGTGGCACCATAGTTCTAGGACTTAGGGACTGCTACTAAAGGTGTCAGCCTAAACTAACGGGTGAGCATTAATCCCTTCTTCCACTCGGTGCTAAGACTACTCCCAACTAAATATACAAGTAATGAATGCAAACAGAAATACTGGATATCTCAAAATACTAATTTTTATGTGAATGCAATTACAATAATACTGAAAACTGATAGCATTCAAAATCTGAAACATAACTGACTCTAATATCTTATTAGCATGTATGAGTTTGATGTACTGAAATTAACAACAAACTAGGGTTATAGGATTCTGAATATAGGACTATCCTAGGTTCCCAAGAAACACCTGATAAATCCTATATACAACCATAGAAATTGAATTACAATAATTGCATAGAATTTAGAACCCTAGGTCTGGAGAACTAACTGAAATCTGAATGACTAAATTGTATCTAAGGACTCAATGGGTGAAAGGAACCCATTGATGAAATTCAACATATTTGGAAGAAGATTCTATGGTGAAACCCTTGGATTTGAGGCCTGAACTTGAGAGAACCTTCTGCTTGTTCTTGAGAGGAAGAAGCTTTTCTTTTGCTAAGGGTCGACTGGTTTTGGGAGAATGGGGAAGTTTTAAGGCTAAGTCTAATTAAAAACTCCTAATATACACCGACAATGACTAAGTGTAAGTGTTAAAAGATTTGGGAAAAGACCAGAATTCCCTTAACATAAAAGAGAAAATGCAAAAAATTTCCCGTCGGACGGGCTACCGGATAGGCGTCGAGCCTGCGATGGCCCGTCAGACCTGGTCATCAGAGAGGGTATGGCTGGGGCTGGTTTTTTGGTATAGTTTGATGGTGGGATTGATGGCCCATGGAAGCTCTGATGAACACTCAAATCATGCTCTCCAATTAGGAGGCCACGATGATCATGCAGCAAAATAATATTTATAAACTCAACGAGTGTGGGGGTCGTACCCAAGGGACTTGGGGTAGCCAAATTTTGATTGTAATGAATTGAATTCAAGATGAGAGTAATTGCCCAAAATAAAAAGTAAAAGGATAGGGGGGCAATTGGGAATGTTGTCACTACGATCACAATTCAATTTAAAAGCAAGAAACTAAAGGTAGGTGTACCAAGTGATTTAGACGACTAGGGGTGCATATCCGATTGGGGGTCCCTTATGGGATAGGGAGATCATCAAATCACTTCCATTCTCACTTATTGACATAAGTAGTGTTGGTCATAGGTGTGGAATGCTTATCTCTCGATCAACATCCATATTTCCGATGATTTCGGGTAGAACATCATCGGTTTGATCAACATACAACCAACATATGCTTGGAGAGGTCACACTATCTCTAGCTTAGACCCTTAAATGGGAGATTCCTATGATAAGAGCTATTTCTATCCTCAAATCTAGATGAATTCCCAAGTACCCACTAGCAATTTCACATCTAGAACCATGAAATTCTCTTTCAAACAATCACATAGTCAAGTAATGTAAATTAATGTTTGCAACCACCAATTTTAGGATTAAAACATGGTGAAATTACTAGACCCATGTCAAATAAGTAATTATAAAGATAAATTAACAACACCCACACCCATTGGCTAAGTACCTATCATCAATACACCCCTAGACTAGAGAATTTAGCCACTCATAATAAGAGCAGAAGATATACCATCTGGGTAATTCAAAATCTCTTCCATTATGGCTGAATCTCAATTTTTAGAATAAATTTAGGCACACAAATTATTAACCAAGAGATTTGGATTGAAACCCTCTTCTCAATGGAGGTGGAAAATTGCTTACAAAGCTCAAAGATCTTCAAAATATTCAGAATGATAAAAGTTATTTACAATTGTGCCTGAAAAGGCCTTTTATAGTTTCCCCAAAATGTCACAAAAAAATTAGGACAAAAATGCCCTTCGAGTGGTGTGCGGCGTGACGTGCGGTTCACACGTTGCGATGTGTGCGTCGGACACTACCTCTGATTGAACTATTGTCTTCAGCTAGAATTGGGAGCTCCATGCAAAGGGGGTGCAGTTCGCACCTGAGTATGTGTGTGTCACACAATGACCTCACCTCGTGACAGACTCTTCACTTTGTGTGTGTGTCGCATGGCCACCGCATCTCCTGTCAGAATCTTCAGACTTTTGAACACTTCACACTTCACTCTAATTGAGCTCTTTTGGGGTCAGTTTCCTTGTTTATCATCATTTATCAAAAGTACCTGCATAGACATCAATAAAGGCCTTAAGAACCTCTAAATCTATTCAAAACATAGCAATAATTCGTGGATATAGGCTCAATAAGTTGGTAGATTACCGACTTATCAAACCCCCAAACTTGAACTATTTCTTGTCCTCAAGCAAGATACTTGCAAGAGAAGGAATGAATTATGCTCTAGGCTCAAGTAAGGCACAAAGGACTACCCTACACTAAAAATTAAGAAAAAGAATAAATAAAAGACTCAAACAACGATGCTTATCTCAGTTTGGACCACCACAAACTAAAGGCAATTGATCATTTCAAAACCTTTTTCAAAAGGACATCATTCCTTATTCAAAATCAAGGAAACTTTTGCCATTCAATACAAGACATTTAAGCTTCTCAAGTCATTGGCATGGACTGTCAAGGTTTGCCTCGATATTCACCATACAACCTGTCTCATTCATTCCCCTCAATTGAAATAGAGACTCTATATTTAAATTCGAGTGCATGATGCCACTAACCACAAGAGAGAATCCTACTCACAATCATTCAATTCACAAAATATGGGATTATAGGAGAACCAAGAAGACTCCCACTCTCTCAAGGAAGTTCAAGTGCATACACATCGAACCATAGGCTTTCCCTTCATGTACATCGCCACTAATGTAGGGTGGCCAACCTCGGAATCACCAAGGACTTGGGAGTTATGATGTTTGCTAGGGTCGAGGTGATGATATCATTGGGATAAAGTGACTACACCTCCCTAATGCTCTTTGTTCTCATTTCGAATACCGCTCACATTTTCAATTTCAACTTCACCTTATTCGTCCCTCACACAACCCAAGATTTCCTCTTTTCACTCATGATCATTCAATCTCCTTATACCACCTTCACTTTCTAGCACCTATATTTACTTTTCAATTTGCTCATTGGATTGATCTTTTGGAGCAATTTTCAATTCAAAATTAAGGTGCTACCTTGCACTTGGAGTGCACTTCTTTTCCTCTCCTCATTTGATCACTTGCACCCCCAAACATAGGCATTTGCGTATGTTGTATTTCGTTTCCCCCCAAACTTAGGCTTTTAGCCTACATTTCATTTTCAAGCAATTAGGGAGGATGGGTGCCAAAATAGAGGTTCCAAAAAGGTAAAGGTGTTACAAGGTGCCAAAGAACGGTCATAAGATGAAAGGGGTTCACTAGGATTTTGATGTCATGGGAGGTCATTTGGGTGAAGTGGTTGTCAAAAAGGGCCTAAGTTCATATTCCAAGCTTTGTCACACCTAGAATTTTGCCTTGAATCACATTCGGGGTAAGTTCTAGATGACACTTATGCACAATAATCAAGGTAAAGCCTCACCACACAAGGCATCATGCCACAAGACTTTTTTCATTAGTCTCACAATCAATGGGGGCAAATGATTTTTGACAAGCTATTTCGAGTTCATTACACACTCGTTTGTAAGTCAATAAAGCCAAAGCAAGAGTGTGCAAGTCATGACAAGAGAATACGTTTTCTCAAAAATTCATTTCCCTTCTTCCTTTTATTTTCAAAATAATTTGCCACGAGAACTTTTTTGGTAGGCCCATTTCGAGACAAGCAACTACGGACTCAATTCTAAACTAAGACTTTGCATTTTACCTTAAGAAAGTTGCCTCTCAATCTATCATAGGGAAACACCAACCTGGTTCGACACAAAAACCAAAGAGAAAAAAAAGAAAATAATTAAAACTCTTGCTCCTAGGGAAAGAACTGTGGTATTAAGAAAACCATTGGAGTTTATTTTTAAACTACTATTAACAAGGCGATATCTAAACACCCCCCAACCAAAACATAGCATTGACCTCAATAATATTAGCTAGAGAAGATAGAACACTCCCTGAAGTAGTTATGTGAAACGCACTTCGGGTGGTGCGGCTGCATCTCAGTCGCACAATAAAAAATGGCCAATTTAAAGTTCAATTTTATTATTGTTAGTGCGTTGGATATGCGACCCACATTTCAAGGTGTGCGAAATGCACCAACGATCGCATAGTGGTGCCATATTTCGAGAAAATTTCCAGGTTTCTCCTATGAGGTGCGAACCTTGTGTGCGACGCGTATAACTGCTCATGCAATCGCACATAAGTCGCATATTGTCTGGGCCAACTTGTGAGTTTTCTGCTAAGCTCATGCACCCTGATATGCGATGCGCACTCTGGGTGGTGCAACTGCATAAAGCGTCACACTATTTGATCATTGTGCCTATATCATTGGCTTGACTCCCAACTACTAGGCTAACAAAAATAACATACAAAATAAAACCAGAGAATAAGAAAAACACAGAAAGAAAAAGAGCTTGGGTTGCCTCCCAAGAAGCGCTTGGTTTAACGTCACGGCTCAACGAAGGTACCTCCATCTCAAGGGTCATCTATGTAAATGGCTTCTACCATTGCAACTTCTTCCGGAATGCCCAAGTACTTCTTCACTCTTTGCCTATTGACATTGAATACCGAGCCATCTTCATTCTCCAAATCTATAGCTCCATTAGGGAAAACTTGATGCACATTGAAAGGACCCGACCATTTGGACATTAACTTTCCCAGAAAAATCCAAAGTCTAGAATTGAATAGGAGCATCCAATCTCCATAGTGGAACTCACACCTCAAGATTTGTTGATCATGATATCGCTTCATTCAGGACTTATAGATAGAGGAACTTTCATAAGCTCGCATCCGTAATTCATCTATTTCATTGAGGTCTTCCAATTTAGTACGAGCGGCTCTCTCCAAATCCAAGTTCTGCTTCTTCAAGGCCCACAAAGCTTTGTGTTCAATTTTGACTGGGAGATAACAAGCCTTACCAAAGACCAATTGATAGGGGGATATTCCAATTGGGGTATTGTAGGATGTCCTATATGCCTATAAAGCATCGTCTAACTTAGGGGACCAATCCTATTGGTGAACATTTACTGACTTTCAAGGGATGGACTTATATACCGATTGGACATCTCAACTTGACCACTCATTTGTGGATGGTACGGAGTGGACACATTGTTCTCGACACTATATTTCTCAAGTAATGTGCTAAACAACGTGTTGCAAAAGTGCGATCCTCCATCACTAATGATGGCATGAGGTGTTCCAAACCTTGCAAAGATGTGCTTCTTTAGAAAAGCAGTCACACTTCTCCCTTCATTATTTAGTAAAGCCACTACTTTGATCCATTTGGACACGTAGTCCACAACCACTAGAATATAGGTGTTTCCATGTGAGCTTGTAAAGGGTCCCATAAAATCGATACCCCATACATCAAACAACTCTACTTCGAGGATAGGTGTTAGTGCAAGCTCGTGATGTCGAGATATGCCTCCTCTGCGTTGACACTTGTCACACTCGTTTACCAAATCATGGGCATCTTGGAACAAGTTAGGCCAATAGAATCCACTTTTCAACACTTTAGAGGCCGTACGCATGCCCCTATGGTGTCCACCAACGGGTGATAAATGGCATTCTCTAAGAATGGGTAACATTTAAATTTCTGGTACACATCTCCGTATCATCCCATCAGCACAAATACGGAACAAGTAGGGCTCATCCCAATAATATTTCTGAATGTCGTGGAGGAATTTCTTTTTCTCATTCGAGTTCAATCATTTTGAAAGTAGATCACTTGCCAAGTAATTGGCAAAATCTGCAAACCAAAGTGTCAATTCATGAGAAGCAGCCAATATTCGCTCATCCGGGAATGAGTCATTGATTTCAAGCTCCCTCACAGGCCTTCCTTCTTCTCCCAAATGCGATAAGTGGTCAGCCACTTGATTTTCACACCCCCTCTGGTCCTTCACCTCAAAATCAAACTCTTAAAGGAGTAACACCCATCTTATTAGTCGGGGTTTAACATCTTTTTTTGTTATCAAATATATTAGAGTTGCATGGTCAGTGTGCACCACCACCTTAGTTCCCAAGAGATATGCCCGAAATTTCTCAAAAGCAAACACCACAACCAATAATTCATGCTCTATAATCATGTAGTTAGTTTTGGCTGTGTTCAAGGTCTTACTTGTATAATAGATCGGGTGGAAGAGTTTTTCTCTTCATTGGCCAAGCAACACCCCAAAAGCTACACCACTGGCATTGCACATAAGCTCAAATGGTTTTGACCAATCCAGAGAAATGATAATAGGAGTAGAGATCAACTTTTCTTTCAAGGTGAGGAACGCTTTCATGCAATGATCATCAAAGTCAAATTTGGCCTCTTTTTCTAGTAGCTTGCATGAAGGACATACCACTCTTGAGAAGTCTTTGATAAAACGCCTATAGAACCCGGCATGGCCAAGAAAACTATGGATGCCCTTCAGAGGGATAGTTTTGATATAACCTTGATTTTGGCTTGATCAACTTCAAGTCCCTTTTCAGAGATCTTGTGCCCCAAGACTATCCCTTCCTTCACCATGAAGTGACAACTTTCCTAATTCCCCACATCCTTTTACTTTTTGTTTTGGGCAATTACTCTCATCTTGAATTCAATTCATTATAATCAAAATTTGGCTACCCCTCGATTTTGGCTTGATCAACTTCAAGTCCCTTTTCGGAGATCTTGTGCCCCAAGACTATCCCTTCCTTCACCATGAAGTGACATTTTTCCCAATTCAACACCAAATTTGTCTCCTCACATCTTTTAAGTACCTCCTCTAGATGTTCCAGACAATCGCTAAACTCATCCCCAACAACAGAAAAGTCATCCATGAAAATTTCTATGGTGTCTTCCAACATGTCCGAGAATATCGACATCATACACCTTTGGAAGGTGGCCGGGGCATTGCAAAGCCAAAATGGCATCCTCTTGAAGGAAAATGTTCAATATGGGCAAGTGAAAGTGGTTTTCTCTTCATCTTCAAGAGCGGTCAAGATTTGATTGTATTTGGAGGAACCATCTAGAAAATAATAGAAGCCCATACCCGATAATTGGTCTAGGATTTGATCCATGAACGAGAGAGGAAAGTGGTCTTTTTCCATCCAAGAATTCAATTTTCGATAGTCCATGCATACTCTCCAATCGGTCACTGGTCTAGGTGCGATCAACTTGTTTTTCTCATTTAGAACCACGGTGATTCCCCCTTTCTTTGGCACACATTGTACTGGGCTCACCCAAGTGCTATCGGATATGGGAAAGACCACTCATGCGTCCAACAATTTAATGATCTCTTTCTTCACCACCTGTTGCATTGGTGGGTTAAGCCATCATTGGTGCTCAATGGAAGGAATGATTTCCTCTTGGAGGTTTATTTTATATGTGCATATTCTCGGACGTATACCTTTGATATCTACTATGGTCCACCCTAGCTCTCTGATATGATTCTTTAACACTTTGAGCAAGGCTTCAACTTGCTTGTCGCTTAGTTTGTTTGAAATAATGACCGACAAGGTATCATTAGCACCCAAGTATGCATACTTTAAATGGGAAGGTAATGGTTTGAGCTCCAAGATAGGAGGTTCAATTATTGAGGGTTTATATAGTAGGGTGTCCCGGTTCTTCAGGTCAAGATCAAGTTCCTTTGGGGGATAAGAGTAAGATCCCATACCCAGTAAAGCACAACAAATCTCATCAAATTCTTCCATACCTTCACCATCATGATTTAATAGTACTGCTTCTAAGGCTTCATTAATGAATCCCTCTCTTATGTGCAAATCGACACTTTCTTCAATTTTTTCAATTGTGAACGTCGTTTGGAGATCACGTGGTTTCCTCATAGATCTATTCACGTCAAAGGTGGCTTCCTCATCTTTAATTTCAAACTTTAACTCTCCTAAGTTAATTTTTCTCAAGGTATGCCCTGTTTTTAGGCTAGGATGCCCCAAGATGATGGGTATCTCAAAGCCTCCTTTGCAATCAAGTATCACAAAGTCCACGGGGTACACCATTCACCCTACCATGATTAAAATGTCACAAATGATTCCCACGGGTCACCTTATTGACCGGTCTGTCATGATGAACTCCATGTTTGTGTCAATGGGCTGCCCCAACTCCATTCGTTTGAAAGTAGCCAACGATATCAAGTTGACACTTGAGTTTTTATCGCACACCAGCCTAGCGGACTTGTGAACTCTCTTCAAATCACTAACCGTGTGTACACCTGGCAACACTGCTTCATTGGTGAAATTTCCTGGAAGAATCGCACTACTTAATGGAGATAGTTGAACTACCCCAACATCTTCTAAGTTGCAAGTGGTGCATAATTTCGTTCATGAACTTTGCATACTCAGGAATTTTGTTAAAAGCGGTGCTTGCAAGCACAGTGATGGTGATTCTCTTCAACGAAGACTCGAAATCATTTGGAGCTTCATCCATTCTTTCTTGAAAAAGTCGTTGAGGGAAAAGAGGCAGACAAGTGGGGAATGGTTTTAGAACTTTATTCTCCTTGCTCTCACATTGAACAACTTGGGTTACACCATTTCCCCAAATTAGCATTTTCTGAGGCTTGCGTATCCTTGGCATTGTAACCTCAATGTGGTCTAGGGAGCTCTCAACACCACTACCCCTCTCTTCATTCTCGGCTTGCCAAGATTTGAATTGTGAATTCAGCCAAAGCATTCTATCTTTGAGACGTTCAATGGATACGGATTATGATTGAACAGTTTGGGCAAGACTTACAAGATTATGGCTCAACTCCTCAATGACTACGCAGGTTCTCCCTACTTTTTCTAACACTTGCAGAAGCAAACTTTCCATTCTAGAGTCTTCATATTGTTCATTCTGACCTTGATTCCCAGGCTCACATCTACCAAAACTATGAGGGTTGACATGGTAACCTACCATATGGACATCTATAAGCACTTCATCACTACCATCATTTGAACTCTCACCATCATCTGTTGTTCTCATACCCCCAAGAGCACCCATAGTGCTAATGGTTTCAACTTGCTCATTTGAGATACTACTTGTCATAAATTCAAGGAGTATGTAAGTGATTGATAACTCTCTATTCCTTCGTGCATAATTCTTTAACCAATCCTCAATCTCTTTAGCAGAGGTAGCACCTATTGCTCCCTTGCCCCCCAAAAATCCAATTTAAGGTCTAGCAAGGTGTCAAGATCAAGAGTGAGCAGGCTGAGTGATAAGTACTGGCCTTTATGCTCGAATGATGTGTGCCTGCAAATCCACCACAAACAACAAGCAAAAATAAAAGCAACAAGTATTCTCAAATTGAATTCAAAACAACAATCAAAAATAGCTATCAACTCAAGTCCCCAGCAACGGCGCCATTTTTAATGAATGCTCAAATCGTGTTATCCAATTAGGAGGCCACGACGATCGTGAGCAAAATAATATTTATAAACCCAACGAGTGTCAAGGTCGTACCCAAGGGACTTGGGGTAGCCAAATTTAAATTGTAATGAATCGAATTCAAGATGATAGTAATTGCCCAAAATAAAAAGTAAAAGGATGGGGGGAATTGGGAAAGTTGTCACTACAATCGCAATTTAATTTAAAAGAAAGAAACTAAATATAGGTGTACCAAGTGATTTAGACGACTATGGGTGCACATCCAATGGGGTGTCACATATGGGATAGGGAGATCATCAATTAACTTCTATTCTCACTTATTGGCATAAGTAGCATTGGTCATAGGTGTGGAAGGCTTATCTCTCAATCAACATACATATTTCTGATGATTTCGGGTAGAACTTTATCGATTTGATCAACATTCAACAAACATATGCTTGGGGAGGTCACACTATCTCTAGCTTAGATCCTTAAATGGGAGATTCCTACGATAAGAGCTATTTCTAGCCTCAAATCTAGATGGATTCCCAAGTACCCACTAGTAATTTCACATCCACAATCAAGAAATTCTCTTTCAAGCAATGACATAGTCAAGTATTGTAAGTTAATGTTTGCAACCACAAATTTTAGGATTACAACATGGTGAAATTACTAGATCCATGTCAAATAAGCAATTATAAAGATGAATTAACAACACCCACACCCATTAGCTAAGCACTCATCATCAATACACCCCTAGACTGGAGAATTTAGCCACTCATAGTAAGAGAAGAAAAGATACCATCTGGGTAATTCAAAATCTCTTCCATTATAGCTGAATCTCAAGTTCTAAAATCAATTTAGGCACAAAAATGGTTAACCAAGAGATTTGGATTGAAACCCTCTTCTCAATAAATGTGGAAAATTCTTTACAAAGCTCAAAGATCTTACAAATATTCAGAATAAGAAAAGTTATTTACAATTGTGCCTTAAAAGGCCTTTTATAGTTTACCCAAAACGTCACTAAAAATTTAGGACAAAAATTCCCTTCAGGGGGTGTGTGGTTCACACGTTGCGATGTACGCATCGCACACTACCTCTGGTTGAACCAGTGACTTCAGCTAGAATTTGGAGCTCCGTGCAAATGGGGGGCGGTTTGGACCTCAGGATGTGCACATCTCACAGCGATCGCACGTCGTGACAAACTCTTCAGTGACTTTATGCTCTTGTGTGGAGGAGGTACATGTCACACCACGGCCTATGCATTTCGCATGGCCACCGCATCTCCTGTCAGAATCTTCACACTTAACTCCATTTGAGCTCTTTTTGGATCCATTTCCTTGTTTATCATCATCAATTAAAAGTACCTGCATAGACATCAATAAAGGACATAAGAACCTCTAAATCTATTAAAAACATAGCAATAATTCATGGATATAGCGTAAATAAGTTGGTAGATTACCGATTTATCAGGCTCCCACACATGTTGCCCTTGACCATCGTGTTGGGGAGGTGGCTTTAAAGCTGCTAGAGCATTCACATGGTGGGTCCCATGGACCATCGGACTTCTAATGTGTATGGTGACTGCCCATCGAGGTTGAGCTTTGCTAGACTGCTCCCACGCTAGCCTGACAGGTCATCGGTCCTGGCAGGGCCGATGGCACATGTCTGTGGAGCATGAAAACAGCAAAAAACCTGAATTCTTTCTAGGTTTCTGAGTTTTAATGCTTGTTTGAATTTTGGGGTGTTACAATATCTCCCCCTAGGATCATGCGTCCTCGAATGAAGTCTAAAAAGCTGAGTTTTGAGAGAAAGGGCTGCAATCCCTACCAACCAAGTTCTAGACGTTGATATCTAACTGTACTGAGTTCTAAGTACATGAAAGCATACTGGAAATGTTGGACTAGTTAAGGAAACATGATATTGAGACTGAACTGCTCATGATGAAACTAAGAAATTGGAGAGGAACTATTACCTCAACCTGAACATGGATCAGAAGGAAAGAGGTGAGGGTACTTGGCCTTTATAGCTGCTTCCGATACCCAAGTAGCTCCTGCAACAGACTAATTTCTCCAAAGAACCTTCACTGAAGCGACCTCCTTATTTATTAACGTACGAACCTGACAGTCAAGGATCTCAACTGGAACCTCCTTATAGGTGAGGCTATCTTTCACAGCCACACTCTCTAATGGCACAATTGATATCGGATCACCAACACACTTTTTCAACCAAGAGATATGGAAGACTGGATGAACCGCTGCTAGTTCCGCTAGTAATTCTAACTCATAAGCCACATTACCTACCCTCTTCAAGATTATGTAAGCACCTACATATCTGGTACTGATCTTTCCTTTCTAGTTGAATCTCATCACACCCTTTATGGGTGATATTTCTAGGAAAACTCAATCATCGACCTCAAACTCCAACTCCCTTCTCCTCACATCTACATAGGACTTCTGATGACTCTGAGCTGCATTGAACCTTTCCTTAATAGGTTGAACTTTCTCCATAGCCTCATGAACTGAATCTGGACGAATTAAGGCTGCTTTACCTACTTCAAACCAACCAACCGGTGATCTGCACCTATGCCCATAAAGTGCCTCATACGGGGCCATCTGTATGCTGGAATAAAAGCTATTATTGTAGTCAAACTCTATGATAGGTAAGTGATCATCCTAACTACCTTTGAAATTGATCACACAGGCTCTCAACATGTCCTCTTATTTCTGAATGGTATGCTCAGCCTGACCATCCATCTGTGGATAAAATTTTATGCTGAGATTTACCTAAGTACAAAGACCATTCTAAAATAATCTCCGGAAATAAGATGTAAACTTAGTACCCCTATCTGAGATGATAGACAAGGTAACCCCATGCAACCTGACTATCTCATTGTTGTAGAGTCTAGCATAATCCTCTACTAAATCGGCAGTCTTAACCTCTAAGAAGTGGGCAAATTTGGCCACCCTGTCCATAATCACCCAAATAAAGTCATGTTGGCGGCGAGTGTGAGGCAAAGCTGTAATGAAATCCATGTTGATTACTTCCCACTTCCAAGTAGGAATGTTAATATCTTGAGTCACACCTCCTGGTCTCTCATGTTCTGCTTTCACCTGCTGACAATTGGGACACTTGGCCATAAAATCTACAATGTCCCTCTTCATGCAATTCCACCAATAGACTTTCCGTAGATCATGGTATATCTTGGTGGCACCGGGATGAATGGAATATCTGGAACTATGGGCCTCTGTCAGGATCTGCTGCCTTAATTCATCCAAATTAGAAACACATAAACGATCCTGGTAGTGAAGCACACTATCTTTCCCTTGGGAGAAAACCTCTACCCTTTGCTAATGAACAACACCTTTTAACTGAAGTAAGATGGGATCACTGTCTTGTTTCTCTTTAACCTCAACTACTAACAAAGATTCTGACCCATTTTGGACTATCACAAAACCATATGCCGTATCCATAAGGCAAACTACCAAGCGAGCGAGCCTACGAACATCCTTGGCTAATTCTTTCTTCTCTTCCTCAAGATGAGACACACTACCCATGGATAGTCTGCTAAGTGCATTAGCCACTGTATTGGCCTTAGTTAGATGGTAGATCACATTCATATCATAGTCTTTAAAGAACTCGAGCAACCTTCTCTGACGAAGATACAATTCTTTCTGGGTGAACATATACTGGAGGCTCGTATGATCTGTGAATATATCTACATGGACACCATACAAGTAGTGTCTCTAAATCTTTAGGGGAAAAAACAACTATTGCAAGATCAAGGTAATGAATCAGATAGTTTTTCTCATGAATCTTAAGTTGCCTGGAGGCATAAGCTATGACCTTACTATGCCGCATCAAGACATAGCCCTAGCTAACTCTGGATGCATTACAATATATCACAAAACCATCTAAACCCTCTGGTAGAGTCAAAATGGGAGCTGTAGTCAATCTAGTCTTCAACTCTAGGAAGTTTTTCTCACATTAATCCTACCATTGAAACTTAACCTTTTTCTGAGTCAATCTGTTCAATGGGGAAGCTGTGGATGAAAATCCTTCAACAAATCTCCTATAGTAACCAGCCAAACCCTAGAAGATTCTGATGTTTGTCATAGAGGTGGGTCTAGGTGAATTCTTCACTGCATTAATTATCTGAGAATCATGTCAGATGCCCTCACTAGACACCACATGACCAAGGAAAGCAACTAACCTCAACTAGAATTTACACTTGCTAAATTTGGCGAGTAACTGGCAATCCTTGAGAGTTTCAAGCACTACTCTCAAGCGATTTGCATGCTTCTCCTTACTTTGAGAATACACAAGTATTTCATTAATTAAGATGATGATAAACATTTCTAAATACTGCTTGAACACAGTTTTAAGTCCATAAAAGTTTCAAGAGCATTTGTTAGTCCAAAAGACATAACAACAAATTCATAGTTACCATATCGAGTTATGAAGGCTATTTTAGGAATGTCATGATCTCTGACTCTGAGCTATTCATAGTCGGATCTGAGGTCTATATTAGAGAAACAACTGGCACCCTAAAGTTGGTCGAACAAGTCATCAATCTTAGGGATGGGATATTTATTCTTGATTGTGACTTTGCTCAACTGACCAAAGTCAATTCACATCCTGAGAGAACCGTCTTTCTTACGCACAAAAAAGAACTGGAGCACCCCTTGGAAAGAAGATGGGTCTAATAAATCCATTATCTAGAAGGTCTTTCAACTATTTCATCAATTCCTTATGCTTAGTTGGATCCATTCTATAAGGTGGAATCGGGATAGGTTCGGTATGTGGAAGGAGATCTTTTCCGAAGTTGATCTCCCTTTTGGGAGGAACTCTAGGAAGATCTTTTGGAAATTTGTTAACCACTGGTATTGACCCAAGAGTTGGGGTCTAAGAATCTGAGTCCTTAACCCAAATAAGATGATAGATATACCCTTTAGAAATCATTTTTCTAGACTTAAGGTAAGAGATAAACCGACCTATAGGCACTGAGGTATTACCCTTCCACTCTAAGACTGGTTCATTTTGAAATTGAAACCAAACAATCCTAGTCCTACAATCAACTGAGGCATAACAGGAGTGTAGCCAATCCATACCTAGAATATTGTCAAAGTCAGTCATTTCTAACTCTACAAGATCGGTTGAGGTGACTTTCTGGGAAACTATGATAGGGCAATTTTTGTACACCCGTCTAGCTATGATTGGGTCACTAATAGGAGTAGAGACTGAGAAGGGTTCTAGGAGGATTTCTTGACTGACACCAAAGTCTACTTCTATATAGGGAGTCACAAAGAAAAGTGTAGCTCCAGGATCTAACAATGCATAAACATTAAGATAAAATGCTCGTAACGTACCTGTGACCACATTGGGAGAATACTCCAGGTCCTATCAAGTCTGAAGAGCATAGAGACTATTATTGCACTAAACACCACCTATACTAGATGAGGCACCCTGCTGATTCGGGAGACCTACTGGAGCTGCTGTAGAATTAGCTTGATTCTGTGGGTGAGTATCCCTACCCCTCTTTGAGGTCACTAGACAATCCTTCATTCTGTGGCCTAGCTTACCACACCCAAAACAATTCCCACTACCTTCTATACACTAAACTTGGTGGTTCCTACCACACTTCTTGCAAACTTGATGAGTGCACCCACTAGTGACACTACTTTGGGATTTAGAGCCTGGTGCCCTATCCCGTTGATCCTATATGAACTTAGGCACTGGGGCACTAGCAGAATATGGGGCTGGAGCTGAAGATTTTTGGTAGAATTGAGAGCAATTACCACCATCTGACCTTTGCTGAGAGTAACTGAAGCAACCTGTTCTAGCCCTCTAACTATCCTTTTCTCTCTCTTTGATTTTCTCCTCTTTGATCAATTGGGCATGAGTCATCAATCTGGAGATATGCATCTCCTTTACCAGCATAGCAATTCTTCACTCCTTAACCACATCATCGAACACACTTGACACAAACTTACTCATACGGGTTCTGGAGTCAGCTACCATCGTCGTAGCATACTTAGACAATTGAGTAAACTTGAGAGAGTACTCCTTCATGCTCGTATCATTTTTATTTAAGTTGATAAACTCTTGAACCTTGGCTTCCCTGAGTTCAATTGGGAAGAACCTGTCTAAAATGTAGTCTTAAAGTGATTCCAATCCACTAGGACTGCATTAGCACTTTGAGACTCCTTCCACTGTTAATACCACGTATGAGCCACTCCCTTCAACTGATAAGCGGCTAAGTCTAAACTCTCCACCGGAGTGACACCCATAATCTCAGTAACCTTCTGGATGTCATCAAGGAATCCTGTGGATCCTCTTCAGACTTGGAACCATGGAACTCTGGGTGATTCATCCGAGTAAAATCTCAGGCTCTAGCTGTTGTGGAGTTATTCTAAGGTGGGGTTAGTGCCACAACCTACTGGGTAACCTCAGTGGTCATGTCCTGAGCAAGCACCTAGAAGGAAGCCCTGAACTCTGCATGAGTAACTCGCTTATTCAGGGGGTCAGCTGGGGCTAGTGGTGCTTGTTGGTTCCCGTTTTTGTTTTTGTTTCCCCTTTCATTTGCTCTTCTGGGAGGCATTCTCTATAACCCGCAGAACACAAATTAGAAGGATATTAAATAAAGTTCATACTCTATAGCACGAGATAGAAAAGAAAGAAGGGATGTTTTCCTAATGACATCTCATAGCCTCTCCCTCATAAGTGTGGCGCACTTAACACCCATGAAAAAGACTCTACTCGACGCAACTTTCAGAAACCCTAGGAAACTTGAACATGATACTCTGATACCAATTTTTTCACACCCTGATGCTTCCCCCTAGATGCAATATGAAGCTTAGTAACATATGTGACTCCAAGCTAACCCATGGTCTGGCATAACTAAGCATTTAAGAATAAAATATTAATTTTGCCGAAGCTAACTGGTTTAAATAAATAAGTTTTGGAAGAATAATCCAATAATCATCTGAATATATAAGAAAATCTTATAGTGGTCTAAATCAACACTGACAGTAAAGGCTGAAACCAATACTATGTCTGAAAGCCTCTATCTAAAGTGTGTTGCTAGGATAAACCCCCAGCTAACTCCAAAAGTCTAAAAATAGGAAATTAATGATTGAATAAGTAACTGTAAACTATCATCCTCAAACTATGAGGACTCATCACTGAACTGCTGAGTAGGAACTCGAGAATCACACTAAATGCGGTTTGGATACTGAACGCCTAAACCTATATCATGTTAAGATGTAGCACAAAAGTATGCATCAATACTTGGGATGTACTGAGCATGTAGAATACATGCTAAAATGAATATACAAATACTGAAACGAGCGAAGGTATATAACATGATAGATGTACTGAAACATGTATTGAGAGATAAACTTATGCAATTACCAAGTATTTAACATTAGTTGTAAAATGTTGAACTGAACTGAATAAATTGAATACTAAAATATAAGGTTAAAGCATATACTGAGTCTGAACTGTGGGAGCTACTGATAACCAACATACCCCAAGATGAGCTAACTATGGGGCCAACCTATAACCCTGGCTAGAAGGGTATTCATACCTTGCCAAGGGTAAAAATATAATGTGGTGTGGATGCACTAATCTGATGTCCAACAAGGGACTAGGGTGTCAAGCCTAAGCTGACGGGTGACCCCTTTAGAACTTACGGTGGAGCCATAGTTCTAGTATATCATGCCCCGAGACTACCCCGTAGGCATAACACGGGACCTAGGACCACAAGTGCCTCAAGTTAACCCATGGTCATAGCATACTTAGATAAATACAAAGAAACATAGAGGAAACATACTTAATGAAGATAGGAAACCATAAATAAATAGGAATGAGGTCTAAGAAATACCAAATCAAAAACACGGAATACAAGTCTAGCTATGTTTAAGGCCTCTATACTATCATAAAGAGTTGATGGGACAAGACCCAAACTAACTCAGAAATCCAAAGAAAGAAGATGAAAGTAACTAGCAAAGATATGGTCCTCAAATAATGAGAACTCACCAACAGAAGTCTGGATGACTGGTAATGACTATCCACGAGCTTGAGGAATAGAGCCTGAATCTGCATCATAATAAGATGCAGCACAAAATAAGCGTCAGTACTATAGGATGTACTAAATATGTGAGATATGCATGAATATAGTAAAACATACTTAAAATATAATTTGAAACTGGTTGCATGCAACATAGGAGAAGTCATAAGTAAACATCGTAATTTGAACATAAACTGAGAAATAGAAGAGCATAAGACTTAAAAGCATTCATATTGGAGTTTCTCTTAACCAACATAAACCATGATGAGCTACATGGAGTCCAGTGTAATACACCCAAACCAAAAAATGTTGTCCAAACCAGCCAAGGTTAGAACCATATCTATCAGGATCCGGTCATAAGACAATGAGGGCCACCTACAGTGGCAATGTAGTTTTGGACTTGGGTTATCTAGAACCCACATTGCTCTGTGCTAAATACTACTCCTAAAAAATACATATAGCTCAATATATACTTGTGATATATCTAATGCCAAGTCTATTTGAAAATCATAAGGACATATCTATTGTCATGCAATTCTCATATCATAAGTCTTAAAACTTAGCATAGCCATAATTCTAAAACATACATTTCTTTCTAAATTCATAACTTGAAGAATTAGGCCTGCAATTTCTTAATTCATAAGGTCATGTTGTCTAAACATGTTAATTTTCACTTAAAACATGCAAATTGATGGAATTATGCTAGGAATCATCTTTAGGGCATGAGATTTTTAAATAAATTAAGGAACCTTAAATAAATCATAGATAAGTAATGAGAAACCATAAACTGATGCTTCAAACCTGAACCCTTAAGTTTTCCCCAATTTAGGTAAGAACCCTAATTTCATAAATTGATAATTCAAAGTAAAACATAGGGTTTTGGGAATAAGGGTAAAAGGAATCCCTTATTGAATACCCACATACCTTATTGAAGCTTGTTTCATCTATTATGAAAATAAATCGAGACTTGAACATGGAGTTTGAGACTTGGAGTTAATAAAGTTCATTTCCTCTGTTGGTAGATAAATGAGGAATAATGAGAGTCTTAGGCTAAAAGGAGTAGAAACCCTACTAAAAGTGGCAAAAATAACCTCACTTAATAGTTAAGAGGGTAGGTAGTTACAAAAATACCCCAGGGATTTAATTAGAGAAAAGTTGTTAAAACCTCAGCTTCAGGTTCCACGGATCCTTTTCATCAGCCGTAGAAGTAACCACAATTTATGGATTGCAGTCGTGGTTTGTGAGCCACAATATAGGCTGCGGATAACATTCTACGAGATAATAGGATGACTCGTGGAAACTTTCACGGGTTGTAGAAACCTCTTGTTGTTTCTGGGGGGGATTTGACTACCCTCAGTTTGAGTTCTATGAGTTAGTTACATCACTCGTGGAACCATCCACAGACCGTGAACCTGACTCGTGGTCCTCAGACCTGAGGTTGATCTTCAGGACTGGATTCATGAGTAACTTCCATGACTTGTGGTTCTAACCATGGCTCGTGAAATTGACTCGTGATTCCTGGAAGTTCTGAATTTTGCAGAGTTTTTAAGTTTAAAAGCTGAATCAAATTTCGGGGTATTACAATATCTCCCTCTTGGGATAATTCATCCTCGAGTAAAGACTAATAAAGGAAAATTAGAGAGAAAACTTCCCAACCAACAACAAAACAAGAAAACTCAAGGATACACATGAAAACTGAGCTTTTTAACTTAAAACATGACTGAACAAACTTCGAAAAACATGAATGCATACTAGGATTATGAGAGAAGATGTTGGATTAGGATTAGGATCAGAGGGACAAACTAAGAAGGAAACTATTACCTCAAGGTAAAACTGAATTGGAAGGAAAGAGATGAGGGTAATTGACTTTCATGGCTACTTCTGTTTCCCAAGTATCTCCCTCAACTGACTGATTTCTCCAAAGGACCTTTACCAAAGCGACTTCTTTGTTTCTGAACCTCCAAATCTGACGATCAATAAACTCCACAGGAACCTCCTCATAAGTAAGACTATCCTTCATTCTCACATCTTCCAAAGGAACAATCAAGGTCGGATCACCAACACACTTCTTCAACAAGGAAACATGGAAAATCGGATGAACCGCTTCTAAATCTGCTGGCAAATCCAACTCATCAGAAACACTACCAACTATCCTTAGAATGTGATAGGGACCTACATAACGGGGACTAAGATTCCCTTTCATACAAAACGTCATCACACCCTTCATGGGTGACACTTTAAGAAATGCCCAATCATCAACCTCAAACTCAATTTCTCTTCTCCTTACATCTGCATATGATTTTTGTCAACTTTGAGCGGTCCTCAACCTTTCCCTAATGATTTGAACCTTCTACATAGTCTCATGAACTGTATTTGAACCAATAAAAGATGCCTCACCTGCCTCAAACCAATCAGCAGGAGATCTACACCTCTGCCCCTAAAGTGCTTCACAAGGAGTCATCTCGTTGCTCGAATGGAAGTTGTTGTTGTAGACAAACTCAATAATAAGTAAATTATCATCCCAATTACCTTCGAAATCAATCACACAAGCTCTAAACATATCCTCCAAGTAGCTCCCTCAATTGACTGATTTCTCAAAAGGACCTTTACCGAAGCGACTTCTATATTTCTCAATCTCTGAATCTGACAATAAAAAATATCCACAGGAACCTCGTCATAAGTAAGGCTATCCTTTATTCTCACATCTTCCAAAGGAACAATCAAACTGGGATCACCAACACATTTCTTCAACAAGGAAACATGGAAAATCGGATGAACCACTTCTAAATCCGCTGGCAATTCCAACTCATAAGCAACACTACCAACTCTCCTCATAATGTGATAGGGACCTACATAATGGGGACTAAGTTTCCCTTTCATACCAAACCTCATCACACCCTTCATAGGTGAAACTTTCAGAAATACCCAATTATCAACCTCAAACTCCATTTCTCTTCTCCTTATATCTGCATATGATTTCTGTCGACTTTGAGCGGTCTTCAATATTTACCTAATGATATCAGCCTTCTCCATAGTCTCATAAACTGAATTTGAACCAATAAAAGCTACTCACCTACCTCAAACCAACCAGTAGGAGATCTATACCTCCACCCATAAAGTGCCTCAAAAGGAGTCATCTCGATTCTAGAATGGAAGTTGTTGTTGTAGGCAAACTCGATACGAAGTAAGTGATCAGCCCAATTACCTTTGAAATCAATCACACAAGCTCTCAACATATCCTCCAAAGTCTGAATAGTACGCTCTGCCTGGCCATCCTTTTGTGGGTGAAAAGTTGTGCTTAGCTTAGCTTGAGGACTAAGTCCTTTCTGAAAGGACCTCCAAAACTAGAATGTAAGATGAGTACCCCTATCTGAAATAATAGACAAAGGAATACCGTGCAACTTGACTATCTCACTAATGTAGAGTCTGGGATAATCCTCTGATGAATAGGTAGTTTTGACAGCCAAGAAGTGGGCTAATTTAGTCATCCTGCCGACAATCACCCAAATAAAATCATGTTGCCTATGAGTACGAAGCAAACCAGTAATGAAGTCCATATTAATAGCTTTCCACTTCCAAGTAATGAAGTCCATATTAATTAGTCATACCACCCGATCACTGATGCTCTACCTTCACTTGTTGACAGTTGGAAAACTTAGCCACAAAACCTGTAATGTCCATCTTCATTCCATTCTACCAATAGACTTCCTGTAGGTCACGGTACAAATTGGTGGTACTGGGGTTAATAGAATACCTGGAGCTATGAGCCTCTGTCAAAATCTGTTTTCTCAACCCATCTATGTCAGGAACACATAGTCGACCCTGATATCAAAGAACACTATCTCCCCCTTGGGAAAAAAACATTACCTTTTCATGATGGACTGCACCATTCAAGTGGTGGAAAATAGGATCACTCTCTTGCTTTCCTTTCACTTCAGCTACAAAAGATGATTCGAAACCATTCTGAACAATAACAATACCTTTGTCGAATCCATAAGGTGAAACCCTAATTGAGCAAGTCGATGAACATCCTTGGCAAATTCCTTATTTCCGTCCTCAACTGAAGACACACTACCCATAGAAAACCTACTTAGTGCATCCGCTACTACATTGGCCTTACCCGGATGGTAAAGCACACTCATATCATAATCCTTAAGAAGCTCAAGCTATCTCCATTGACTAAGATTTAATTCCTTTCGAGTGAACAGATACTAAAGACTCTTATGATCGGTGAATACATCCATATGAACACTATACAAGTAGTGTCTCCAAATTTTCAAAGCAAAAATTACGTCCGCTAACTCAAGATCATGAGTAGGGTAGTTCTTCTCATGAATCTTAAGTTGTCTAGAAGCATAAGCAATCACCTTGCCATTCTGTATCAAAACACAAGCCAAACAAATCCTAGAAGTATCACAATACAAACAAAGTCATCTAGGCCCTCGGGCAGAACCAACATTGGAGTTATGGTCAATCTAGTCTTCAATTCATGAAAGTTCTTCTCACATAGATCAGACTACTAAAATTTAACATTCTTCTAAGTCAACCGAGTCAATGGGGTAGCAATGGAAGAAAACCCTTCCACAAATCTCTTGTACTAACTAGCCAAGCCCAAAAAGCTCATAATATCATACGGGGAAGTGGGTCTAGCTCAGTTCTTTATTCCCTCAATCTTTTGAGAATCAACTCCAATACCATTTCTAGTCACAATATGACCTAGAAAAGCAACAGACTGCATCCAAAACTCACACTTTCTAAACTTAGAAAATAGTTGTCGATCCTTGAAAGTTTGCAACACAAATCTCAAATGGTCTGCACGCTCCTCCTCACTCTAAGAGTAGATAAGAATATCATCAATGAAAATAATCACAAACATATCCAAATACTGTTTGAACACACGATTCATCACATCCATAAAGGCTGCAGGAGCATTCGTTAGTCCAAAAAACATAACCATAAATTAATAATGACCATACCTAGTTCTGAAAGCCGTTTTTAGAATTTCACATTCTCAAACACAAAGCTGATGATAACTGGATATAAGGTCGATCTTGGAGAAGTAACTAGCTCCTTGAAGGTGTTCGAACAAGTCATCAATTCTAGGATTCAGATACTTATTCTTGATTATGACCTTTTTCACCTGACTGTAGTCGATATACATTCTGAGGGAACCATCTTTCTTTCAAACGAATAGAACTGAAGCACCCCATGAAGAGATGCTGGGTTGAATAAAACCCTTATCAATAAGGTCCTTCAACTGCTCTTTCAATTCCTTAAGCACCGCAGGAGCCATTCTATAAGGAGGAATAGAAATAGGATGTGTATCTGGGAGAAGTTCAATCCCAAAGTCGATCTCCCGCTCGGGAGGGACTCGAAGTAAATCCTCGAGAAACACTTCAGGAAACTTATTTACACTAAGAACTGACTGGAGAGATAGGGTCTCAGACTCCATGTCCATAACCTAAATTATATGATAGACATAACCTTTAGAAATCATTTCCCTAGCCTTGAGACAAGATATGAAATGACCCTTTGAGGATGGAGGACTACCCCGCCACTCTAAGACAGGTTCATTTGGGAACTTGAAACTCACAATTCAAGTACGACAATCAACCAAGGCATAACATACATACAACTAATCCATACCAAGAATAACATCAAAACCAGTCATCTCCAACTTAACTAGATCAGTTGAAGTGACTCTATAAAAACTAAGATAGGTCAATTTCAGTAGATTCTTTGGCCAGGACTGACTCACCAACATGAGTAGAAATACAAAATGGTTCTAAGAGTTGTTAAAGAAAATTTTTGAACTTGCAAGAAACATAAGGGGTTACAAAAGATAAGAAAGCACCGGGGTCTAATAAGGCATACACATCGAAAGAGAAGACTTTTAATATATTAGTAACAATGTCCGATGAACTCTCATGGTCCTAGCGGAAGGACATGGAATAAAGGTAGTTTTGTCACTGACCACCAGAACTAGAAGTAGTGCCCTGCTAGGCTGATCAACCTCCTTGGGCTGCTGAAGCATACTGAGTCCTACTACCTCTCTGTCACTTTATAATTGAAGGGAACTCCTTAATCTTGTGTCCAACCTAACCACACCTAAATAATCCACCTGAACCAGCTAAACACTCACCAAGGTGACTCTTACCACATTTGTTGCAAGAGGGGTAAGGAGTCCCCTTCGCAACACTCCCCTACGAATAAGAAGTAGATCCTCTACCTACCAAATCATGATGAGGCCTAGGGGCCTGAGTAGGAGCACTAGCTAAAGAATGAATGGGTCCTGGTGACTTCTTCTAAAATGAAGAGCGGTGTCCACGTATGGACTTTTGATGGCTAAAACCCAAACTCTCTAATCTGGCCCTTTTGTTCTCTCTTTCCATTTTCCTCAACCTGTCTCCCTCAACCTAGTGAGCATGAGTCCTAAGTCTTGAAATATTCATGTCACCCAAAAACATAGCAGATCTGCACTCCTTCACTAAATCTGAGAAACGGTAAATGAACTTACTAATTTGATCTTGCGGATCAGCCACCATAGAAGGAGCATACCTAGAAAGCTGGGTGAACCTTAACCCATACTCCTAAACCGACATATATCCCTACCTAAATTTCATGAACTCTTTGGCCTTAACTAGCCTTAACTCACAAGGGAAGAACCCATCAAGAAAATCCCTCTCAAAGCACTCCTAAGTCATAGGGACCACATCCCTAGCCCTAGAATCCTTCCACTTGTGTACCAAATATGAGACACATCCTTGAGCTGATGGGAATCAAGGTTAACACCATCAATCCCAACAATCTGCATCACCTCCAAGACCTTCTTCACCTAATACATGAAATTTTGTGGATCCTCACCAACTTTTGAACCCCAGAACTCAAGAGGGTTCATGCAAATGAAGTCTCGATTTCGGGCCATAATCACTCCACCTTGAGGGTGGATAGGGATATAAGCCTGTTGATTGTCCTGAGCGGCCACAATTTGAGCTAGCATGTGAATAGCATTCCTGAACTCTACATTTGTAACCTTCGGGTCTAGAATAGGCGGGTTAGCATTTCGAGCGGCTCAGTGAGGCATGGAACAACGAGAAAGCATAATCTGAAATGAATAATGATTGTATTAGAGAAGTAATAGAGTTAAACTCTATCGCACGATATTGATCATGAAAGAAGTGAAGTTCTTTTTCCAAAAACACCTCGTAGCTTTCCTCTCATAAGTGTTGCGCGCTTCACATATATGAAAGAGACTCTAATCAATGTGTATTTTAGACAATCTAGGACTCTTGAACTTGAGGCTCTGATACCAAGTTTTTCATGCCCCAAGACTACCCCCTAGGCGTAACACGGGACCCAAGACCATAAGTTCCCCAAGTTAACCCTTGGTCATTACATACTTAGATAAATACAAGAAAAGATAGCGGAAATATACTTAATAAAAATAGGCAACCATAACTAAATAGGAATGAGGTCTAAGAAATACCAAATCTAAAACACGAAATACAAGTCTAGCTATGTCTGAAGCCTTTATACTTTCATAAAGAGTTGATGGGACAAGAGCCAACTAACTCAGAAATCAAAAGAAAGAACATATAAGTAACTAGCATAGCTATTGTCCTCGAATAATAAGGACTCACCAATAGAAGTCTGGATTACTAGTGATGACTAGCCACGAGCTTGAGGAATAGAGCCTTAATCTACATCATAATAGGATGCCGCGTAAAATATGCGTCAGTACTATAGGATGTACTGAATATGTGATATATGAATGAATATAGTAAAAATGTACTTAAAACATAATCCGAAACTGGTTGCATGCATCATAGGAGAAGTCATAAGTAAACATCATAATTTGAACATAAACTAAGAAATAGAAGAGCATAAGACTTAAAGCATTCATACAGGTGTTTATCTTAACTGACATAATCCATGATGAGCTACACAGAGTCCAGTTTGATACACCCATACTAAAAAAGGTTGTCCTAATTGGCCAAGGTTAGAACCATATCTATCAGGATCCTGTCATAAGCCACAGAGGGCAACCTATTGTGGGAATGTAGTTTTGGACTTGGGTTATCAAGAACCCACGTCGTTCGATGCTAAATACTACTCCCAAAACATAAATATAGCTCAATATATACTTGTGACATATCTATTGCAAAAACTATTTTAAAAGCATAACGACATATCTAATGTTATGCAATTCGCATATCATAATTCTAAAAACTTAGTATTGCCATAATTCCAAAACATACTTTTCTTTCTAAATTCATAACTTGAAGACTAAGGCCTGCACTTTCATAATTCATAAGGTCATGTTGTCTAAACATGCCAATTTTCAATTAAAAACATGCAAATTAATGGAATCATGCTAGGAATCATCTTTAGTGCATGGGCTTTTGAAATCAATTAAGGAACCTCAAATAAATCATACATAAGTTATGAGAAACCATGAATTGATGCTTAAAAATTGAACCCATAAGTTTTCCCCAATTTGGGTAAGAACCCTAATTTCATAAATTGATAAAAAAAAAAAATTAGCAAAAAACAATTACGGGAAAATTAAGTAAAAATCTCACAACCAAATTCGTCTTTAAACAAAACACCAAAACAAAACAAACTAAAACTTAAATTCCATTACCGTAAATGGTAACCAAAAGTATTTCCGACTCAAATCTTCAACGGTATGATTTCTGTAACCTCAAACGAGCACCACGACCACCAAATTTCTTTGATTCCCACCTTCTAGGATAATCAACAAGTAGAGTCCTATCATAACAAATCAGAATATTCTTAATCTCCTTCTTCTGCTGCTCATCCATAAACTTCGGGTAAAATGCAACAAGCGCTTTCACAATCGACTGACAAATCATGTAGATCTGAGAAGTGTGACCACCACCCTTGACACGGATACTCATGTCAAGTCTGGTGAAACGGTGACGGCCTAAGAGAATGATTGGTTCAAATGATTTGTAATGGAGGATTTTAGGCTTGACAAGCTCAATTGGGACACCGTTGATCTTGATAAGACCACTTCCATGCTTATAGTGAGTGACAACTATTGCTATCATCTTACGACTGAAGCATTGGATGGATTCCACCATAGCTGTTATTGCTTCTTGCTTTTGCATTTTTTTGGTTGATAGTGAGAGCGGAAAATGGGAGTGTGAAGTAAAACATGGGGTTTTTGTGCATAAGGGTGAAAGGAATCCCTTATTGAATACCCACATACATTATTGAAGCTTGCTTGATATAAGATGAAAAGAAATGGAGACTTGAACATGGAGTTTGAGACTTGAAGTTGATGAAGTTCTTTTCCTCTTTTGATTGATTAATGAGGATTAATAAGAGACCTAGGCTAAAAGGAAAACTACTTAAAGTGGCAAAAATGACTTCACTTAAGGGTTAAGAGGGTGGGTAGTTACAAAAATACCCCTGGTATTTAATTAGAGAAAATCTGTTAAAAACCTCAGTTTCAGGTTTCACAGGTCCTTTCCACGAGCCATAGAAGTAACCACCATTCGTAGATTTGAGTCGTAGTTTCTCAGCCAAAAGATAGGCTGCAGATGACATTCCATGAGATAACAGGATGACTCATGGAAACTTTCACGGGTCGTAGAAACCTCTTGTGGTTTCTTGGGGATTTGACTACCCTCAATCTGAGTTCCATGAGTTGGTTCGATGACTCGTGGAACCATCCATGGATTATAGACCTGACTCGTCATCCTCAGACTTAAGGTTGATCTGTAGGACTAGATTCACGAGTAACTTCCACGACTCATGATTAAAACCACAGCTCGTGAACTCGACTCGTGATTCCTAAAAGTTTTTAATTTTGTAGAGTTTCTAAGTTTAAAAGCTGAATCAAATTCGGGGTGTTACATGGGACTTAGGGACTGCTACTAAAGGTCTCAGCCTAAACAGATGGGTGAGCGTTTATCCCTTTATCCACTCGGTGCTAAGCCTACTCCTAACTGAATATACAAGTAATGAAGGCAAACTCAAATATTGTACAACTTAAAATACAGTTTTTTCGGTGATTTCAATTATAATAATACTGAAAACTGATAGCATTCAAATTCTTAAACATAACTGACTGCAATATCGTATTAGCTGATGTACTGAAATTAACAACAATCTAGGGTTATAGGATTCTGAATATAGGACTATCCTAGGTTCCCAAGAAACACCTGATAAATCCTATATACAACCATAGAAACTAAATTTCAATAATTCCATTAAATTCAGAACCCTGGATCTAGAGATCTAATTGAAATTTGAATGATTGAACTGTATCTAAGGAATCAATGGGTGAAAGCAATCCACTGATGAAATACCATATACCTGGAAGAAGATTCTAAGGTGAAACCCTTGGATTTGAGGCCTAAACTTGAGAGAACCTTGTACTTGTTCTTGAGAGGAAAAAGTGTTTCTTTTGCTAAGGGTCAACTGGTTTTGGGAGAATGGGGAAGTTTTTAGGCTAAGTATGATTAAAAAACCCTAATTTATGCCTAAAATGACTAAATGTAGGAGTTAAAAGATTTGGGAAAATACTGGAATGCCCTTGACTTAATAGAGAAATTACAGAAATTTTCTCGCCGAAGGGGCTACTCGATGGACGTCGAGCCTTCGATGGCCCATCGGACCTGGTCATCAAATATGGCATGGCTGGGGATGGTTGCTGGTTAATTTTTATGGTAGGATCGATGGCCTATGGCATCTCCCACGCCCGTTGCCCTTGAATGTTGTGTTAAGGAGGTGGCTTCAAAGCTGCTGGAGCATTCCCACGATGGGTCCCATGGACCATAGAACTTTCGACGCTTTTGGTGACTGCCCATCGAGGCTGATCTTGTCTAGACTGCTCCCACAGCCAGACTGACGGGCTGTTGTGCTTGGCAAGGCCAGTGGCACATGTTCGTGGAGCATGAAAACTGCATAAAAGCTTAATTCTTTATAGGTTTCTGAATTTTAACACTGGTTCGAATTCTAGGGTGTTATAGAAACTCACAAATTTGGATTTCTATCATCTACTATTCATCCCCCATTTGCACTTGAGAAGGTAACTAAAGTAGATTGTGAATTAAATATGTGGGGAGCCAAGGGGGCAATGGGTGCTACCTCTGCTAAAGCATTTGCTGAATGGAAGAAAAATGGTGCGTGAAGGGATAGGTAGTTATCAATTGTCAAACCTCTCATTGAATTCATGATTAGAAGTGTGGTAAATTTCACGCCCCGAGACTACCCCATAGGCATAACACGGGACCTGATACCACAAGTGCCCCAAGTTAATCCTTGGTCATAGAATAACTTGAGTATAGACGGAGAATTATAGCGGAAGCATAACTAGTAGAAATAGGCAACCATTTCTATATAAGATAAATGACTAAGAATATCGAATCTGAAATACAGAATACAAGTCAATCTATGTCTGAAGCCTCTAAACTGACATAAAGAGTTTTTGGGACAAGACCCTAGCTAACTCGGAAATCCGAAGGAAATATATAAAAGTAACAAACATAGTTATAGCCCTCGAATGATGAGAACTCACCACCAGAATCTGTATAACTAACAATGCCTAGCCATGAACCTGAGGAAAGTAGCCTGAATCTGCATTACAAATAGGATGCAGCGTAAGATATGCATCCGTACTATAGGATATACTGAATATGTGAGATATGCATAAATATAGTAAAAACGTGCTTAAAACATAGTAAAAACTGAGTTTATGCACAATAAGTGAAATCATAAGTAATATCATACTTTAAGCATAAGGTAAGAAATAGCCTAGCATAAGGCTTAAACACATTCATACGGCAGTTTCTATTAACTGACATAAACCATGATGAGATAAATAGAGTCCAGTTTCATAACCCACGCCGAAAAAGGTTGTCCTAACCAGCCAAGATTAGAACCTTATCATAATAGGATCTTGTCATAAGCCACATAGGGCAACCTACGATGGCAAAATAGTTTTGGACTTGGGTTATCTGGAACCCTCATCACTCGGTGCTAAATACTACTCCCAAAACATGTATATATAGGTCATAACATACTTGTGACATATCTAATGCCATAATTCTCTTTGAAAAGCATAAGGACATATCTAATGTCATGCAAATTCAAATCATAAGTCTTAAAGCTTAGACTAGCCAAAATTCACTTTTCTTTCTAAATTCATAACTTAAAGAATTAGGCATGCAATTTCATAAAGCAGTTGAGATCCTAATATCAATGCATGAAATTTTCCTTAAATCAACCCATGCATGTAAAATTGAACTAGGGCTAGCCTTCAAATCATGAGATAAGTAATCATTTGCAAAACCCATGTCAATCATGAAATTGAACTTAGAATTTATTGAAGAATCATAAGAAAACACTTAATAAAAAAGCCCATGAAAATTGGGTATGAACGCTAACTTGAAACTTCATAAAAATCAATTTGGAAAAATTGGGGTTTTGTGCATAAGGGTGGAAGAATCCCTTTATTGAATACCCACATACCTAAATTGAAGCTTGCTAGATCTTGGATGAAGAGAAATAGAGACTTGAACTTGGAGCTTGAGACTTGTAGTTGATGAAGTTCTTTTTCTCTTTTGGTAGATGAATGAGGAATAATGAAAGACTTAGGCTAATTACGGATGAAACCCTACTAAAAATAGCCAAAATGACCTCACTTAAGAGTTAAAAGGGTGACTAGTTACAAAAATACCCCTGGGTAAAAGCTGGAAAATAACTGATTTAAAAACTCAGCTTCAGGGTACACGAGTGAGGTCTATGACCCGTTGACCCAACCGCGACTCGTGGTTCCTTCTCATGGTTTCTGACCTAAAATTCAAGTTGCAGATAACATTCTATGATTTAACAGTACAGCTCGTGGAACCATCCACGAGTCGTAGAAACCATTCTTGGTTTACTGGGGAACTGACTGCCTTCGGTGTGATTTCCATGAGTTGCTTCCACGACCCGTGGAACCATCCACAAATCGTGAAATTCAATTGTGGTTCTCAGACCTGAGGATGGTCTAGAGGACTAGTTTCATGAATCCTTTCCATGACTCATGGTTCCAACCATGGCTCGTGGACTTGACTCGTGATTCCTAGAAGTTTAGAATTTTATAGAGTTTCTGAGTTTAAAAACGTAATCGAATTGTGAGGTGTTACAATATCTCCCCCTTGGGATCATTCATCTTCGAATGAATACTAAGCAAGGAAAACTGGAAAGAAAATAGCACAACTAACCAACCAAACATAAAAGTTAAAGAAAATCATGAAAGCTGGCTTTTTATCACAAAACATGACTGAACTAACTTTAAAAACATTAAAGCATGACAGGATCATGGGAGAAACTGATGGAGTGGAATTGGAGGAACATACTAAGGAGGAAACTATTACCTCACGCTGAAACTAGATCGGAAAGAAGGAGATGGGGTACTTGTCTTTCATGGCTGCTTCTACTTCCCAAGTGGCTCACTCAACTAGCTGTTTTCTCCAAAGGACCTTTACCAAAGCGACTTCTTTGTTTCTAAACCTTTGAATATGACGATCAAAAATCTCCATGGGAACTTTCTCATAAGTAAGGATATCCTTCACACTCTATTCTCGAAAGGAACAATCAAGGTCGGATCACCAACACACTTCTTCAACAAGGAAACATAGAAAATCGAATGAACTGCTTCTAAATCACTTGGCAAGTCCAACTCATAAGAAACACTACCAATTGTCCTCAGAATCCTGTAGGGAACTACATATAAGGAACTAAGCTTCCCTTTGTTACCAAACCTTATCATACCCTTCATGGGTGACACCTTTAGAAACACCCCATCATCAACCTCAAACTCCAACTCTCTTATCCTCACATCTGCATATGATTTCAGTCGACTCTGAGTGGTCTTCAATCTCTCCCTAACTATCTGAACTTTCTCTATAGTCGCATAAACGTTGTCTGGACCAATCAAAGCTACCTCACTTACCTCAAACCAACCAATAGGAGACCTAGACCTCCGCCCATAAAGTGCCTCATAAGGGGCCATCTGGATGCTATAATGAAAGTTGTTGTTGTCGGCAAACTCAATAAGAGGTATTTGATCATCCCAACAACCCTTGAAATCAATCACACAAGCTCTCAACATATCCTCCAAAGTCTGAATAGTACGCTCTTCCTGGCCATCCGTCTATGGGTAAAAATTTATGCTAAGCTTCACCTGAGTACCAAGACCTCTTTGATATAACCTAAAAAATTGGGATATAAATGAGTACCCCTATCTAAAATGATAGACAATAGAACACCATGCAATCTGACTATCTCACGAATGTAGAGTCTGGCATAATCCTCAACTGAATCTATAGTCTTGAAAGCCAAGAAGTGGGCTGACTTAGTCATCCTATCGATGACCACCCAAATAGAATCATGTTGCCTACGAGTACGAGGCAAGCCTGTAATAAAATTACTGCTTCCCACTTCCAAGTAGGAACATCAATATCCTGAGTCATACCACCCGGTCGCTGATGCTCTACCTTCACTTGCTGATAGTTGGGACACTAAGCCACAAAATTTTTTATGTCCCTCTTCATGACATTCCACCAAAGACCTCCTATAGGTCACAGTACATTTTAGTGGCACCGGGGTGAATAGAATACCAGGAGCTATGTGCCTCTATAAAAATTCACTGTCTCAACCCATCTACGTTAGTAACACACAATCGACCCTAATATCGAATCATACCATCTCCCCCTTGGGATAAAACCTCTGCCCTTTGCTAATGGACTGCACCCTTCAACTGGTGCAAAATAGGATTACTGTCTTGCTTCTATTACTGATAATTGGGACACTTAGCTACAAAATCTTCTATATCCCTCTTCATGCCATTCCACCAATAGACCTCCCATAGGTCACGGTACATCTTGGTGGCATCGGGGTGAATAGAATACCTGGAGCTATGTGCCTCTATTAAAATCCACTGTCTCAACCCATGTACGTTAGGAACACACAATCAACCCTAATATAAAATCACACCATCTCCTCTTTAGGAGAAAACCTTTACCCTTTGCTGATGGACTGCACCCTTCAACTGGTGCAAAATAGGATCACTGTCTTGCTTCTCTTTCAATTCAGCTACCAGAGATGAATCAGAACCATTCTGATTGATAGCACAACCTTCTGTCGAATCCATAAGGCCAACTCCTAACTGAGAAAGTCCATGAATATCCTTGACCAATTCCTTCTTCGCGTCCTCAATGAAGGTACACTACCTATAGACAACCTGCTAAGTGAATCCACCATGACATTGGTGTTACCCGGTTCGTAAAGCACACTCATATCATAATCCTTAAGAAGCTCAAGTCATCTCCTCTGACGAAGATTCAATTCCTTTTGAGTGAACACATACTAAAGACTCTTATGATTGGTGAATACATCCACATGAACACAATATAAGTAGTGTCTCCAAATCTTCAAGGTAAAAACCACGGCCGCTAACTCAAGATCATGAGTAAGGTAGTTCTTCGCATAAATCTTAAGCTGTATAGAAGAATAAGCAATCAACTTACCATGTTGCATCAAAATACAACTCAAACTGATCCTAGAAGCATGACAATACACAAGAAAGTCACTTGTGCCCTCGGGTAGAGTCAATACTCAAGTTGTTATCAACCTAGTCTTCAATTCCTGAAAGTTCTTCTCAAATAGATCAGACCACTGAAATTTAACTTTTTTCTGAGTCAACCGAGTCAATGGGGCAGCTATGGAAGAAAACCCTACCACAAATCTTCTATAGTAACCTGCCAAACCCAAAAGCCTCCTAATACCAGATGGGTAAGTGGGTCTAGCCAAGTTCTTTACTGCCTCAATTTTCTGTGAATCAACTCGAACACCATCTCTAGAATATGACCCAGAAAAGCAATAGACTGCATCCAAAACTCACGCTTACTGAACTTAGCAAATAAATGTCGATCCTTTATTATTTCCAACACAACCCTCAAGTGGTCCGCATGATCCTCCTTACTCCAATAGTAGATAAGAATATAATCAATGAAAACAATCACAAACATATCCAAATACTGTTTGAACAAACAGTTCATCAAATACATAAAGGCTACAAGAGCATTTGTTAGTCCAAAAGACATAACCACAAATTCATGATGACCATACCATGTTTTGAAGGGTATCTTAGGAATGTCATACTCTCTAAATCTGAGCTGATGATATTTGGATCGAAGGTCAATCTTGGAGAAGTAACTGGCACCCTGAAGCTGCTCAAACAAGTCATCAATCATAGGAATGGGATACTTATTCTTTATTATGACCTTGTTCAATTGATGGTAGTCGATACATATTCTGATAGAACCATCTTTCTTTCGCATAAATAGAACTAGAGCACCCCATTGGGAGATGCTAGGCCTGACAAAACCCTTATCAAGAAGGTCCTTCAGCTGCTCTTTCAATTCCTTAAGTTTTGCTGGAGTCATTTTATAGGGAGGAATAAAGATAGGATGTGTATCTAGAAAAAGATCTATTCCAAAGTCGATCTCCTGCTCGGGGGGGACTCCGGGTAAATTCTTGGGAAACACCTCAGAAAACTCATTCACAACAGGAACTGACTAGAGGGATGGGGCTTCAGACTTCGTGTCCATAACCCGAACTATATGATAGACATAACCTTTAAAAATCATCTTCCTAGCCTTGAGATAAGATATGAAATGACCCTTTGAGAATGGAGGGCTACCCTGCCACTCTAAGACAGGTTTATTCAGAAACTTGAAACTGACGACTCGAGTATAACAATCAACCGAGGTATAACATGCATACATCCATACCAAGAATGACATCAAAATTAGTCATCTCCAACTCTACAAGATTCACTAAACTGACTCTATAAAGGACTGAGATAGGGCAATTTCGGTAGATTCTTTTGTCTAGGACTGACTCACCAATAGGAGTAGAAACACAAAAGGGTATTAAAAGTTGATCAGGACAAATTTCAAACTTGCAAGAAACATAAACGGTCACCAAAGATAAGGAGGCACCGGGGTCTAATAAAGTATACATATCGAGAGAGAAGACTTTAAACATACTAATAACAATGTCTAAGGAACTCTACTGGTCTTGGTGAGAGGACATGGCATATAGGCAGTTCTCGTGCTGACAACCAGAACTAAAAGCAATGCCCTACTGAGCCGGTCGACCTCTTGGGGTTGCTAGGGAAGACTGAGTCCTGCTACCTCCCTGTCCGTTTTTATCTTAAGGGAAATCCTTAATCTTGTGTCCAACTTGACCACACCTAAAGCATCAACCTGAACCAGCTAAATAATCACCAAGGTGACTCTTACTACATTTGTTACAAGTAGGGTAAAGAGTTCCCTTTACAACACTCCCCTGCGAATAAGAACCTGATCCTCTACCTATCTGATCATGAAGAGGCCCGGGTGCCTGAGTAGGAGCACTAGTAGAAGAATGAATGGGTCCTGATGACTTTTTCTAAAATGAAGAGCGGTGTCCACCTCCGGACCTCTGATGGTTAAAACATGAACCCTCTAATCTGACCCTCTTTTTCTGTCTTGCCATTTCCCTCAACTTATCTCCCTCAATCTAGTGAGCATGAGTCATAAGTCTAGAAATATCCATGTCACCTAGAAGCATAACAGACCTGCACTCCTTCTTCACCAAATCTGACATACCATAAATGAACTTGCTTATTTGATCCCTTGGATCAGCCACCATAGAAGGAGCATACCTAAAATGTTGAGTGAACTTCAACCCATACTCCTAAATTGACATAGATCCTTGCCTAAAATTCATGAACTCTTTGGCCTTAGCCTCCCTCAACTCCCTATGGAAGAACCGATCAAGAAAAGCCCTTTCAAAGCCCTCCCATTCCATAGGTACCATATCCCTAGCCCTAGCATCCTTTCACTGAGTGTACCAAATATGAGCCACATACTTAAACTGGTAGAAAGTAACCTCACCACATTCAATCCCAATAACCTGCATCACATAAAAGACCTTCTTCACCTCATCGATGAAATTTTACAAATCCTCACTAACTTTTGAACCCCAAAACTCAGGCGGGTTCATGCGAATGAAGTCTCAAACTCAGGCCACAACTCCACCTTGAGGGTGGATGGGGATAGAAGCCTGTTGATTGGATTGAGTGGCCATAGTCTGAGCTGGTATATGAATTTGATTCTTGAACTCTGCATTTGTGAAATCGGGGTCTGGAGTCAAAGGATCAACATTTTGGGCAGTCTGTGAGGCATAGCATGGAAAAGAGGCATAATCTAAAATGCATAAAGATTGGATTAGAGAAATAATAGAGTTAAACTCTATCCCACGATAATGATTATGAATGAAGTGAAGTTTATTTCCTAAGACACCTCGTAGCTTCCCTCTCATAAGTGTGGCGCACTTCACACACATGAAAGAGATTTTACTGGATGCGGCTTTTAGAAACCCTTGGACTCTTGAACCTGATGCTCTGATACTAAGTTTGTCATGCCCTGAGACTCCCTTAGACGTAACATGGGACCTAGGACCATAAGTGCCCCAAGTTAACCCTTTGTCATATCATAACTTGAGCATACACATAGAATTATAGCGGAAGCATAACTAGTAAAAATAGGAAACCATGTCTATATAAGATAAAGGTATAAGAATACTGAATCTGAAATACTGAATCTGAAATAATGAATACAAGTCTAGCTATGTCTAAAGCCTCTATACTGACATAAAGATTTACTGGGACAAGACCTTAGCTAACTCGAAAATCCGAAGGAAAGACATAAAAGTAACAAGCATAGTTATAGCCCTTGAATAATAAGGACTCACCAACAGAATCTGGATAACTGGCAACACCTAGCCATGAACCTATGGAAAAAACCCTGAATCTATATCATAAATAGTATATAGTGCGAGATATGCGTCAGTAGTATAGGATGTACTAAAAATGTGAGATACGCATAAATATAGTAAAAACATGCTTAAAATATTATAAAAACTGAGTTTATTCACAATAAGTGAAATCATAAGTAATATCATACTTTAAGCATAAGGTAAGAAATTGCATAGCATAAGGCTAAAAAACATTCATACGGGAGTTTCTATTAACCGACATAAACCATAATGAGCTACATAGAGTTCAGTGTCATACGCCCATACTTAAAAATGTTGTCCTAACCGGCCAAGGTTAGAACCTTATCATAATAGGATCCTGTCATAAGGCACAGAGGCCAACCTATGGTGCCAACGTAGTTTTGGACTTGGGTTATCTAGAACCTCATTGTTTGGTGCTAAATACTACTCCCAAAATATATATATAGCTCATAACATACTTGTGACATATCTAATGCCAAAATTCTATATGAAAAGTATAAGGACATATCTAATATCATGGAAATTCAAATCATATGTCTTAAAGATTAGCATAGCCAAAATTCACTTTTCTTTCTGAATTAATAACTTGAAGAATTAGGCATGCAATTTCATAAAGTACTTGAGATCATAATATCAATGCATGAGATTTTCGTTAAATCAAATCAGGCATGTAAAATTGAACTAGTGTTAGCCTTCAAATTATGAGATAAGTAATTATTTTCAAAACCCATGTGAATCATGAGATTGAACTTAGAATTTATTGAAGAATCATAAAAAAACACTTAATAGAAAAGACCATGAAAATTGGGTATGAACCCTAACTTGAAACTTCATAAAAATCAATTTGGAAAAATTGGGTTTTGGACATAAGGGTGGAAGAATCCCCTTATTAAATACACAAATACATGAATTGAAGCTTGCTAGATCTAGGATGAGGAGAAATGGAGACTTGAACTTGGAGCTTGAGACTTGGAGTTAATGAAGTTCTTATCCTCTTTTGGTAGATAAATGACGAATAATGAAAGACTTAGGCTAATTAGGGATGAAACCCTACTAAAAATGGAAAAAACAACCTCACTTAAGATTTAAAATGTGAGTATTTACGAAAATACCCTTGGGTAAAAGCTGGAAAAGAACTGGTTTAAAAACTCGGCTTAAGGTTCAACGAGTGAGGTCTATGACCCATAGACCCAACCAGGACTCCTGGTTTCTGACCCAAAATTCAAGTTGTGGATAAATTTATACAATTTAACAGTACGGCTCAAGGAACCATCCATGAGTCATAGAAACCATTCGTTGTTTACTGGGGAACTGACTACTCTCAGTTTGATTTCCACGAGTTAGTTCCATGACTCGTGAAACCATCCACGAACTGTGAAACTCACTCGTGGTTCTCAGACCTGAGGATAGTCTGAAGGACTGGTTTAATGAGTCCTTTCCATAACTCATGGTTCCATCCACGTCTCGTGGACTTGACTCGTGATTCCTGGAAGTTTAGAATTTTGCAGAGTTTTTGAGTTTAAAAACAACATCAAATTCCAGGGTGTTACAATTAACCAAACATTTGAGAGTATTAACACCATTGGTTTTGTTGGGACTGTGAAGTTAGTAGAAAACGGTCATGATTTTTTTGAAATTAGTGAAAAAGCATTAGTTGAGAACTATGAGATGGGTTCCCATGCTATCTCCCAAAAGCTAGTTCAAGTTTAGGGGTACAAGAGAATAGGAATTAAGGTTGGAACATAGAGAATGATAAATCCCTAGTTGAAAGCATGCTTGTGAGACTACTAGAGAAGGTGGAATCCACGGATGAAGGTGTCAAAAAGTTGAGATATGAGCTTTGGATCCTTGCTCAAATAGTACACTCACATTATGTTGCCATCAAATGTCTTAAAGATAGAATTCTATGGCTCGCCTCTCAATTTGAATCTGAGAAAATGAAAAGAGATGAAGGAGTGGATGATGAAAGAGACCAACACAACCCAATAGCACATGCAAGTCCTGATATAAGTAAGCCTGGCAACAAAAGAGCTATGAGAATTAGTTATGTGAGAAATCAAGATCATCAAAACAATGTTCCCAATATGTGTAAGACCTTTCCTAAATGCCCACCTCTATTTTCTCAATGATTATTGCAAGCAAAAGAGAAAGAGCAACTGAGTGAGTTTGAATCTATATTGAAGAAAATCACTGTCAACATTCCATCAAGTTGTGGCATCACCCAAATGACCGAGTATGACAAGTTTGTGAAAGAAATGTGCACTACGAATAATTTCATAGAGTGTGGGGTTGTTCACATGACCCCTCAAAGAAGTATGATACTATCGGGCAAATTCGCTAATGATGTGGGAAATCTGGGTGTTTTCACCATGTGTGATGCATATAGGGTGCATAGATCAACAAGATTGGTGCGCAATGAAAATGAGAGTGTAAATTTGATGTCGCTCACCACTTTTAAACAGTTAGAACTTTGCCAACCTGCCATTACAGAGATAAGACTACTCATGATGGACAAGTCGATGAAATGTCCTGTGGGAATTGGCTATGATATGTTTGTGAAAGTGGGTCGGCTTGTGTACCCTGTTGACTTTTTAATACTTTATTGCCCTAAAAGCTTTGAATTACCAATTGTTTTGGGGCATCCAAGTTTAAAAATAGGAGGCACTTTGAATGAAGTGAAATTAGGGGAACTTTAATTCTCCGTGAATGAAGTAGAAACAACTTTTGATGTGTGTAGATCCATGAAGCAGCCAAATAATCTCCAGAAGGTATTTGCAATTAACAAAATTTAGGAGAGTGTCAAATTACATGTGAAAGAAATATTCATGGATGAAGCATTGGAAGTGATTTTATTGAACCATGATTGGGAAGGACTGGAAGAGTATGATGAAATATATTGTGCTTTTTTCTAAATGGGATATTATTCCTATCTTCCAAAGAGACTTGATCATGATTTGAAGAATCAACAGACTCCCCTATCCAAACCATCCATTGTTGAACCCCCCGTGTTGGAACTCAAACCCTTGCCATCACACTTGAGGTATGCCTATTTGGGTGCCAATTAGATGTTACCGGCCATTATATCTAACAAATTCATTGAAGAACAAGTGCAAGCACTACTCAAGGTTTTGAAGAAGCTTATTCGAGCTCTTAGTTGGACCATTGCTGACATAATTGGCATACCTTAGGGAATATGCACACAAAAAATCAATTTCAAGAATATTGCGCACTCTCCATTGAGCATCAAAGAATGTTGAATCCGATCATGCAAGAAGTGGTTAAGAAAGAAATCATCAACTGGTTAGATGCAGAGGTTGTCTTCCTTATATCTGACAGTACATGGGTTAGACCAGTTCAATATGTACCTAAGAAAGGTTGCATCACAGTCGTACCTTTAAAAAAGGATGAAAAGATAGCTCTAAGATCGGTGACCAGATGGAGAGTGTGCATGGACTATAAAAAGTTGAATTTATGGACCGAAAAAGATGACTTCCCTATTCCATTCATGGATTAGATGCTTGATAGATTGGCAAGTCATGGTTTCTACTACTTCGTTGATGGATATTCAGGCTACAACTAAATTTCTATCGCCTTAGAAGACCAAGAGAAAATAACCTTCACCTGTCCCTATGAGACTTTTGCATTTAAAAAAATACCATTTTGGTTGTGCAATGCTCCAACCATATTCCAAAGATGCATGATGTCTATCTTTTCAGACATGGTAGAAGATACCATGGAGATATTCATGGAGGACTTCTCTATTTTTGGGGATGATTTTGATGATTGCTTATCACATTTGGAGGAGGTACTCAAAAGGTGTGAGGAAACGAACTTAGTCTTAAACTGGGAGAAATGTCATTTTATGGTAAAAGAGGGGATAGTGCTAGGACACAAAATATTTAAGAAAGGCATTAAAGTTGACCAAGCAAAAATCAAAATTATTTCTAAGCTACCCCCTCTAAAGACTATAAAAGGAATACGAATCTTTTTAGGTCATGTCGGGTTCTATTAGCGGTTTATCAAAGACTAATCAAAGATAGCCTATCGATTATTCAAACTACTTGAAAAAGAGGCCAAATTCAATTTCGAGAGTAGTTGTATGACAGCCTTTCTCAAACTGAAAGAGAATTTAACATCTGCCCCCATCATCATCGCACCTGATTGGTCAAAACCTTTAAAACTAATGTGCAACGCTAGTGGAGTAGTATTGGGGGCAGTGCTTGGTCAATGGAAATAGAAGATCTTCCACCTAATATCTAATGCTAGAAAAACTTTGAAAGCAGCCCAAACGAATTATACTGTAATGGAATAAGGGTTGTTGGTTGTCGTATTTGCCTTTGAAAAGTTTCAGGCATACCTTTTGGAGACTAAAGTCATCGTGCATATGGATCATGCAGTGATTAGGTACTTGATGACCAAGAAAGCTGCCAAGTCATGGCTGATCCAATGGGTCTTGTTGCTTCAAGAATTTGATTTTGAAGTAAAAGACCAAAGAGGATGTCAAAATCAAGTAGTTGATCATTTGTGAAAATTAGAAGAAGATCGGCAGCTTGTGGGGGAACTTGAGATAAATGATGAGTTCCCCTATGAATATATTTTGGCTGCCTCGCACGATCTAATACCTTGGTTTGCTAATTTTTCTAATTTCCTAGCGAGTGACCTATTATCAAAAGGTCTAACCTTCCATCAGAAAAAGAAATTCACTCATAATTCCCGGAAGTTCTACTAGGATGAACCCTATCTCTTTTGGATTTGCGTTGATGGTATGATCGGAAGGTGTTTTCCTAAAATTGAGATGATGCCCATTTTAGAAGCTTTCCATTCTTCACCAGTCGATGGACACCATGGTGGTATGCGAACAACCTCAAAGGTGTTTCAAACTAGGTTCTATAGGCCAAAGCTCTATGAAGATGCACATGATCTAGTAAAATAATGTGACCAATGCCAACGTGAAAGGGGGATCTCGTCGCCATGAACTTCCATTGACACCAATCCTAGAGGTTGAATTATTTGATGTGTGGGGCATAGACTTTATAGGACCATTTGTAAGATCTTGGGGAAACACTTACATCCTCGTGGATGTGGACTTTGTATCCAAATAGGTGGAAGCGGTTGCTTTGCCAAACAACAAAGGGAAGAGTATCACAGAGTTTCTCAAAAAGCATATATTCTCTCATTTTGGCACCCCTCGTGCCATTATTATTGATGGAGTATCCCACTTTTGCAACTAGGTGTTTAGTTCTCTATTTGATAAATACAAAGTCAAGCATAAGGTTGCCACCCCTTACCATCCACAAATAAGTGGCCAAGTTAAGGTATCCAATAGGGAGATTAAGTCCATTCTTACAAAAGCGGTGAATGCCAATAGAATGAATTAGGGACATAAATTAGATGATGCATTGTGGGCCTACAGGACAGCATAGAAAACTCCTATTAGTATGTCTTCCTACCAAATGGTTTTTCGAAAGGCTTGCCATCTTCCGGTGGAATTAGAGCATAAAGCAATGTGGGCTTTGAAAAGGCTGAACATAGATTAAGAAAAAGCTGCACATGCTAGAGTTGAACACCTCAATGAGATAGATGAGTTTCAGAGTGAGCCTATGAGAATGCCTGACTCTGCAAAGCACAAATTAAACATTACCATGATCAGCAAATCCTAAAGCAAGATTTTTCTCTCGGAGATTGGGTGCTCTTGTTTAACTCTAGACTGTGACTTTTTTCGGGTAAACTAAAGTCAAAATGGTCTGGCCCCTTCAAGGTATTTCAAGTCTTTGAAAATGGAGCTATTGAGTTGGAAGCCGAAAATGGCTCAACATTTATAGTCAATGGGAAATGAGTCAAGAAGTATTTGGGCATCTTGGAAGATGTCGTGCTCCTACAAGTGACCTATCTCGATGAACCATGAGTGAGAGGTACCATTGTCGAGTTGTGAAATTAAACTAAGGGCTTTTTTGGAGGTAACCCAAGCATCGAACTTTATTTTCTGTATTTTTTTCTTGGTATTATTTTTGTTGTTATTTTTGTTGAAGTTTGTAGATAGGAAATAAGCTAAGGGACTTGGAATATTTATCGGGCATCAAACCACCTCTGTCCACATAACATGCAAAATTCACTTAGGGAAGTGCTCTTTGCATAATACATCGCCCATCGCAACAGACCCACAATTCAACTTCCAAGACCACTTGTGCTGGGTCATGCGACCGCACACCATAGTGTGCGCGTTGCATCCTACTTTACATAGAAGAAGCAGAAAACTGGCATTTTTGATAATGTTTTGGGACAAAACATGTGACTTGGCATGCGGACCGCACCTTTCATTATATGTGTCGCACATAATTTTGAACCTCCAACCAAAACAATAGCAACCCACCGATGTTTTAGCCCGACGTGCGATGGATGAGGTATTTTGCACGCCCACTTGTGCGCATCACATGGCATTTTTCATGGCGGTAGACATATCACTAGCAACCCTCTCATTTTAATCCATATGTGCAAAGGCCAGGGCATCTAGCCCCAGCCTCTATGCGCATTGCACGTCATTCCAGGGAGTAATCCTCACCTAACCTTTAATTACATTGGGGACAACGTTTCATCCAAGTTTAGAGGTGCTAGAATGTGTTTTAATTGGCAAAGTGTTCTCTTGTTTGGCTTTTAAATTTTGTTTGCCTTGTTAATAGTAGAGTAGTGAATAAACTCCAAGGTTTTTTTTCATACCACGGTTCTTTCCCAATGAGAAAATTATTTCTTTTATTTTTATTTTCTTTTGTTTATTTTTGTGTATCGAACCGGGTTGGTGATTCCTTTTGATAAATTGAGAGGTAACTTTCTTAAGGGAAAATGCCAAGTTTTAGTTTAAAATTGAGTCCGTGTTTACTTGTCTCGAAATGGGACAACAAAAAAAAAATCTTGGTAAGAAGTTTTTGACAAATTGAAGGAAAGAGGGAAAATGATTTTGAGTAAAGCATTTTCTTGTCATGACTTGCACATTCCCCGGTTGGATTGATTGATTCACAAATGAGTGTGTAAAAGATCTCAGAATAGCTTATCAAAAGTCATTTGTCCTAATTGATTGTGAGATGAATTGTGAAATTTTAGTGTTGTGATGCTTTGTGAGGTAAGGTTGTACTTATTTCTTATGTGCATGTTTTGTCTAGAACTTGCCCCGACTTTGATTCAAGGCAAAATCATAGATATATCCGAGCTTGGAAGATGACCTTAGGCCCTTTTTGAATAAGCCAGTTCACCATAATTGAGTTTCCCTTTACATTGATCCTAGTAAACCCCTTTGAGCTTGTGACTTTTCTTTGGCACCTAGTTGATATCTTGACCCTTTTTGGAACCTAATTTTTGCACCCGTCCTCCCTAATGGCTTGAAAGTGAAACATAGGCTAAAAGCCTAAGTTTAGGAGGGGAATTGAAATGAAAACATAGGCAAAAGACTAAGTTTAGGTGTGTATGTACCAATGTGGAGAATAAAAGGGATGAATTTCAACACAAGGTAGCACCATATGCCTAGATTGAGAATTGTTTCAAAATAGTCCAATGAAATGAACAAAATGAAAGAAAATAAGAAATTGGTGTTTCCCAGTGAAAGTGATAAAAGAATGCAAAATGATCGAGATACACGGGGAACTTTAGGATTGTGAGAACGAGAAATAAGGTAAAGTTATTGTTCAAAAATGTGAGCGGTGTTTTGAATGATCACAAAGATCATTAGGGAGGTTTTGTCACTTGAGACAAATGAAATCCTCACCTTAACCCTAGCCAATATCATAACTCGCAAGTCCTTAGTGATTCTGAGCTTGATAACTCTACATTAGTGGAGAATTAGATAAAGGGCAAGCCTATGGTTCAATGTGTGAACTCAAATTTCCTTGAGAGTGTGAGAGTCTCTTCGGTTCTCTTAAAATCCCTTTTGATTGTAAATTGCATGATTGTTAGTGGGATTCTCTCTTCTAGTGAGTGGCATTGCAACACTTGAAAGGAATGATGAAGTCTCCATTTCAATTGAGAGGAATGAATGAGACAAGTTGTGTGCAAAATCTCTAGAAAACCTTAAAGGTATATGCCAATAACTTGAGAATCTTGAATATCTTGTTTTGAATGACAAATTCCCTTGTTTTAAATAAGAAGTAAAGTTCTTTTTGATAAACATTTTGAAATGAGCAATTGACTTGAGAATAGGGTGGTCCAAATTAAGATGAGCATTGTAGTTGAGTCTCTTTGTTTGTTATTTTCTTAGTTGTAGATTTTAGATTAATCTTGTGTGCACCCTGTGTGTTTTAGAGCATAATTTGTTCCTTACTTTGTGAGTATCTTCCTTGAGGACAAGCAATAGCTTATGTTTGGGGCTTTGATATATTGGTAATCTACAAACTTATCGAGCCTTTATTCATGAATCATTTCCATGTTTTGATGAGATTTAGAGGTGTTTATTGCCTTTATAAATGAAAATGTAGGTACTCTTGGTCAAAAGTAGAAAACAAAGGAATTGGACCCAAAGAGCTCAAAAAGAGTTGAAGTATAAAGGTGATCAAAAACAAGGAAGAATCTGTCAAGAGGTGCGACCGGTAAGAGGTGCGACCATCATCTGAGCCGCACAATCTAGCGTGCGGTCCACACGTCCCTTCACATATCACCCTTAAATCACTGGCATCACTGGTTGGCTGACAAAGAGACATGCGACGTGCATAACACATGGTGCGGTCATACATCGTGTCACATATCACGTCGCACCACTCCCTAAGGGTATTTTTGTCCTTTGCCAAGTAATATTTTGGGAAGCTTCTAAAATCCATTTTAGGTTGATTACTGATAAGTTGGTATTCTACCTACTTAATTAGCCTTTAATCCTATGTTTTTACTAATATTAAGTGGGAAAATAGGGCAATTGACAGGGATTACTTCTATTTTGCAAGTTTTTGTGTTTTGGAAGTGTTCATTCAGATGAAAACATGTCAAAAGGGAGCCACTCGTAGAAATATGGAATTAGGAGCTGAATTGACTTGTGCAAACACGACAGACCCTCTATGAATGCGAAGGTTATTTAAATAAAAGCCCGCAAACATGGAAGAACCTCTGCGTATGCCAAAGTCTACCAGACAGAAGACACAACGTAAATGTGATGGACTAGACGTGTAGGCAAAGAAGGAAGTGTCAACTGTGGGGCAGATTTGGAAATGTCCATTTATGGAAACCCCAATCCACATAAAACACTTCTCAGCTGCTTTGGAAAATATCTTTGGCAAATTTCACAACCCTTGACAAGCTTGGAGAGCAAGTTCATCAACGGACACCATAGGAGTGAAGATTTGGATGCTCTTTATTGTAAAATCCTTAGTTTCCATTCTTCAACGCTTGTTCTTTATTGCTAATTTGTAGGTGTGATTGCTGAATTGAGATTTGGGTTTTGTATTAGAGATAATACTTATTTGCGTATTGAATTCATGTTTTGTATTTGCTCTTGCTTAATTATTTGGGTCTATTGAATCCTCCATGCTTGAATTTATAGTTAATGGTTGCAAACATTGACTTAGCATTCTAATTGTGTTCTTGCTTGAGAGAGGAGTTCCTTAATTCAGGAAAGTTTAATAGTGGGGATTTGGGATTCCACTCTATATTGAGACTAGAAATAGCTCAATTTGACAGAAACCCCCATCTAAGAGTTGGAGCTAGAGATAGCCAACTCACCCAAGTTATATTGGTTGGTTATTGCTCACTTGTGGTGATTCGAGAGAACACGCGAGATAGATGCTCGATCAGTCAGAATATGGTTAGGCATACCCTTAGACAAGACTACGTACGTGTTAGTTAGGTGCAAGTATTGTGAATTGAATTCCCATTCCCAAGTCTCCCTTGTTATCCTTGCTTGACGAAAGCAAGGTGAAAGCCATTGATCAAATCTATATTTTATTTGGTTTTCTTTTATATTTAGTTTTAGTTAAACAACCCCCCCCCCCAATTGATATCTTTTCCCTTTTTATTCTTTGAACTTCAATAAGTTTCTTTTTTTCTCTATTTGCTCAATTGCGATTACATTGTTCTCGGTGGGATCGACCCGACTCCCATCGGGAATATAATTGTGTTTTGCTATGATGATCACAATCACTTCCATTGGAGAGTGTATTTGAGCATTATCAAAAATGGCGCCATTGCCGGGGAACAATTTGGGGTATTGAGTTAGCTTAGAATTTGAGTTTACTTACTTTAGTTCAATTCTGTAAATAGTTATTTTTATTTTGTTTAGTTTTATTTTGTTGATTGATACCATGGAATCTCAGAATGCTAGAAATGTTGGTGGTTACATCCCAGTGCATATTCTTGACTATTGTGTTTATTATGGAGGACCCCACCTTGGGAAAAGGTGTAAAATTGGCCCTAGGAGAGGGAGGTATTCACCTTCTTGCTCCTATGATGGGCGCAATTTCTATTTGTGTGGTGGTCATGATGAAAATTGGAGTGAATGCCCTAATGATGACTGTCCTCCCCCCTCCCCCTCTTGTTCTAACAATGTTGCTAGTGGTGCTTGTGATCTTAATAAGAACCATGAATTAGCAAGAGAAAAAAGCATATGTGCCAAGCTCCAAACCCTCTTGTCCTCGCTAGAAACCCAAGAGGAAGGTGTGCAATCCATCAAGCAAGGCTTTGTGAACGCGAGAGCTAAACAAGAATAGGAGAGAAATTATGCCGCACAACCCATGGTAGATTTGTCAACTCCTCTTGGTCAAATTGATGAAGAAAATCCTCCAAGCCGAGAAAATAAGCATGTCTTGAACATTGAGCTCAATCAAATTCACTTTGGGAATGATGATGAAGATTCTCAAAATATGGAATCGCTAGAAAGTGTATTCGTACCTGTAGTGCTTGATCCCCAACAAGAAGAGAAATTTTTATTGGGCGAGGTTGTGAGCCTAGAATGGGTGCTAAACCGAGCTCACAAACTAAAGGCTTATGGGGAACAATGTGAAAGAATGCTACCTATGTTCGGGATGTTGTTGAAAATTCATGCCAAGAGTAGGCAAAAAGAAGGGTCACTTGAAATTGTTATTCGGAATTTGAACACCAATGTGAATGCTCGTGTTGAAACATGCACGATCGTGGGTAGTAGTTTTGAGTTGTTCCCTATTGAATAAAAAGACACAAGGGATGCTCATGAATTGAAGTTGTTGTGGCAACCAACTACCTTACATATAAATCATGATGCTGAGATCAAGCGAATGATACTAGAGTTTCAAGGCAAAGTCAAACGATTAATCTTGAATGACTCTAGTTCATTTGAAGGTGAGGATATTATGAATGAGGCAAGTTTGAAAGTTGAGATGCCCAAATCCTACTCCAACCACTTTTCGACCTTGAGTTTGGTTAAATGGACGAAAGTTTAAGTAATCAAGCTTTTGGAAGACCTTGGAAGAAGGATGAATCAAGGTTTATCAAATTTTATAGTTGTCATGGATAGAAGGAAAAATGACCTTCCTCACTTGAAGGCGAAAAATCATAAAATGCGAAATCATGAAAATAGTCTTATCATGTTCACACCTTCACCTCGAGATTGTCACTAGAAGTTTGATTCAAAATTGGTTCGAAGGTTCAAATCATCTAAATGGAGATTCAAATAGTGACGTATCTTGCATCACGTAGCAACGCTAAATTGTGCACTTGATGGGAGACAACCCATTGTTTGAAAAATTCTTCTTTATGTTTTACTTCACTTTTTGATTCTTTTTTATTTTTGTTAGGTGCCCATAGGAATGAGAAGGGAACCCAAGTGTTGAGAAGAACCAAAAATACCTCTCAAAGGCATGCTTTTTGCACCTGGAAGTCTGCCCATCGCACATACCATCGCACAAGCAACCAGCGAAATAGGCAAAAACATTGGCATGTGCGAAAGAGGTGCGTTTTGCACCTCCCAAAGTGCCCATCACACCCTACTTTCCATGTCGTAAATAGTAAGCTGGAGAAAATGTGAAAATCTGGTCCAACAAGCATTCTTCGCGAACGTAGTGGAATGTCCACATACGCGAAGGCCAATTGAAATTCAGGCTATCGCGTACGCACTAGACCCCCCGCGAACGTAGAAGCAATGGAAGTTTTGAGGTACATAAAACGTTCATAAATCAGAAGGGCCTAAAACGTTTTTCTTCTAACAACAAAGGTGCTCCCCTTCCATAAGCACACAAATAAAATCCATCTATCCTTCAATCATTGATTCATAAATTTTAATCCATCAGGTCTGAACTCCGCCCTTCTTGTATCTTGAAATGATTCCCCTTCTTAATCATCTTGCTATTGTAAGAATGGGACCGTTCAATCTTATCTCTTGTTTTTGGGCAGTGAGGGCACTGCCCTATTTTAGTTGGGGGTGGCATGTCTGATTATTGTTCCCTCTCAAGGCTTGTTTTATTTGGATATTATTATGCCCTTGTCGTGTTTTAGAAATTTATGGTTTAGGTTGTTAGTTTACTTCTTGCTTCTTTGTTTTTGTTTATAGTATGTATTTGATGTTCTGAAGCCAGGGGAAGTCTGAGTACCCGATAGGCTAGATAGAACTTGTCTAAGCTGGGAACATTGCATCACACATGCCGACGTGCAAACCGTATAAGCTTTGCACATGCCCACTATCTGGCATGTGCGTTGCACATGCAACCCGTACTTTGGAATGTGAAAATCGCACGTTCTTGTGTATTGGGATGGTTGTGTTGATAAACCTTGAGAAGCCATATTGATTTAGATAGATAAATTAGCCCAATGATAGACTGAGTGACGTAATTCTTAAGGGCAAATCATCATATTTTGAGGTTTTTGTTGTGACTGACTTGGTTAGTACTAATGAAGTTAGTCTTGCATGCTAAGTGAAATAGGCATACCCTTCCAAAAAAAATGTGAAAAATGCATGGTAAACAATGATGTTTGGAACAGCTCCTTTAATCTTTTTGTGACTCTTAGCACATTAGTGGTGATAATTCTAAATTGGAAATGTTTCTCTTTTTATTATTGTTTAGGAAGTAAAATTGACCCATCTTGAATAATTCGCAAGCCATGTGTGGTGAGATTTAGTTGAATAATTATTGTACTTGCTTGTGTCAACTACCACTTGCCTAGTTAGTCTTCCAATCCTAGTCTTGATTGCTTTTGGTTGGAGAAATTGTCACGACCCAACCTACTGGGCCATGCATGCGCCTACTCTAATCACCAAGATAGACGAACCCTCACCACCCGTCCAACAGGTAACATGCGGACTTAAAGTAAACCATCAATTTAATCCATCTTTATAAATAACTGAAATCCTTTCTTTACAAAAATCCTGTTCAGAAAGAGGCTACATAAGAAATTGCAAAAAATCTTTACAATATTTTTAAAACACCCTTCCCTAGGATCTTGTCACGCCCCGAGGTTACCTCCTAGACGTAACACGGGACTCGGGACCATGAGGATCCCAAGATAACCCTTGGTCATAGAATTCTCAAGCATAACAAAGAAACAAGACCTAGCAGAAGCATTAACATAAATCCACAACCGAAAGATATATCATAAATGTAGAGTCGAACACAAAATACAACTCAGAAATCATCTCATAAGGTCTATGTCTGAAAAACCTCTAATACTATCATAGAGAGTTATTGGGACAACACCCCTCAACTAACTCGAATATCGGAAAATAAAGAAGATAATAAACTGAGGTGGAGCCTAGCCCTCGGACTATGAGGACTCACCAATAGCTAGGTAGGAGTGGCCGGATCTCTAGCTATGGATCTGAGTAGGAGTACCTGAGTCTGCATCATAAAAGGATGCAGCGCAATATGCGTTAGTACTATGCAATGTACTAAGTATGTGAGCGATGCATAAGTAAGGAAAACATGTTTTAAAATGATTTGATTTCATAAAGAAAGACCATAAACCAAAATCAAGGTATAAAGCAAAATACATGAAACAATACTTAATTTTCATAACTTAGATTCATATAATTTCATAGCTTGAAAATAATACGTGGGAGTTTCTCTTAACCGACATTAAACCCTGCTGAGCTACATGAAGTTTAGTGTCTTGCACCCATACTGATAGAGTTGTCCTAACCGGCCAAGGTTAGAACCATTTTGTACCAGGATCCTGTCATAATAAACCTCAACACGGGCAACCTGCGGTGGCAACGTAGTTTTGGACTTGGGTTGTCTGAACCCTCGTCTCTCGATGCTAAATACTACTCCCAAAATATAATAATAACATAAGCTCATATACATGCGACATATCTAGGCCAACTTGTTCATACTTGGTCATACTTGTTCATACTTATTCATACCCCGGATCGTCATACTACTCATGAGTTTTAGTTTAGAAAATAGCTCATGAGTAGTGATGGAACATCGGGTGTCTTGCCTTGCATCATATTTCACATCATGGAAAAACTTGCATACTTCATGACTTGTAAAATTTTGCATAGCTCTAGTTCAATTTTCATAAAACATATGTTTTCATAGAATAATAAGAACTAGGCATGCAACTTTATTATTACATAATGGACATGATATCTAATCGTGCCTACATTCTCTTGAAAACATGCAAATTCATCGGTTTATGCTAGAAATCAACTTTCATGCTTGGGCTTTTAAAATCAACAAGAGAATCATAATTAAATCATGGGTAATCAATAGAAAACCATAAATTTAAATATAGAAACTGATTTCATAAACTTTTCCCAATTTTAGATCAAAACCCTAATTCATAACTTCATAATTCAAATTAAGACTTGGGGATTTTGGGCACAAGGGTGAAAGGAACCCATTGTTAAAAGCCCACATACCTCGGTGGAAGATTACCAACTTGATTGGAAAAAAATTAGGAGACTTGACTTGGAGCTTGGAGACTTGATCTTTAAGGAGGATTTCTTTTTTTAGTGAAGAATGAGGAGCATAAGATAGACTTAGGATAATATGGGTGAAAACCCTTCTAAAAGTAGTCAAAACGACTTCACTTAATACATAATAGAGTGGGAAATGACAAAGATGACCCTGGGTTTTAATTAAAAAGAATCTGGAATTTTGGTCAACTTCAGTGTCCATGAGTTGAGTCTACGACTCGTAGACTTTTCCACGACTCGTGGACTGCTAGTCGTGGAAGCTGCCTGAAAATCAACCTGCAGAAGGAATTCTATGGTTCAACATGACGAATCGTGGAAACATCCACAAGTCGTGGAATCGAGTCGTGGAACTCAGGGTAAGAAGTCAGTATGCAGAAGACTTTCCACGAGTCAACAAGATGACTCGTGGAAGCTTCCACGAGCCGTATGGTCGAGTCGTGGAAGTCAGGAAAATATTTGGCCTTTAATGGAGTTCCATGAGTCAACATCATAACTCATAGAATGTTCCACGAGTCAACAACACAACTCATTGAATGTTCGATGAGACATGGAAGTGACTTGTGGAAGTCAGTACTGAAGTTGGTCTGCAGGGCTGGGATCACGAGTCCTTTCCACAACTCGTGGACTTGACTCATGGTCCATGAAACTTAGATTTTTCTAAAGTTTTTAACTTAGATAATTGGGTATGTGTACGGGGTGTTACAATATCCCCCCTTGGGATCAATTGTCCTCGAATAAAGGCTAGACAAAGGAAACTGAGGGGAAAACAGCCCAACCAAACATCAAAACATAGAAATCAAGGGGTAATCAGAAAACCAGAACTTTTCAACCTGAAAACATGATAAACTAACTTCGTAAAACATGGATGCATGATAAAATCATGATAGGAACTGATGGAGAATAATTAGAGGGACATATTAAGGAGGAAACTAGTACCTCAAGCTAGAACTGAATCGTAAGGAAAGAGATGAGGATATTTGGCCTTCATGGCCTCCTCCGCTCCCCAAGTAGCACCCTCAACAAGCTGATTCCTCCAAAGGACTTTTACCGAAATGAATTCTTTGTTTCGCAATCTCCGAACCTGAAGATCAAGGATCTCCATGGGAACCTCCTCATAGTTGAGACTATCCTTCACGCCTACATCTTCCAAAGGAACAATCAGGCTCGGATCACCAACACACTTCTTCAACAAGGAAACATGGAAAACTGGATGAACCGCTTCTAACTCCGTTGGCAACTCAAACTCATAAGTAACACTACCAACTCTCCTCAAAATCCGATAAGGACCTACAAAATGGGGACTAAGTTTTCCTTTCTTGCAAAACCTCATTACATCCTTCATGGGTGACACCTTAAGGAAAACCAAATCATCAACTTCAATTCTAACTCCTTCCTGTGCACATCCGCATAAGATTTTTGTCGACTCTGAGCGGTCTTAAACCTTTCCCAAATAAGCTGAACCTTCTACATGGTCTCATGCACAGAATTTTGACCAATCAAGGCTACCTCACCAACCTCGAACCAACCAATAGGAGTTCTACACCTCCATCCATAAAGTTCCTCATATGGAGCCATCTGGATGCTAGAGTGAAAGTTGTTGTTGTAGGCAAACTCGATAAGAGGTAAGTGATTGTCCCAATTTCCTTTGAAGTCAATAACACAAGCCCTCAACATATCCTCCAAAGTCCGAATAGAATGCTCAGCCTGGCCATCCGTCTGAGGGTGAAAAGCGGTGCTAAGCTTCACCTTAGTACCAATACCTTTCTGAAATGACCTCCAAAACTGAGATGTAAACTGAGGACCTCTATCCGAAATGATAGATAAAGGAACACCATGAAATTGGACTATCTCCCGAATGTAGAGTATGGCATAATCATCTGTGGTATCAGTAGTCTTAACAACCAAGAAATGGGATGACTTGGTCATTCAGTCGACAATCACCCAAATGGAGTCATGTTGCCTTCGAGTACGAGGCAAACCCGCAATAAAGTCCATATTGATTGCTTTCCATTTCCAAGTGGGAAGGTCAATATCCTGAAGCATACCACCTGGCCTTTGATGTTCCACCTTTACCTGTTGACAGTTGGGACACTCATCCACAAACTCGGCTATGTCCTTCTTCACACCATTCCACCAAAAAACTTCCAGTAGCTCCTGATACATATTAGTGGCACCTGGATGAATGGCGTATCTAGAACTGTGAGCCTCGGACAAAATTTATTGTCTCAACCCATCGACATCTGGAACACACAAGCGACCCTGATAACCAAGCACACCATCTCCCTCTTGGTAGAAAACCTCAACACTTTGTTGATTAACTGCACCCTTAAGCTGTAGTAGAATGGGATGTTGGTCTTTCTTGGTTTTCACCTCAACCACTAAGGATGATTCGGCACCATTAGTCATAATCACACCACCTTCGGTCGAGTCCATAAGGTGAACTCCCAACAGAGCGAGTCTATGAACTTCTTTAACCAACTCCTTCTTCCCATCTTCAATGGAAGTTACATTTCCCATGGAAAATCTACTCAAAGCATCCACCACAACATTGGCCTTACCTGGATCGTAAAGCACACTCATATCATAATCTTTAAGGAGTTCAAGCCATCTCCTTTGTCGCAAATTCAACTCCTTTTGAGTGAACACATATTGAAGACTCTTATGATCGGTGAAAACATCCACATGCACACCATACACGTAGTGTCTCTAAATCTTCAAAGCAAAAACCAAGGCCGCTAGCTCAAGATCATGAGGGGGATAGTTTTTATCATGAGTCTTAAGCTGTTTAGAAGCATACGCAATCACTTTACCGTGTTGCATCAAAACACAACCCAAACCAATTCTGGAGGCATCACAACACAACAAAATCATTTAAGCCCTCGGGTAGAGCTAACACTGGGGCTATAGTAAATCGAGTCTTCAACTCCTGAAAACTTTTCTCACAAGAGTCAGACCACTGGAACTTAACCTTTTTCTGAGTCAATCGGGTTAATGAGGAAGTAAGGGAAGAAAACCCTCCCACAAACCTCCTATAGTAACCAGCCAAACCCAAGAGACTTCTAATATCAGACGGAGAAGTGGGTCTAGAACAACTTTTAACTTCTTCAATCTTTTGAGAATCAACCCGAATACCATCACTAGTCACAATATGACCCTGAAAAGCAATCGACTGCATCCAAAACTTGCACTTGCTAAACTTAGCAAACAATTGTCTATCCTTGAGAGTTTGCAACACAACACTCAAGTGATCTGTATGCTCCTTCTCACTCCAAGAGGAGATGAGGATATCATCAGTGAAAACAATCACGAACATATCCAAATACTGTTTGAACACTCGGTTCATCAAATCCATAAAAGCTGCAGGAGAATTCGTTAGACAAAAAGACATAACAACAAACTCATAATGACCATACCAAGTCCTGAAGGCTGTCTTCAGGATATCATGTTCTCGAACCCGATGTTGATGATAATTGGATCCAAGGTCGATTTTGGAGAAAAAACTAGCACCCTAATGCTGATCGAACAAGTCATCAATCCTAGGAATGGGATACTTATTTTTTATTGTGACCTTGTTCAATTGACAGTAATGAATACACATACTAAGAGATCTATCCTTCTTCTGAATAAACAAAACTGGGGCACCCCAAGGAGAAATACTAGGCCTCATGAAACCCTTATCAAGCAAGTCTTTCAACTGATCTTTCAACTCTTTAAGTTCAGTGGGGGCCATTCTATACTGAGGAATAGAGATAGGATTCGTATTCGAAAGAAGATCTATCCCAAAGTCAATTTCCCGCTCAGGTGGAACTCTAAGCAAATCATCGGGGAACACTTCTAGGAATTCATTCACAATAGGATCAAACTGAATAGTTGGGGCATTGGACTCCGTGTCCATAACCCGAACTATATGATAGACATAACCCTTAGAAATCTTCTTCCTAGCCATAAGATAAGATATGAAATGACCATTCGAAGAAGAGGGACTACCTTGCCATTCTAGGACAGTTTCATAAGGAAACTTGAAACTTACCACACGGGTGAGACAATCAACTGAGGCATAACATGCATACAACCAATCCATACAAAGAATGACATCAAAATCCGTCTTCTCCAACTCAACTAAATCCGCTAAATTGTCTCTATGAAGGACTGAGATAGGGCAATTTTGGTAGACTCTTTCGGCTAGGACTGACTCACCAACAGGAGTAGAAACATGAAAGAGTTCTAAAAGAAAATCAGGATGTATCTCAAACTTACACGCCGCATAAGGGGTTACAAAAGATAAGGATGCACCGGGGTCTAACAAGGCATACACATCAAGAGAGAAGACTTTCAACATACCGGTAACCACATCTGGAGAACTCTCCTGATCCTGGCAGGAGGACATAGCATAGAGACACTTCTGGCGCTGACAACCAGAACTAGAAGTTGCGCTTTGCGGGGCTGGTCTACCACCTGAAGCTGCTGGAGAGGACTGATTGCTACCACCTTCCTTCCCCTTCTTAGCTGAAGGGCAATCTCTGAGCAAGTTTCCAGTCTATCCACAACCATAGCATACACCCGAGCCCAAATGACACTCTCCCGGGTGATTCTTCCCACCCGAGCTTCTGAGCGTGGGTAGGAGCACTAGCAGAAGAGTGAACAGGACCTGATGACTTCTTTTGGAAGGAAGAGTGATGTCCACCTACGGACCTATGTTGACCAAAACCCGATCCCTCAGATCTAACTCTCGTGTTCTCTATTGCCATATCCCTAATCTTGTCACCCTCAATCTGAAGAACATGAGTCATGAGACGAAAGATGTTCCTATCACTCAACAAAAAAGAAGACCTACATTCCTTCTTCACCATATCGAAAACACCATAGATGAATTTGCTCATTTGATAATGCGGGTCCGCTACCATGGAGGGAGCATATCTAGACAACTGAGTGAACTTCAAACTATACTCTTGCACCTACATCGAACCTTTTCTGAAGTTCACAAATTCCTCCACTTTTGTTTGCCTCAACTTCAAACTATACTCCCAAGTCGTGCGGATTGCATCCCTCACCCTAGCCTCCTTCCATTGCGTGAAACAAATATAAGCCACATCCTTGAGTTGATAGGATGCAAGCTCCACACAATCAACACCCGCTACTTGCATAACCTCAAAGATCTTCTTCACTTCATCAACTAAGTTAAGCGGATCCCCTCCCACTTTCGAACCCCAAAACTCTGGTGGGTTCATACGGATGAAATCATGAACTCTGGCCGCTACCCCACCTTGAGGATGAGCGAGGGAAGGAACCTGTTGATTTTCCAAAGTCTAAGCCAATAGGTGAATAGCATTCCTAAACTCATCATTCGTGACATCGATAATCGCAACTTGAGGAGCGGCATTTTGAGCGTCTCAGGGAGGCATAGCACGTTGAAGAGGCATAATCTAAAACACATAAGATAAGAATTAGAGGAATATTAGACTTAAGCTCTATCGTACGATGTGATCATGAAAGAAGTGAAGTTTTTTTCTAAGACACCTCATAGCTCCCGTTTCATATGTGTGGCGTGCTTCACACACTTGAAAGAGACACTACTCGATGCGGCTTTCAGACATCCTAGGACTCTTGAACCTTAGGCTCTGATACCAGGTTTTTCATGCCCCAAGGTTTTCCCTAGACGTAACACGGGACTCGGGACCACGAGGATCCCAAGCTGACCCTTGGTCATAGCCTTCTCAAGCATAACAAAGAAACAAGAAATAGTGGAAGCATCAACATAAATCCAAAACCGGAAGAGATATCATAAATGTAGAGTCGAATAGAAAATACAACTCAGAAATCGTCTTATAAGGTCTATGTCTGAAAAGCCTCTAATACTATCATAGAGAGTTGTTGGGAAAACACCCCCCAACTAACTCGAACATCTAAAAATAATGAAGACAATAAACTGAGGTGGAGCCTAGCCCTCAGACTATGAGGACTCACCAATAGCTAGGTAGGAGTGGTTCGATCTCTATCCATGGATCTGAGTACGAGTACCTGAGTCTGCATCATAAACGGATGCACCACAATATGCGTTAGTACTATGGAATGTACTAACTATGTGAGCGATGCATAAGTAAGGAAAACATGTTTTAAAATGATCTGATTTCATAAAGAAGGACCATAAACCAAAATCAAGGTATAAAGCAAAATACATGAAACAAGGCTTAATTTTCATAACTTAGATTCATATAATTTCATAGCTTGAAAATAATACGTGGGAGTTTCTCTTAACCGACATTAAACCATGCTGAGATACATGGAGTTCAGTGTCTTGCACCCACACTGAAATAGTTGTCCTAACCGGCCAAGGTTAGAACCATTTCGTACCAGGATCCGGTCATAATAAGCCTCAACATGGGCAACCTACGGTTGCAACGTAGTTTTGAACTTGGGTTATTTGAACCATCGTCTCTCCGTGCTAAATACTACTCCCAAATAATAAAAAAAACATAAGCTCATATACATGCGACATATCTAATTCCAACTTGTTCATACTTTTTCATAGTTGTTCATACCCCGGATCGTCATACTATTCATGAGTTTTAGTTTAGAAAATAGCTCATGAGTAGTGATGGAACATCGAGTGTCTTGCCTTGCATCATATTTCATATCATGGAAAACTTGCATACTTCATGACTTGTAAAATTTTGTATAGCTCTAGTTCAATTTTCATAAAACATATGTTTTCATAGAATCATAAGAACTAGGCATGCAACTTTATAATTACATAATGGCCATGATATCTAATCGTGCCTACATTCTCTTGAAAACATGAAAATTCATGGGTTTATGCTAGAAATCAACTTTCATGCTGGGGCTTTTAAAATCAACAGGAGAATCATAATTAAATCACGGGTAATCAATAGAAAACCATAAATTTAAACATAGAAACTGATTTCATAAACTTTCCCTAATTTTGGATCAAAACCCTAATTCATAACTTCATAATTCAAATTAAGACTTGGGGATTTTGGGCACAAGGGTGAAAGAAACCCATTGTTAAAAGCCCACATACCTTGGTGAAAGATTACCCACTTGATTAGAAAAGAATTAGGAGACTTTACTTTGAGCTTGGAGACTTGAGCTTGAAGGAGGATTTCCTTTTTTAGTGAAGAATGAGAATCTTAAGATAGACTTAGGATAATATGGGTGAAAACCCTTCTAAAAGTAGTCCAAACGACTTCACTTAATACATAATAGGGTGGGAAATGACCAAATGACCCTGGGTTTTAATGAAAAAGAAGCTGGAATTTTGGTCATCTTCAGTGTCCACGAGTGGAGTCTATGACTCGTAGACTTTTCCATGACTCGTAGACTGCTAGTCGTGAAAGCTGCCTGAAAATCAACCTGCATAAGGCATTCTAAGGTTAAACAGGATGACTCGTGGAAACTTCCACGAGTCGTGGAACTCAGGCTAAGAAGTCTGTCTACATAAGACTTTCCACGAGTCAACAAGATGACTCATGGAAGCTTCCACGAGCCATAGGGTCGAGTCGTGGAAGTCAGGAAAATGCTTGGCCTCTGATGGAGTTCCACGAGTCAACAACACGACTCGTACAAAAGTTCCCCGAGTCGTGGAAGTGACTCGTCGAAGTCAGTACTGAAGCTGGTATGCAGGGTTGGGATCACGAGTCCCTTCCACGACTCGTGGACTTGACTCGTGGTCCCTAAAACTTGGATTTTTCTGAAGTTTTTAACTTAAATAACTGGGTACGTGTAGGGGGTGTTACAGATCTAGTCTAAACAGGTACAAGATCTACTACAAGATGACACAAGATATAAAAGACCCAACTTCCGCCATGGAAATGAGGACAGATGTTTGCTTGAGATCCCGTCGCCGTGAACCTATGAAACATAACCAACCTGCAACCAGACTATACCCAAAGGGTATAGCAAGAGTAGAGTCAGTACAAACACACGTACTAGTAGGCATCATCGATCGACCCGAATACCCTCCTACCATCATATAAGAAGAACAGGGAAATAATGACTGAAATCAAATAACTTGGTTCCCACCCCCCACTTTCTTCCTAATCCTTACCTTATCCCAGACATCCCAAGTCACCTTACCCTTGACTTCCCAAGTCACCTTTAACCTTTACCCCAGTCAACTATCTTGACTAAATACCCGGACTAAATCCATCCCACTGCCCAACCAAACCAATTATACCCAAGTATTTCCTGCCATTTTCCAGACATCCCCGGACCCCTAGGACAACTTTACCACCTGGTTATATTAACCAATAATCACACCCAGACTATCAGTCTTCCTCTGTATTTACCAACCATCATTGACACTTTCAATGACTACCATGGAGCTACATCTAAATCCTTTCTTAGATCACATAACCCGGACCCTCCAACGGTCCTCCAACCACAACTAAGTGTTCAACATGCTACCCCGGTCTTCACAAAGACCCACCCTTAGCTTATTAACCAGGTTAATTCATGACCGTCATTATTACACTTAATGACATTGATTTATGAGCACATAACTTCTTTTAAATAGTCCGGACCCACCCGAATCCCCGTCACACATCTAGTGTTAACATGATAAATCCGGTCTACCCTAAGAAAAACTAATAACATAATATAGCAAAATAATATAGTAACCCGGCCTACACCAAGACCAACTCATGATATACTACAACAACCCGGCCTACACAAAGACCAAACCCAATACTATAGCATAGCAACCCGGCCTAGACCAAGACCAAACTAATAATATAACATAGCAATGTGGCCTACACCAAGACCAAATTAATAATATGTTATAACAACCCGGCCTACACCAAGAGCAAATTAATAATATACTGTAATAACCCGGCCTACACCAAGACCAAACTAATAATATATTATAATAACCCGATCTACACCAAGACCAAACTAAATAGATATAAAAGAATTACCGGTCACTCAAGGACCACCAACAATCATCACATTTTCAATGAGATAGCCCGGTCCACTCACGAAACCAATAACAGTTATTACACTCATTAAAATAACCCGGTCCACTCACGAAACCAATATCAGTCAATGCAATACAATAATCACAATGCAATGTGCAATAAAAAAAATCCATACCAGGCGTGGTACCCAAGCCAACAGAATAGTAACTTGTGCCAGGCGTGGTACCCGAGCCAACCGTATAGTAACCTGTACCAGGCGTCTTACTCGAGGCAACCGTATAGTAACATGTACCAGGTGTGGTACCCGAGCCAACCGTATAGTAACCAATACCAGGCATGGTACCCGAGGTAACCGAATGTCAATAACCACAATCAATAGATGAACACACATAACTTGTAAAACCAACAAGTAAACACCGTTCAACACAGACTGTAAACAGGAACCTAGACATTCCACATAACTTTTCTAAGATATGTAAAGCATACAATCACTTAGACATGAGTAAATGAATATACAACATTCACAAGAAATCAAAAGCCATCACGTACTCCTTTTCGGGTAGAACTACGAACCATCAATTCCCATCAAAAGACTATTCCTCGGTTCACCATTCTTATTTGATAAACATTCAAGCATGCGACACGCTTCCCTTTTCTAACATTAGCAAGACCGTCGCTAAGCCTCAAGCAATAAACATTCCTAAAACCCCACCTAGGATCTTTCTATTCCTATTTCCCGTTCTCCCAAGCACTTTCCCGGTTCCCCAAACCTTTCTGACACGCTAGTCCCTCAACCCATCATTTTATAAAGACAATAAGAATAAGTTAAACACATAATACCATTCACAGGACCAGACATTCCGTATATCCTAGAAACAACACAACCAATCCCGAATAAGCCAGACTCCATGCTGAGAGGCCTAAAACATGGATTCTCTATTTCAACTGTACAACAAGTACGAAAAGTAAACAGGTCTAACTACTCATTTAAACCTAGCTTACCTAGGCACCAAGCAGCTGCAATTGTGCGTTTCTGGCTCCTTGGAGGCATTCCTGGTGGTCCTATAGGCCCAAATCCGTGGTTTTGCATCCTTTTTACCTGAATTCCTTTCTTGTTCTTGGTCTAAAAATAACACACAGTACATACAATTAACACATAGTGCCTGCACATTACCCGGACTATACTAAATCCCCAAACCCCAGGCCACCCATGATCATCCCACCCTTTTCCCGGGCTTTCCACCGTTAGATCTCCTAGTTCTACCATATTTTACGGATAAAATAGAGAATTTAACAACCTATGATCATAGTAACATACTATTAACAATACCCAAGAACATACATGCTTGGAATCCCCTTATTTCTCCAAATTCCACCATCCCTAGGTCATTCCAACCCTTCCCCAATTTCCCTCCTAGCAATTCTACCGCATAGGAAACGTATTACAGAGTTTGGGGAACGAAGGCCTTACCTTAGGGAAGATTTTGACGGAAGAATGAGGAAAAATGCCTAGAATCTCCTAACCATTCTCCCAAAATAAAGTTGTGAAAAACTGATGTTTTAGGGAATGTTTCTGCATTAAAACCCCGGCGTCCCGCTATAGTAGTCCCCTCTCCGCTATAGCAGTCCCGCTATAGCAGTAGGCTGCCGCTTGACCGCTGCTATAGCGGTTATTTCCACCGCTATAACGGTGGCCGCTATCACACCTGACCAAGCTCGTCATGGACAGAATGTCCGGAAATCTGCTAGTTTTGGCAATTTTGCAACACACTTGCTTCTCCTAATGAACTAAAGGAACCCTTTTCACGTCAAAGGCGATTTTGGGAGTTCTACTAACCCAAATACGATTCTGAAAAGTCCCCCAGACTCCTTTATGTCTTGGATACTGATACGCCCAAATTACAACTCCAAATACGAAGCGTAAGCGATCGTCGTCAAATATAGAACCCAATAGAGGTTGGGATGGATCCCACAGGGAATAAAGTGCAAATTAAATCATTAGTGAGTTAGTTGACTAGTAGTCAATAGTTTCCGGTAAATTGGGGGGGTTTCTGTGATCAATATTTGAACAATGCAAGTAACTAATTGCGAGTTTCAACGAGTATTAATCAATATGAGAATGAACCAGGGAAGTGTTTACCATGACGTCGTAATAATTTCGATTCAAAGCTTAACTGGGTTCTTTCTATATGCCTATCACGATGTGATTGACTTGATGGTATCATCTAAACGTTTCTCAACCAAATAGACGAATTTCCTTTTCAATTCTCTCGAACTTGAAAAGGTGAACTTTCTTATTTCAATCCTAAACATCGAGTAGATTAATCTAGTTACATCATTAATCATAAGACGAGAGTTGGTAGTCTCGAATCCTCATAGTTAATCAAATTTCCCAGTTTTAATCTCTTTGTTCAAGCAAATCAAACCTAGGTATGTTCTAATGTTTGAAACCATTAGAAAACGTAAATAATGAATGATTAACCAAGTGACAACATATAAATTTAACCCAACGCTACCCGGAATCTACATTGTGACTCTTGCCATGGATCCCACAACCCTATTTGTGGGGAGTTTATCCACTCATGTTAGTAAAGCGAAGTAAAGAAATACTAGTATTCATATGAGAAGAAGGAATTCTTACAATAGAAAATTAATACTTTACTTTGAACTTCGTAGAATCCCAGCACCAATGGTGAAAATCCCATGAACAATGGAAGAAAAGGAAGAAAACGAGTTTGTATCGTGTTTTGTCCTCCCAAAACTCGTTCAAAACGTCCGACAAATATTAGTTAATGAATAATATAAAATAACCCTAACACTGGGTATTTATAGTAGTCCAGGAAATAAAGTCCAAAAATAGAATATTCAGAGTCCCGCTTCGCGTTGACGGGTCGCTTGATGGACCGTCACCCATGCGACTGGCCGTCACTCCAAGTCGTCGCCACTATCCAGTGCATCCTATCCTTTAGCTCTAACTTGACAGCTTGGCTGACGGGCAGTCACGGGTGTGATGGGCCGTCACGCCAACCGTCGCCACTATCCAGTGCATGCTCTCTTTGAGCTCCAACTTGACACTTGGCTGACGGTCTGTCACGGGTGTGATGGGCCATCACGCCAACCGTCGCCACTATCCAGTGCCTCCTTTAGCTGCTGCCAGGTTTGGTGGATCCCCTGACGGTCAGTCACCTGTGTGACGAGCCGTCAGGCCCTCCGTCAAGCCCAACCCATGTTACTTAGCTTGAGGGTTTTTCACTTTCTTTTTATCCTTGTCTCCATTTCCTGTAAATACAACATAAAAACCTCAAAACCCACAAAAGTTGCTTCAAAACTCGCGAGTATTCTTAGTTAAAGGCGTCAAATGTGTCGTAGAATCCCGGCACATCAACACCCTCAACTTAAAATGTTTGCTTGTCCTCAAGCAACATGACAACAAAAACAAAATGACGACTAAACTAAGAATACAAACACATATCTTTAGCAAATTATGGCCACTCAACAGTCTATTAAATTTAAATAAAGCCCCCCCGGTAGTACACAAATATATGAAACGCTAACTTGCAAGGATCCAAACATGTCATTCCGATATGATAGAAAATTTTACATACACACACAACAGCTATCCAAACAGTCAATAGATAATACAGAAATCTCGGTGCCCTCACCACAAAGAAGTCCCACACATAATATTTTGGACTAGGTAAGGGTCTCACACTCACAAACAATTTCAAACAATGCACATGTGATGCCATAAACTTGCCCTTGATATCCTATTTATGTTTTTCAGAAAGCCGCTTAGGATCACAACAGGACTTATTTTGGCTTGTAATGAGGCTTTGGGTGCAGGTAGGATACATTTAGGGGTTAGTGACTAAGCCCTCCTTGGAATCACCGACCAACTATTTCCACTTAACTTTACTTCGTCCATCCTTATTCACCTTTTTATTCCCTTCTTTCTAGCTACAGGTGCGACCTCTTTCATCTCTTTTTCATTTCTCTTTCTTTCTTTTCTTAGGAACACACTCAAAATTTTCATTCTATCCACAACCAATCTTATAAATCCTATTTTTCTTATCATTTACCTCTATAGTAGCCACTCTCAACTTAGGCTGATTGCCTGAGTTGAGGTGCACGATGTCCAAGGAAGGACCAGGGCCAAAATAGGGATTCAAAGTTAAAAAGAAACGGTGACAGTTTATTGAAAGAATAGGGTCAATTATGCCTCAAACAGGGATCAAAGGGATTTATTTGCATTTGGACGGTCTTATAGGCTAAGTGGACTGCACACAAAAAGGGCCTGTGATCCTTTCCTAAGCAACCAACTTCAAGCTTACCAAAATAGACCGGGCAAGTTCTAGATGCATGCACAGAGTAAGATTTTATAACAATAAGCTCACACACACTTGGCACCAAGAAATCATACCTCTACCAATTATCAAAACATCAGCTCAACTTAAGCATAATTATTACAATCACACTCACTCAATGAGATTCAAGGATCCAGAACAGTCAATCGTTTCAAACATAATTATAAAATCAACTTATTCAGAGGTGGCTCCTTTTAGTTCAACTTTCAAAAAGCCATGATTGCTATAGACATCACAACATAACCAAACTTTAAACGACAACCTAAACATGCCGGTTCTACTAGATAGCACACCGGAGGAAAAGAAACACGACAACAAAAACCTCCGATGGTAATACCCCTACCCCTAACAAAAGAATTTAGCATTGTCCTCAATGCTCAAGGAAACAGATATTCAGAATAAAGGAATAGGGGTACCTGGGAAACCTAGGTTTCGGTACGCAGCTCATCAATATCTGGAGTCTCTCAAGACTTCGGTACTGCACTGGATGATGCCCCACCTGCTTGGGCATGCACTCTTTCCTGTCGCAGCTGCTTATCTACTACCGACCGCTACTTCGCAACCTCTAACTCATCCTCCTCAGCTGACATCTTTTTATGCTTTCTCTTCTTTGACTTCTTTACCCCACTTTCACCTGTTTGGGGTTCTCTATTTTTCAGTGGCCGACCCATCAAATCCACTATCGTGGTTTATTCGTCCAAGTCCACAAACTCCGCAGTCTCATCATAAAGTGCTTTTTCTTTCTTGAGGACGGTGATATCATTTTTTATCTTCTTCAGTTCCACATCAAATCTTGCCAGGTTCGGGATGCTCATTTTGTTTAGCCTTGCCTCCATCCGGGTTTCCATCGCATTGACCCTTATACGCAGCCCCTCAAATGGCTTCAGAGCCTTCCGTATTGCTTCATCAATGGTGGGTTTGAACAAGTCCGTCCAAGCGGCAATTTGTTTATCCATGTGTTTCTGCTTCTGCACCATTTTAGCAAAATTTTGGGGATTCATGTGATATTCCGGTGGTAGAGGAGGCCTTGCTGCAGTGCCAGAGCTTTCGGCAATAGCTCTCGTTGTTTGTGAAGTCTTCGGATCAAACACTACAAGTGGCATCTCTGTGCCTGATGAAGTGTCGGTTGCCTCGGAGGTGGTTGTGGTTGGTTCCTCGAAGATCTGAGGCTTATGAATCCTCATGTCAAACATAGTGTCATCCTTTGATTTATCAATTTTTTGCGTGGATGATGCTGTCACTTGCTCATCAATACCGTCCAATATCGGCACCTCTGCACGCCTGCATAACTCAGTAACCAGACACGGGAACGGCAAAGAAGAAGTATTTTTTTATGGCCCTGGTCCGCATCTCGTCTGCAATTATCATTCCGAAGTTGATGACATACCCGGATATCAAACTTGCTACAAGTATGGCTCTTCCCTCATCCAAATTAGAGTCTCCACCTGTTGGAAATAGCCTGTACTGCACAACAGCCCACTAAAACCTTGCTACGAAGCTTAGTTATTGCTTCGATATCTGTCCCCTCTGAGTTAGCCAAGATGGTGAGCCATAAGTCAATGTCTGTGCTAACCATGGTCTCTGCGAGTATATGTTGGAAATTTTGTCATGAAACTCCAACATATCAGGTGGAGGAAGGTATTCAGGACCGAAGAAAACTCTGTTAATCGTCTCTCGGGAGATGTCTACTTGTTTACCCCGAATCGGACCCCGGTCCTACCTTGGTGCTGATTTAACCCCTTTTCCTTTCTCACATTTTTTCTCCAAAAGTGCCAAATAGTTGGCATAGAATTCCCGCACCAGTTCTGGATAATAGAATCCCAGAGGTGTGCTCATCCACTCAAGCTGGTACCTCTGAAACTGTGTCTGAAGAACTAGGTATTCTAGTAGATCCGTGGTAATAATTTGCACTTCTTCAGCTATCGGTCTTTTGTGGCTCCTCGACATTGTTTTGGTAAGACTGTCAAGATAGTGCTTTCGAGAACCCTCAAATGCCCATCGGATCGATTCTTTATCCATGGGTGCCTTCCCTGCATTTTTGGTGGTTTCAGTACCTCTTACATCCTCCGGACTGGGGCTGGATCTACCACTTTCTTCAGATCCACTATCACTCCCAGACCTACTGCTAGATGACCCACTCTCCTTTTCAGACTGGGAGACTTGGGTGTTTTTTCGTTTGGATAGCCTAGTTTGGTAAGTCGGGGCTTCAACTGCTTCTTCTTCGCTAATCGATTCATCTATTAGGGTCCGAGTGGTAGCGGTTATTTCTTTCCTCTTTTGTGCTTGACCGTGAGATGGTTGTTGTTTGGGGGCCATGTACCTGCACGTGAACAAGTTCAAACACATGAGAACAGTAAAGCACTCAACTATCACCACTGTCTCAGAGTGACGGTTTGGGTGACGGACCGTCACACCGGCCGTCACTTTAAGACCGTGAACTATTTATTGTTGACGGTTTGGATGATGGGCATTCACGTGTGTGACGGGCCGTCATTCCAACCGTCACTTTAAGACAGCGTGTTTTACTTTCTTTGAGGCATTTCCTCGAACACCTTGTGCTCTATTCGGGGTTTTCCCATTCTTTATGGGATTTGGTTTCACAAAGTCACCACCCATCATGTATTTAATCTCATGGGTTACTCAAGACTTCACCCATGTCAAGTTTTACGATTTCAAACAACAACACAATTCATACCCAACAACATTTACATTATCACCATTTCACACATATACAAACCCAACAATTTCCTTCGGTATTTCTTCATAATGCTACTCAAATAATCCCAACGAGGAAGAGTTTAGAATCATACCTTGATTTTGTTAGTGAGAAGAAAACTTCTATTCCTTTATGATTTACAAGAACTGATGGACAACCCTATTCTTCGACAGGGAATTATTGGTTCTTGCATTTTGGACTAATGGTGAAAGACGATGGGGATGTGGGATTTGCTTGGGGAAGAGAAGATTTTTGTTTTAATGGAGGGTTGGAGCTTGAGAGTAGAATATGAGTGGGAAGATGATGAATATGATTTAATATATTAAGGCGGGTCGGGTTGGTTTTGGGTCGGGGTACCAAAAGATTTAAAACTTACATGATGTGGTGGCCGAAGTGACGGTCCGTCAATAATCTGGCGGTCTGTCACTTGGTGCGTCTTATATAAACAGTGATCCCTTGTGAGTGCCTAGGTGATGGCCTAGAATGACGGTCCACCAAAGCTATGACGGTCCGTCACTCTTACCGTCACACCAAACAGTGGGGATAAATATTTTTCCACTTGTGACGGTTTGTGTGACGGTCCATCGTATAGTTGACGACCCACCAACAAGAACCGTCACTCGTAGACAGAACATGCTGTTACTTCCACCTTTTTGTACCTGCACACCTAACGCACAAATTAACCAATTCTAACAAATAAAAAATTTCTAAGATCATGATACAACAAAAATTCATGGGTTGCCTCCCATACAACGCCTGATTTAACATCGCGGCACGACGCGGGTGTCTTGATTACTCAGACTTCATCAAGATACACCAGAGACAGAACATGTACCTCCTTCGGGAGGCCCAGATATTGATTTACCCTCTGCCCATTGGCTTTGAACAACTCACCATCCTTATTTACGATTTCAACCACACCGGATGGAAAGACTTGGTGTACTTTGAATGGTCCGAACCATTTGGATTTTAGTTTCCCGGGAAATAATTTGAACCTAGAGTTGAACAACAATACCAAGTCCCCAACGTTGAACTCCCTTTTCTTAATTTTTTATTCATGGTATAGCTTTATTCGTTCCTTGTAGAAAGCGGATCTCTCATATGCTTGCAATCGGAACTCGTCCATCTCATTCAATTGTTCCAACCTTAGTTCCGATGCCTCTCTCCAACTGAGATTTAACTTTTTGAGCGCTCAAAGGGCTTTGTGCTCAAGTTCCACGGGCAAGTGACAAGCTTTACATAAAACAAATTGGTAAGGAGACATACCTATTGGCATCTTAAACGCTGTTCGGTATGCCCAGAGTGCGTCATCCAGCTTTCTTGCCCAATCTCGCTGGTTCACATTCACACACTTTGCCAATATCTCTTTAATTTCACGGTTCGACACTTTGACTTGCCCAATGGTTTGGGGGTGATAAGGTGTGGCTACCTTGTGTTGCTTCACCCCATATTTTGCTAGAGCAGCCCGGAACACCTTATTCCAAAAATGTGAACCTCCATCACTTATGATTGTGCGAGGGTTGCCAAACCAAGCAAAGATGTTTCTTTTTAGAAATGCCATCACACTTCTCCCTTCGTTATCGGCCAAAGCAGCTGCCTCTACCCACTTTGAGACATAATCCACCGCTACCAAGATGTAATAGTTCCCATAAGAGCTGTCAAAAGGGCCCATGAAATCTATTCCCCATACGTCGAACAACTCAACCTCCAAAATAGTGGACATGGGCAACTCTTGTCGGCAAGAGATTGCGCCTCTTCGTTGGCATTGATCACAGATCTTGGCAAATTCATATGAATCTTTTTGGATTGTCGGACAATAATAACCACACTGTAAGATTTTTCGGGCAGTTCGATTACCCGCATGATATCCTCCAACTGGGGACGAATGACAAGCTTGAAAGATGCTTGTCGTTTCCACTTCCGGTACACATCTCCTCACTATGTTGTCAGCACACAACCGGAACAAATATGGCTCATCCCAGAAAAACTTACTTGCATCATGGAGATATTTCTTTTTCTGGTGGAAGTTCAAATCTTCCGGAATCATGTCACTCACCACATAATTTGCAAAATCAGCGTACCAAGGCACCATATCAAGTGACGCAGCCATCACCTGCTCATCCGGGAATGCATCACCAATCTCCGGTTCATCTACTACATTCTCTTCCCTCTCAAGCCTGGACAGATGATCCGCTACCTGGTTTTCACACCCTTTCCGATCTTTGACTTCAAAGTCAAATTCCTGCAACAATAGCACCATCGGATTAGTCGTGGTTTTGCATCCTTTTTGGTTATTAAATACCTCAAGGCTGCATGATCTGTGTGCACCACCACTTTTGTACCAAGTAAGTACGCTCTGAATTTCTCAAAAGCATATACACAAGCCAGCAACTCCTGTTCTGTCACTGTGTAGTTCTTTTGCGCCCCATTCAATGCTTTACTAGCATAATAAATGGGGTGAAAAAGTTTTTCTCGCTTCTGTCCCAGAACAGCTCCAAGTGCAACACCACTCGCATCGCACATTACTTTAAAGGGTTTGGACCAATCCGGGGCAATTATAATAGGAGCATCCACTAACTTTTCTTTTAGGCACTCAAACACCCTTAAACAATCAGCATCAAATACAAACTTAGTCTCCTTTTCAAGAAACCTACACAATGGGGTAGCAATCTTAGAGAAATCTTTAATGAATCTTCGGTAGAATCTGGCATGACCAAGAAAGCTCCTCACACCCTTTACTTAAATGAGTGGAGGTAGTTTCTCGATGACTTCTATATTGGCTCTATCCACCTCTAGACCTCTCATAGATATTTTGTGCCCTAATACAATGCCTTCTTTCACCATGAAATGTCATTTCCATCCAATTCAGCACGAGGTTTGACTCTTCACACCTTTGCAATGCTTAACCCAGATTAGTCAAGCAATTATCAAATGCATCACCCACTACCGAAAAGTCATCCATGAAGACTTCCAATGTGTTCTCCACCAAATCAGAAAAGATAGACATCATGCATCTTTGGAATATTGCAGGAGCATTGCAAAGACCAAAGGGCATGCGTCTAAAAGCAAACGTACCGTAGGGACAGGTGAAAGTGGTTTTCTCCTGATCTTCCGAGGCGATAGATATTTGGTTGTACCCCGAATATCCATCTAAAAAGCAGTACCAACCCCTGCCAGCTAATCTATCCAGCATCTTATCCATAAAGGGCATGGGGAAATGATCACGGAGAGTCTAGGAGTTTAGCTTCCGGTAATCCATATAGACTCGCCACCCCGTGACAGGTCTTAATGGAATCAGCTCATTTTTGTCATTTGCTACCACAGTCATTCCTCCCTTCTTAGGAACACATTGCATTGGGCTTACCCATTTGCTATCAGAAATTGGGTAAACCACTCCAGCATCGAGCCATTTGATGATCTCTTTCTTCATCACCTCTTGCATTGGCGGGTTCAGTCTCCGCTGGTGTTCGGTTGTGGGAGTGCAATTTTCTTCTAACTGTATCTTATGAGTACAAATACCTGGTGGGATGACAATAATATTTGCAATGGTCCAGCCGATTGCTCTCTTGTGTCTCCTCAGTGTGGATAGTAAAGTTTCAACTTGAGATTGCACAAGGTCTGTCACAATGATTACAAGTAAGGTGTCTTTGTCACCTAAAAATGCATACTTCAGATGGCCTGGCAACTCTTTCAACTCTAATACCGGTGCTTCCTCAATAGAAGGCTTTGCAGGAGGTGTCGGTCTGTTCTTTAAATCGAGATCTAATTTCTTTGGGGCGTAACAATATGACCCCATTCCAACCACATCATTTACAATTTCTTCATAATCTTCGATGTCATCATCATCGAAGTTCATCATGACTGCTGCCAATGTCTCCACAGTAAGTCTCTCTTCAACAGAAACAATCACATCAGATTCGGCAACAACATCAAAAACCGAGATGACGTTCATGTCCCTCGGTTGCCTCATTGACTTGCACACATTAAACTTCACTACTTCATCGTTTAACCTTAAAGTCAACTCGTTGCTCTCCATATCTACTAATACTCTTCCGGTTGCCAAGAAGGGTCGTCCCAAAATAATAGGGACTTCAAAGTCCACTTCGCAGTCCAAAATCACGAAGTCTGCCGGAAATATGAACTTCCCCACCTTCACAAGCACATCATACAAAATACCCACCGGGCGTTTAACTGATCTATCAGCCATCAACAGTCTCATAGTTGTCGATTTGGGAGCTCCTAAGCCCAACTGCCGGTAGATGGCTAACGGCATCAAGTTTATGCTAGCCCCCAAGTCACAAAGAGTTTTTGCAAAGTTAAACTCCCCTATGGTGCAACGAATAGTGAACGCACCCGGGTCTTCTTTCTTTTGGACTAGCGACCTTGATGAAATGGCGCTACAATGGTGGAGGTTGTCTTCCGGTTCAAAACTTACCGACCTCTTCTTTGTGATCAAGTCCTTCATGAACTTGGCATAACCGGGCATTTGTTCAAGTGTATCCACCAGAGGGATGTTCACTGATATCTGCTTGAGCATGGTCAAGAAATTCAGGAACTTGCTATCTTCCCCTTTCTTCTTCAACCGTTGTGGGAAAGGAGGTGGTGGCCGAGGCATCATAGTTGGAAATTTTTCAACTTCCTTGCTTTTATCCGTGAGCACTTGAGTAGCATCTTCTACCACACCGGGTTCTTCCACAGATAATCTCACACCCTCATCGACCATATTTTCAGCATCTACTAACTCATCTTCCTCAGCAACATTACCTTTTTGAGCCTGAATTACCGGATGTGATTCCGATAATGTCTTACCGCTTCTGGTGGTGATTGCCATACAATTTCCGTTATTTCTACGGTTTTGAATGGTGTCACTCGGCAATGTCCTAGCTTTCCTTTGATTTAGAGACGCTGAGACTTGACCCATTTGTTGCTCTAGCTTCTTGATTGAGGTGGAATGAGAATTCACTAACTCACTCATTGATGATAATTTAGATTTCATTTCCTTGACTCCGGAGTCAGTAGATTCCACCTTCAACAACATCTTTGCCATCATATTCTCTAACTTGGATGTCCCTGTCTCATTGGTAGTTCTTTCTCGGTTACCAGGTGGTACGTACAACCCAACTCTATCAGTTTTATTCATCCAGTTCCCCTGATCACAATCTCTGTATCCAGCTTTTTCATAGTAGTTGTCCTTCTGATAGTTCCGACCTTGGTTTCCCTGGCCATAGGCCTGGAAACCCCCCAAATAGTTTGCCTCCTCATCAGACTCGAACTCTTCTACTCTACCTTGGGAACCCACAACTTTCACTTTTTCCATGTCTCCTGACAACAAATGTTTTGTCAGTAGGTCCATTTGCGTTTTCAGATGGGCCATATCTTGATCCCGCTCTTCCTCTTTCCTGCGGTGTTCTGCTGACATACCGACTGCATGAGTGCTAGCAGCCATCTCTGTGTCCCGTGTATACCATGCCCTGTTGGTTTTAGTGAGTCGGTCCAAAATAGCTGTGGCATCTATAAAGGTGAGACCCATAAACGCTCCACCTGCTGCATTATCCAGTATCGTCTTGGTAGCGGAATTTAGTGCCCTGTAGAATGTCTGCATCAGGAAATTGTCGGTCAACTGATTGTTCGGGCATTATGTCAGCTTCTTCTTGAACCGCAACCACGTCTCATGTAAAGCCTCATGAGGTTGTTATTTGAAATTGCTAATTTCATCCTTCAACTGTATCATCCTAGAGGGAGGAAAGAACCTTTCTAGGAAAGCTCCTTTCAACTCTCCCTAGGTTGTGATAGAGTCGGGGGTTAGCTCTGTCAACCATAACGCTGCCTCATCAGACAAAGACAATGGAAACAGCCTGAGTCAGATCGCGGTCTGACTTACTCCAGGCAATTTGAATGACTTGCAGATACCCACAAAATTCATCAGGTGTCGGTTTGGATCATCACCAGCCATACCACGGAACAATCCATTTAAGTTCAACTGCTGGAGCATTGTGCTAGTAATGTTGAACTTGGCCCCGGGCGCTAGTGGAGGAAGAACAATGGCGCCCGTAGCACCAACTCCATCTAATGCAATATCATCCTCTATATCCTCAACATTCAAGTGATGTTGATCCTGTTGAGCTTGCTGTTCTGCAGCGAGCCTTGCTGCCTCCTGCTGTTGTACATTCATGGTTTGCCTTAGTGTTCTTGCGAGCTCGGGGTCGTAGGGTAATATTGGTTCACCCGAGCTTCGGGTACTTGGCATGCACAACTCAGTACCCTGTAAGAAATAAAAACAACAAATATAAAAAATCAGGAAATATGACTAAGAGTCAAAAACACACCGGACTTAATAAACAACCGTACTCCCTGGCAACGGCGCCAAAATTTGATACGCCCAAATTACAACTCCAATTACGAAGCGTAAGCGGTCATCGTCAAATATTGAACCCAACAGAGGTTGGGGTCGATCCCACAGGGAATAAAGTGCAAATTAAATCGTTAGTGAGTTAGTTGATTAGTAGTCAATAGTTTCCGGTAAATTGGGGGGTTTCTGTGATCAATATTTGAACAATGCAAGTAACTAATTGCGAGTTTCAACGAGTATTAATCAATATGAGAATGAACTAGGAATGTGTTTACCATGGCGTCGTAATAATTTTGATTCAAAGATTAACTGGGTTCTTTCTATATGCATATCACGATGTGATTGACTTGATGGTATCATCTAAACATTTCTCAACCAAATAGACGAATTTCCTTTTCAATTCTCTCGAACTTTAAAAGGTGAACTTTCTTATTTCAATCCTAAACATCGAGTAGATTAATCTAGTTACAACATTAATCATAAGACGAGAGTTGGTAGTCTCGAATCCTCGTAGTTAATCAAATTTCCCGGTTTTAATCTCTTTGTTCAAGCAAATCAAACCTAGGTATGTGCTAATGTTTGCAACCATTAGAAAACGTAAATAATGAATGATTAACCACGTGACAACATATAAATTTAACCCAACGCTACCCGGAATCTACATTGTGACTCTTGCCATGGATCCCACAACCCTAGTTGTGGGGAGTTTAGCCACTCGTGCTAGCAAAGCGAAGTAAAGAAATACTAGTATTCATATAAGAAGAAGGAATTCTTACAATAGAAAATTAATACTTTACTTTGAACTTTGTAGAATCCCAACACCAATGGTGAAAATCCCAAGAACAATGGAAGAAAAGGAAAAAAAACGAGTTTGTATCGTGTTTTCTCCTCCCAAAACTCATTCAAAACGTCTGACAAATATTAGTTAATGAATAATATAAAATAACCCTAACACTGGGTATTTATACTAGTCCAAGAAATAAAGTCCAAAAATAGAATTTTCGGAGTCCTGCTTCACGTTGACAGGTCGCTTGACGGACCGTCACCCATGCGACTGGCCGTCCCTCCAAGCCGTCGCCACTATCCAGTGCATGCTATCCTTTAGATCTAACTTGATGGCTTGGCTGACGGGCAGTCACGGGTGTGACGGGCCGTCACGCCAACCGTCGCCACTATCCAGTGCATGCTCTCTTTGAGCTCCAACTTGACGCTTGCCTGATGGTCAGTCACAGGTGTGATGGGCCATCACGCCAACCGTCGCCACTATCCAGTGCCTCCTTTAGCTGCTGCCAGGTTTTGTGGCTCCCCTGACGGTCAGTCACCTGTGTGACGAGCCGTCAGGCCCTCCGTCAAGCCCAACCCAAGTTACTTAGCTTGAGGGTTTTTCACTTCCTTTTTATCCTTGTCTCCATGTCCTGCAAATACAACATAAAAACCTCAAAAACCACAAAAGTTTCTTGAAAACTCACGAGTATTCTTAGTTAAAGGCATCAAATGTGCCGTAGAATCCCGACACATCAGATATGCGGAAAACTAGCTTAACACAAGACACCTAAACACATCCTTACCCGGATTTTCCTAGACTATACCTCACTCCAGAACCAGCCGAGGCTAGCCTAGCCCAGAATTTCAAACTCTCAAACCTCTCTAACACTTGGCACGATTGGACTACCCGTAACGACAGACTCGGTCATTACAACAGATACCAATTTACCCATCGTTTGTCCCTGAACGATCTGTACGGCGGAGGGAGAGAATAAGCCTGCCCCTCAATCTTATTGTTCTACCATGACAGCATAAATATAACCTTATGCAAAGCACCAAAAACCTCCCAATCCCTTGGTATACCCAACTCAGCCAAAATTTAACGCACCTCCACTCTATCAAGGAATTCCTTGATTCGAGTTGCACAGGGCAACTAGATTACCCCTCCCCGAGGGTACAAAAAATTCAGAGCCTCATCAAAACACCGGAGCAGAATAAAAACTCAACGAACTAACCTAAACAATTTCCATGCCAAGGGAACTAGATCCCACCACGGCGACCCCTTTCCCGCTATACTCGGAGTTCCACAAACCCGAACTCCATCCTAGCCTGAGATTTTGTCAACTCTCACCTTAGGGGTAACTCTACCTGGGCACTTACACCCTAGTCGAGGCTAAAACTGGTACACCCCTACCTTTCAAAGAGCAGTAAAACTGGGTATTATCCTGGTCAAAAAGAGAGACAAAATTCTAAAGAAACCAGTTTAATAACCCCATTCTTTCGATTGACCCTACCACTAAGGATCATCAACAATAAACCGGTCAATAATCACCCTCATACCCTGTGAAGAGTGTCCAACACTACTCAGTCAACTACGGGTTATCTTACCAAATTCTACATGGGAGACTATACCCACCAATGGTCAATCACAACCTCACCAATACCCCGGACTACCATGTCTACCCTTTTCTTTTAATCGTGCATGGATGCTAAATTTCAGGCCAAATGCCTTATATGCATACTATATTAGTCCTGTAAACTATTTCCTTGTTTCACATAGCAGCTCGTAACGTAACCATTTCCCTTAGATGCCTCGACAATAACATGACAAACCAGGGAAAGCAGGGCAGGCATTCTGCCTCGCGCCCTTCCGCGGTAGCAGTAAAAATCCCACTATAGCAGTCCCAACAGTAACTGCACTGGAAATTTTATTTCCAGCTAAAAGAACTCATTCCCTTTCCCAGCTACCACTGTATAAACCTGTAAATCCCACCATGGTCTTAACCACCCTCAAGAACATTCCTGGCATTATTGCATCGAAAATCAACATGATACCTCATGAAATGAAATAAATCACAACAACATGTGATTCCCGACAATATATGCCCGCCATTACATACTAATGACTCCCTTGTTCCCTTGGTTCCCAACCAAGTCCTGATTGTCCTGAAACCAGAGCTTCCCGACATGGACAATCCTTTTTTGTTCCCTTACTATCTATACCAATGATAAGTCAATACTGGAATGTAAATGCAAACCATTCCAATTGGGGCCTACCACAATTTATATCTAAGGAAAATCACAAACCTTTAAGTCAGAATATTTTTTTACTGAAGTCATGATCAGGGGTTATCACAAATGAAAATTTCCTTACCGAAATCCCCGCTATCAAGCAATGATAACCCTTTTTTCCCCCTGGTTCCCAACCAAGTCCCGACTGTCCTGAAACCGAAGCTTCCCTACAGTCATAAATCCTTTTTCCCTCACCATCTTACCAATGATGAGTCCTTTCTCATAAGTAATATTAAATTTTACTCTGCACACATAGCATTTTATCACCAACCAAATCATACCAATTTAATTTATGATGACCTTTAGACCCACAATTTCATAGTAAGGCAACCAATCACATACCAATCACTTGAATTACAAAACAAGAACTCATTCAATTATTAACACATAACCAAGTTAAAACTCCTTGCCAACCACAAATTTCAAAGTAACTCAAGTAACTACACACCACACAATCGCGGTCATTCAAATAATGCAATGCAATCACGAGTCTCAAGCTCTAACACTCAATCAAACTAGTTTCATCACCTTTCATTTGCTTCATCGATGACCGTTAGCCGGCCCATCCATCCTTTACATGGCCTCCCTGTCCAGATACCAATTGGAACCTTCCCGGTTCTAATTCCCTTTGCTTGTTTGTCGTACCCGGAGTCCAATGACATCCTTCACCTTGTTGAGATACTAATTGGAATTGAGAGATACCAATTAGACTTAACCCATACAACCAAATAACGAAATGACACGAAAAGGAATGAAAGAAGAGAAGTGTTTCCTAGAATTCTTTATAGCTTCCCTAGGATTAGATATAGACGTCTACACACCAATCCGTGGGACTGTACTCGACATTTTTCTCTTGTACTTGGAAACCGTTAACCAACTCTCTGATACAATCTATCACGACCCAACCTACTGGGCTGTGTGGGTGCCTACTATAACAACCTAGATAGACGAACCCTTACCACCCGTCCAAAAGGTAACATGCGAAATTAAAGCAAACCATAAATTTAAGCCATCTTTATAGATAACTGAAATCCTTTCTTTACAAAAATCCTATTCAGAAAGAGGCTACATAAGAAATTGAAAAAAATATTTACAATATTTTAAAAACACCCTTCCCTAGGATCAAGTCTAAATAGGTACAAGAGATACTACAAGATGACACAAGAGATAAAAGACCCAACTTCCGCCATGGAAACAAGGACAGAAGTTTATTGGAGATCCAGTCGCCGTGAACCTATGAAACATCACCAACCTGCAACCAGACTATACACAAAGGTATAGCAAGAGTAGAGTCAAGACAAACACACGTACTGGTAGGCATCATCGGTCGACCCAAATCCCCTTCTACCATCATATCAGAAGAACAAGGAAATAAATGACTGAAATCAAATAACTTGTTTCCCACCCCCTACGTTCTTCCTAAGCCTTACCTTATCCCAGACTTCCCAAGTCACCTTACCCTTAACTTCCCAAGTCACCTTTAACCTTTACCCCAGTCAACTACCTTCACTAAATACCCGAACTAAATTTTTGCCCACTACCTAACTAAACCACTTATACCCAAGTATTTCCAGCCATTTTTCGGACTTCCCCGGACCGCTAGGATAGCTTTACCACTTTGTTATATTAACTAATAATCACACCCAGACTCTCAGTCTTCCTCTGTATTTACCAACCACCATTGACACCTTCAATGACAACCATGGAGCTACATCTAAATTCTTTCTTAGATCACATAACCCAGACCCTCCAAGGGTCCTCTATCCACACCTAAGTGTTCAACAGGCTTCCCCGGTCTTCACCAAGACCCACCCTTACCTTATTAACTAGGATAATTCATGACCGCCATTATTACACTTAATGACATTGATTTATGAGCACATAACTTCTTCTAAAAAGTCCAGACCCACTCAGATCCCCCTCACACATCTAGTGTTAACATGACAAACCCAGTCTACCCCAAGACCAACTAATAACATAATATAGCAACTCGTCCTACACCAAGACTAACTCACGATATACTACAACAACCCGGCCTACACCAAGACCAAACCCAATACTATAACATAGCAACCCAGCCTACAGAAAGACCAAACTAATAATATAACATAGCAACACGGACTACACGAAGACCAAATTAATAATATGTTATAACAACCCAGCCTACACCAAGACCAAATTAATAATATATTATAACAACCCGGCCTACACCAAGACCAAACTAATAATATGTTATAACAACCCAGTCTACACCAAGACCAAACTAAATAGATATAACAGGATTCCCAGTGACTCAAGGACCACCAATAATTATTACATTTTCAATAAGACAGCCCGGTCCACTCATGGAACTAATAACAGTTATTATACTCAGTAAAATAATCTGGTCCACTCACAAAATCAGTATCAGTCAATGCAATACAATAATTACAATGCAATGTGCAATAAAGAAAACCCGTACCAGGCGTGGAACCCAAGCCAACCGAATAGTAACCTGTACTAGGTGTGGTACCCGAGCCAACCGTATAGTAACCTGTACCAGGCGTGGTACCCGAGCCAACTGTATAGTAACCTGTACCAGGGGTGGTACCCGAGCCAACTGAATGTCAATAACCACAGTCAATAGATGAACACACACAACTTGTAAAACTAACAAGTAAACTCCGTTCAACACATACTGTAAACAGTAACCTAGACAATCCACACAACTTTCCTAAGAAATGTAAAGCATACAATCACTTAGACATGAGTACATGAATATACAACATTAACAGTAAATCATAAGCCATCACCTACCTCTTTCTGGGAAAAACTACGAACTATCAATTCCCGTCCAAAGACTATTCCCCAGTTCACCCTTTTTATTTGATAAACATTCAAACATGTGACACGCTTCCCTTTTCTAACCTTAGCAAGACCGTCGTTAAGCCTCAACCGATAAACATTCTTGAAACTCCACCTAGGGGCTTCCTATTCCTGTTTCTCATGCTCCCAAGCACTTTCCCGGTTCCCCGAACCTTTCTGACACGATAGTCCCTCAACCCATCATTTTATCAAGACAATATGAATAAGTTGAACATATAATACCATTCACAAGACCAGCCATTCTGTACATCCTAGAAACAACACAACCAATCCTGAATCTGCCAGACTCCATTCCCGGAGGCCTAAAACATGGATTCTCTATTTCTACTATACAACAAGTACAGAAAGTAAACAGGTTTAACTACTCATGAAAACCTAGCCTACCTGGGCGCCAAGCAGCTGCAACCATTCATTTTTGGCTTTATGGAGGCATTCCTGGCAGTCCTGCAGGACCGGATCCGTGGTTTTGCATCCTTTTTATCGGAATTCCTTTCTCGTTCTTGGTTTAAAAATAACACACAGTACATACAATTAACACACAAGGTCTGCACATTAACTGGACTATACCAAATCCCTAAACCCAAGGCCACCCATGATCATCCCACTCTTTTCTCGGGCTTTCCACCATTAAATCTCCTAGTTCTATCATTTTTTACGGATAAAATAGAGAATTTAACAACCTATGATCATAATAACATACTATTAACAATACGCAAGAACATACATGCTTGAAATCCCCTTCATTCCTCAAATTCCACCATCCCTAGGTCATTCCAACCATTCTCCAATTTCCCTCCTAGCAATTCTACCAAATAGGAAACGTATTACAGAGTTTGGGGAAACGAAAGCCTTACCTTAGGGAAGATTTTGACGGAAAAATGAGGAAAAATGCTTGGAATCGCCTAGCCATTCTCACAAAAAAACTGATGTTTTGGGGAATGTTTCAGTATTAAAACCCCATCAGCCCACTATAGCAGTCCACGCTCTGCTATAGCGGTCCCTCTATAGTTGTAGGTTGCCGCTATAGCGATCTTAAGTGGGTTGACCGCCCCTTGACAATCGTTATAGCGGTAATTTCTACCGCTATAGCGATGGGTAGTATCGCACTTGACCGCGCTCATCAAAGAAAAAATGACCAGAAATCTGCCAGTTTTGGCCATTTTGCAACACACTTGCTTCTCCCGATAACCTGAAGCAACCCTTTCACGTCAAACGCGATTCTGGGAGTTCTACTAACCCAAATATGATTCCGAAAAGTCCCCCAGACTCCTCTATGTCTTGGCTACGCGGAATAATATCTTAACACAAGACACCTAAGCACATCCTTACCTGGATTTCCCTAGACTCTACCTTGCTCCAGAACCAGCCGAGGCTAGCGTAGCACAGAATTTCAAACTCCCAAACCCGGAGTTTTCTAACTCTAACACTTGGCATGATTGGACTATCCGTAACGACGGACCCGGTCGTTCCAACAGATACCAATTTACCCATTGTTTATCCCTGAATGATCTCTACGGCGGAGGGAGAGACCTAGGATAATATGGGTGAAAACCCTTCTAAAAGTAGTCAAAATGACTTCACTTAATACATAATAGGGTGGGAAATGACCAAATGACCCTTTGTTTTAATTAAAAAGAAGCTGGAATTTTGGTCATCTTCAGTGTCCACGAGTGGAGTCTACGACTCGTAGACTTTTCCATGACTCGTGGACTACTAGTCGTGGAAGCTGCCTGAAAATCAACCTGCATAAGGCATTCTATGGTTCAACAGGATGACTCGTAGAAACTTCCACGAGTCGTGGAATCCAGTCGTGGAACTCAGGATAAGAAGTCAGTCTACCGAAGACTTTCCACGAGTCAACAAGATGACTCATGGAAGCTTCCACGAGCCGTAGGGTCGAGTCGTGGAAGTCAGGAAAATGCTTGGCCTTTGATGGAGTTCCAAGAGTCGTGGAAGTGACTCGTGGAAGTCAGTACTGAAGCTGGTATGCAGGGCTGGGATCACGAGTCCCTTCCACGACTCATGGTCCCTAAAACTTGGATTTTTCTGAAGTTTTTAACTTAGATAACTGGGTACGTGTAGGGGGTATTACAGATCTAGTCAAAACAGTTACAAGAGCTACTACAAGATGACACATGATATAAAAGACCCAACTTCCGCCATGGAAATGAGGACAGATGTTTTCTTGAGATCCCATCGCCGTGAAACTATGAAACATCACCAACCTACAACCAGACTATACCCGAAGGGTATAGCAAGAGTAGAATCAGTACAAGCACACATACTAGTAGGCATCATCGGTCGACCTGAATACCCTCTTACCATCATATAAGAAGAACAGGGAAATAATGACTGAAATCAAATAACTTGGTTCCCACCCCCCACTTTTTTCCTAATCCTTACCTTATCCCAGACATCCCAAGTCACTTTACCCTTGACTTCCCAAGTCACCTTTAACCTTTACCCCAGTCAACTATCTTGACTAAATACCCGGACTAATTCCGTCCCACTGCCCAACCAAACCACTTATACCCAAGTATTTCCTGCCATTTTCCAGACATCCCCGGACCCCTAGGACAACTTTACCACCTGGTTATATTAACCAATAATCACAACCATATTATCAGTCTTCCTCTGTATTTACCAACCATCATTGACACTTTCAATGACTACCATGGAGCTACATCTAAATCCTTTCTTAGATCACATAACCCGGACCCTCCAAGGGTCCTCCAACCACACCTAAGTGTTCAACAGGCTGCCCCGGTCTTCACAAAGACCCACCCTTAGCTTATTAACGAGGATAATTCATTACCGTCATTATTATACTTAATGACATTAATTTATGAGCACATAACTTCTTTTAAATAGTCCGGACCCACCCGAATTCTCGTCACACATCTAGTGTTAACATGACAAATCCGGTCTACCCCAAGACCAACAAATAACATAATATAGCAACATAATATAGTAACCCGGCCTACACCAAGACCAACTCATGATATACCACAACAACCCGGCCTACACAAAGACAAAGACCAAACCCAGTACTATAACATAGCAACCCGGCCTAGACCAAGACAAAACTAATAATATAACATAGCAACCTGGCCTACACCAAGACCAAATTAATAATATGTTATAACAAGTCGCCCTACACCAAGACCAAATTTATAATATACTGTAACAACCCGGCCTACACCAAGACCAAACTAATAATATGTTATAACAACCCAATCTACACCAACACCAAACTAAATAGATATAAAAGGATTCCCGGTCACTCAAGGACCACCAACAATCATCACATTTTCAATGAGATAGCCCGGTCCACTCACGGAACCAATAACAGTTATTTCACTCATTAAAATAACTCGGTCCACTCACGAAACCAATATCAGTCAATGCAATACAATAATCACAATGCAATGTGCAATAAACAAAACCCATACCAGGCATGGTACCCAAGCCAACTATATAGTAACTTGTACCAGGCGTGGTACCCGAGCCAACTGTATAGTAACCAATACCAGGCATGGTACCCCATCCATCCGAATGTCAATAACCACAGACAATAGATGAACACACACAACTTGTAAAACCAACAAGTAAACACCGTTCAACACAGACTGTAAACAGGAACCTAGACATTCCACACAACTTTTCTAAGCTATGTAAAGCATACAATCACTTAGACATGAGTAAATGAATATACAACATTCACAGGAAATCAAAAGCCATCACCTACCCCTTTTCGGGTACAACTACGAACCATCAGTTCCCATCAAAAGACTATTCCTCGGTTCACCATTTTTATTTGATAAACATTCAAGCATGCGACACGCTTCCCTTTTCTAACCTTAGCAAGACCGTCGCTAAGCCTCAAGCAATAAAAATTCTTAAAACCCCACCTAGGATCTTCCTATTCCCGTTTCCCGTGCTCCCAAGCACTTTCCCGATTCCCCGAACCTTTCTGACATGCTAGTCCCTCAACCCATCATTTTATCAAGACAATAAGAATAAGTTGAACACATAATACCATTCACAGGACCAGACATTCCGTACATCCTAGAAATAACACAACCAATCCCGAATAAGCCAGACTCCGTGCTCAGAGGCCTAAAACATGGATTCTGCATTTCTACTGTACAACAAGTACGGAAAGTAAACAGGTCTAACTACTCATTTAAACCTAGCTTATCCGGGCACCAAGCAGCTGCAATTGTGCATTTCTGGCTCCTTGGAGGCATTCCTAGTGGTCCTGTAGGCCCGAATCCGTGGTTTCGCATCCTTTTTACCTGAATTCCTTTCTTGTTCTTGGTCTAAAAATAACACACAGTACATACAATTAACACATAGTGCCTGCACATTACCCGGACTATACCAAATACCCAAACCCTAGGCCACCCATGATCATCCCACCCTTTTCCCGGGCTTTCCACCGTTAGATCTCCTAGTTCTACCATTTTTTACAGATAAAATAGAGAATTTAACAACCTATGATCATAGTAACATACTATTAACAATACCCAAGAACATACATGCTTGGAATCCCCTTCTTTCCCCAAATTCCACCATCCCTAGGTCATTCCAACCCTTACCCAATTTCCCTCCTAGCAATTCTACCGCATAGGAAACGTAATACAGAGTTTGGGGAATGAAAGCCTTACCTTAGGGAGGATTTTGATGGAAGAATGAGTAAAAATGCCTAGAATCGCCTAACCATTCTCCCAAAATGAACTTGTGAAAAACTGATGTTTTGGGGAATGTTTCTGCATTAAAACCCCGACGGCCTGCTATAGTAGTCCCCTCTCCGCTATAGCAGTCCCGCTATAGCGGTCTTAAGTATATTGACTGCCCCTTGACCGCTGCTATAGCGGTAATTTCCACCGCTATAGAGGTGGATGCTATCACACCTGACCACGCTCGTCATGGACAGAATGTCCATAAATCAGCCAGTTTTGGAAATTTTGCAAAAAACTTGCTTCTCCCAAAGAACTAAAGCAACCCTTTCACGTCAAACGCGATTCCGGGAGTTCTACTAACCCAAATACGATTCTGAAAAGTCCCCCAGACTACTTTATGTCTGGGCTACGCGGAAAACTAGCTTAACATAAGACACCTAAACACATCCTTACCCGGATTTCCCTAGACTGTACCTCACTCCATAACCAGCCGAGGCTAGCCTAGCCCAGAATTTCAAACTCCCAAACCTGGAGTTTTCTAACTCTAACACTTGGCACGATTGGACTACCCATAACGACGGACTCGGTTGTTACAACAGATACCAATTTACCCATCGTTTGTCCCTGAACGATCTGTACGGCGGAGGGAGAGAATAAGCCTGCCCCTCAATCTTATTGTTCTACCATGACAGCATAAATATAACCTTATGCAAAGCACCAAAAACCTCCCAATCCCTTGGTATACCCAACTCAGCCAAAATTTAACGCACCTCCACTCTATCAAGGAATTCCTTGATTCGAGTTGCACAGGGCAACTAGATTACCCCTCCCCGAGGGTACAAAAAATTCAGAGCCTCATCAAAACACCGGAGCAGAATAAAAACTCAACGAACTAACCCAAACAATTTCCATGCAAAGGGAACTAGATCCCACCACGGCGACCCCTTTCCCGCTATACTCGGAGTTCCACAAACCCGAACTTCATCCTAGCCTGAGATTTTATCAACTCTCACCTTAGGGGTAACTCTACCTGGGCACTTACACCCTAGTCGAGGCTAAAACTGGTACACCCCTACCTTTCAAAGAGCAGTAAAACTGGGTATTATCCTGGTCAAAAAGAGAGACAAAATTCTAAAGAAACCAATTTAATAACCCCATTCTTTCGATTGACCCTACCACTAAGGATCATCAACAATAAACCGGTCAATAATCACCCTCATACCCTGTGAATAGTGTCCAACACTACTCAGTCAACTACGGGTTATCTTACCAAATTCTACATGGGTGACTATACCCACCAATGGTCAATCACAACCTCACCAATACCCCGGACTACCATGTCTACCCTTTTCTTTTAATCGTGCATGGATGCTAAATTTTAGGCCAAATGCCTTATATGCATACTATATTAGTCCTGTAAACTATTTCCTTGTTTCACATAGCAGCTCGTAACGTAACCATTTCCCTTAGATGCCTCGACAATAACATGACAAACCAGGGAAAGCAGGGCAGGCATTCTGCCTCGCGCCTTTTCGCGGTAGCAGTAAAAATACCACTATAGCGGTCCCAACAGTAACTGCACTGGAAATTTTATTTCCAGCTAAAAGAACTCATTCCCTTTCCCAGCTACCACTGTCTAAACCTGTAAATCCCACCATGGTCTTAACCACCCTCAAGACCATTCCTGGCATTATTGCATCGCAAATCAACATGATACCTCATGAAATAAAATAAATCACAACAACATGTGCTTCCCGACAATATATGCCCGCCATTACATACTAATGACTCCCTTGTTCCCTTGGTTCCCAACCAAGTCCCGATTGTCCTGAAACCAGAGCTTCCCGACATGGACAATCTCTTTTTGTTCCCTTACTATCTATACCAATGATAAGTCAATACTCGAATGTAAATGCAAACCATTCCAATTGGGGCCTACCACAATTTAAATCTAAGGCAAATCACAAACCTTTAAGTCAGAATAAATTTTTACTGAAGTCATGATCAGGAGTTATGACAAATGAAAATTTCCTTACCGGAATCCCCGCTATCAAGCAATGATAGCCCTTTTTTCCCCCTGGTTCCCAACCAAGTCCTGACTGTCCTGAAACCGAAGCATCCCTAAAGTCGTAAATCCTTTTTCCCTCACCATCTTAACCAATGATGAGTCCTTTCTCAAAAGTAATATTAAATTTTACTCTGCACACATAGCATTTTATCACCAACCAAATCATACCAATTCAATTTATGATGACCTTTAGACCCACAATTTCATAGTAAGGCAACCAATCACATACCAATCACTTGAATTACAAAACAAGAACTCATTCAATTATTAACACATAACCAAGTTAAAACTCCTTGCCAACCACAAATTTCAAAGTAACTCAAGTAACTACACAACACACAATCGCGGTCATTCAAATAATGCAATGCAATCACGAGTCTCAAGCTCTAACACTCAATCAAACTAGTTTCATCACCTTTCATTTGCTTCATGGATGATCGTTAGCCGGCCCATCCATCCTTTACATGGCCTCCCAGGCCAAATACCAATTGGAACCTTCCCGGTTCTAATTTCCCTTGGCTTGTTTGTCGTACCCAGAGTCCAATGAGATCCTTCACCTTGTTGAGATACAAATTGTAATTGGGAGATACCAATTGGAATTGAGAGATACCAATTGGACTCAACCCATACAAGCAAATAACGAAATGACACGAAATGGAATGAAAGAAGAGAAGTGTTTCCTAGAATGCTTTATAGCTTCCCTAGGATTAGATATGGACGTCTACACACCAATCCGCGGGACTCTACTCGACATTTTGCTCTTGTACTCATAAACCAGTAACCTAGGCTCTGATACCATTTGTCACGACCCAAACTACTGGGCTGTGCGAGCGCCTACTATAATAACCTAGATAGACGAACCCTTAACACCCGTCCAAAAGGTAACATGCGAAATTAAAGCAAACCATAAATTTAAGCCATCTTTATACATAACTGAAATCCTTTCTTTACAAAAATTCTATTCATAAAGAGGCTACATAAGAAATTGCAAAAAATCTTTACAATATTTTAAAAACACCCTTCCCTAGGATCAAGTCTAAACAGGTACAGGAGATACTACAAGATGACACAAGAGATAAAATACCCAACTTCCGCCATGGAAACAAGGACAGAAGTTTACTGGAGATCCAGTCGCCGTGAACCTATGAAACATCACCAACCTGCAACCAGACTATACACAAAGGGTATAGCAAGAGTAGAGCCAGTACAAACACACGTACTGGTAGGCATCATCGGTCGACCCAAATCCCCTTCTACCATCATATAAGAAGAACAAGGAAATACATGACTTAAATCAAATAACTTGTTTAACACCCCCACGTTCTTCCTATGACTTACCTTATCCCAGACTTCCCAAGTCACCTTACCCTTGACTTCCCAAGTCACCTTTAACCTTTACCCAGTCAACTACCTTCACTAAATACCTGGACTAAATTTTGGCCCACTACCTAACTAAATCACTTATACCCAAGTATTTCCTGTCATTTTCCGGACTTCCCCGGACCCCTAGGACAGCTTTACCACTTGGTTATGTTAACCAATAATCACACCCAGACTCTCAGTCTTCCTCTGTATTTACCAACCACCATTGACACCTTCAATGACAACCATGGAGCTAAATCTAAATTCTTTCTTAGATCACATAACCCGGACCCTCCAAGGGTCCTCTATCCACACCTAAGTGTTCAACAGGATTCCCCGGTCTTCACCAAGACCCACCCTTAGCTTATTAATTAGGATAATTCATGACCGCCATTATTAAACTTAATGACATTGATTTATGAGCACATAACTTCTTTTAAATAGTCCAGACCCACTCGGATCCCCCTCACACATCTAGTGTTAACATGACAAACCCGGTCTACCCCAAGACCAACTAATAACAGAATATAGCAACCCGTCCTTCACCAAGACCAACTCACGATATACTACAAAAACTCGGCCTTCACCAAGACCAAACTCAATACTATAACATAGCAACCCAGCCTACACAAAGACCAAACTAATAATATAACCTAGCAACCCGGCCTACACCAAGACCAAATTAATAATATGTTATAACAACCCAGCCTACACCAAGACCAAATTAATAATATATTGTAACAACCCAGCCTACACCAAGACCAAACTAATAATATGTTATAACAACCCAGTCTACACCAAGACAAAACTAAATAGATATAACAGGATTCCCAGTGACACAAGGACCACCAATAATTATTACATTTTCAATGAGACAGCCCGGTCCACTCATGGAACCAATAACAGTTATTACACTCAGTAAAATAATCTGGTCCACTCACGAAACCAATATCAGTCAATGCAATACAATAATCACAATGCAATGTGCAAAAATGAAAACCCGTACCAAGCGTGGAACCCAAGCCAACCGAATAGTAACCTGTACTAGGCGTGGTACCCGAGCCAACCGTATAGTAACCTGTACCAGGCGTGGTACCCGAGCCAACTATATAGTAACCTGTTCCAGGGGTGGTACCCAAGCCAACCGAATGTCAATAACCACAGTCAATAGATGAACACACACAACTTGTAAAACTAACAAGTAAACTCTGTTCAACACATACTGTAAACAGTAACCTAGACATTCCACATAACTTTCCTAAGAAATGTAAAGCATACAATCACTTAGACATGAGTACATGAATATACAACATTCACAGTAAATCATAAGCCATCACCTACCTATTTCTGGGAACAACTACGAACCATCAATTCCCGTCCAAAGACTATTCCCCAGTTCACCCTTTTTATTTGATAAACATTCAAGCATGCGACACGCTTCCCTTTTCTAACCTTAGAAAGACCGTCGCTAAGCCTCAATCGATAAAAAATCTTGAAATCCTACCTAGGGGCTTCCTATTCCTGTTTCTCGTGCTCCCATGCACTTTCTCAGTTACCCGAACCTTTCTGACACGATAGTCCCTCAACCCATCATTTTATCAAGATAATATGAATAAGTTGAACACATAATACCATTCACAAGACCAGCCATTCTGTCCATCCTAGAAACAACACAACCAATCCTGAATCTGCCAGACTACGTTCCCGGAGGCCTAAAACATGGATTCTCTATTTCTACTATACAACAAGTACGAAAAGTAAACAGGTCTAACTACTCATGAAAACCTAGCCTACCTGGGCGCCAAGCAGCTGCAACCGTTCATTATTGGCTTCATGGAGGCATTCTTGGCGGTCCTGCAGGACCGGATCCGTGGTTTTGCATCCTTTTTACCGAAATTCCTTTCTCATTCTTGGTAAATAACACACAGTACATACAATTAACACACAAGGTCTGCACATTATCTGGACTATACCAAATCCCTAAACCCCAGGCCACCCATGATCATCCCACTCTTTTCCCGGGCTTTCCACCATTAAATCTCCTAGTTCTATCATTTTTTACGGATAAAATAGAGAATTCAACAACCTATGATCATAATAACATACTATTAACAATACGCAAGAACATACATGCTTGGAATCCCCTTCATTCCTCAAATTCCACCATCCCTAGGTCATTCCATCCATTCTCCAATTTCCCTCCTAGCAATTCTACCACATAGGAAAGGTATTACAAAATTTGGGGAAACGAAAGACTTACCTTAGGGAAGATTTTGACGGAAAAATGAGGAAAAACGCCTGGAATCGCCTAGCCCTTCTCCAAAAAAAACTGATGTTTTGGGGAATGTTTCTGCATTAAAACCCCATCAGCCCACTATAGAAGTCCACGCTCCGCTATAGCCGTCCCGCCATAGCGGTAGGCTGCCGCTATAGCGATCTTAAGTGGGTTGACCGCCCCTTGACCACCGTTGTAGCGGTAATTTCTACCGCTATAGCGGTGGGCAGTATCGCACTTTACCGCGCTCGTCACAGACAAAATGTCCAGAAATCTGCCAGTTTTGGCCATTTTGCAACACACTTGCTTCTCCCGATTACCTTAAGCAACACTTTCACGTCAAACGCGATTCCGGGAGTTCTACTAACCCAAATATGATTCCGAAAAGTCCCCAGACTCCTTTATGTATTGGCTACGTGGAAAACTATCTTAACACAAGACACCTAAGCACATCCTTACCCAGATTTTCCTAGACTCTACCTCACTCCAGAACTAGCCGAGGCTAGCCTAGCCCAGAATTTCAAACTCCCAAACCCCGAGTTTTCTAACTCTAACACTTAGCACGATTGGACTACCAGTAATGACGGACCCAGTCGTTACAACAGATACCAATTTCCCATCATTTTTCCCTGAACAATCTCTACGGCGGAGGGAGAGACCTAGCATAATATGGGTGAAAACCCTTCTAAAAGTAGTCAAAACGACTTCACTTAATACATAATAGGGTGGGAAATAACCAAATGACCCTGGGTTTTAATTAAAAAGAAGCTGGAATTTTGGTCATCTTCAGTGTCCACAAGTGGAGTCTACGACTCGTAGACTTTTCCATGACTCGTAGACCGCTAGTCGTGGAAGTTGCTTGAAAATCAACCTGCATAAGGCATTCGACGGGTCAACAATGACTCGTGGAAACTTCTGCGAGTCATGGAATCTAGTCATCAAACTCAGGCTAAGAAGTCAGTCTACAGAAGACTTTCCACAAGTCAACAAGATGACTCATGGAAGCTTCCACGAGTCGTAGGGTCGAGTCGTGGAAGTCAGGAAAATGCTTGGCCTTTGATGGAGTTCCACGAGTCAACAACACGACTCGTACAAAGTTCCACGAGTCGTGGAAGTGACTCGTGGAAGTCAGTACTGAAGCTGGTATGCAGGGCTGGGATCACGAGTCCCTTCCACAACTCGTGGACTTGACTCATGGTCCCTAAAACTTGGATTTTTCTAAAGTTTTTAACTTAGATAACTGGGTACGTGTAGGGGGTGTTACAGATCTAGTCTAAACAGGTACAAGAGCTACTACAAGATGACACAAGATATAAAAGACCCAACTTCCGCCATGGAAATGAGGACAGATGTTTGCTTGAGATCCCATCGCCGTGAAACTATGAAACGTCACCAACCTACAACCAGACTATACCCAAAGGGTATAGCAAGAGTAGAGTCAGTACAAAGACACGTACTAGTAGGCATTATCGGTCGACCCGAATACCCTCCTACCATCATATAAGAAGAACAGGGAAATAATGACTGAAATCAAATAACTTGGTTCCCACCCCCCACTTTCTTCCTAATCCTTACCTTATCCCAGACATCCCAAGTCACCTTACCCTTGAATTCCCAAGTCACCTTTAACCTTTACCCTAGTAAAATATCTTGACTAAATACCTGGACTAAATCCGTCCCACTGCCCAACCAAACCACTTATACCCAAGTATTTCCTGCCATTTTCCAGACGTCCCCAGACCCCTAGGACAACTTTACCACCTCGTTATATTAACTAATAATCACACCCAGACAATCAGTCTTCCTCTGTATTTACCAACCATCATTGACACTTTCAATGACTACCATGGAGGTACATCTAAATCCTTTCTTAGATCACATAACCCAGACCCTCCAAGGGTCCTCCAACCACACCTAAGTGTTCAACAGGCTACCCCGATCTTCACAAAGACCCACCCTTAGCTTATTAACCAGGATAATTCATGACCGTCATTATTACACTTAATGACATTGATTTATGAGCACATAACTTCTTTTAAATAGTCCGGACCCACCCGAATCCCCATCACACATATAGTGTTAACATGACAAATCTGGTCTACCCCAAGACCAACTAATAACATAATATAGCAACATAATATAGTAACCCGGCCTACACCAATACCAACTTATGATATACTACAACAACCCGGCCTACACAAAGACCAAACCCAATACTATAACATAGCAACCTGGCCTACACCAAGACCAAATTAATAATATGTTATAACAACCTGGCCTACACCAAGACCAAATTAATAATATACTGTAACAACCCGGCCTACACCAAGACCAAACTAATAATATGTTATAAAAACCCGATCTACACCAAGACCAAACTAAATAGATATAAAAGGATTCCCGGTCACTCAAGGACCACCAACAATCATCACATTTTCAATGAGATAGCCCGGTCCACTCACGGAACCAATAATAGTTATTACACTCATTAAAATAACCCGGTCGACTCACTAAACCAATATTAGTCAATACAATACAATAATCACAATGCAATGTGCAATAAACAAAACCCATACTAGGCATGGTACCCAAGCCAACAGAAAAGTAACTTGTACAAGGCGTGGTACCCGAGCCAACCGTATAGTAACCTGTACCAGGCGTGGTACTCGAGCCAACCATATAGTAACTTGTACCAGGCATGGTACCCGAGCCAACCGTATAATAACCACTACCAGGCATGGTAACCGAGCCAACCGAATGTCAATAACCACAGTCAATAGATGAACACACACAACTTGTAAAACCAACAAGTAAACACCGTTCAACACAGACTGTAAACAGGAACCTAGACATTCCACACAACTTTTTTAAGCTATGTAAAGCATACAATCACTTAGACATGAGTAAATGAATATACAACATTCACAGGAAATCAAAAGCCATCACCTACCACTTTTCGGGTACAACTACGAACCATTAATTCCCGTCAAAAGACTATTCCTCGGTTCACTATTTTTATTTAATAATCATTCAAGCATGCGACACGCTTCCCATTTCTATCCTTTGCAAGACCATCGCTAAGCCTCAAGAAATAAATATTCTTAAAACCCCACCTAGGATCTTCCTATTCCCGTTTCCCGTGCTTCCAAGCACTTTCTCGGTTCCCCGAACCTTTCTGACACGCTAGTCCCTCAACCCCTCATTTTATCAACACAATAAGAATAAGTTGAACACATAATACCATTCACTGGACCAGCCATTTTGGACATCCTAGAAACAACACAACCAATCCAAAATCCGCCAGACTCTGTTCCCGTAGGCCTAAAACATGGATTCTCTATTTCTACTATACAACAAGTATGAAAAGTATACAGGTCTAACTACTCATGAAAACCTAGCCTACCTAGGTGCCAAACAGCTGCAACTGTGCATTTCTGGCTCTATAGAGCCATTCCTGGCGGTCCTGCAGGCCCTGATCTGTGTTTTCGCATCCTTTTTACCCCAATTCCTTTCTCATTCTTGGTCAAAAAATAACACACAGTACATATAATTAACACACAAGGCATGCACATTATCCGGACTATACAAAATTCCCAAACCCCAAGCCAACCATGATCATCCCACCCTTTTCCCGGGCTTTCCACCATTGAATATCCTAGTTCTATCATTTTTGACGGATAAAATAGAGAATTTAACAACCTATGATCATAATAACATACTATTAACAATACCCAAGAACATACATGCTTGGAATCCTCTTCATTCCTTAAATTCCACCATCCCTAGGTCATTCCAACCCTTCTCCAATTTCACTCCTAGCAATTCTACCACAAAGGAAACGTATTACAGATTTTAGGGAAACGAAAGTCTTACCTTAGGGAAGATTTTGACGGAAAAATGAGGAAAAATGCCTGGAATCGCCTAGCCCTTCTCCAAAAAAAACTGATGTTTTGGGGAATGTTTCTGCATAAAAACCCCGTCGGCCTGCTATAGCAGTCCACGCTCTGCTATAGCTGTCCCATTTGTAGGACTAGGATCGTTTATTTTTAGTTTCTAAACGAGACAGTCTTAGAGTGGAAGGGGAGTACCTCAGTGCATGTAGGTCGATTCATCTCTCACCTTCAGGCCAGAAAAATGATTTCTAAAGGGTATATCTATCACCTTGTTTGGGTTAAGGATTCAAACTCTGAAACCCAAACTATTTAGTCAGTCTAAGTGGTGAATGAGTTTCCAAAAGTGTTCCCAGAAGATCTTCCCAAAGTTTCTCCCAAATAGAAAATCGACTTCGGATTAGATCTCCTTCCAGATACCCAGCCTAATTCGATTCCTCATTATAGAATAGCTCCAGCTAAGCTTAAGGAATTGAAAGAACAACTGAAAGACCTTCTAGACAAAGGCTTCATCAGACCCAACATCTCTCCATGGGGTGCTTGAGTGATGTTCGTGCGTAAGAAAGATGGTTCTCTCAAGATGTGTATCGACTACCATCAGTTAAACAAAGTGACAATCAAGAACAAATATCCCATCCCCAAGATTGATGACTTGTTCGACCAACTTCACGGTGCTAGTTGATTTTTTAAGATAGACCTCAGATCTGGCTATCATCATCTCAGAGTCAGAGATAGAGACATCCCGAAGGTAGCCTTCAGAACTCTCTATGGTCATTATGAATTTGTTGTTATGTCTTTTTGACTAACCAATGCTCTTGCAGCTTTTATGGACATAATGAACAGGGGTGTTCAAATAGTATTTGGACTTATTTGTTATTATCTTGATTGATGATATCCTTGTGTATTCTCGAAATGAGGAGGAGCACGCGAATCATCTGAGGGTCGTTCTGCAGACTCTCAAAGACCGCCAATTATTTGCCAACATTTGTAAGTGTGAGTTCTGGTTGAAATCAGTTGCTTTTCTTGGTCATGTGGTGTCTAATGAAGGCATCCAAGTTGATTCTCAAAAGATTGAGAAAGTAAAGAACTGGCCCAGACTCACCTCTCTGACAGACATTAGAATATTCTTGGGTTTGGATAGTTATTACAGGAGGTTTGTGGAAGGATTTTCATACATAGCCACCCCATTGACCAAGTTGATTCAGAAGAAGGTCAAATTTCAGTGGTCAGATGTGTGTGAGAAAAGCTTCTTTGAACTGAAGACCAGGTTGACTACAGCCCCCATTTTAACCGTACCAGAGGGTTCAGACGGCTATGTGGTTTATTGCGAATCATCTAGGGTCGGCATGGGTTGTGTTTTAATTTAGTAGGGTAAGGTCATAGCTTATGCTTCCAGACAGCTTAAAGTCCATGAGAAGAAATACCCGACTTATGACCTCAAGCTTGCAGCTGTTGTGTTTTCCCTAAATATTTAGAGACACTACTTGTATGGTGTTTATGTTGATGTATTCACAGATCATAAGAGCCTCCAGTATGTGTTCACCCAGAAAGAGTTGAATCTTCGTCAGAGAATATGGCTTGAGTTCCTCAAAAACTATGATATTAATGTGCTCTACTATGCGGGTAAGGCAAATATAGTGGCTGATGCCCTCAGCAGACTTTCTATGGGTAGTGTGTCACATGTTGAGGAAGAGAAGAAATAATTAGACATAGATGTTCATTGGCTTGCTCGCTTAGGAGTTTGCCTTATGGACACGTCATATGGTAGTGTGATAGTCCAAAATGGATCAGAATTTTTTTTGGTAGCGGAGGTTAAGGAGAAACATGATAGTGACCCTATATTGCTTCAGTTGGAGGGTGCAGTTCATCATCCAAGAATTGAGGTTTTCTCCAGAGGGAGAGATGGTGTGCTTCATTACCAAGGTCACTTATGTGTTCCAAACGTGGGTGAGTTGAGGCTGCAGATCCTTACAGAAGCCCATAATTCCAGAAATTTCATTCATCTGTGTGCAACTTAGATGTACCATAATCTATGGGAAATGTATTGGTGGAACGACATAAAGAGGGACATCGCAGATTTTGGGGCTAAGTGTCCCAACAATCAGCAGGTTAAGGTAGAACATCAGAAACCAGGAGGTGTGACTCAGGAGATTAGCATTCCTACTTGGAAGTGGGAAGTGATCAAAATGGATTTCATTATGGTTTTACCTCGTACTCGCAGACAGCATGACTCCATATGGGTGATAGTGGATTAAGTCACTAAGTCAGCTCACATCTTAGCAAACAAGACTACAAATTTAGTGGAGGATCATGCCAGACTCTACATCAGCGAGATATTCAGGTTGTATGGGGTTCCCTTGTCTATCATCTCAGATAGAGGTCCTCCGTTTACATCTCATTTCTGGAGTTCATTTCAGAAAGGTCTTGGTACTCAGGTAAATCTCAGCACAATATTTCATCCGCAGACGGATGGTCAGGTGGAGCATACCATTCAGACCTTAGAGGACATGTTGAGAGCTTGCGTGATTGATTTCAAGGGTAGTTGGGATGATCACCTACCTCTCATAGAGTTCACATATAATAACATCTTTCATTCCAGTATTCATATGGCCCCTTATGAGGCACTTTATTGGCATAGATGCATATCACGGGTTGGTTGGTTTGAAGTAGGTGAAGCAGCCTTGATTGGGCCAGATTTGGTTTATGAGGCTATGGAGAAAGTTTAGCTCATCAGAGATAGACTAAAGACATCTCAGAGTTGTCAGAAGTCCTATGCAGATGTGAGGAGAAACGACTTAGAATTTGGAATCGATGATTGGGTTTTCCTGAAAGTGTCACCCATGAAGGGAGTGATGAGGTTTGGCATGAAATGGATGCTCAGTCCCATGTATGTAGGCCCTTACAAGATCCTAAATAGGGTTTTTAATGTAGCTTATGAGTTAGAGTTGTCAGCAGAACTAGCAGCGATTCATCCAGCCTTTCACATTTCTTTGTTGAAGAAGTGTGTGGATGATCCGGCGTCGATAGTACCTTTAAAAATTGTGACTGTGAAGGATAGCCTCACCTATAAGGAGGTTCCAGTTGGGATTCTTGACCTTTAGGTTCTTAGGTTGAGAATTAAAGAGGTCGCTTCAGTAAAAGTTTTATGGAGGAATCAGTCTGTAGAGGTAGCTACTTGGGAAGCAAAAGCAGCCATGATGGCTAAGTACCATCACCTCTTTCCTTCAGATTCAGTTCAGTTTAAGGTAATCGTTTCTCTCTATCCTCTCATTTTACTCTTGTGTATTTCAGTCTCAGTATCATGCTCCCTTCAGTATCCTTGCATTTTAGCATGTACATGTCCATGGAACTACATTCAGTAAGATATCCGTTTCTAGTACTCAGTTGGTAGGGATTGCATCTTTTTCCGTCCAAACTCAGCTTGTTTAGTCTTCATTCGAGGATGACTAATCCCAAGGGGGAGATATTGTAACACCCCAGAATCTAAACTAGCTACTGAATTGTACACCACAGAAAAATTTCCAAAAAATTCAAGTTTCTAGGAACTACGGTTGAGATCACGGACCATAGTTAAGAACCACGGTCCGTCATTTGAACATTAGTCCCTATTTCCAATAGACCCCCAGTTAATGCCTCAAAAACCACGAATCAGACCACGTACCATAGTTTAGAACCACCGTCCGTCCTATCACTCATGGTTTCCCTTAGTCATAGGACCATCATTCCAAGGCTCAGTAACCATGAGTCATATGAAGAACCGTCGTTCAGGAGCATGGTCCGTCCTGTGGACTCATGGAACCAGAACCTCAGAGACCCTTAGCCTTTGTCACAGAAACCACGAGTTGGGTTACGGACCATAGTTCAGAACCACGGTCCGTCCTGTAGAGTCATGGCTCCCTCATATTAGAGAACCCCTAAGACCCCTATATAGGACCATGACTCATTTGACAGTTTGTCATCCAGAACTATGGTTCGTCAACCAAGTCGTGATCCCTGAGTCGCGATTTTCAGCAAAATTCTTTTAAATTTCCTAGGGGGTATTCCGGATCTTTCCTACCTTTTTAAGGCCTAAGCTACGTCATTTTACATTGTGTAAGCCTAATACACTAATCAAAAACTACCTAAACCTCTTTTCTCCTAGAATCATCAGACTTAGAAAGAAAATAAACAAAAGAAGTGATAGTTTTCTCTCAAGAACAAGCGGAGGTCTTCTTCAAGCTCAGCCCCGAAATCTAAAGGATTTCTCCGTAGTTTCTTCACCAGGTATGTGGGATTTCATTAGTGGGTTCCTCTCACTAATTAGATCGCTAGAATTCAGCCAGTTCTTCTGTTCTCCATGAATTTGTTAAGACCTACGGTTCCTAATTCTTAGGGATTTATTGTAATTCAAATTTTACTACTTATATTGATATCTATTTCATGTTTCTTGGAAATTTTCATAGTCATGTATGGAACTCAGAAACTCTAGCTTGTGTAAATTTTATTATTTCATAGATTATGCTTGCTAGGCAGATTAGTCAGACAATCATGCTTCAGAATTTGAATGTCATATCCTTCAGTATTTGTATGTTGCATTCTAAGATTATATCATTGTTTTGAGTTATCCAGTACTACCATTGCATTTTTAACTTTATATTCAGTTGGGAGTAAAATTAGCATAGAGCGGATGAAGGGATGAAGGCTCACCCGCCAGTTCTGGTTGAGACCTTGAGTCCAAGAACTACGGTGCCACCGTAGGTTCTAAAGGGGTCACCCATCAGATTAGGCTTGACACCCTTGTCCCTTGTGGACATCAGTTAGTGGATCCATGTTAGATTTTTCCGTACCCTTGGCAAGGTATAAACACCCTCCCATCCAGGGTTACAAGTTGGCCCTATAGTTAGCTCAGCTTGGGGTATGTCGGTTATTAGTATCTGCCACAGTCAGGCTCATGTTGCATTGACCATGTACTCAGTATTTATGTCAGTATTCAGTCAGCATGTTATATTCATGATTTTTACTTGGTCATTGTATCCAGCTAACTTTCAGTTTATGCTTGTATATATATATACTTCCATGTTCGGATTCCTATATTGTTCAGTACAGTACCTAGCCCGCATGCTCAGTACATTCAAAGTACTGACGCATAATTTTGTGCTACATCATTGTATGATGTAAGTTCAGGTGTTCAGCATCCATATCGTGTTTTGTTTGACTTCCAGTCCATACTCAGCAGCTTTATTGATGAGTCGTCATAGATTGAGGATGAGAGATATGCTTTACTTTTCAGTCTTCTTATTTCAGTTTTCATGTTATTAGAGTTAGCTGGGTGCATGTACCAGCAACTCATATAAGTTAGAGGCTTTCAGACATAGACTAGATTCAACTTGAGTTGTTAGTGTTGTTTTTCAGTCATCACTATACTCTTTATATATTCAGATATTTTGGGTTTGTTCCCCACTTCAGGTATTAAACTATTTTTAGCTTCCGCACAATGCACGATTTAACTGAACTTGTATAGATATGACATGCCATGGGTTAGCTTGGGGTCACTTGTGACACCGAGCACTATTTTACGTTAAGGGGGTAGCCTATGGGCGTGACAGCTTCTTGACTATCTTCTTTCATTCTGTTATTTACTACTTTTATATCTTATATGTGCTCAGTTGGTCTATGATGCCTACTGAGTATCCGTTGCTTTGAAATTAGTGCTCATACTACAGTTTGCATCTTTATGGTATAGATCCTAGTGTGGGCCATCACTGGTGACTCATAGAGACTCATGCGGAGTGCTTTTAGACCATCCAAGACTGAGGGTGAGCTCATGGCGGCCAGAGCTTAGTTTTTATCGCATCTTATGCATTACATACTCTTTTGCTATTCAGAGACATATGTATATATTCTTTTGGACCCTTGTATTCTGTTTATGTAGTAGTGGCTCGTATACTGTGATACCATTCCATGGGATTTCTTAGTGTTCCTATATATATATTTATATATATATTCCTGTTGCTTCTTTCCTGACTCTATCTATTGCTTCCGCTTATATCTTTACTTCTTTCGCATGCTTGTTAGATAGTAGCCCATTGCTATTTGCACTGGGCTACGAGGATTGGTACGCCTACAGGGGGGTTGTAAGTGCCATCATGACCTGAGAAATCACGTTATGACAAAAGTCCCCATTAGCTCGGCAGTACAAACAACAATCAATATAACCTAATCAGGCCCTCATAAGCTCGGCAGGTTCCACATAAATTAACATATCCCTATAAGAAGTTGTATCCCCATGTAGGCAATCTATATGGCCCTTAAGGAAATACAATACCCCAAAGGAAACTAGTAATATCCCCGAAGTCAACTGTATATATGTATAGCCTGAAAGACAATTTTATATCTGTATAGCCCCAAAAGAAAATTGTATAAACGTATAGCCCCAAAGGCAACTGTATATTTTTATAGCCCCAAAGGAAGTTGTATAAATGTGTAGCCCTGAAGGAAACTTTTGAGCCTGTAGACCTCAATTTAGACCACTTAGGCAACTGTGTGGCATGTAGGACTCAATCTATCCCTTTTAGGAAAACAATAAATCTCATGAGTGAACAGGCTTCATTATAGCCCTTTAGGTATCAAAATAGCCCATAGGCTCTACTATAACCCTGTAGATAATTAGAGTAGCTCGTAGTCTTCAATTCATGTTAATAGACCCTTAGGAAACATGCATATAACCCCTAAGTCATCGGTCATATCTCTATAACTAACTATGATTACCCCAACAAAAATAACTAATAGTCGAATTGCCCAAAGAAAATCTATATAGTTATGAGCGACCTATACGAATAATCTCTAAGCCATATCTAAGCTCAGGTTCGCTATCAATTGAATACATATCTCGATGAGGGATGAATATATCAACTCAAGCAGCCAACTAAACAGAATAAGTCTATGAGTGATTTTGCAACAACAACTAGTTCTATAATTTTTTAAGCTTTAAAGAAACTAGTAGAAAGAAGGGAATAGCCTTTACATACTTTTCTTATCGACTTCCAGTGGTATAACACCAATCCAGAATTTCTACGAAAAACTCTATAATTGCACGCTATACTCGAAGTCTATAGTAGCTATAACCAATCACATTTCTTAAGTTTTGAGCATCGTCTATGCCTTAAACATCATTCTCAACTAGACCTAAGGAGCTATACGATAAGAATTTCTACTTAGACAAATCTCTTCCCCCAAGGATCACACATACTAAACCTTAAATTTCATGTTAGGTAATCGCGCCAACACACATAACACTAAAGGCAACCACACATACTTCCGTAGGAAATATAATGGCACAACCCACTAGAGTGTACATGTTCTAGTTCACAACTAGACACAGAATTCGCAAATAGAGAATATCAGTCTCCGACAAAGAATTACTATGATAGTATAAGATAAAACAACCCTAATTTTAGATATTTATGGGTAGTTCTCAGGTAGCACACCGTAAGAGGAATACAACAACATACTTATCCAAAATTTCTATAAATAACTCTTTAAAAGTACGTTAAATTTGGAATCTCTAAAATCAAGGAATCGTGCCAAAAGATAAAAAAATAACCTTTGATGCACCTTATGTTGGGACGTTCTCTCTTACATCTTGCCGCTGATGTCTGTTAATGAAAATTCTTATCTATAACATAAGAGTATATATAAGAGTTAAGTAGATAACTAGAAGGCACAATAATGTCGTCTACACAACATTAACTAACGAGTGACAAGCTCGATAAATATGATAAAAATGGTGTATCAATACACCCTTCTCTTCCCCCACTTCCTTAAACTATCTCATGACCTTTCTATGAGATCAAACTTACTAATCTCATCCTTACTTCATAATACACAGACCCTTACACAACCCAAATAATTTTATAAATTTGAATTCTCGGCATTTGGACACCGTCCTATGAGTTCTTCTTATAAAACATATCTAGAATGTAAACATAGTTCTCATAATTGGTAACCGAGATGAAAGACATACCTTGATTTGTCTATAATAATTACAATAAATTGACCCCTTCCTTTACAATGTTTAATCTTGTATTCGAGTTCAACAACACGATAAAAATATTTTGATTTTTTTTTGGTGATCAAATATCATTGTATTCAACGAAAACTTATTAAATATAAATTCGTAGGAAATTCGGGTTTATCTTGAATACAAAATATATTAGTCCAAATAAATATTATGGATTAATATGACTGAATTAATTAATTGAGTCCAATAAATATGGATTCAATTAAAGTCCAATTCTTGTTGGGCTAGTCCATTAATTTAGGCTACAAATGATGAGCCCACTTTGCTAAGCCCAATATGTCATCTTATTCTGGAGGCTCAATTTGGTGCCACAAGTCAAATGACGTGGTATGCCAAGTTAAGCGAAGGAGCTAATAGAATAATGCCATGTGTCAAAATGATGCAGCATGCCAAGCCAAATCGAAGACCAATAGAAACATGCCACGTGTACAAGTGACATGTTCCGACCAATCAAATATTACCACATCACTTCAATCTGATTGGCAGGAAAGAGTTAGTATTTACCATAATTCTTCCCTCCTATGACTATAAATAGGGGTCCTCCATAATTCAGAAGAGAGACCAGAACTCTAACAAGAAGCCAGAGAGAGCTCGTGGATCTAACACAACAAATTTCTCTGCAAGCTACAATTTCAGGAATTCAACATTCAAGTACATACAACTCAAGATTAAGACATCAAATTCAAGATCAAGTTCAAAAGCCCTTGGATTCAAGTACAAGTCAAGACAACCTCATTAATTTCACAAGTCAAGATCAATTCCACCAAATTCAAGATCAAGCTCAACGGCCCTTGAATTTACATACTTGGAAAGACGAATCAGAGGATTTATAGTGATTTTAACACTCATATATTCAAATCAAATACTATGATTGTTGTGATATTTTTGGTCCTGATTATTATTTTTTGCGACTCATATTTTATTGTCCACAAATTCTGGCATGCCCAGTGGGATAATCTCTATCTCTCATCTCAACTTTTCAATCATCAAAGTTCAAGAACATCGAAATGGCTTCCAAGAAGATCAACTCCAAATCAACTTCCTCCAAGGCTGCTGACTCCAAGTTCTCCGCTGAAGTGGAAAGCATCCTCGACATTACCTTTGGAAGCTTTGGACCTGTTACGAGGAGCAAGGAAAGCATGTTGTGACAACAAACACTCCAAGTGTCATCCACATCAACTCCAATTTTTGGATCTTCATCTACAAAAGGAGGAAGATCCTCCACCGATGCATCAAGAGGAGGAAGAAACCTTGCTGAGAGGAATAAGAAGACTTTGGCTTAACTTGATCTCTCTGGATCCAAGAACCCTTCCACAAAGAAAGATGATGACTGAACCAATGGATCCTCTCCCCATGGTATGAGTGCACCAAAGATCAACTTAGGCGATAGCCCATGCTACTCTCCAACAACTACAATAATCATGCAAGCAATGGAGACTGATGCTTCATTAATGAAGGAACAACTTGCAAGCTTGGCAAAGATGATTGAAGGATTGACCAAGCATGTACACAATCAGGAGTCCCGAATTGACAAGTTGATGGACAAAATGGATGGATTGATGGATGCAGAATCTTGACATGCACCGGGAAAGGGCCCTGAAGTTCAAGAGATTGAAACTCCTGCAAAGCAAGCACCACCAACTAAAGAACTTCCAGTTTCTTCCGAGGGGATGATCCCACTCGATAGACTAAAGGAGTTCATAGAAGGGACCATCATGAATAAATATGAAGTTTATACCAAGTCTTCTCTCATGTACGCCAAGCCATACACTGCAAGGATTGATAGCCTCAAGATGCTTGTCGGTTATCAGCCCCTCAAGTTTCAACAATTTGAGGACAAAGGAAATCCAAACCAAAATGTTGCACACTTCGTTGAAATATGTAAAATGCTGGAACCTATGAAGACTATCTTGTCAAGCAGTTCGTCTGCTCCTTAAAGGGAAATGCCTTTGACTGGTACACAGATCTCGAGCCAAACTATATCGATAGTTGGGGGCAACTGGAGCATGAGTTCCTCAATTTCTTTTATATCACAAGGTGTACGGTGAGCATGGTGGAACTCATAAACACTCGCCAAAGGGAGAATGAACCAGTTATTGATTTCATCAATCGTTGGAGGAATGCTAGCTTGAACTGCAAAGAAACACTCAGTGAAGCATATGGAATAGAAATGTGCATCCAAGGAATGCATTGGGAGCTTCTCTACATCTTACAAGGAATCAAGCCAAAAACATTTGAAGATCTAGCTACACATGCTCACGATATGGAGATGAACATATCATCTGTTGGAAAAGATATGGTGCCTGTTCACGACCCTCGCAAAGGAAAAGGCAAACAAGAACCCCGGAGATGGAATAAGTTTGTCCCCAAAAATGACAACAAAGAATCCATGAATATCAACGTTTCTCCTATGAAATTCACTACAAAGCTGAGCAAGAGTCAAAGCGTGAAGGCGACTTCTTCTCAAGAACGTCCAAACCATAAGTTGTCTTTGAAGGATATGCAAGAAAGGGAATATCCCTTCCTTAATTCTGACGTTCCTGAAATCCTTGATGAACTTCTCAAGCTAAAGCTCATTGATCTACCAAAGATGAAGCGGCCTAAGGAAGCTGGAAGAACTGATGACCCAAATTATTGCTTGTATCATAGGCTTGTGGGTCACCCTTTGGAGAAATGTTTCATTTTAAAATACAAAATCATGCAACTAGCCAATGAGAAGAAGATTGTTCTTGACGATGAGAAAGCCAGTTCTCATCAAATCTCTATCGTATTTGGATTTCTTGATACGATCCAAGTTTGCAGCTTAGAAGAGTATGAAGAAGAACCATCGAAGTAGGATAATCCTCAAATCGATACAGATGGTGATGAAGGTTGGATTCTGGTGACCAGGCAGAGACGCAATAAGGCAAGTTCGCAAAAAGAGTCATCTGAGAAACCAACTAGGAGGAGGATGGTGCGAAGACCGGTGAATAAAAAATCACTTGTTCATCCAAAGAAGCCAAAAGTAGAGGCGCATTACCACCAGAAATCACGATGTCCGGTGACTTTGGAGGAATTCTTACCTAGCTGGTTCCAAGACAATATTGAGGCATCATGTTTTAGCACTGACAAAGAAGAAGCAAAAGGTGAAACTATCTATGGTACCTCCTTCATCTTCCAAAGAGCCTACTGAACTTCCTTTCCAAGAGGTACATGCATGTGATTCAAAAATCACATTCACAGATGATGATCTCCTATTTGGTGAAACACCACACAACCGTCCTTTGTATATGGTAGGGCATGTGCTGGAAAAGAGGATAAATAGAATCTTGATAGATGAGGGATCTGGAGTCAATATTTTACCTATTCACACAACGAAGGAGCTTGGCATCACGACTGAAGAACTCACTAAAAGACATTTGCTGCTCCAAGGGTTCAATCAAAGGGGTCAAAGGGACATAGGTTATATCAGCTTAGATATCCACATGGGAGATTTAAGATCTAGTGCGTGGATGCATGTGATAGATGCAAAGACTTCATATAACATATTGCTTGGTAGTCCTTGGGTGCATAAGAACAAGATTGCCGCAGCATCCTACTATTAATGTTTGAAATATATCAAAGATGGAATTGAAAGAAAAATAATTATTGATGACAATCCACTCACTGAAGCGGAGTCACACTTTGCTGATGCAAAGTTCTACTTGAAGAGTCACATTGTGATGAATACAAAGATTGACGATATTAAATTGTCCAAGTGTAATGAGCTTTCAATCAAAAGAGATGATGTGTCTGCGGGAAAAGTTGAAGTTGGTGGTAACAAACCTCACTCCATTCCAAGTAAAGGAAGCATTGTGGTACAGAAGAAGAAGTTAACTCTTGTTCCTTACTATGCTCCAAAGGTGAAAAAAGAGGAAGGTTAATCATTGGACGTCCAAGGAACTGCACTAAAGGGACTAACTCTTCGTATCAAACGAATTGATGCAATAAACTTATCCTCAAAGTTGCTTGGAGAGTTCGTGGCTCAAAGTCCACCACAAGGTATGACACTCCCTACAAAGCGTACAAGTGAGGGTTTTGATCCAAATTCTTATAGGTTATTTGCGACGGCTGGATATAACCCCAACGAAATGTCAAAGTTAGGGAAGCTTCCATTAGATGCTACTACAAGTCAACCACGTAAAGGCTTAGGGTACAAGAAGCCACTGCCATTTTGCATCTCCATAAGAAAGGCAAGTACCAACTACATCACTATGGAAGATCAGTCTGCCGCTTTCAACAAAAGGCCTTATGTCTTTGATAGACTTGGAAAATCAACCCCAAGAACTTTTGTGTTCGAAAGGTTAGGTCCATTAAATATGAATAACAAGCCCGGGAGAGACTCTCAAGACTTGATAACGCCTGCTTCACCTAGAGTCCAAAGGGATTTCCAAAGTTTGATCCCTTCTAGGATGAGGCGACAGATGAAACTTGTGGGTTCATGTGAGAAGACACTAAAAGGAAGAATTCATACTGTGGTTCATACCAAGGAGCGTGAAGAGGATGAAGAAAGTGTAGGCTATTTGTATCACATTAATATTCAAAGTGAGCAAGATACCTCATCTCAAAAGAAGATTGACGAGAAGATGATGGATATTGCCTGGTGTCATCACATTTCTGTCAATGATGGTGATCCTCAAGAGGATGAAGATGCTGGAGATGCTCTACTGGAACTAGAAGAAGGAGTGAAGACCACCATAGATCCCTTGAAAGAATTTAATCTTGGCACCAAAGAAGAACCAAGGCCAACCTACCTAAGAGCTTTTCTCAAAGCTGATGAAGAAAATGCTTATATAAATATACATAAGTAATACATGGATGTCTTTGCTTGGAGTTACAAAGAGATGCCTGGCTTGGATCCCAAAGTGGCAGTTCATCAGTTGGCAGTCAAGAATGGTACTCGTCCTGTCAAGAAGGCCCAAAGATATTTCAGACCAGACTTGGTTCCATTAATCAAGAGTGAATTTAACAAACTCATTGAAGCTGGATTTATTCGGGAAGTAAAGTATCCCACATGGATTTCAAGTTTTGTCCCCGTAGAAGAAGAATGGCCAAATTCGAGTTTGTATTGACATTAGGGATCTGAACCATGCATGTCCTAAGGATGAATTTCAACTCCCTATCCCAGATTTGATGATTGATGCTACCACAGGTTATGAGGTGATGTCTTTCATGGATGGTTCCTCCGGTTATAACCAAATTCGCATGGCGCCAAAGGATGAAGAGCTCACCGCATTCCATACACATTAAGGTATTTATTGCTATAAAGTGATGCCTTTCGGTCTGAAGAACGCTGGTGCCACATATCACAGAGCTATGCAAAATATCTTTGATGACTTGCTCCATAAGAATGTTGAATGGTATGTTGATGATCTGGTGGTGAAGTCAAGTAAGAGGAGAGACCACTTGAAAGACTTGAGAATGGTGTTCGAATTGCTCCGAAGATATCAGCTAAGAATGAATTCATTGAAATGCACCTTTGGAGATACTTCAGGAAAGTTCCTTGGCTTCGTTATGCAACATCGAGGAATTGAGATTGATCAAGCTAAAGTGGATACAATTTTGATGATGCATGAGCCTCAAAATATCCATGAGTTAAAAAGCCTTTAAGGGAAACTAGCTTACCTGAGGAGGTTCATCTCGAATTTAGCCAGAATATGTCAACCATTCAGCCATCTCATGAAGAAGGGTGCTCCTTTCAGGTGGGACCAACTTGTAGTAACGCCTTTAAAAGTATTAAGTCATATTTGATGAAGCCTCCAGTTTTTTTGGATCCTATACCTGGAAAACCATTGATACTCTACATTACGGCTCAAGAAAGGTCAGTTGGAGCACTATTGGACCAAGAAAATAGTGAAGGCAAAGAAAACTCTCTTTATTACCTGAGCAGAATGATGATACCAAATGAGCTGAAGTATTCGCCAATTGAAAAGTGGTGTTTGGCGTTAGTCTTCTCAATCCAAAAGTTGAAGCACTACTTTCAAGCTCATGTTGTTTGTCTTGTATCTAGAGCAAATCCCATCAAGTTTGTGATGTCAAAACCAGTCCTCAACGATCGACTGGCTAGGTGGTACCTTGAATTTCAACAGTTTAAGATTGTGTACATCCCTCAAAAAGCTATAAAGGGACAAGCATTAGAAGACTTCTTAGCAGATCACCTGATACCTAATGATTGGGAGCTAATTGATGAACTTCCTGATGATGATGCAATGGTTATTGAAGTTCAACCTCTGTTGAAGATGTACTTTGATGGTGCGGCGCATCGAGGTGGAGCTGGAGCAGGCGTGGTGTGTGTCACTCCACAAGGAGAATTTCTCCCATACTCCTTTACTCTGACATAATGTTTCTCCAATAATGTCGCTGAATAACAGGCGTTAATACTTGGACTTGAAATAGCTGTCGACATAAAAGAACTGTAATCGCAAGTCTTTGGTGACTCTCAGTTGTTGATCAATCAACTCTTGGAAAGTTATGAGGTCAAAAATCCCGAGCTACACCCATATCATGGTTACGCTCAGAAGTTGATAGGATGGCTTGGAGATGTGTGCCTTCAACATGTACCAAGGAAGGAGAACAAGAAGGCCGACACCTTGGCTTCTCTAGCTTCAAATCTAACTCTTCCAGATCAGACACAAGTTACTATCTGTCAAAAATGTGTAGTACCACCGCCAAATGATGAAGAACACGCGGAAGATAAGCTTGAGCATCTCATTGTTGTTTCTGAAGCAGTGAAACAAGATTGGAGACAATCTATTATTGACTACTTATGTTATGGTATACTTCCAGAAGATCCAAGGAGAAAGACTGACATCCTTCGTCGTGCACCCCACTTCCTTTACAACAAGGATGCATTATATAGAAGATCATTTGAGGGAGTACTTTTGTGATATTTAGGGAAAAAAGAAGTAGTCCAAGCTTTTCAAGAAGCGCACTCATGAGTATGTGGATCACATCAGTCTGGACCAAAGCTACACTTCCGCATAAAGAGGATGGGATATTACTAGCCGACGATGGTAAATGAGTACTTGGATTATTCTCGCAGATGCAAGGCTTGTCAGTTTCATGCAAATTTTATACATCAGCCACCTGAAGTATTACACCCAACTATCGCATCTTGGCCATTCGACGCTTGGGGACTAGATGTTGTTGGACCACTACCAAAGTCTTCCGGTGGACACTTGTACATCTTGGCTGCAACAAATTACTTTTCAAAATTGGCAGAATCTGTCGTTCTCAAAGAAGTGAAGAAGGAGAATGTTGCAAACTTCATCTGAGTGAATATTATCTATCGTTTTGGCATTCCTCGCTACATAATAACGGACAATGGCAAGCCATTTGATAACAAGTTGATGAAAAAAAATTATGAACTCTTCGAGTTCAAGCAGCGTAAATCTTCTATGTATCATGTTGCCGCCAATGGTCTAGTTGACGCTTTTAATAAGACTTTGTGCAACTTGTTGAAGAAGGTCATCTCCAAGTCTAAAAGAGATTGACACAAGCGAATGGAAGAAGCTTTGTGGGCATATAGAATGACTTACCGCACACCAATGCAAGCAACCCTATACTCACTCACTTTCGAAGTTGAAGCGGTTCTGCCACTTGAGCGTCACATACCTTTTTTAAGACTTGATATTCAAGAAGGGCTTACTGAAGAAGAAAATTCTCGATTGCGTCTTGCAGAGTTAGAGGCAGTTGATGAGAAGAGGCCGGAAGCTCAACAAAATCTTGAATGTTATCAAGCCCGTCTATCTCATGCCTTTAACAAAAAGGTTCGCTTGAGGTGCTTCCAAGTTGGAGACCAAATACTTGCAGTGAGGAGGCCTATTATCACTTCTCACAAGTCCGGGGGAAAATTCACCTCGAAGTGGGATGGACCATATATTATACAAGAAGCATATTTAAATTGTGTCTACAAGTTTGTTGATGCAGATGGCGTAACGGTTGGCCCTATAAATGCAAAATTCTTGAAGAAGTACTATCCTTAAAGGAAGATGACGCTCCTTAAGGCACGAGCATAAACTGAATGTAACTCCTGGCCCACAAGAGTATAAACTGTGTACGGCTATCAAAAAAAAAAATATCCGCTAGGTTGAAACCCTCGCAAGAGGAGGCCTAGGAAAAAGTTAGGACACAAAAAAAGTCCGCTAGGTTGAAAACCTCGCAAGAGGCGGCCTAGGTAAAAGTTAGGACTCAAAAAAATCACTCTTCCAGAACTACGTTTTAACTTGATCCTCTTCACCGAGTACGTAGGCGCTTAGATTTCATTCTGGGTTGAGTCATATGAGTGACAAAAAAATATAAGTTCCCGCTTGATCTTTCGCTTGAAAGTCGAGTCCATAAGTACTCACTTATCGAACTTTGGACTTGCACCAAATATTCATGGATCGCTCGGGGCAGATCTCTATGAATGATGAGCTTCTTGAATGGAATTCGGAATGCTCAAGTTTCCCAATCCTACAAGTTGAGTTTGCAAATCTACCAAGTCGGCAGGTTGAAGTCTTCGAATTCAGTCAAGTATGTGAGTTGAAGTCGCTGATTCCTCCAAATTTTCAAGTTGATGTTTTGGATCCACTAATTCTGTAAGCTGAAGTCTGTAAATCCTTAAGGTCTTCAAGTCGAAGTCTCCAATCCATCATGTTTGTAAGTTAAAGTCCTCTAAATTTAGCAACACTGCAAGTTGGAGGCGTCAAATTTTCCGAGTCTACAAGTTGAAGTTGCCAACTACGCCAAGTCTGCAAGCTGAAGTCTGTAAATCTGTCAAGTTTGCAAGTTGGAGTCATCAACATCTTCAACCCTTTGAGTTGAGGCCTTCTAAATTTCCATGCCTTAAGGTGGACAAAATATGTCCCTTTGCACCTTAAGATTGCCTTTTACGGATGTATCCTCAAAAGGATCTCTAAATTTCCATGCCTTAAGGTGGACAAAATTTGTCCCTTTGCATCTTAACTTAGCCTTTTACGGATGTATCCTCAAAAGGATCTCTAAATTTCCATGCATTAAGGTGGACAAAAATTGTCCCTTTGCACCTTAAGCTGGCCTTTTGCAGATGTGTCCTTAAAAGGATCTATAAATTTTCATGACTCAAGACAAGAAATTTTAATCCCTCTACACCTCGGTCCTTAAAAGATGGTGTAAAATCTTTTATGCAGACCATGTAAAGTCTTTGCCTTAGATAGTGTAAAGTCTTTGGCTCGGACGATACGACACCTTTGGCTCAGATGGTGTAAAGTCTTTATCACGGACCATGAAAAGTCTTAGCCTTAGACGGTGTAAAGTCTTTTGCTCGGACGATAAAACACTTTTAGCTCAGACAGTGTAAAGTATTCGCCTCGAGTGATATAAGGTCTTTGGGTCAGACGGTATAAAGTCTTTACCGCGGACCATGTAAAGTCTTTGCCTTAGATGATGTAAAGTCTTTGGCTCGGATGACACAACACCTTTAGCTCAGACGGTGTAAAGTCTTCGCCTCGAGTGATATAAGGTCTTTGACTCAGATGGTGTAAAGTCTTTACCGTGGATCATGTAAAGTTTTTGCCTTAGACGGTGTAAATCTTTGGCTCGGACGATACAACACCTTTATCTCAGACGGTGTAAAGTCTTCGCCTCGAGTGATATAAGGTCTTTGGATCAGACGGTGTAAAGTCTTTACTGCAGACCATGTAAATTCTTTGCCTCAGAGGGTATAAAGTCCTCGGCTCGGACGATACGACACCTTTGACTCAGACGGTGTAAAGTCTTCGCCTCGAGTGATATAAGGTCTTTGGCTCAGACGGTGTAAAGTCTTTACCGCGGACCATGTAAAGTCTTTGCCTTAGACGGTGTAAAGTCTTTGACTCGGACGATACAACACAATTAGCTCAGACGATGTAAAAGTCTTTATCACGGATTATGAAAAGTCTTTGCCTTAGACGGTGTAAAGTCTTTGGCTCAAATAATGCATGCCTTTGGCTCAAATAATATGACGTCTTCAATATTGTCACCTACAAAATAAGGGGACAAAACAAGACAAATAAAAGAAAATACAACAAAGAGAGAGGAACTACCTCGTTGTTGATCCTTGCAAGTTGGATTCCAAGTTTGTGAAAGTATCGCGGGCTGACGTTGAAAAAGAATGGGGAAGCACACCCCTATTTATAGAATTAGAGGGGCGGTGGATCGGTTGTTCTTTGCCCAAGGAGGATTGGTTTAATTCGTACCCAAATAAAAGTAAACAAAGTATATTTGATGGGTAATGCACACTTGTAAAAAAAAAAGAGAAGGAAAGGATTAAAAAAGGAAAAAAAGAAAGAAGACGTGTACGATGGCATAAGGAATAATTTCCTTTTGAAGCCTTGAAAGAAGGAAATAAAGCGTGGGCCCCACATCACATGCAACTTTAAAAAAAAATTATTATTTTTGGAAGTTATGCAAATGAGGTTTCATGCAAGTTTGTTGGTCGTTCCATGTATGTACTGTTTCATACATATATGGTGCCGAATTGCCAGTTTTCTAAGTACGTGCACAAATAATATGGAAAAGAATCTAATTGCTTCAAGTCTGGTCGTGGAAATTTGGTAATATTACTCGAAAAGACTTAAACGGGCCTATTTGAATACAATGAAAAATTATTAAATATAAAATTCGTAGGAAATTCGAGTTTATATTGAATTTAAAATATATTAGTCAAAATAAATATTATGGATTAATATGATTGAATTAATTAATAGAGTCCAATAAATATGGATTCAATTAAAGTCCAATTTTTGTTGGGCTAGTCCATTAGTTTGGGCTACAAATGATGAGCCCACTTTGATAAGCCCAAGATGACATCTTATTCTGGAGGACCAATTTGGCGCCACGTGTCAAATGACGTGGCATGCCAAGTCAAGCGAAGAAGCCAATAGAATCATGCCATGTGTCAAAATGATGGAGCATGTCAAGCCAAATCGAAGACCAATGGAAACACGCCACGTGTACAAGTGACATGTTCCGACCAATTAAATATGGCCACATCACTTCAATCTGATTGGCCGGAAAGAGTTAGTATTTACCATAATTCTTCCCTCCTACGACTATAAATAGGTGTCCTCCATAATTCAGAAGAGAGACCAGAATTCTAACAAGAAGCCAGAGAGAGCTCGTGGATCAATCACAACAAATTTCTCTACAAGCTACAAGTTCAAGAATTCAACATTCAAGTTCATACAACTCAAGATCAAGACCACCAGATTCAAGATCAAGCTCAAAAGCCCTTGGATTCACGTACAAGTCAAGATCAAACTCATCAATTTCACAAGTCAAGATCAATTCCACCAAATTCAAGATCAAGCTCAACGGTCCTTGAAATTACATATTTGAAAAGACGAATCAAAAATTAATAGAGATTGTAACACTCATATATTCAAATCAAATACTACGATTGTTACGATATTTTCGGTCCTGATTATTATTTTCTGTGACTCAAATTTTATTGTCTACAATTACATCAAATGATTTTCCCACAGAATTCCTCTTAGTGTGCGTACCAAGAATACTAGTTTATTAAGTGAATCCATCAATTGTATACTCTCAAGACATGTGGTGCTACACAAAGTTAACAAGCCTTTCAAGATTAAAGTAATCTATGAAGTCTCTATACAGAGAATAAGCACACAACAACTTTTTCCATTTGTAAAGCCAAAGTAATTGATCTTGTTGATTATATTCTCTTGTTTAATAATATGGCAGAAGACTTAAACATACCTGTGATATGTAATAAGACTAAGGAAAAAATACAGTATAAAGTTTCTATATATATTTATGCATATTTCCTCAAAATAAAGGTCACTTGACTGACTAAAAAAAGTGATTGCTCATAGTTGGTTCATTAATTAATCACTAGGTTCTTTGATTCATTAGTTAGGGAACAACACTTTAATCAAACACGTTGCTGCCACTTTTCTAAACTTCCACGTGGAAAGGTATTTTTAACTCCCAAATTCGTTTAATCCATTCACTGTTGAATGGAATCCATGTTATGTATGCATTCAAGTATTTGCGTATGTTTGTGGTAAAATTCACATAATTTTTATTCTGAATTCCTATTAATGAGAGGTTTATTTTATTACAAGTTAGACTCAAGAGCCTTTAATTTAATAGATAATAAGCCCGCTAGCTCTTTATAAATAGGGAGATATGATCATCCCAACTTAAGCCATATACGAGATTATTTTAAATATACCGTCTCAAATTTATTTATATAACTAAACTTAATATCTCCATGAAAATTATAAATTATAAAATTCTGTAAAACATTGATACACACGCTAATATATCATGGCTAAAGATTTTCAGAAATATCAAAGTATTTGAAAACACAATACAAAATATATTTTATCAAATTTTAATTTAAATTAGATATTTTTAATACATGCGGTGTTACAATAAAACTCTCAAATTTAAGCTCATAAGCTTTAAAATGAGATGAAAGACAAGCTTAAAACACCTGAGGTGTTACAGTGTGGCCACATAGCAGGTCACATGGGTATTTTTGTCTGAATTTTCTAGTAGATTTTGGAACTTTAAATTCATTTTTTAAGATTTTGTACTAGAATATAGAGCAGCTTTTAAGGAGTACTTTTGAGAAAACTTCTAGATTTCGTTCTCTTAGAAAATTTTCACCATTATTTTTATATTTTTAAATTGATTTTGCTGATTGAACTTCATTTATGGCCAATATAGAAGAAGATTCATTTGGTATAATTACTTTCTCTTTCATTATGCATAGCTAAATCCAACATGGGTGTGAATTTGTAATTAGGTATCTATGATTTGCTTTTAGAATTGATTAATATTAATGGGTTTAATAAATTCTTCATGTTTAATTTAAAATTAGTGATTGCAAACATTGATTAAGTCCTTTAATTTCTATTTTGCTTGAGAGAGAAGAGGAAGATTGGAAAAAGAATTCACTAGCAAGGACTTGAAAAAATCTCCATTTAATAGCTATAGCTAGAGATAGTATAGTTAACTTGAGGGATTATTGGTTGGTTGATTTGAATACACCTCAGAGTTTGAAAAAATTCATGGTGAAGTTGCTTGTGGATTGAGAAATTACAAGTATAAATTGAACCAATTCTACCCATTGCATAATAAATTTGGAAGTAGATTGAAAATTCCAATTGCAATTGCTATACCTATTTGAACACATCCCTAGGTCTTCGTACCATTGTTTCAAAAACCTTAATTTAAATTGTTGATTGATCAAAAATACTAGATAATTTTTACAATTTATGTACCTCCCTTTTTTATTATTCCAAATGTAATCAAGTAGTGATTCGTATGCTAGTTGGCTTAATGTTTAAATCATATTTCCTGCGGGATCGACTCCAACTCACATTAGATATTATATTTGCGATGACCATTTATATTTCTCGTATTTGAGAGGTGAATTTAGACATCACGAGTAGTGACGGGGCAACTGATCAGGAAGGCACATGACAAGGTAGAGGTTTTCAATGTTTACAAGGCAAATTGCATGCGACCTATGAAGAGTTATCCGCATCACAATGGTGAATATTGATTCTCAATTTCACTTATTTTATCCAGAGATCCTTTAGAGAGAGAAATTGTAGGACAATATATTTTCGGGCATGCTGCTGATCAAAAGATGGTATAATTATTGAATGTGGCTAGTGTGTACATCCACAAGGGAAAATTTGATCCCGTTAATAGACCTTTTGGGCCCCCTCTGAAGTTGTCCAGTGAGGAAGATCCCGAACGAGAACTCAAAGCACTTCTATCTCACTTGAAGTTATCATTTTTAGGTGAGGAGACACGTTACCAGTTATTCTTGATGTGAGTTTATCTGAAAATAAAGTCAAAGAGGCCTTAAAGATCTTGATAAAACACAAGCGGGCAATGAGGTGGAGGATATCTAACATTCAAGGAATCATTCTGGCCTTCTGTATGCACAAATTTTCATGAAGGAAGGGTACATGCCTAGCATTGAGCACCAGAGGAGGCTAAATTCAGTAATGAAGGATGTGATGAGAAAAATTTTTATCAAGTGACTAAACTTGTGTATCATCCATTCAATTTCTAATAGTAAGTGAGTAATATTTGTTTAATGTGTTCCTAAGAAAGGAGGGATAATAGTGATACAAAATGAGAAGAATAAGCTTATTCCAACTAGAACAGTCATTTGGTGGCGAATCTATTTATCTTTATTATTTTAGAAGCATGAAGGTCCTTAGAAATATTAATAAAGCTTTTTGCCCTTCATTAAAAGACATACAATTGAAAAAATTATCATTATTATTTCTTCTCAAATTATTATTTTATTATCTTTATAATATTGACTCCTAAAATATATGAAAAACAATCATACTAATTTAATTTTTTTTGTAATATGTAGAGATAGTCATTCAATAACTTCCCTAATATTTATGATTTTAGTTTTTTAATAAAATTTAATACAAAAATAACTCATCTACTTAACCTAAATTACTAGAGTTATATATTATTGAGCGCAAATCAATGTCTAACACGTAAACAATTGCATGTACGGCAAGTTAACGTTGGAGGCCTCTAACAAATTATGAATACTCATGGTCATGAGGTTTGTAAGTTCGGATCTTTATTTTATTTTATCTTTTATTCTTTTTCTAAGTATGATTTTAAGAGTTGATTTTTATTATATGAAAAACTCTTGTATATTTTTTGTATAGAACTTTTGTGATTACAAAGTATTGGCATGTCACCAAGACGTATTGATTATAAAATCTATTTATTGGTTGATAACGCCTATATGCTCTAGATTATATGGAGCATAGAATGAAAATAGTATGAGTATCTTCTTTTCCCTTTTTATTGTGTATGAATTATTTTTATTTTGATGAAATAAAACTTAAACTATAACATATATATTTAATTTTTAGTATTTAACTATTTGTTCTTTGTCGTGCAACACATAAGGATTATGTATGCAGATAGTATTAGGCTAACTGATGCTTTGTGCCTATGCAGTAGGAGATTAATGAAAACTGAAAAGGGCTACAAAGAATGATCAAACTGCATGTATTTATTTGTTACCAATCCATAAAGATCTCTAACACCCCAAAATTCGATTCAGCTTTTAAATTTAGAATCTCTGAAAAATTCTGAATTTTTAGGAATCACGAGTCAAGTCCATCAACCGCAAATAGAACCACGAGTCGTAGAAGTAAATCCTGAAACCAGTCCTTCAGATCAACCTCAGATCTGAGAATTATGAGTCAGGTTCACGGTCCGTGGATGATTCCACGAGTCATTGAACCAACTAGTGGAACTCAGACTGAGGGTAGTCAGGTGCCCCAGAAACAACGAGAGGTGTCTACGACCCATGGAAGTTTCCACGAGTCGTCCTATTAACTTGTAGAATCTCTTATGCAGCCTATCTTTTGGATCAGAAACCACGACCCCAACCCACGAACCGTAGTTACTTCTACGGCTCGTGGAAAGGACCCGTGGAACCTGAAGCCGAGGTTTTTAACAACTTTTCTCTAATTAAATCCCTGAGATATTTTTTTAACTACCCACCCTTTTAACTCTTAAGTGAGGTCATTTTGGCCACTTTTAGTAGGGTTTCTACTCCTATTAGCCTAAATCTCTTATTATTCCTCATTCATCTATCAAAAAAGGAAAAGAACTTTCATCAACTCCAAGTTCAATTCTCCATTTCTTTTCATCTTAGATCAAGCTAGTTTCAATAAGGTATATGGGTATTCAATAAGTGATTCCTTTCACCCTTATGCCCAAAACCCCATCTTTTTACTTTGAGTTATCAATTTGTGAAATTAGAGTTCTTACCTAAATTGGGAAAATCTTATGGATTCAGTTTTAAAGCATCAATTCATGGTTTATCATCACTTATCTATGATTTATTTGAAGTTCCTTAGTTGGTTTCAAAATCCCATGTTTTAAAGATGATTTCTAGCATGATTCCATTGATTGCATGTTTCAAGTAAAAATTAGCATGTTTAGATAACATGACCTTATGCATTCTTCAAGTTATGAATTTCGAAAGAAAAGTATGTTTTGAATTATGGATATGCTATGTTTTTAAGAACTTATGGTTTGAATTTGCATGACATTACATATGTCCTTATGCTTTTCAAAAAAATTTGGCATTAGATATGTCACAAGTATATGTGAGCTATGTGTTATATTTTGGGAGTAGTATTAGCATCGAGCGATGAGAGTTCTAGATAAGCCAAATAAAAAACTACATTATCACGATAGGTTGCCCTCCGTGGCTTATGACAAGATCCTATTAGATAAGGTTCTAACCTTAGCCACTTAGGACAATGTTTTTCGGTGTGGGTGTATGACGCTGGACTCCATGTAGATCTTTATGGTTTATGTCGGTAAAAAGAAACTCCCATATGAAGGTTTTAAGACTTATGCTACTATTGTTTTAAGCTCTACTATGAGATTTACTTACGATATCTCTTTTATGCATAAACTCATTTTGCAATAATGTTTTAAGTATGTTTTACCATATTTATACATATCTCACACATTCAGTACATCCTATATTACTAACATATATTTTGTGTTATATCCTATTATGATGCAGATTCAGGCTCTACTCCTCAGGAATGTCACTCCCTGAGGTTACCCCTAGACGTAACACGGGACCTAGGACCACAAGGATTCCAAGTTAACCCTTGGTCATAGCATTCTCAAGTATACATAAAGGAAACATAGAGGAAGCATCAAGGATAAAGACAACATAGTATAATATAGATAGTCGAGTCAAAAGTTACGACACCCCCGAAGGGTTACATACGTTCTATGTCTGAAAGACTCTAATCATAATATAATGAGTTGATAGGACAAGACCCTAGCTAACTCAAAGTACGTAAATGAAAATCTAACAAAGCTAGAAACATAACTTGTCCTCGACCAAAGAGGACTCATAAACAACTATGTGGGTGTGGTCGGGAAACTCTAGCCACGAATTTGAAAAGGTACACCTGAATCTGCATCATCAAAGGATGCAGCGCAAGATATGCGTCAGTACTATAGGATATACCAAGTATGTGAGTGATGCATGAACATGATAAACAGTTTAAAACATGCTGAGTATGCCTTAACAATCGAAATCATACTTTTAAAAGTAAAACTTGATGCAAATGACTCTTTGAAACACCATAAGATGAAAACATGATCGTAAACAAAAGTCTGAAATCTGAATAAGAGTCAAGTACATCTTTAAAGCATAAACTGTTTCTGTGGGAGGTTCTCTAACCGACATAGACCATCTGAGCTACATGGAATCCGATGTATACGCCCCATCGAGAGGACCCAATATACCTTGCCAGGGTATAAAGGCATGACTGCAGCGTGATCACTAAAAACTGATGCCCAACAGAGGGGACTTGCAAACCTATGAGGACACGTAGTTCTGGGACTAAGGGTACTCTCACCCGGTCCAACTCGGTGCTAAATACTACTCCCAAAACATATACATATAACTCATATAATACTGGGGTATATCTGATGCCAAAACTGTTCATAACTGGTGACATATCTGATGTCAAAACTTGTTTATAACTTGTGACATATCTGATGTGAAATTTGTTCATAACTGGTGACATATCTGATGTCAAAACTATTTATAAAGCACTAGGACGTATCCGATGTCATGCAATTAAAATCATACATCTAAAGAATGTGCATAGCCATAACTCAACATATACTTTTCCTTTCTAAATTCATACTTGAATAGGTGGGCATGCAATTTCATAAGATACATAAAGACTTGTTATCTAAACATGTAAACTTTCACTTAAAATCATGCAATTCAATGGAATCATGCTACAACCCAACTTTAATGCAGGGTTTTTAAAACCAATGAAGGAATCATGAACAATTCATGTAAAATCAATAAAAAACCATGAATTTGGACATAGAAACTGATTTCAAAAACTTTCCCCAAATTTAGATCAAAACCCTAATTTCATAAGTTCATACTTCAACATAAGAGTTGGGGATTTTGGGCACAAGGGTTAGAGGAACCCATTGCTGAATACCGACATACCTTGGGTGAGGATAACGCACTTCAATGGAAAAGACTTGGGAGGCTTGAATTGGAGCTTGGAGACTTGGAGACTTGAAGCTTGAGGAAGAACACTTCTTCTTTTGGGAGGTGAATAAATGATTTAGGAGGAACTTAGGGTAATAAGGGTGAAAACCCTACTTGAAATAGTCAAAACGACCTCACTTAGGAGTTAAAAGGGTGGGTAATGACTAAAATACCCCTGGGAATTAATTAAGAAGATTGTCTAAAAAAACCTGGCTTCAGGTTCCACGAGTCCCTTCCATGGACCGTAGAACCAATCACGGCTCGTAGAATGGGGTCATGGTTCCTGAGACAAAATTCCAGGCTGCTGAAGATATTTTACGGCTCAACATGATGGCTCGTGGAAACTCCCACGAGTCGTAAAACCCAGCTGTGGTTTTGGGGAACTTGGTTGGTCTCAGGTCCAGTTACATGAGTCAACAGAACGACCCAAAGAAACGTCTACGAGTTAAAGAGGAAACATAAAACTTGAACTTTTCAACTTGAAAACATGATAAACTAACTTCGTAAAATATGGATGCATGCTAGAATAATGAGAGGAACTGATGGAATAGAATCGGAGGGAAATACTAAGGAGGAAACTAGCACCTCAAGTTAAAACTGAATCGGAAGGAAAGAGATGAGGATACTTGGCCTTCATGGCCTCTTCCGCTTCCCAAGTAGCTCCTTCAACAAGCTGATTTCTCAAAAAAACCTTTACCGAAGCAACTTCTTTATTTCTCAACCTCCAAATCTGACGATAACGATCTCCATTGGAAGCTCCTCATAGGTGATACTATCCTTCACACCCACCTCACCCAAAGGGATAATAAACCTCGGATCACCAACACACTTCTTCAATAAGGAAACATGGAAAATTTGATGAACCGCTTCTAACTCTGTTGGAATATCCAACTCATAAGCGACCTTACCAACCTTTCTCAGAATCTAATAAGGACCTACAAAACGGGGACTAAGCTTTCCTTTCTTGCCGAACCTCATCACACCCTTCATGGGTGACACCTTAAGGAAAACCCAATCGTCAACTTCGAATTCCAACTCCCTTTTCCTCTAATCCGCATAAGATTTATGTCGACTCTGAGCGGTCTTCAACCTTTCCATAATAAGCTCAACCTTCTCCATGGTCTAATTCATAGAATCTGGACCAATCAAGGATTCCTCACCAATCTTGAACCAACCAATAGGCGATCTACACCCCCCGACCATAAAATGCCTTATATGGAGCCATCTGGATGCTAGAGTGAAAGCTGTTATTGTAGGCAAACTCGATAAGAGGTAAGTGATCATCCCAATTACCTTTGAAATCAATCACAAATGCTCTGAACATATCCTCCAAAGTCTGAATAGTAAGCTCTGCCTGACTGTCTGTCTGAGCATGAAAAGTTGTGCTAAGCTTTACCTGAGTACCAAGACCTTTATGAAACGATCTCCAAAACTGAGATGTAAACTAAGGACCTCTGTTAGAAATGATAGACAAGGGAAAACCATACAATCGAACAATCACCCGGATGTAGAGTCTGGCATAGTCGTCTACTGAATCAGTAGTCTTAACAGCCAAGAAATGGGATGACTTAGTCATCCGGTCGATAATCACCCAAATGGAATCATGTTGCCTTCGAGTACGAGGCAAACCCATAATAAAGTCCATATTGATTGCTTCCCATTTCCAAGTGGGAAGGTCAATATCTTGAAGCATGCCACCTGGCCTTTGATGTTAAACTTTTACTTGTTGACAGTTGGGACACTTAGCCATAAATGTCCTTCTTCATACCGTTCAACCAAAAGACATCCCGTTGATCACGATACATCTTAGTGGCACCTGGATTGATGGAATATCTAGAACTGTGAGACTCAATCAGAATTTGCTATTTCAACCCATCTACATATGGTTCACATAAACGACCTTGGTAGCGAAGTACACCATCTCCCCCTTGGGAGAAAACCTCAACCCGCTGCTTATGAACTGCACCCTTAAGTTGAAGTAAGACTGGATCATCATCTTGCTTTGTCGTCACTTCAGCCACTAAGGAAGATTCGAAACTATTTTGCACAATCACACCACCTTCGGTCGAGTCCATAAGGCGAACTCATAAACGAGCAAGACTATGAACCTCCTTAACCAATTCCTTGTTTTCCTCTTCAATAAAAGCTACACTTCCCATGGACAATCTACTCAAAGCATCCGCCATAACATTGACCTTACCCAGATGGTAAAGCACACTCATATCATAATCCTTAAGAAGCTCGAGCCATCTCCTTTGTTGCAAATTCAATTCCTCTTAAGTGAACACATACTGAAGAATCTTATGATTGGTAAATACATCCACATTCACACAATTCAAGTAATGTCTCCAAATCATCAAAGCAAAGACCACGACTGCAAACTCAAGATCATGAGTAGGATTGTTCTTCTCATGAGTCTTAAGCTATCTAGAAGCATAAACAATCACCTTACCATGCTTCATCAAAACACAATCCAAACCAATCCTAGAAGCATCACAATACACAACAAAATCATCTAGGCTCTCGGGTAGAGCTAACACTGGAGCGGTGGTCAATCTAGTCTTCAATTCTTAAAAGTTCTTATCACAAAGTTGGACCCCCTTAAATTATAGTGTAGAAGTTAAAAAGGTTAGGGAAAAAACTAGAATGCCTTTGACTTAAATTAAAAATTGCAAAAATTTTCCCATCGGATGGGCTACCCCAACGGGCGTTAGACCTGCGATGGCCCATCAAACCTGGTCACCGAAAGGGGTCTGACTGGGGATGAGTCGCTAGTCCAATCTGATGGCAGTGTCGACAGCTTGTGGCGGTGCCCACACCTATCTCTCTTGGTTGTCGTTCTCAGGATGGATGTCAGAGATACTGGGCATATTCCATGGTGGCTTTGATGGCCCATCAAACTTCTGATGCTTGAGGAGTCTGCCTATGGAGGCAAAAAAGGCAAAATGGTCTCCACAACTTGCATAATGGGCTATCGTGCCTTGCACGGCCTGTGGCCCTTACCTGTAGGACATGGAAGCTGCAGAAAAATACTAAAATTTTTACTAAATTTTTGAGTTTTAATGTTGGTTCAAATTTTGGGGTATTACAAAGGGATGATCCATGGTTATGGTATCTCAACAATGCAGTTGAGTCTTCAAATCATTTGTTTAGCAGGTTTTTTGAGTTACTAGTTGTGGATTGATATTTTCCATATTAATCGTCTCTCTAAACAAACTCTACGCGTACTTGACTATTCCTAATGCCTATATTCCTTTGGTCATCGGTCGATAGTGAAGTATATGTGATTTCTCTTCCGTATCAGGCAAGTAAGGCTAATGGGTATATTCCTATTAACGCTAGAGAATCGTTCCCCCTTCCCAATAGAGTTCACGATGAAGCTCTACCTTTTAATATTGTGTATGTAGTTTCTCTATTCCTAGTCCAAACTACGTACCATAGATATAGTTTGAGAGGTTGTCAATCTTCCAAATAATTAAGATCAATAGAAGATAATAACTAAATAAAGACGGAAATCAAAACTAAGCAGTATGATATTCAGAAATCCACTTTCATGTCTCTAACCATAACCTTAGATATGATAAGTTTAGCTACTCGGGAACTAATTACAAGAGAAATAATTCATGAGATAACAAAGGTTCAATCATACAAAGAGAAAAGGAATAGAAAAACTAAGGGAAGAATCGCCTCTACAAGTTAAGTATCTTTCCTCTCCTTCAGCATTAGATCCTCTAATAGGAAATGAAAAAAAGTAGAATATATAGGTTCTTAGGGGGTTCTGTGTAACACCTTAGATTCTAAACACACATTTTTACAACATTTAACTTGTTGCAGACAAGTCCCAAGGATCTACGACCACTCTTATGGACCATACTTCCCTTTCACGGTTCGTAGAGTGAACCATACAAGTGACCCTGAAAGATCCTAGAACCCATGTTTTAAGCGAGGAACTACTGTTTGTGGTGTTGAACCACAGTGCATAGAACAAATAATAAAAAAGAATTCTGAGAGATGTCAAATCTTAAAGTAACAAGATGGATGTATCTACGGTCCATAATCCTTAAATACAGTCTGCAAATGCCAACTGTACACTTAGTAAGAGAACTATCAAATTCTAAGAATAAAACTACTATTCATTCTACTGTCCATAAACCATAAGTAAGGCTTGTAAATCCATCTGTAAAGGGATAATTACAGACCTAACATTATCTAAAATAAATTTAACACCTTGATCTATGGTCTGTATACCCAATGTATGGTCCACAGATCCCCACTTATGAAAATTAGATCAGAGACTTAGCATATCTCATAGGAGTTCTACAATCTATAAACTTGGACTACGGTCCATAGAACTACCCGTAAATCCAAATTTCCAGGTGCCTATAAAAGGATGCCTTAGTCATTTTCTCATTATTTTTCATGTCTGGGCCTATTCCCTCAATGCTAAGCGACTGATGTACCGTGAGTTTGCGGAACTTTCGACGCTTAAAACTTGGAATTAGAGTATGTTATTTAGCGATTTTTACTAGTTTTAATGTATTTTTGAGTTTTGTGCAGGAAAATATGGTTCGGAGACTTAAGTGCAGAGAAAGACTAATATTTGAGCTAAAACCAACTTCTACGACTCAAGACCACGAGTCGTTGATTATTCCATGAGTCGCAGAAGTCAAACGTGGAAGGAATACTGCAGATGTAGCTGGGGCCTGAGTTACAAAGAAGGTTTCCACGAGTCATAGAACTGTTCACGAGTCATGATTCCGTCTCGTGGAACCTAATCAGAAAAGGAGAAAAATGCTTGAGTTCCACGGAAGGTTTCCACGAGTCATGGACCTGTTCACGAGTCGTGGACCTGTTCATGAGTCATGGAAATGTTCACGAGTCACGAACCTATTCATGAGTCATGGACCTATTCACGAGTCATGGACCTGTTCACGAGTTGTAATTCCTGCTCGTGGAACCTGATCAGAAAAGAAGAAAACTATCTTAGGTCTATGACTCAATTCCACGAGATGTGATTCATGTCACAAGTCGTAGACTAGTCTCGTGGAAAGGAACCTGCAGGATCACAAATACTGAGTTTCACGAGTGCTGACGACGACTCGTAGAAACTTCCACGGACCGTAGATTGTGTCCGTGGAAGATGCCGATGCCAGTTTCCTTGTTAAATTAGCATAAGGTTTTTATTATCTATAAATACCTTTCCTAGGTTTTATTTTATGCGTGGTCTGGTTGTTTAGATCCTGAACCTACATCATAATAGGATGTAGCACAAAAGTATGCGTTAGTAAATCAGATGTACAAAGCATGCAGGATATGCACTAATTTATAACCATATATATATATATATGTATATATATACTGAGCATGATAAGGAAATTTAAACATGAAGGATAAACCGAGACATGAAACTGAAGGATAAAATAAAACAATGACAAAGTATCTAAACAAACACCTATATAATGTTGAATTGAACTGAAAAACTGAATAACTGAATATAAGGTCAATGCAATACTAAATCTAAGCTGTGGGAGCTACTGTTAACCTATATTCCCCAAGCTTATTAAACTATGAGGCCAAACTGTAACCCTGGCTGGGAAGGGTGTTCATACCTTTCCTGGGGTATGAACACTGACTGGCGTGGATCCACTAATCTAATTTCCAAAATTCCTAGGGTGTCAAGCCTGATCTGATGGGTGACCCCTTTAGAATCTATGGTGGCTTTATAGTTTTGGGACTTAAGGACTTCTAATTAAGGTCTTAGCCTAAACTGATGGGTGAGACTTCATCCCATCTCCCGCTCGGTGCTATGTCTACTTCCAACTGAATATATAATAAAATGACATACTGGATAGCTCAAAATACTGACTTTCTGAGAATGCACAAAAATACTGAAATTAAAGGCATTCTAATTATGTAATTCTGAATGACTGAGTAGCTGACTTAAAATGCACGAGTCTTAAACTGACTTGGTGTTTATAACCCACCATCCTAATAAATTGAACTACCTTTAACAATGCTAAATTCTGAATAAAGGATATAGTTCACAAATCATAGTTCAAGGTACTGAATTTAACAACATGCGTAGGGTTTTAGAATTCTGAATATATAACAATGCTAGACTTCAAGAAAACATGTAATAGTGTTCCTACATAACAATGGAACCTGAGATACAATAGATTCATGAAATTCAGGAACCCTAGCTCCTGAACACTAAACTAGAACAGACGAAAACTAAGTTACATAGGGACCCAATTGGTGAAAGGATACCCATTGATGAATTCTAGCATACCTGAGAGCAAAACCCTTGGCGAAACTTCTTGGGTTAGAAGCCTGAAGTTGGAGAATCCTCTGCTAGCTTTGGAGTAGAAACAAGTGTTTCTTTTCTCTATTTTTGCTAAGAGTCGATTGGTTTTGGGAGAATAGGGGAATTAAGGCTAAGACTGATTAAAACCCCCTTAAATTATAGTGTAGAAGTTAAAAAGGTTAGGGAAAAAACTAGAATTCCCCTGACTGAAATTAAAAATTGCAAAACTTTTCCCACCGGATGGGCTACCCCGATGGGCGTTAGACCTGCGATGGCCCATCAAACCTCGTCAATGAAGTGGGTCTAGCTGGGGCTGGGTCTCTAGTCCAATCTGATGGCAGTGTCGACAGCCCGTGGTGGTGCCCACAGCTATCGCCCTTAGTTGTCGTGCTCAGGATGGCTTTCAGAGGCACTGGTCATATTCCATGGTTGCGTTGATGGCCCATCAAACTTCTGATGCTTGAGGAGTCTACCCATGGGAGGCAGAAAAGTCAAAATGGTCTCCACGACTTACATGATGGGCAGTTGTGCCTTGCACGGCCCGTGGCCCTTGCCCGTAGGACCTGGAAGTTGCAGCAAAATACTAATTTTTTTCTAACTTTCTGAGTTTTAATGCTGGTTCAAAATATGGGGTATTACAAAGGGATGATCCATGGTTATGGTATTTCAACAATCCAGGTGAGTCTTCAAATCATTTGTTTAGTAGGTTTATTGAGTTACTAGTTATGGATTGATACTTTCCATATTAATCATCTCTCTAAACAAACTCTACGCGTACTTGACTATTCCTAATGCCTATATTCCTTTGGTCATCGGTCGATAGTGAATTATATGTGATTTCTCTTCCGTATCAAGTAAGCAAGGCTAATTGGTATATTCCTATTAACGCTAGAGAATCATTCCCCCTTCCGAATAGAGTTCACGATGAAGCTCTGTCTCTTAATATTGTGTATGTAATTTCTCTATTCCTAGTCCAAACTATGTACCATAGATATTGTTTGAGAGGTTGTCAAGCTTCCAAATAATTAAGATCAATAGAAGATAATAACTCAATAAAGATGGAAATCAAAACTAAATGATATGATATACAGAATCCACTTTCATGTCTTTAACCACAACCTTATATATGATAAGTTTAGCTACTCATGAACTAATTACAAGAGAAATAATTCATGAAATAACAAAGGTTCAATCATAAAAAGAGAATAGGAATATAAAAAACTAAGGGAAGAATTGCCTCTACAAGTTAAGTATCGTTCCTCTCCTTTAACATTAGATCCTCTGATAAGAAATGAAAAGAAGTAGAATTTATAGGATCTTAGGGGGTTCTGTGTAACACCTTCGATTCTAAATAGACATTTTGACAACATTTAACTTGTTACAGACAATTCCCAGGGATCTACGACCACTCTTATAGACCATACTTCCCTTTCACGGTTCGTAATGTGAACCATAGAAGTGACCCTGAAAGATCCTAGAACCCAAGTTTTTATGCGAGGAACTACTATTTGTGGTGTTGAAACACGGTCCATAGAACAAACCATAAAAAAGAGTTCTGAGAGATGTCAAATCTCAGAGTAAGAAGATGGATGTATCTACGGTCCATAATCCTCAAATACAGTCTGTAAATGCCAATTGTAGACTTAGTTAAGAGAACTATTAAATTCTAAGAATAAAACTATTATTCATTCTACTGTCCATAAACCATAAGTAAGGCTTGTAAATCCATCTGTAAAGCGATATTTAGAGACCTAACATTATCTCAAAGAAAGTTAATAGCTTGATCTATGGTCCGTATAACCAATGTATGGTCCACAGATCCCCACTTATGAAAATTAGATCAGAGACATAGCATATCTTAGAGGAGTTCTACAATACAAATTGTAGTCTATAAACTTGGTCTACGGTCAATAGAACTACCCGTAAATCCAAATTTCCAAGTGCCTATAAAAGGATGCCTTAGTCATTTTCTCATTATTTTTCATGTCCAATCCTATTCCCTCAATGCTAAGCGATTGATTTGCCATGAGTTTGCAGCACTTTCAATTCTTAAAACTTTGAATTAGAGTATGTTCTTTAGCGATTTTTAGTAATTTTGATGTGTTTTTGAGTCTTGTGTAGGAAAACATGGTTTTGAGACTTTAGTGTAGAGAAAGACTAATATTTGAGCTGAAACTGACTTCTACGACTCAAGACCACGAGTCGTTGATTATTCCACGAGTCGTGAAAGTCAGTCGAGGTAGGAATACTGTAGATGTAATGGGGCCTGAGTTCCATGGAATGTTTCCACGAGTCTTAGACATGTTCACGAGTCGTGATTCCTGCTCGTGGAACCTAATCAAAGAAGGATAAAAATGCATGAGTTCCACCAAAGGTTTCCATGAGTCGTGGAGTTGTTCACGAGTCATGATTCCTTCTCGTGGAACCTGATCAGAAAAGGAGAAAACTATCTTAGGTCAACGACTCAATTCCACGAGCCGTGATTCAAGTCATGAGTCGTAGACTGCTCTCGTGGAAAGGAACCTGCAGGATGACAAATACACTGAGTTTCACGAGTGCTGACGACGACCAGTAGAAACTTCTACGGACTGTAGATTGTATCCGTGGAAGCTGTTGATGCCAGTTTCCTTTTTAAATTAGTATAGAATTTTTACTCTCTATAAATACCTTTCTTTGGTTTTATTTTATGCGTGGTCTGGATATTGAGCTCCTAAACCTACATCATAATAGGATGTAGCACAAAATTATGCGTCAGTACATCAGATGTACAAAGCATGCATGATATGCACTAATTTATAAACATATATATATATATTTATATATATATATATACTGAGCATGATAAGGAAATTGGACCATGAAGAATAAACTGAGACATAAAACTGAAACAATGACCAAGTATCTAAACACACAACTGTATAATATTGAATTGAACTGAAAAACTGAAAAATTGAATACAAGGTCAATGCATTACTGAATCTAAACTGTGGGAGCTACTGTTAACCTATATACCCCAAGCTGAGAAAACTATGAGGCCAACCTGTAACCCTGGCTGGGAAGGGTTTTCATACCTTTCCCAGGGTATGAAAACTGACTGGCGTGGATCCACTAATCTAATTTCCAAAAGGCCTAGAGTGTCAAGCTTGATCTGATGGGTTACACCTTTAGAATCTACTGTGGCACCATAGTTTTGGGACTTAGAGACTTCTAATAAAGGTCTTAGCCTAAACTGATGGGTGAACCTTCATCCCATCTTCCGCTCGGTGCTAAGTCTACTCCCAACAGAATATATAATAAAATGACATATTGGATAGCTTAAAATACTGACCTTCTGAGAATGCACAAAAATATTTAAATTGAAGGCATTCTAATTATGTAATTCTGAATGACTGAGTAGCTGACTTAAAATGCATGAGTCTTAAACTGACCGAGTGTTCATAACCCACCATCCTAATAAATTGAACTACCTTTAACAATGCTAAATTATGAATAAAGGATATAGTTCACAAATCATAGTTCAAGGTACTTAATTTAACAACATGCGTAGGGTTTTAGAATTCTAAATTTATACCAATGCTAGACTTCAAGAAAACATGTAACAGTGTTCATACATAGAAATAGAAACTGAGATACAATAGATTCATGAAATTCAAGAACCCTAGCTCCTGAACACTAAACGAGAATAGAAGAAAACCAAGTTACTTAGGGACCCAATGGGTGAAATGATACCTATTGATGAATTTCCACATACCTGAGAGAAAAAACCTTGGCGAAACTTCTTAGGTTAGAAGCCTGAAGTTAGAGAATCCTCTTCTAGCTTTGGAGAAGAAAAAAGTGTTTCTTTTCTCTTTTTGCTAAGAGTCGATAGGTTTTTGGATAATTGGGGAATTAAGGCTAATACTGATTAAAACCCCCTTAAATTATAGTGTAGAAGTTAAAAAGGTTAGGGAAAAAACTAGAATATCCCTGACATAAATTAAAAATTGCAAAAAATTTCCCACTGGATGGGCTACCCCAATGGGCATTAGACCCTTGTATGGCCCGTTAGACCTGGTCACCGAAGGGGGTGTGGCTAGGGTGGGGTCGCTGGTCCAATCTGATGGCAGTGTCAACATCCCATGGTGCTGCCCACGCCTATCGCCCTTGGCTGTCGTGTTCAGGATGGCTGTCAGAGGCACTGGGCACATTCTACGGTGGCTTTGATGGCCCAACAAACTTCTGATGCTTGAGGAGTCTGCCCATGGGAGGCATAAAAGTCAAAATTGTCTCCACGACTTGCATGATGGTCTGTCGTGCCTTGCACGGCCTGTGGCCCTTGCCCGTAGGACCTGGAAGTTGTAGCAAAATACTAATTTTTTTCTTAATTTCTGAGTTTTAATGCTGGTTCAAATTCTAGGGGTATTACAAAGGGATAATCCATGGTTATGGTATTTCAACGATCCAGTTGAGTCTTCAAATCATTTGTTTAGCAGGTTTCTTGAGTTACTAGTTGTGGATTGATATTTTCCATATTAATCATCTCTCTAAATAAACTCTATGCCCAATTGACTATTCCTAATGCCTATATTCCTTTGGTCATCGGTCGATAGTGAAGTATATGTGATATCTCTTTCGTATCAAGTAAGCAAGGCTAATGGGTATATTCCTATTAACGCTAGAGAATCATTCCCCCTTCCCAATAGAATTAACGATGAAGCTCTGCCTTTTAATATTGTGTATGTAATTTCTCTATTCCTAGTCCAAACTACGTACTAAAGATATTGTTTGAGAGGTTGTCAATCTTCCAAATAATTAAGATCAATAAAAGATAATAACTCAATAAAGATGGAAATCAAAACTAAACAATATGATATTCAGAAATCCACTTTCATTTCTTTAACCACAACCTTAGATATGATAAGTTTAGCTACTCATGAAATAATTACAAGAGAAATAATTCATGAGATAACAAAGGTTCAATCATACAAAGAGAAAAGGAATAGAAAAAACTAAGGGAAGAATCTCCTCTACAAGTTAAGTATCGTTCCTCTCCTTCAGCCTTAGATCCTCTAATAAGAAATGAAAAAAAGTAGAATTTATACGTTCTTAGGGGGTTCTGTGTAACACCTTAGATTCTAAACATACATTTTGACAATATTTAACTTGTTACAGATAAGTCCCAGGGATCTATGACAACTCTTATGGACCATACTTCCCTTTCACGGTTCGTAGAGTGAACCATAGAAGTGACCCTGAAAGACCCTAGAACCCAAGTTTTTATGCGATGAACTACTGTTTGTGGTGTTGAACCACGGTCCATAGAACAAACCATAAAAAATATTTCTGAGAGATGTCAAATCTCAGAGTAACAAGATGGATGTATCTACGGTCTGTAATCCTAAAATACAGTCTATAAATGCCAACTGTAGACTTAGTTAAGAGAACTATCAAATTCTAAGAATTAAACTATTATTCATTCTACTGTCCAGAAAACATAAGTAAGGCTTGTAAATCCATCTGTAAAGGGATAATTAGAGACCTAACATTATCTCAAAGAAAGTTAATAGCTTGATCTATGGTCTGTATACCTAATGTATGGTCCACAGATCCCCACTCATGAAAATTAGATCAGAGACTTAGCATATCCCATAGGAGTTCTACAATACAAATTGCCGTCTATAAACTTGGACTACGGTCTATAGAACTACCCGTAAATCCAAATTTCCAGGTGCCTATAAAAGGATGCCTTAGTCATTTTCTCATTATTTTTCATGTCCAGGCCTATTCCCTCAATGCTAAGCGACTGATGTGCCGTGAGTTTGCGGCACTTTTGACGCTTGAAACTTGGAATTAGAGTATGTTCTTTAGCGATTTTTAGTAGTTTTGATGTGTTTTGAGTCTTGTGCAGGAAAACATGGTTCAGAGACTTAAGTGCCGAGAAAGACTAATATTTGAGCTGAAACCGCTTTCTACGACTCAAGACCATGAGTCGTTGATTATTTCACGAGTCGTGGAAGTCAGTCGTGGAAGAAATACTGTAGATGTAGCTGGGGCCTAAGTTCCACGGAAGGTTTCCACAAGTCTTAGACCTGTTCAGGAGTCATGATTCCTGCTCGAGGAACCTAATCAGAGAAGAAGAAAAATTCCTAACTTCTACAGAAGGTTTCCACGAGTCGTGGACCTGTTCACGAGTTGGGATTCTTGCTCGTGGAACCTGATTAGAAAAGGAGAAAACTACCTTAGGTCTACGACTCAATTCCATGAGTTGTGATTCAAGTAACGAGTCGTAGACTACTTTCGTGGAAAGGAACCTGGAGGATGAAAAATACATTGAGTTTCATGATTGCTGACGATGACCCATAGAAACTTCCACGGACCATAGATTATGTCCGTGGAAGCTGCCGATTCCAGTTTCCTTGTTAAATTAGGATAGGATTTTTACTGTCTATAAATAACTTTCCTAGGTTTTATTTTATGTTTTATGCACGATATTTTGTAGGAAAGACATTCGTAACTTTGTGATATTGGTTTGTTCTTGGATTTGGAGAGTTATAAACATTCATAGTTCATTGTTCTTACTTCCATCTTCATCTATTCAATATTCTGGATTTCTTTAACTCTTATTGTAAGTATATGATCATCAACACACTAATAACTCTTGATTGTTTACGTATGAACATGAGTATCTAAATCCACAATTAGGGTTGTGGGAACCATGAAGGATTAATAAAGTAGGAAAAATACTTGGGTACTCTAGGGCGGTGTTTATGCATGTATTATTCTTCCCTTCGTGTTGATTGCTTTTTAACGGTGCGCAACGTTAGAACTTGCCTTATCCTTACTTGATGGACAAAGGAGGTAACAGATGGGAAAAGGGTTGTTTAACAATAGAGATTTGAGGCTACCAACCCTCATCCAATAGCTTGACCTTGTCCGGGAATCGCTAATTTGGCATCCAGGGTAAGGGTTAGTAAAGCATACACCCACGGCTGAACCAAGGCATGTGGTGAAATTCATCTATCTGCCAAACCAAGGATTTAGGTTAACCTAACTTACCGATTCTGCATGCTAAGCACTAAAATAGTTTACTAAGTACAAAGACTTAATGAGTTATGATCTTTTGGGGAACACTACCTAGTCATCTCACCCATTGATTACAACTCTTAAAATTTTCATGTGTTACTTGTTTACATTCTAGTTACAATTACTACTTGTTACTTTGAACCCCCTCCCACCCCTTCGAGGGAAATAAAGGACTAAGAGCACGAGTAAATATTAATCAAGCATAGTCCTACCATATTCCCTGTGGGATCGACCCCAACCTTCGTTGGGTTCTATATTTGATCAGCGACCACTTACACTTCTAAAAGAAGGTGTAATTTCAGCGTATCAAATTTTGGCGTCGTTGCCGGGGAATACAATTTAGGATTAAGAGCGATTTTGTTTATTTCACTATTAGTCTTTATTTCCTAATTTTACTTTTTCTGTTGTTTTTGTTTTGATCTACATATTGCACACTTGTGCATGCCCAATACAAGGAGTCAAGGCAACCCCTTAATCCCATACGATCCTGAGCTCTCCAAAACCTTAAGAAACATGAATAAAAAGGGAGAGCATGAGACACAGGAGTAGATCACAGCCCACTTGTTGGCCGAGGATGAGCAACGAAAAAAGGAAGGAGAAGATGCTCTGGCCGCTGAAGATGCTGCACTTGTAGCAGACCTCACAACACAAAATGCGGCGGCTGAGCAAGCAAGGCATGCTCGACAACAAGCTGCCCGTCAAGCTGCTCTAAAGGCACAGGCAGTAGCAGACAGGGCAGCTCGCCAGAATTTCCTAGAGGACCAGTCGCGCCAAGACAGAATAGGGGTCGATAGATGCAGTAGCCCAGGCAAGGCCCTCGCTACTATGATTATGATGATTATGATGAGGAGAAGGAATTGGCCATTGTTGGACCCATAGTGTTGCCACCACTGACTGAGGGAGTGAAATTTGACATCACCAGCACCATGATCCAGTTGATGAATAATAAGGGAGTGTATGATGGAAAACCTACAGAAGATGCAAATCGTCATGTGCAAAAATTTATTCAGATTTGCAAGGCGTATAGTATGCCAGGAGTTGGGAAAGATGCTATTAGACTGAGGTTGTTTCCATTCTCATTGACCGATGAGGCAACTGTTTGGCTATCAGAACACTCGAGAATTCCATATACACATGGCACGAGTTGAAGACTCAGTTTTTGAATCTTTCCTCTATCAAGGATGTTGCAATTGAAATAGTAGATCTATAATTTTAGGGAACTACCTGCAGAGGTGTTATATGAGGCTTGGCTAAGGTTCAAGAAGAAGTTGAGGCAAGTTCTGAGACACGAAATCCCTTCAAGGCATCCTATGGAAATTTTTACAAAGCACTGAACGCCAACACCAAAGCAACAACTAACAATGTAACTGGTGGGGCATTCATGGACAACTAGTATGATAAAGCTTCGGAGATGCTTGATCGGGTTGTGAAGACCAACAGAGCATGGCACACCAGAAAATCAGAGACCCCAGCAGGTACATACGCAGTTGGTAAGTCCTTCAATTCGAATGAATAGTAAGACATCAAACAGGAAGTTACTGAGCTGAACACGACACTTGGGTTTCTTGCAAAGAAATTCTTGGGTGAGGGTGTAGAGAATGTAAAAGCAATCAATTTTCAAGGTAAAGGACCTAGGCCAGGCGGTTATTCATCCGAAGAAGAGGTTAGTTATCTGAATGATCAAGGGGCGGGTTTTCGGGCCTCTGGTCAAGAAAATCAAGGTCAGAACAGAGATAGAGATGATTACTACAATCAGTCCAGTTACAGAGATGGTGACTGGCATAAAAAGGATGGGTATACAAATGATAGAAGTGGTCTTTACGTCCCGCCTGTGAATCGCGAAGAGTGGGCTGGAAAACCTACCTTGAGGGAGATGCTTAACAAGTTGTTTGAAAAGGTTGACTCCATGGATGCAAGAATGAAGGAGATAAAATCATACCTTTCAAAGATCAGTCAGAGAGTGGATTCCCATGTTGTCTTCATAAAACAACTTGAGACGCAGATGTAGCAGATTTCTACTAGTATGAATCCGCGTCAAAAGGGTACTCGACTAGTCATACCATTCAGAACCTGAAGAATTTTCGACTGGTTATGAAAGTGACTTCTCGAAGCGGAAAACAAACCATTGATCCTCCTAGACCTAAAATTATTGATGAACCTGCAGAAGTTGAAAAGGGTGATGCTGAAATTTTGGTCGAGTCTTAAGGAATAGATGGTGAGGAGGAGAAAATTGAGAGACAATCTTTTGAGTTGAAATCAAAGAGCAAGGAGGTTGCACCAGTCCTGAAACCCATACCATTGCCTCCTCCTCCTTATCTTCATACTACTCACGAATCTTGATTTAGAAAATGATTCATAAGCATTGATGGAACATCGGGTGTCTTTTATTGCATAATAGTTCATAACTTAAAAACTTGCATGGCACTAGTTCAATTTCATAATACATATACTTTCATAAAATATAGGTACTAGGCATGCACTTGCTTGAAATTCATGATAACATGCTATCAAATACCCAATTTACTTGAATCAATTTATGCATGTAAAACTTTCCATAATTAGCCTTCAATTTGAAATAGGAGTTCATATGTAAAAACCCATGCAAAATCATGCAATTTAGTAGTAATTTCATAATAAAATCATGAGAAGGCAATTTATAGCAAAACCCATAAGAATTGGGTAAGAACCCTAATTTGAAAGTTCATGAAATAAAAATATAGATTTGGAATTTCAGGCACAAGGGTGAAAGGAACCCATTGTTGAATACCCACATACTTTGATTGAAGCTAACCCACTTGAAATTGAAAAGAAAAGGAGACTTGAACTTGGAGTTTCAGATTTGGAGCTTGAAGAGGTTTATTTCCCTTTTTGGAAGATGAATGAGGTAATGAGAAGGGACTTAGGTTAATATGTGTAGAAATCCTACTAAAAGTGTCCAAAACAACCTCACTTAGGGGTTAAAAGGGTGGGTAGTTATAAAAATACCCCTGGAATTTAATTAAGAAAAACTGATAAAAAGGGTCAGCTTCAGGAATCACAGGTCGGTTCCACGGGTCATAGTTTGAACCAAGACTCGTGGTTCCTGGCCAAATGACCAACCAACAGAAGACATTCTACGGGTCAACAGGATGGACCCGTAGAAAGGATTATGATTCGTAGAACCAATTCATCGTTTCTAAGGGTTTTGGCAGGCCTCTGATCAGGTTCCATAAGTCAATAAGACGGCCCCGTAATTCAAACCACAGTGCATAGTCTTGACTCATGATTCCTGCAAATCAATCAGTCCTCAGATCTGGTTCCGTGAGTTGACAGGATAAGTCGTAGAATAAACTACGGTCCGTAGAACCAACTCGTGGTTCTCAGACTAGAGACTGATTCTGGCAGACTTAAATCACGGATCCACTCCATAACTCGTGCTTTGAACCACGATCCGTGGTTTGGACCCGTCATTTCAATAAAGTTCAGAATTTTTAGATTTCTTAAGTTTAAAAGTTGGATCAGTTTTTGGGGTGTTATAATATCTCCCCCCTTGGGATCATTCGTCCTCAAATAAAACATGAAAACCAAGGAATTACCATGGAAATTAAACTTGCAACTTAAAATATGACTGAACTAACGTCCGAAAACATGCATGCATGCTAAGATCATTAGGGAAACTGATGGAATAGAGTCGGATAGACGTTCTAATGAGGAAACTACTATCTCAAGCAGAAACTGGATTGGAAGGAAAGAGATGAGGGTATTTGCCTTTCATGGCTCCTTCTGCTTCCCAAGTAGCTACCTCAACAAGCTAATTCCTCCAAAGAACTTTTACCTAAGTGACTTCTTTGTTTCTCAACTTCTGAATCTGACGATCAAGGATCTCCACAGGAACCTCCTCATAAGTGAGACTATCCTTCACACCCACATCCCCCAAAGGAAAAATCAAGGTCAGATCACCAACACACTTTTTCAACAAAGAAATATGGAAAACAGGATGAACCACTTCTAAATCCGATTGAAAATCCAACTAATAAGCAACACTAGCAACTATCCTCAGAATTTTATAAGGACCAACAAAATGGGGACAAAGCTTCCCTTTCTTGCCAAATCTCATCACACCCTTCATGGGTGACACCTTTAGAAAAACTCAATCATCAACCTCAAATTCCAACTCGCTTCTTCTTACATCCGCATATAACTTTTGTCGATTCTGTGAGGTCTTTAACCTCTTCTTAATAAGTTGAACCTTCTCCATAATCTCATGAACTGAAATTGGACCAATCAAGGTTGCCTCACCTACCTCAAACAAACCGATAGGAGACCTACACCTTTGACCATAAAGTGCCTCATAAGGAGCCATCTGGATGCTAGAATGAAAGCTGTTGTTGTAGGCAAACTCGATAAGAGGTAAGTGATCATCCCAATCACCTTTGAAGTCAATCACCCAAGCCCTCAACATATCCTCCAAGGTCTAAATAGTACGCTCTACCTGGCCATCTGTCTGTGGGTGAAAAGCTATGTTAAGCTTCACATGAGTACTAAAACTTCTCTGAAATGATTTCCAAAATTAGGAGGTAAACTGAGTACCTCTATCTAAAATGATAGACAAAGCAACAACATGCAATCTGTATATCTCCCGAATGTAGAGTCTGGCGTAATCGTCTGTTGAATCCATAGTCTTAACAACCAAGAAGTGGGATGACTTAGTCATTCGGTCGATGATCACCCAAATAGAATCATGTTGCCTTGGAGTACGAGGCAAAATTGTGATAAAGTGTATATTGATCATTTCCCTCTTCCAAGTAGGAAGGTCAATGTCTTGTAACATGCCATCCGATTGCTGATGCTCTAACTTCACTTGCTGACAGCTGGGACACTTAGCCACAAAACCAGCTATGTTCCTCTTTATACCATTCCACCAATAGACTTCCCGTAGATCATAGTACATCTTGGTGGCACTAGGGTGAATTGGATATCTGGAACTATGAGCCTCAGTCAAAATATATTGTCTCTACCCATTAAAATCTGGCACACACAATCGACCTTGATAATGAAGCACACCATCTCCCCCTTGGGAGAAAACCTCAACTCTTCGCTGATGGACTACACCCATTAGATGAAGTAAAATGGGGTCACTGTCTTGCTTCGACTTTACCTCAGCTACAAAAGATGATTGGAAACCATTCTAAACAATAACACCACCTTCTGTCGAGTCCATAAGGTGAATTCCCAACCGAGAAAGACTATCAACCTGCTTAACCAATTCCTTCTTTCCGTCTCCAATTGAACACACACTACCCATGGACAATCTACTTAGTGCATCCGCTACAACAGTTGCCTTACCCGGGTGGTAAAGCACACTCATATCATAATCCTTAAGAAGCTCAAGCCCTCTCCTTCGATGCAGATTCAATTCCTTTTGAGTGAACACATATTGAAGACTCTTATGATCGGTTAAAACATCCATGTGCAACCCATAAAAGTAATCTCTCCAAATCTTCAAAGAAAAAACCATGGCTGCTAACTCAATATCATGAGTAGGGTAGTTCTTTTTATGGATCTTAAGATGTAAAGAGGCATAAGCAATCACTTTACCATGCTTCATCAAAACACAACCCAAACCAATTCTATAATCATCACAATATCTAATAAAGTCATCTAGGCCCTCGGGTAGATCCAACATTGGAGCTGTGGTCAATCTAGTCTTCAATTCCTGAAAGTTCTTCTCACATAGATCGGACCACTAAAATTTTACCTTTTTCTGAGTCAATCGAGTCAAAGGGGAAACAATGGAAGAAAACCCTTCCACAAACCTCCTGTAGTAGCCAGCCAAACCTAAGAAGCTCCTAATATCAGATGGAGAAGTGGGTCTAGGCCAGGTCTTTACTGCCTCAATCTTTTGCAAATAAACCCAAATACTATCTTTACTCATAATATGACCCAGAAAAGCACAGACTGCATCCAAAACTCACACTTGTTAAACTTAGAAAACAACTGACAATCCTTGAGAGTTGGCAACACAACCCTCAAATGGTCTGCATGCTCATCCTCACTCCGAGAGTAGATAAGAATATCATCAGTGAAGACAATCACAAATATATCCAAATACTGTTTGAACACACGGTTCATCAAATCCATAAAGGCTGCAGGAGCATTCATTAGACCAAAAGACATAACAACAAATTTTTAATGGCCATACCGAGTCTTGAAAGCTATTTTCGGAATATCACACTCTCGAACACGAAGCTGATGATAACCGGATCTAAGGTCAATTTTTGAGAAGAAACTAGCAATCTGAAATTGATCCAACAAGTCATCAATCCTAGTAATGGGATACTTATTCTTAATTTGTGACCTTGTTCAATTGATGGTAGTCAATACACATCCTAAGGGAACCATCCTTTTTCTGCACAAACAAACTGGGGCACCCAATGGGGAAATGCTAGGCCTGATGAAACCCTTATTAAGAAGATAGTTCAACTAATCCTTTAAATCCTTAAGTCCCATGGGAGCCATTCTATAGGGAGGGATAGAGATGGGATTCATATCTGGAAGAAGATGTATCCCAAAGTCGATCTCCCGCTCGGGAGGGACTCTAAGAAAATCTTCGAGAAATACTTCTGGGAACTCATTCACAACAGGACAGACTGAAGGGATAGGGTTCCGGAATCTGTGTCCATAACCCAAACTATATGATAAACATAACCCTTAAAAATCATCTTCATAGCCTTAATATAAGATATGCAATTTCCTTTCAAGGATAGGGGACTACCTTGCCATATTAATACGGGTTCATTTGGAAATTTAAAACTGAAAACTCGAGTACGATAATCAACTGAAGCATAACAACCATACAACCAATCCATACCAAGAATAACATCAAAATAATTCATCTCCAACTCTACTAACTCTGCTGAAGTGACTCTGTGAAGGACTAACATAGGGCAATTTTGGTAGATTGTTTTGGCTAGGACTGACTCACCAACAGGAGTAGAAACACAAAAGGATTCTAAAAGCAATTCAGGACAAATTTTGAATTTATATGCTATATAAGGGGTCACAAAAGATAAGGAGGCACTGGGGTCCAACAAATCATACACATCAAGAGAGAAGACTTTAAACATACCAGTGAAAACATCTGGTGAACTCTTCTTGTCCTGAAGAGAGGACACAGCATAATGACGGTTTTGGCACTGACCATCAGAACTAGAAGCAGTGCCCTACTAGGTTGGTCAACCTGTTTGGGGCTGGTAGAGCAGACTGAGCCCTACTACCTCCCTGCCCCTTCTTAGCCGAAGGGAAATTTCATGAACCTGTGCCCAAACGACACTCTCCCACTTGATTCTTCCCACACTTGCTGCAAATAAGATGGGAAGATCCTTTAGCAACACTCCACGAGACTGTGAATAAGAACCAAATCCTCTACTAGTATGATCATGATGAGGCCTTGAGGCTTGGTTAGGACACTAGCAGAAGAATGAATGGGTCCTGATGACTTCTTCTAAAATGAGGAACAATGTCCGCCACCGTACCTCTAATGGAAAATACCCAAACCCTCAGATCTAACTCTCTTATTCTCCCTAGCCATCTCCCTAATATTGTCCCCCTTAATTTGGGTGAGCATGAGTCATAAGTCTTGAGATACTCATGTCACTCAACAGCATAGCAGATCTGCACTCCCCTTTCAAAAAATTTGATACTCCATAGATATACTTGCTCATGTGATCATGTGGGTCAGCCACAATAGCAAGGGAATATCTGGAGAACTGAGTGAACCTCAAACTGTACTCCTGGACTATCATGGATCCCTGTCTCAAGTTCACAAACTCCTCGGCCTTCGCTTGCCTTAACTCCCTTGGAAAGAATCGGTTGAGGAAAGCCCCTTAGAAACACTCCCAAGTCACAGGGACCTCGTACCTAGCTCTAGATTCCTTCCATTGCATGAACAATATGTGAGCTACATCCTTGAGTTGATAGGATGCTAACTCAACACTATCAACCCCATCCATTTGCATAACATCAAAGATTTTCTTTACCTCATCCAAAAAGTTAAGCGGATCTTCCCTAACCTTTGAACCCCAGAATTTTGGCAGATTCATAATGACAAAATCACGAACTCGGGTCACTACCCCACCTTGAGGATGGACGGGGAGAGGAGTCAGCTGGTTGGCCTGAGCTGCAAATGTCTGGGATAGCATTCCTGTATTCCTCATTTGTGACCTCGAGGGCCAGAACTGGAGGAGTAGCATTCCAAGCGGCTCGGTGAGGCATAGCACATTGAGGCATAATTTAAAACATACAAGGAAAGTATTAGAGGGATATTAGAAATAAACTTTAACGCACGATGTGATCATGAAAGAAGTGAGGTTTTTCTAAGACATCTCATCCCTTCCCTCTCATAAGTGTGGCGTGCTTCACACACATGAAAGTGATTCTACTCGATGCGGCTTTTAGACATCTTAGGACTCTTGAACCTGAGGCTCTGATACCAAGTTTGTCATGCCCCAAGGTTACCCCTAGACATAACACGATATCTTAGGAACGAGTGACCTTGACTAACTCTTAGTCATAGCATACTCAGTCATTCATAAGAAAGTTTAGTGGAAGCATAGATAGAATATTAAGCAACCCAAAACCATAAATTATAAGTCAATATGAAACATAATTTTAAAAGAGTGACTCAAATACTGGCTATGTCTGAAAAGCCTCTACACATGACATAAGGAGTTGCTAGGACAAGACCCTAGCTAACTCAAGGTACGGAAGTAAATGGACAAAACTAGTTAGAATTATAACTAGACCTCGAAACATGAGGACTCACCGACACTGACGGGAAATAGCCTACGATCTCTAGCCACATGCCTAAGGAAGGGAACCTGAAGCTGCATCATCGAGAAGATAAAACGCAAAATATGCGTCAGTACTATAGGATGTACTGAGTATGAGAGATATGCTTGATAATGATAAAATATACTTAAAACATGCTTAAAATGAGCTCTTTCAAAATACGAGATAGCATAAGGAATTATAAAGATATAAGACATAAACATGAAGTAAAGTGAAGATTCAAAGTAAGGTATCATATAACTTCATAACTTGAAAATAATCATGTGGGAGTTTCTCTTAACCGACATAAACCATGCTGAGCTACAAAGAGTCGAGTGTCATGCACCCACACTGAAAAAGGTTGTCCTAATCGGCTAAGGTTAGAACCGTGTTCATAAGATTCCTTTCATAAGCCACGGAGGGCAACCTATGATGTCAACGTAGTTTTGGACTTAGGTTATCTAGAACCCTCATCACTCGGTGCAAAATACTACTCCCAAAACATATAACATAAGGCTCACATACATGTGACATATCCAGATGTCAATCCTATTCATAAACATGTTCATAACCCGGATCTTCATACTACTCACGAATCTTGGTTTAGAAAATGATACATGTGCATTAATGGCACATTGGGTGTCTTGCATTATATTATAGTTCATAACTTGAAAACTTGCATGGCACTAGTTCAATTTTATAATACATATACTTTCATAAAACATAGAAACTAGGCATGCACTTGCTTGAAATTCATGACAACATGCTATCAAATATCTAATTTACTTGAATCAATTTATGCATGTAGAACTTTCCATAATTAGCCTTCAATTAGAAATTGGAGTTCATATGTAAAAACCCATGAACAATCATGCAATTTAGTAGTAATTAAGTAATAAAATTATGAGAAAGAAATTTATAGCAAAACCATAAGAATTGGGTAAGAAACCTAATTTGAAATTTCACAAAATCAAAATAAAGATTTTGGGTACAAGTGGGAAAGGAACCCATTGTTTAGTACCCACATACCTTGATTGAAGCTAACCCACTTGAAATTGAAAAGAAAAGGAGACTTGAACTTGAAGCTTGAGACTTAGAGCTTGAAGAGGATTCTTTCCCTTTTTAGAAGCTTAATGAGGTAATGAGAAGGTACTTAGGTTAATAGGTGAAGAAACCCTACTAAAAGTGGCCAAAATGACCTCACTTAGGAGTTAAAAGGGTGGGTAATTATAAAATACCCTTGGGATTTAATTAAGAAAAGTTGATAAAAAGGGTCGGCTTCAGGAATCAAAGGTTAGTTCCACATGTCTTAGTTTGAGACACGACTCGTGGTTCCCACCAGTGGTTCCTAGCCAAACAACCAACCTGCAGAAGACATTCTATGGGTCAACAGGACGAACCCATAGAAAGGATTACGGTTCGTAGAATAACTTCTTCTTTTCTAAGGGTTTTGGCAGGCCTCTGATCAGGTTCCATGAGTCAACAGGACAGACCCGTAATTCAAACCACGGTCCGTAGTCTTGACTCATAATTCCTGGGAATTAGTCAGTCCTCAGGTCTGGTTCCACGAGTTGTCAAGATGGGTCGTAGACTAAACTACGGTCCATTGAACCAACTTGCGGTTCTCAGACCAGAGACTGATTCTGGTAGACTAAAATCACATATCCACTCCATGACTTATGGTTCGAACCAAGGTCCATGGTTTGGACCCATCATTTTTGGGAAGTTTAGAATTTTCAGAATTCTTAAGTTTAAAATCTGGATCGGATTTTGGGGTGTTACAATTTATAATTTGGAGGCTACAAGGAATTTAGAAACTGTTTCCATTCTTTCATACTTTAGATTGTGCAATAGAGCTTCCCACTAAGAAACTTATGCAGATTTGTGCATTACTCCAATTCCCTGTACTACGCCTCATCCTCGAGGTGGTAGAAGCATCAAATATTAGATTCTTGTTGATGTGTTTCTCTTGGATAGTGCCAATAGAAGGTTAAGAAATTGCACAAAGGCTTGAGAGGAGCCCATTAGTGCATTTAAGTCTGTTGATTTTAAATAATGTGCACTTGTTCATATTAATCTTGCATTTGATCCAAGTAAGATGCATTCTTAGACTTCTTCTCTAAACTTTGTTTCAGATGACACCTTTAAGGGGGAAATTATGTCTCAAAATACTTGGATAGTGTTGTCACCCGAGAGATAGTGTAATTTGGGGTGTTATAAGTCTTAAGTAGTAGAATAATCAAAGAGCCAAAAACATAAAGTCATAAGCATAGAAGCCAAAGAGTGGGGGTAGTGATTCATTAAAGATTGTAGCTGGAGTCATGTATCCATTAAGTGCGTGATGGTGGGTATGCTCTTTTGGCATTGGCGAAGATGCAACAAGACTTGCAGATTTTATGGTAGTTAGTAGAGGTAGAATGGTTGGTTAAGAATACGTAGAGTATGCTTGGTCTAGGGAAGAAGTTTATTATGGGTTTTTATTAAGCTAATGTATAGAATGTCATAAAGAGAATATGCTTATAGGCTAAAATGAGATAGATGGTATGATTAAGATCAACTATTTTGTCACGCATTTTAAATAGACAAGTGGTTCTTGATTGTTAATATCAATATTTTGTATTAGTATAACCAAATGATATTTATCATCCATGTTTAGTACTAGATGCTGAGTTTGAACCATGGTGAAAGGAATGGCACTATGAGGGTGATAGCACTAGTCTTGGGAAATAGATCTATGTGGTTCAATATGGTGTGGAGAAGATCTTAGGTTTATAACTTATGGAAAGTACGAATGTTTAAGCATCATATATATATATATATATATATATATATATATTTGCCGACTAGACATGAAATAGTAAATTGTGACTAATTCATTAGATAAAGAAGGTCCTTAAGTTTTGCAAAGAAAAAGGTGTTTTTAAGGTAGTACGTTGTTATAGGATATTCTAAGTTTATAAGTGCTATATTTGCCGAGTTAGTGCCCTTGAGTTTCTAAGTATGGAGAAGGCTAAAATATGTATTATATGGTGTTCTTAAGAGCTGAATTGAAGGGACTATTGATGGAAGATGTTAGGTCTCTTAGTGTAGTTTTCAATTTTGTTGATTTGGGTGGACATGAATTTAGAGGTGTGATGTTATGTAGATTAATAAGGGAGGGTACGGAGGTTAAGTGTTAGGGGAAGTGATTTTGTACACTGATAAGATCATAGGAAGTCTTAGCAACGATTTTGTAGCTATAAATATAGTTTCTCAAGGAGAGTTTAGTATCCATGTGTATAGTGATAAACCAACCATTCTGATTCATATACTTATAGTTGTCTATAAAATAGGTCCACAAACCTAGAATATCAACCTTGAAGCTAAGGGGGAGATGGTGACGTGATGAACTAAGACACGTCTTGAGATTCATAAAGTGATGACTTATAGAAAGAGCTATGATGAGACAACATTTCATTCTTATCTCAATATATTTGCATGTACTTCAACCAAGATGATACTCTACTCTGGTGATACTCTTCTCTGGCTTTGTGTACTAGCATCATGTATCACACATTCCATATTGATTCACATCCTAGTTCAGTTCCTATGAGTAGAAGTAGTAGTTTTACCCTTTTAGTAAATTCTAAAAGCTCTTGATTCATGTAGTGGCTTCCATGAATAAACCCATGCTTATGTACTATTTAGAAGTTGTCTTAACCTTTATTTGATGCAGTTCAGTTCATGTTATTAAGCATACTTTCAGAAGGCCAAAGAAGATCCTAATCAGTTTAATTCATGGGTACATTTAAGGTTTAATCATCATTTGAGGATGAATGATCCCAAAGGGAAGATACTGTAACACCCCAAAAATTTTAGGTTATAATTTGAACCATTCTGGGTATGCAGATAGACCCAAACCCGGTGAATAATATTGTACCTAGGCATGAAGGTCAATCCTTAAGTGTAAGAAGTGTATTGGATGTGAATTTAGGTCATAAGAAACCACTAGCACAAGGTTGAGTAGATAGCTTCTCTATCGATTAAGTTTTGTATTAACTTTTACTAGAGTCAACTTCAAACAAGAATTTCTCCTAAAATATGAAGAGTTACGTGACCCATTAAATACCAAATTTAAGATATTCGAGTCTAGTTTCCAATGGCACCAACTGCTTGTTAATATGAATTTTGAGTAAAAATTTTGCATATTTTTTTTGTCTTCTATTATCTTGACGCACTATCTGGCGCATTGTGCCAGACCCGAAACTCCAGAATGATGAACATTTGGTGGTCGAGAGCACTGATGGGCACATTATGCAAGACCTATTTTTGTCATGACCCAAAATCGGGCCATGATAGCTCCTACAAAAACCCTCCAGTCGGCAAGCCAACTAAGAGAATAAAAGTGCAATTAAAAATTCAAATAGGTAAAGAGAAAGAGAAATAATAATAAGATGAGGGACAGAAACATAGATATACACCTAAAAATAAAAATTATACAAAAGAGCCATACAGAGACCAGGGAAGATAAAATATATAGAAGAACCAAACCTCGGACTTGGTGTCACCGGTACTACAGCATCTAAGTACAGAAATAGCACTATAGAAGATTTTATTGTCTACCAAAATACAAAATAAAGACATAAATAGATGGAAAGTAGTAAATTTTCCAAACACTGAGAGCTCATCATGATCCGAACAACAGCTGGCCTCAAATGAGTGGATGGTCATCGAGGGTGGCTCATATTAGGTGTTGTATAAGAAATATATGTCAAAAGGTAGTATGAGTACTAAAATATGAGGTACTCAGTAGGCATCATAGGCCGATCAAGCTCACAAGATGATAAATAATATAAGAAACAACAAGGTTAACTAGCTATCCGGATCCACCTAAGTCTAGTTATCATAGAAAAACTAAAAATCATAAACAATGCTAACCAACGGTAAAGATAATTGTGATAGAGCAATAAATCACTCAAAGTGCACACCTTAGAATGCAATACATCATGGAATGATATGGTGAAGAATGTGGCCAATGCAGTAAAGTAAAACCTCTAAATACGATTTGTGGGCTGCCCTGTAGGCTCCTTGAAACATCTCGCAGGTTGCCCTAGAGCTCATCAACATATCCAATAAATGTAAAACATGGATATATGCTCATCGGACCACCCAGAATTGTACCTTAGACTCATTAATAGAAAATAAATAGAGAAAGGGTCTAAAAACATCCCTTGGACCGAGTATAAAAAGTGGTACTTTCCCTTTTCTTTCCAAAGCAGTGATAAAAATAGGAAGTATTTCTCTAAAATCATAAAACAATAATAAAAGTAGAAAATCCCATTTTTTAAACTGAAAATCTCATATTTCCTTCAAGAACCGTACCACTAGCCATGTAGATGCATGTATGAGTGTATATGTGTCATCAAAAAAGGAAACAAGTATATGAACATTACAAACATGGTAAGAGCACTCTCAACCAAGGTGACTAACCTAGAATCCCATCTAACATTAAGCTAGGACCTCGGGCCCACAGTTACACAGTAACTGTAATAAATATAGTAAAATAAAACTAGAATGTGAAAATAACCATAAACATCTATTCTACTACAAATATCACCACAAGCCTATTCTAAGGATTCTAGTCTAACATAACGAGGCTACATCACCCTAATTTAAGGATTAACATGATAATTCTATTCTATGCTCCTAAAAATAGCCAATTATATGAAAATAGGATTTTAAGCCTAATTTTAACATAAAACATACCCTAACATTCAAGTAACTTATAAAATATAAAATCTGACTAAGCCTAGTCTAAAAGAGGTAAACCGTAACATACCTCAGGGCTGAACTGTAAGCACAAACCATCACTTATGAGCCTTTCCCTTTCAAAGTGCCTCAGAATGCAACCTTGCTATCATAAATATATCTAGGTGTCAAGATGAGAATAATGACACCCATATTGATATATGAAAATTAAGATCAAAAATCGGGTTGGAAATCGACCCTCGGGGCTCGCTTAATGAATCATAAAATAAATTTTACAATTATGGTCCCTATTGGTTTCTAAATCCATGCTCCAAGTTTGAGCGCAAACGGAATATGTTTTGGGACCCAAAATAGCACAAAAAGTTCACTTGATCAATGTAATATAAAAAAGGAATTCAATGGAATTAACGAAGGATAAACGCGAAGGAACAACAAAAAATGAATGGAGAGACATGATGAACTCACCGGAATTAATATGGATGATCAAGCATCCTTAAACCAGCTACTAAGATATAGCAACAATGGTGTTTTCATTTGTAAGGTGAAGAAAACAAAGTGAAAATATTATATAAGTGCCAGGGGTCCTTCCCCGCAAAGGCGGGGACCCCACCGTGTACGCGAGCATCGAGAATGAGGCCCTCCCCCCATGAATGCAGTGAGAAAGATGGCCGAGGTGATGTTGACCCTTCTCCATTAATGCAGGCCACCCACCATGGACACGTCCTACCCCTCGTGAATGTGAAGGGTAGGGTGACTTGCACCAGCAACAACAAAAACCAACAAATATTATACTAGGCAAATGTTAGCGAATGAACCCTTGGGATTCATTTTTAACTCTGTGAATATAACCAAAACATGCCACCAAACTGGAAATAGCATTCTAGACTCAATAGAATCATCAAAATTATCAACGGAGGTCGTCTTGATAAATTTTTGACCAAAGTCAATGATTTGCTGGTTTTGCTTAAAAGTTATCCAAGTCTCTAAAATGAGTCCAGAAGCCTCGGGATCAAAACCTAAGGTCCCACTATCTCAACGTCAATATTCTAGAGATAATACTACTGACGGAATTTCCATCTGAGCCAGCCTTATCAGAAAGTTGACCAAAATATGAAAACTCATCTAGAACTTGACTGAACTGCTCGAGAAACACGCCACCCATACCTGCAAGACAAACTAACTATGAAGAAGCTATGGAAAGGGTCAAAATGGTAAAAAGGCAATAATACAAGAAAATGACCATGAGGGTCATTACATTTTCTCGGACAAAAACTTCTTCGGATCCAAACATCTTTGTTCTTTCTAAGTCTTCTTCTTGCATAGAAGAACGCAACTGTTGCAAAAATCGGGATTTTAGTAGTAGGCGGCATCCCCTCTTAGTTTTGAGTAGGCGGAACCATTCTGTTTTGGTTCTTCTCCACGGGTGATCCAGGAATTTCGACAACCTCTCATTTGTTCGACTACTCGCGGGGCCTGCTGCGTTTAGGTATAAGAAGCCCTTCTTTTCCTTTTTCACATTCTTAAAAGGATGTTTTCATCCTTTACTTAACTCCTAACCCCGAATCACGAATTTTAACCTCCAAATAGGTAAATAATCTTAGAATTCATTAGAGAACAATCTATTCTTATCCTCCCTCTTCTCCAAACCTCAAGAAAAGGCATCAAGAGGGTTTCAAGAAAGGTTCTTCCCCAACTCTCCATTCAAGATATTCTCTTCTCCAAGGTATGTAAGGCTAAACTGTTAGTTTGGAAACCCCGTTATTCCCCACAACCAAGTTACTTCATTGTAGTTCATGAAGCAAGATTAGGGTTTTGAGAATTTGAATCCCTTAACATCTAATTCTTTATCTCGTGATTCAATTCTTTGGATATTACATGATTATTAGTATGAATTCTTTGAGTTTTTAGTCATTCCCTCAATTGATTCCTAATACATGAATATTGATTCTTCCAATAGATCATATGAATTTTGTTTATGATATTGAAAGTCTATTTCATATTTTACTAGATGTATCATGGTTTTTCTTGAAAAAATATTTAAAGATCACAAGTTCTTACATCATGAATAGCTTACAAAGAATCTTTATGCTACTATTATGTTATGAAAAGAGAAGAAGTTTTGTATATTGAAAGTTAAGTTCAACATGATTTATAAAGATTTAAAGTCGATGTTGACCAAGAGTATACTTTCATGATACGATAGCTTGAGCCGAGTCTCCAAGCATAGTTTTCAGCTTATGTTTAAGACTTATAGAATGATCAAATATTATTTTTTGGGAGAATAATTTTTCACCGAGATGGGTATAGGTCCAATAACACTGTAACACCCTGTACCTTTCAATATATATAGGTCTAAGTTAATATCGATGAAGGTACTTAAGCTCGGGGTTGTTGAAATGGACAAATGCATAAGTATGAAGGATTCAAAATTGAAATAAAATAAGTGAGGTGCTTGATCGACTTATCTAAGCTCATAAGTGACAATTAGGTGAATCACCAATTTATGCTAAGAACTAAGTTATAACGGCCGATTACGAGAAGCAAGTCGATGGATTCTTGGACAGAATTGTGGCCTAAATGAAGCCCAAAGTTGGACCAATAAAATGACAATAATTCTGGCCTAAAAAAATCACACAATATGCCACCAATATTGACAAAGTATGACCAATAATTAGCCCAAAAATCAGCAACAAAATTAAACCAATTAAGGTTCAAACAAAGGCAACTTTTGGCAAAAGTTAATAGATGGATTTTAGCCCAAAACTAGTCCACAAAGTCAGAAAAAAGTACCCCATAAGGACCTGATTTGATGAAGTTTGAGTACTCCTTGATATCCAAAAGAAATCTGGAAAAAGCATAAGAATTCTCTTCTCTCCTGGAAGCTCCTCTTTCCCATTTAGGGTTCTAATAAGTTCAAGCTTTCTTCAAGCTTAAGGTGAGTTAAGTAACTTATTGTTTTGGCACTAATATACTACATATATCTAGGATATCCTATGCTATGAAGTACTTTAACTATTGCAGCCCCTTCCCTAAGATTTGACGCTCAAAATTGTGTAACAATTAAGAGATTTCTTCTACTTTTTTTGGTGTATGAGTAGAGGATACCTAAGCCCTTCAACACTTCAGGGAGAACAAATACATCCATTAAAGTGTTGTAAGTAATATTCCCATGTTCATATTTTTGTATAGAAGTTTGGGTGGAGAAATTTTGTTGAATTGTTATTAAGAACTCACGAGACGGTGATCAAAAGGCGTGAGTCTAATGCATTGCTATTGTATTGAGGTTATGGTGATTTTTGTAGGACCTTCTTGATTCTTTTTATGTGGTTGGATTCAGTAGGTCTTTGTGTGTGGTGTATTGAGATAGGGGAGGAAGGCTTGGCGATACACCATTTAATTAACACAAATACATAAATCTGCCCGAAAATGTTTAGGTACTATTTTGGTGAAGTTACATCAGTTTCAAGAGCTAGTATTAGCTTAATTATATACTTGTATTGTGGATTAACTTCCTAAATTAAAGGACAAGTCGATATAAGCATAATCGTCAGAAGAAATGAGGTATGTTAAGGCTTCTTTATTCCTTATTGACATGGATCTAGAAAAAGAAGTCTAAATCTCTGAAACAAGGAATTTGAGTATTGTGTTATAAGAGAGATAAATTGGTAACTAAACAAGTATTAAGAAACTAAGTGATACATTATGGAGAGTCAAGTCACCTTCTTATAAAAATCTAATTTTCTTGCAAACAAAATGTAAGTTATCCTTTTGTCGAGTTTTTTCTTTGTATTATGATACCTAATCAAGTTGTAAAATGTATAAAATGAAGGTAAGCGGGTCAAATACCTATTGAAATTTGTTTTGTATGTTATGTCCAATATCTGGTAAGTCAAGGCCAAAGAAGTTAGCAGAAGGAACCTTCATATCAACGAGAGTAGCTTTAAAGGTTAATCTTAGTAATACGCTTATTACGTGTGGGTTGTATGTGTTAGTGTGCGCTGAGGCATTACTATCATATTGAGGCTATTATATACATAGTGTGCACTGAGATAGTACTGCTATATCGAGGCTATTATATACATAATGTGCACCGAGGTATTACTTCCATATTGAGGCCATTATATACATAGTGTGCGCTGTAATAGCCATAAACAAAATCTTAAGAAGCAGAAAATCTTTCTGGAAAGAAGTATGAAGCTGATTGTAATGTTGTAATAGCCAAAAGTTCAATTTTGATAAGAGCTAGTGCTTCCTCTCGAATATAGATCCTCGCAGAATATCTAGATCATTGAAGAGGAATAAAAAATTCCTATCAAGTATGTCCCTCAAGAGAATAAAGAGAGAACCTTCCTCTAGTCGAGGCGCTACTACAATATTCAGGTTGTTATATATAGGGTGCACAGAGGTGCTATTATGATTCAGTGTTTGTTATAAAGAGTGAGTTTCAGCATGAGTTAAGGCATGTGTTGTGTTTTAAGAAGAATAAAAGAGATAAAAGCTTACCGAGTCTTACCAATTACAATTTACAAGTTTCATATTCTATCCTATTCAAATTTACTACCTAATGCTTACTAATATATTTCTACCTTACATACCAGTAAATTGTTTTTATACTAATGTCGCCATGGCCTGGGGTGCCACTCTTATCATGTCTGCAGGTCTGGATAAAAACCTAAACATGCCTCTTAGGTAGTACTTCCTGAGTTCAACCATTTTTGTAAGCTCCATTCTTCCTGGAACTGATGAACGACTTAACTTATATTTTGAGTAATGTTTTGTATATTTACTGTTGATGGGTAGGTCGGGGCCCTATCCTGACTACAAAATATTTTTGTTACTCATAAAGGCTTGTAGATGTGTGATATATGTCACTATTGGGTATGGTCTTTTCGGCCTTGTTATTATCTATCTACTCTTATATTACCCTTGTTGGTGTTTCTCATACTTACTATTTTTGAATTTGGCCTCGTTGGCCTTGAGTTCCTTATCTACTATTGAGCTATTAGTATTTCCGATTGGTATATTTAGAGACCTTTTGAGTTTCAAATTGCAAGCATGTTCAATATAGATACACTTGATTTAGGTGACCTCGACCTTTTGGGGCGCCAAATGCTGGTCGCGCCCCCTGATTTGGGGCATGACAAACATGGTACTAGAGCACGTCAAATCCCAGGGAGTTTATAAGCCTTGTCTAGTAGAGTCTTGCATATGGATGTGTTATGCATCATACCTATAATCATGAGGCTAACGAACATTTTGCAATTGTTACTCTTAGTTTATCTGCTAGATCGTGCAATAGAGAAAGGTCATAAGATACTTGAAGTCTAATTCATGATTTTCTATTACTTGTTTAACAAAATGCATGTGACTAGACAGATGAATAGCTTGTGAGTTAGAATGCATACAGTGGAAGATACTATTCATTCCCTTTCTATCAAGATGGATATATTGGAGGCTCAAAGTGAATCACCAACTCTAGTGATCCTAGTTAAGCCATTACCTGATGAGACGAGAAGAGATCCAGCAACCCCCAGCCCCATCTGCTCATTGGCACCTCAGATAGCTAGAGATGAACCAGCACTTGTAGTTCCTCTACCTGAAGTAGAGAATTAGGACATTAGGAGTGCAATTTGATTATTGACCCGGATAGTAGACACACACCAACAATAAATAGGGGAATCAACAATTGCTAGGTCAGGTGTCTCAGAAAGTTCTAGGGCCCAATGTTTTATCAGCCTAAGTCCTTCTATATTTACAAGCTTTGACCCACGTAATGATCCTCAAGATTTTATTGATTAGCTTTATTGAATGCTTCGAGTCATGCATGCACGAGTAGTCGAGGCAATGGAATTTGCATTTTTTTAGGCTATGGGATGTAGCCATTCTATGGTTCGAGGGTTGAGATTTGTCTAGGGGATATAATGCAACCCCAGCTGAATAGGAGGATTTTTCAGAGGCCTTCCTAGCTCACTATCTTCCACAAGAGGTTCGAGAGGCTAGAATTGATTAGTTTCTAGCCCTTAGGCAAGGCAATATGAGTTTTCAAGAGTACATCCTCAAGTTTAAGTCATTATCCAGGTATGCTCCCAATATTATGACTACGATACAAGCTTAAGTTCATTGATATATGGGTGGACTTAAGGATGATTTGATTAAAGAATGCACAGTAGCATCCACACAGAGGGATATCGATATTTCTCATATATATGCTATTGCTTAGACTGTATAGGATCTTGCACTCTAGATTGGAGATAACCAAAACAAAGAGAGGGATCAGAATACATGGGCTAGATTTACTGGGTACTACGGAGAGCCATGAGGTGATGTTGTCACGACTCAATTTCTCGGTCATGATGGCACCTATAACCCTCCAGTAGGCGAACCAATACCCGTAGCCCAGAATGGTTAGTAATGGGCTACCTTCTAACAGTTTATGCGGAAGAACAAATTAATAAGCGGAAGAAAGGGAACAAAATGAATAAATTGGATAACCGGAGTAACATAAATACAAAGCAAAAACTAAACCAACCCAAAACGTGGTATCATAGTGTATAAGAGACAAACTACAACAGGAGTACAAGGTTACAAAATGAATATATGCATGATGTCCCAGAAACTACAAGAGTACAAAATACATCGAGGATAAACTAAAGTCAGCTTTGAACGCCAAGAGCTCACCCTCAGCCTGGATGATCTAAAAAGAGCTGCCTGCAAGAATCTTGGATGCTCTAATGGAGATAGCCCACACCAGGATCTGTACCATAAGATGCAGGGGGGTAGGGTGAGCACCAAATGCAAAGCATAAGGTACCCATTAGGTATCATAGGCCGACTGGGCACATATAAAGTAAAAGAGCAATAGCAGACATAATTGAAGTAAACAATCACGACAATCAATTGTAAAGTACATAGGAACTAGCACAGAGGGAAGACAACAGAAAGCAACAAGCAAGGCTAGAAAATAGATTATATACATGGAAAACACATGTGAAAGAAGTAATGATGCACCTGGAATCCTCGCAACAACAGTATATATGCATAAGTCTATAAATGGACGGTATACCGATAACCTCAAGTATAAGGAATGGGAGGGAAGTGTAAAGTAGACATGATCGAAAACAGTAAACAATAACCACAATAATCACCACAATTTCATTCCAGAAACCAACAGCCCCGCTATAACAAAGCACTGACCACACTAATTGCGACCATCTCAATCCAGAAACCAACAGCCCTGCTGTAACCAACCTCACATTCATGACAAAATTAATGATGATAAGACTCTACCTATATTCCCTCGGCCACCCATATAATCGAGGAACGCAAAAAAGTGAAAACAAACCCTTTGGCATCCCATACTACCAGAGCGTACAATAAAAAATCAACAGACAATGGTGGTACCTCACGTAGATGAATGATATGATGGCATGCTAAGTAATAGTGATCCAAGTACTGTATGTCACCTGCTTGCTGTGACCTATAAGGCCCAAAAGATAGGATACATGGAAGGTCTCACTCATATACCACTACTGCACTGTATACCCTCCCTCCGGTACCCGCAGCTTGCAGCTTCTGGTCTGGAACGACAAGGTCTATGGAGGCCAACATACTAGATGCCCCACATCCTCAAAATAATCCCTAATTAAAGCTGCCTGGAGGGTATCCAGGTCTAAAAAATAGTAAGCCCAAGAGCTCTAGTACTCGGCCCCACCTAGTCTAGCAATACCCCAGATGCTATAGTATAAAAGTAAGGCACCCGACCCTGTCAAGCCCAAAAAAGTGGAAGTATAGATAAAAATGCCTTTTAAAACATTCCTTACCCCAAGAGGATCCACAAGACAAGTCAAAACCCTTTCCAATTCATTTCCGTCAAAAATGAGCCCCCCGGGCCATGCAAAGTTTAGAAAATAGTTCCAAAAGGCCCGAAGCCAAACCATAGTAAAACGTGGGAAAACCTCTCTATATGCAGGGAAATGGAATGATCAAACACACAATAGCCGCCCCGCAGCTCACAATCTACCTATCGGCCCTGCATAAGCTCCAAAGCTACTCAGCAAGCATAACCAGCCTAGCAGGATAATTCTATGTCTGGGACTCATGGACATTCCCAATGATCCCACAATCTATGTTCCAAAGTCAACAAGGCCTCACAGGACCACAAGGGTAATAATATCAATTAACGAGATACTACACGCAATGGAGAAAAGAACGGAATGGATCATGGAAAAATAGTGAGGATCTATGGTACCAACCTAATAACCGAACCCAAGGATGCCAACTAGTACAATTTTGCCCGATATATGCAAAGTCTAGGGAGTTAAGTCGTAACCTACTTGTCGTCCGATGACAAGCTACGGGGATGAAGATATCCGAGGCCGAGCTTCTCCGAGAAGCTCCGAACGAGAATCAAACTATCAAATTCACGAATAAGAAGTTAAGATGAGTCCAACGATAACCATATTGCTACAATTGTAGCCGGGTTGATATATGGGTTAAAAGCGGACCCACGGGGTCCACAGTCCAAAACCCAAAATGAAAAGAACCATGAAGACCCCAACGATGCCAAGGAGGTATGCTCCAAATTTGAGCACAAATGGCCAAGGAAAAGGGCATCAAAATAGCCCGCAAAGGTTTGGGTTTAAGGAGTGGAATTCCGGAAAATAAAATGGAAATTGGGTAAGAATTACTTACCACAAAGGCGAAAACCCGAGTCAAGAAGGATACTCTACCACTCCCACGAGCATGCACCAACTGGATGGCCAGAATTCACAAACAAAAACTCAAGCTTAGTGAAGGGCAATAATGGAGGTTTTAAGAAATTTCAAGAGAAGAGGGAGCTTACCAACGATGAAAAAGTATGGAAAATTCACCCACAATCGACTTCCCAAGGCTAGGAATCAATATAGAGAAAATTGTTAGAGAGAAATTAGAGTTTAGAGTGAGAAAAACTAAGAGAGAATGCTGGAAAAATAAACTCCCAGCTTTATATAGCTGCTGGAAAATGGACAGAGCCATCTGCGTGAGGCCAACCCCAACAGCGCTGAAAGGGTGGCAGGCGCCTCGGCGCAATCGCGCTAGGAGGGTGCGATCGCGCTAAAGGCTGGCAGGCGCTAAGGCGCAATCTCGCTGGCCTTGAACACTTCATGAGGTGTTCCTGGAAAAATCGGAAAACGATATTCAAAAACCAATAATGCTAATAGAGTGGAAACAACGTTATTGACTCAACGAAATGGACAAAACTCCCATACGAGGTCATTTCTGAGAAATGTGGACCCAAGTCAATACTAATGAAAAGGAATTCAAAGGCTCAAAATGAGTCTGGCTCACTCGGAACCCAAACCAACCACCTTCCCAGCCCAAACTCAACATTTCAGAGCTGATAGAATCGTCGGATTTTGGATCAGACACTCTGATCATCGAAAGTCACCCAAAGATGAACTTTCAACTCCAAATGGCCTGAAAACTGAGAAATCCACACAAAACCCACACCAGAAGTCCCCAGGCCTCAACTAAAGGTGCAACTAGCCCAAACTCATCGCTCCGGAGCTAATAGAACTGTCAGAAATCATTTCTGAGCACGTGGCTAAGAGTGTTGACCAAAGTCAACAATATTCTAAGTTTAATCTCTAAAACAGGCAAACAGTCAAAACGACCAAACAAAAGTCTAGGGCACTGAACCACCAATCCCAGCAAGCCATAAATGACTTAGGGCCGCTATAGGAAGGTTCTAATAGTTCAATAAATGCGTAAACATGAAGATGACCGGAAGGGTCATCAGATCAACCACTTCTAAAAAAACTTTCTTCCTCGAAAGTCAAGAAGAAGGGAGTACCTGAAGGCTCGAACAACTATGGATACTGAGCACGCAACTCACTCTCAGTATCCCAAGTAGCCTCCTTGACCGGACAGGGCCTCCACTGAACCTTCACAACCAGAATCTCGCTAGATCTCAACCTCCTGATATCTCTGGCCAAAATAGCTATCAGATCCTCAACAAATGATAACCTCTCATAAAACTGAACTGCATCCAAATGCAACACATGAGACTCATCTAGTAAATACCAGTGCAACATCGAGACATAAAACACTGGGTGAATAGCTAGAAACATCGGAGGCAAGGCTAACACATAGGCAACACTACCAACCCTATGCAGAATCTCAAACGACCCAATGAACCTGCGGCTAAGATTTCCTCTCCGAAAAAATCTCATCACGCCCTTCATGGGTAATACACGAAGGAAAACCAGGTCACCAACACTGAACTCCAAGGCACGACGTCTATGATTAGCGGAGCTCCTGCCTACTCTAGGCCGCTCTAAGTCCTTCCTGGATCAAACGGACTCAGTCCAAGGAATCTCTAAGCAAATTCGTACTCTGCGATCTGGACTCTAACCCGTCAAACCAACCAATGGGCGATCTGCAATGCCTACCTCAAAAGGTTCCATGCCAATGCTCGAATGGAAGCTATTATTATACGCAAACTCAGCCAATGGCATAAACTGATCCCATGAACCTCCAAAGTCAAGTACACAGGCTTGAAGCATGTCCTCCAGGACCTGAATGGTCCTCTCAGACTGTCTATCTGTCTGAAGGTGGAACGCAGTACTAAGTTGAACCTCCGTACCCAAATCCCTTTATATAGCTCTCCAAAAATGAGATATGTAATGAGTGTCCTGGTCTAAAATGATAGAAGTTGTGACCCCGTGCAATCGTACAATCTCATGAATGTAGATCTGAGCTAACCTCTCTGCCCTATAGGAAGACTGAACCGGCAAGAAATGCGCTGACTTGGTCAGCCTATCCACGATCACCTAAATGGAATCAAACCTCTGAGTAGTACGAGGCAAACCAACAACAAAGTCCATGGTAATACCTTCCCACTTCCACTCAGGAATGGAAAGTCGCTGCATTAAGCCACCCAGTCTCATGTGCTCGAACTTCATCTGCTGGCAGTTCAAGAACTGAGATACAAACTCTGTCATGTCTCGCTTCATACCACCCAACCAGTAAAGCTGCCTCAGATCTCTATACATCTTCGCTGCACCAGGATTAATGGAGTATGTGGAACAATGTGCCTCACGGAGTATCAACTGTATCAAATCACCAACTCTCAGAGCACAAAGTTGACCCTTAAACCTCAAAATACCATCATAACCCAAAGTAGGACAGCTGGCCTCACCCCGAACTACCTGGTCATGAAGGTCACAGAAACTCTGATCCTCAAACTGCCAGCTATGAATCTGATAAACTAGAGTAGAGCGAACCTCAACACTAGCTAGAACTCTATTGGGATCTAATAAGTTCAGCCTAACCAAGCGGTTAGCCAAGGCCTGGATGTCCAAGGCCAATGGTCGCTCAGAAATTGAAAGTGAAGCTAGACTTCCCATACTCACTATCTTCCGACTCAAGGCATCTGCCACTACGTTTGCCTTGCCCGAATGGAATAAAATAGTGAAATCATAGTCCTTCAGCAACTCAACCCATCTCCTCTTCCTCGAGTTCAGCTCGCGCTGACTAGTAATGTACTAAAGATTATGATGGTTGGTGAATATCTCACAATGAAATCCATGTAGATAGTGCCTCCAGATCTTGAGCGAGTAGATTAGCTCCACAAACTCTGAGTCTTGAGTGGGGTAGTTGCGCTCATGAACCTTCAGCTGCCTCGATGTGTATGCTATCACTCGACCCTGCTGCATAAACACACAACCAAGACTGACCAGAAGAATCATAATACATGAAGAAAACCTGACCCTCAACCGGCAAAGTTAGAATTGGATCTGAAGTTAATAAGGCCTCAAGCCTCTGGAAGATATCCTCGCACTGATCAAACCACTAGAATGGAACATCCTTCCTAGTTAGCATAGTCAAGGGTGCTGCTATGGAAGAAAATCCCTCAACAAACTACCTGTAGTACCCGGCTATCCCAACAAAGTTGTGGACCTCAGTAGGAGTGGTAGGTCTAGGTCAATCACGAACCGTAGAAATCTTACTCGGATCCACTCTAATCCCATCCTTAGACACAACGTGTCCGAGGAATGCAACTAAATCAAGACAAAACTCACACTTTGACAACTTGGCATAAAGACAGTGAGCTCTAAAAGTCTGAAGTACAGTCCTCAAGTGCTTCTCATGCACATCTCTACTCCTTGAGTATACCAGGATGTCATCAATGAAGACTATCACGAATATATCAAAGTATGGGTTAATCACCCTGTGCATCAAGTCCATGAATGGTGCAGGGGCATTAGTCAACCTAAAAGACATCACCAGGAACTCATAATGGCTATAACCTGTCCTGAATGCTGTCTTAGGGATGTCCTCTGCCCTAATCCTCAACTGATGATAACCAGACCTCAAATCAATCTTTGAAAACATAGTAGAACCCTGAAGTTGATCAAACAGGTCATCAATCCTCGGCATTGGATACCTATTCTTCACTGTCACCTTATTCAACTGATGGTAATCAATAACATCCGCATCGACCCATCTTTCTTCTTCACAAAGAGAACAGGAGCACCCCAAAGAGACACACTAGGTCTAATGAACCCCTTAGCTAACAAATCCTAGAGCTGCTCCTTAAGCTCTCTCAATCAGCAGGAGCCATACGGTAGGAAGGAATAGAAATTTGGTGCTTGGCTCTAACTAAATGGCAAAATCAATATCCCTCTCAGGTGAAAGTCCTGCAGGTCGGTAGAAAACACATCTAGGAAGTCTCTAACCACAGGAACAGACTCAGGAGATATAGGGTCAGCATTAGCATCGTGGACATATGCTAGATAAGCTAAAAACCCATGGGATATCATCTTCCTAGCTTGAAGACAAGAAATGATCCCAGATGGTTCATGGCTAACAGAACCCTGCAACACAATCAGGGATACACCGGGCACGACTATGGTAATGATCTTGGCATAGCAATCCAACACCGCACGTAAGGGGATAACCAGTCTATGCCCAGTATCACATTAAAATCCAACATATCAAGAATCATCAAGTCAGCCCAAGTATCCAAACCACCAACAGAAATCACACAGGATCTGACAATCTGATCCACTACTAAAGAATCTCCTACTGGGGTTGAAACAGAAGCATGAACATATAATGGCTTACTAGACAACCTCAAACAAGGCAGAAAGTAGGAATATATATATGAACAAGTGGATCCAGGATCAAACAAAGCATAAGCTGGCTGACGACATGCAGAAATCATACCTGTGATCACAGCATCTGAGGCCTCTACCTCTGGTCTCCCCGGGACTGCATAGAACTGACGACGACCTCCACCTGCCCGACCACCATCCCTACCACCTACTCTGCCATATAGAGAACCACCTCTACCCTGACCACCACCTCCCCGAGTAGGTGGATCAACAAAGAAAAAAGGTTGAACCGCACCCCTCTGGGGGCAATCTCTATCATAATAGCCACCAACTCCGCACTCATAACAAGTTGTACCCCGCTGGGGGCAATCTCTGGAAAAATGACCACTAACACCACACTCATAACATGGCCCTGAGAGCCACCCCTATCGAGACAGACCTGCTAAACCTATGTGGCAACCTCGGCCTGATGCTCTAGAAGAAGTACCCCTCGCAGACTGACCGCTGTGACCATGTTGACTGCTCTGACCCTGCTCAAACTGATAAGTTAAAGCCTGAAGTAAAGATTCAACTCATCGATTAGACTTATCTTGATGCTGTTGTGGCTGATAATCTCGGCCCCACTAGCTGGGACCTCTACCACCACTAGGTGTAGGTTCCATCATTACTAAGAAATTGGGTCGTGATAGCTTGGTATCAGAACTCTAGGTTCACCGATGTCATCAGTATAGGAGCATATGTCAAGTAGAGTCCTGCGGATTGGGGCGAAGACGTCCGCACTCAATCTTAAAGAGGCTATAGTGACATCTTAGGAAAATTGGACTTTTCTTATTTATCTCTTGTCCGTAGTACCCTTGAAGGTTTCTGGAAATCTCACTTGTTCTGGTTCACTCTTTCGTAGATGGTTCGTACGAGATCTTTGGCTTATGGTGGAAGATATCCTCCTACCCCTACACCTCTGACTCCAGCTAGGGTCCGGGGTGGTCATAGGAGTGAAGTTAGGGGTCAAGGATGTCCCAGGGTAGCGGCACCTGCTAGAACTACTAGAGTTAAGGTTGATCCCGAGTATGACTGTAAGCTTGCATTAGTTCCTCAGCAGCAACATGTAGACCCGGGGACATCCCAGGTGCCACCAGCTCCAGTGCCAGCTTCAGCCCCAGCTCAGTCATCAGATGTTCGGGGTTTACTATTATAGGTTTTGGGTATGATTGGGGAGATACCTTTTGGGGTAGCATAGACATCCGCTCAGGGGACAGCCTTGGGTGTTCAGAGCTCCGGAGTGCAGCCTGTTACTGTGGCTCCCTGTGCCGAGTTTATTCTGATTCCATCAACTATACAGCCTCTTGCTCCTCGCTCAGCTATGACAGATGGGGAGTAGAAGGTGTGGGGTGGGTTCTTGAGATTGGCACCACCGATATTTGCTGGTACTCTGGGTTAGGACCCACATGACTTCATTACTACATGTGAGGAGATGTTGCATCATTTGGGGATATTAGAGACTCACGGGGTTGGCTATACTACGTATCAGCTGGAAGGCCCAACGAAGTTATGGTGGAGGGCACAGGTTGCTTGAATACCTTCTACATTACCTACCTTGGCTTGGTCCGAGTTCTATGAGGTCTTTATGGCCAAGTTCTTGCCACAGAACGACATAGAGCGTTAGAGGGTGGAGTTCACTAGACTTGCCTAAAATTCTATGACCGTTTCAGAGTATGAGATTCGTTTCCATCATCTTGCTCTATTAGGAATCATGATTATGCTTACCGAGTCTGATAGGATCCGTAGATTTGTCTGGGGACTACGGAGAGAGTTTAGAGAGCCTGCATAGCTATTGGTTGCTAGTGTCGCTCATTCCAGGCTATTGCAGACTATGCCCGCACTATAGAGGATTCGCGTTGCCATGACCCCATAGCCCGAGATAAGAGGCTTCGACATCAGGGTGACTACAGTGGTTCCAGACATGGTCGGAGAGGTTCAGGACAGTGGGGACATGGTTATTAGCTACAACAACATCAGGGTCAGACTAGTCGACCGGTTCAGGCATCACTTTAGTTGACTTCTAAATCAACAGTGGGGACATGGTTGAGTGTTCGTTGACTTCTAAATCCGGTAAGCTTACCCTTTAATTTTCGTTTTCCTCCATTAATTCCATCTGTAATTTGTTGGTTCTTGGGATGTTTTGAGCCCTTTTTATGGTGCAAATCCGCTCAATTTTGGAGCATGTTCTCCCGAGAATGTGGGGAACATTGTTGTGTTTTTCATTTTTGGTTTTGGGTGTGGTGCCCACAGACTCGCTTTTGACATGGATTTCAACTCGGCTAAACTTTAAGCAATATGGGTACCGTTAGCTTTGTATTGACGCGTAGAATATTGTTTTGATAGTGTGTTCGTGATTTGGGCTTTAACGGAGCAATTCTAGCTTGGACGATGCTGTTTCAGCAGCTAGTAGTCAAATGCAGGTAGGGTATGATTTTCCCTATCTAGACTCTGCGTATATAGGCTATGCATTAATTAGTATCCTTGGGTTGGTTTTCTAGGTTGGTACCCCCAGACCTTGTCTGATATAAACCTATTTATTAAATCAAAACTCTAAGCTAAGAACAAGGAATAAGAACATAAAAGCTAGACACAAGTAAGGAGTTCAATTGAAATTCATGATAAAGATATCAAAACCTTCAATTAAAATATTACTAAACAAGCACCTAAACTATCAAAAGAACCTCAAGGGAATTTAATTCACCTTGCAATTCCCTTCTCAAAGAAGTACCAACAAAAGCTTCAACCAAGCTCTCAATTCTCTCAAGAGAAGACAAGTCTATAATCATCAAAAAGTAAGACTCAAAGTGATCTATTCTCACTATTTATAGTTTAGGCTAATTTAATACAAAAGTAGCCCAAAAGTGGCTCTTTTAGTAAAAATTACAAATATAGACCTACTTTGCAAACTAGGCCTCATTTCCTTCTTCCCAAGCAATCATCAAGGCATGAAATCCCCTCTTTGGCATCAAGGTGTGCTCAAGCACCTCTATCTTCATGAATAGTTCTTGTAAAGCTTGGAGGTCCCGAGCTTGGCTACTTGGGAGTGACCTTGATGCAACTTGGATTGCATCATTATCCCCTTCTTGAAAAGAATTTCTTCTCAAATTTAAAGGATCACCATCACAAGTATCAAAGAGTGAGAGAGCACAAACATTGAAAGTATTGTGTACTTGATATTCGGAAACTTTCCGGCGCCTCGGCTCGACCACCATTGCTGGAGCATACCTGGAGAACTGAGTAAAGTTCAACCCATACTCTTAACAAACATGGATCCCTATCTTAGATTCACAAACTCCTCAACCTTAGCCTCTCTAAACTCCCTTGAGAAGAACCTGTCCAGAAAAGCTCTAAGAAAATAGTCCCAAGTTATAGAAGCTGCATTTCTACCTATACTATCTTTCCACTGAGTGTATCAGATGTGCGCCACATCCTTAAGCTTCTAGGAGGTTGGCTCAATACTATTGGTAATGATCACTTGCAACACCTTAAGAACCTTCTTCACTTTATCAATGAAGTTCTGCGAATCCTCATCTACTTTCGACCCAAAGAACTCTGGCGGATTCTTGAGGATGTAGTCCCTAACTCTAGCGGCAGCTGATGTACCAGTTGGGTTAGCAGTAATAGGTACCTGCTAATTAGCTTGGTTGGTCATAGCTTGAGACAACATCTGAATGTACATATTATCTCTAATTTGGTTAAGAAAGAATGCACCGTGTTGCATCCAAGGTGTAGGCTCAGGGCGTTACATCTACGTTTCTAGCTAGTTGGGCCTTGCTGTCATTGTTGTTAGTTCATATATACCTATTTTAAGTTTTTTATAGAGATCATGGAGCCTCGACAACTCGCATTGAGTTTCTAATTTCTTAGATATCATGGTGGCCTCGACGGCCTAAACAGGACTTGTGTGCTACATGTTTATCGCCTTATATGAACTATTGGGAGCAAATGTTTTCAAAATGGAGCAAAACACACAAAAATGACCTTGTGGACCGTTACAATATCAAAATGGCGATGTTACTATCTTATAAAGAAGGTGGGATAAAATAATTTCATGACACATCCCAACCCATTTGATATCCTTGATTAAAAAGAGAATTCAAATTTGTTATTTTCTTTAATTGTTATCTCCTTCTTCCTTTTCAATCCTTTGTATATTTGTGCAATTTCTCAAACCAGTGTATCCCTCTGATTTTTCAAAGCTTTCCTTTGTAAAGTAATGTATGTGTTATTAAATTTTTCGGAAAAGCTATTGCTATAGTATTTTAAAAAATATATTATATACATGTATATAGAGAGCTCCACTCTTAATCACTTCTTTTCTTTATTATAAAGTGTTGGAGTTGTTTCATTTATATTACACTAAATAATATTTGGCTCACTTTCACTTTTACTTTCAGGTACTTAAATTGAAAAATAAAGTATAGCGACTAAATGGTTTTGTTTTATCAAAATTTAAAACATTAGCCATTTAATCATATTTTAATTTCTTCGATAATTGCGCGAAACCAAGTAATTTTTCAAGTCTCAAAATAATACAAAAAACTGGCCACCTCAAACCTCATTGACACTACTTTAATACTAATGATTTGGTGTGAAATAACACCACTAAAAACATGACTTGTCTGTGACAAAATAAAGAAATATGAATTTACTACATAATTTGCAACAATTTGAATAATGATCATTTAAAATAGTATCAGTACTACAACGGAGCTTATGTTGTCTGTTCTTCTTACAATAATCTCAAACACAACTACTCCAACCTTTATTTTCAAAATAGATAATTGTATTCAATTTGCATATAGCATATTAATGCCTAATCAAATATATGAAAACTTTAATCCAGATCCTTGGAACTTTTGTTCAATGATATGATCGAGTTTCTCACTCATCTCTACAGTAAAATAATTCTTCCAATCTCCAATTTCTCCTCTACGAAAAAATAGTTTATTTTCCTCTCCAGTTGACAACTTCTCATTTGTATTCACCCCCAAATTGCTCAAATTCTCAAAGCTACACATTCTTAGTATTTCATCCGCCACTCCACAATTTTCTTCCTCTATGGAAAATGGACATTCCAAGAATTCAGCCAAGCGTTTAAGCTGAATTTTTGGTTTCTCTTTAATTTCTTCATACATCAAGAAATGTACTTTGTTTGGATTTTCTATGCTTTGTTTCCAATAATCCAACACGTGATTCCAAAATGGACCATAAATGCTCACCCCCTTACAAAAAAGATCGAACATTTCTTCAATAGAATTGGTATCTTTGTGATGAAGTCTTAAATTATTTGCAAAATGCCACATAGAAATAAAAGTGTCCCTTGGATTCCTACATAGGTAAACAAGTTTGGTTCTTGAATCTTGGATAGATTTTGGCAATGAAGCAAAGGGAACATGAGTTGAAAAGAGTCTGGGTGAAGTGAAGGATGAAAAATCAGGGACTCGACCATCAACATAGAGTGTATGTTCTAAGAATGGAACAAGAACATGAGGGTTCTTGACATGTAAGGGGTGATTTTGTTCAAAAATAGGATGTTTCACTCGATTCACGAGAGCAAATAAAAGGGATTTTAGCCAAGTAGTTCCTGATTTTGGAGTTGTAACAAGGATGATATCACTATCTTGAGCTTCAAATTTTTGTTGACATGCAATCACACCTTGGATTAATCTTGGTGATGTCCAAAAACCTTGGTAATTGTAGATATATGATCCAATCCATCCTTTTTCTTTTGGTAGGATAGAGAGCAATTCCTTACACTCTTCACTTAGGCTATCCTCTTGTAAATATTTGGGAGGCGAAGTTTGAGATGTTGTCATGGTTTTGAGGATTCAGTGTTTTCTTCTAGTTCATTAAATAGAAGTAAATTTTCTCTAAAAACTTAAGCTTTAGTGAAATAAAAAATATATATAATTAAAATGGGAAAAAAATAAATGACAATCCTAATCCAGAGAGTGCCACGTCACCTGTTGTTATCTTTTAAGTCAAAATTAAATCATAATTTAAAAAGAAAAAATAAATGACTTTCCTAAGCATATACAGAGTGTACCATGTTACCTCTTATAAGATAGATAACCTGCCATAATAATTGAAGTCACCTAATTAATCAGATATAGTTTTACGTCATCAGAGAGTGTCACATCACCTCTCTTTTCTCCATAATTATAATTTAAGTCACATAATTAAATCATAATTTAAACAGGGAAAATAAATGACTTTCCTAAGAATATAGGTAGAATGTAATGTTACCTCAAATGAGATAGAATACCTGCCATAATCATTTATATTACATCTATTATATCTAGGATTACATTGATATATGAAAAGATAAATTGTCTGTCATTATCATTTAAGTCACATAAATCATAATTTTAGGGAAAAAATGATTAATGACTTTCCTTATCACAGATAGTATCACGCCACCTCTCTTTTATCCATAATTATATAGATAGATAGATTGTCTATCATTATCACTTAAGTCAGCTAATTAAATTATAATTAAAAAGAAAAAAGATAAATGAATTTCCTAGTCAAGGAGAGTACCACATCACCTATTTTATGCCCATAATTATATACATAGATATATATAGATAGATTACCTGTCATTATCATCTAACTCACTTAATTACTCATAATTTAAAAAGGAAAATGATAAATCACATTCCAAAGCATATACAGAGAGTGTCATATTACCTCTTATGAGATAGATTACTTGTCATAATCATTTAGTCACCTAATTAATCATAATTATATAAGAAACAAGATAAATGACTTTACTTATCATATAAAGAGAGTGTTATGTTACCTCTCTTATGAGATAGATTATCTACCATAATCATTTAAGTCACCTATTAGTGAAAAAGAAAAATAAATAAATGACTTTCTTAGTTATAAGGAGTGATACATCACCTCTAATTATATTAGATAGATTACCTACCATTATAGCACTTCAAACAACATATAGAGCTTAAAGTTTAAAAAAAATGAACATGAGAAGAGATGGTATACAAGTCTTAATGTTGTCATGGTTAGCATTTGGTCACATGCCACCTCTTTTCCATCTTTCTATAGATTTAGTCGAAGAAGGAGTTCATGTATCTTTTATTTCTACCCCCAATAACATTAATAGACTCCCTAAAGTTCTTAATTATTTAGCACCAATAGTAAATCTAGTAGAATTTTGACATGCTCAAAATTACACCTTAAGATGATATAAACACGATTGTATGTGAACATAGTAATCAAACTATTTTGGGGTCTAATCCCACATGGAATATGGAGAAGACAGTACAAATCAGACGAATACTAGATTTTTAGTCTTGTACTATTCCGTAAAAATTAAAAATAATTTGTAAAATTATAACTAAAATTGCAGTAATAATTGGTGATGTAAACTTATGAGATTAACACTTTGTTTGGATGGTTATTACCCATGGTATTGTATGGTATCCTTACTAACACTACCATTTTTATTTTGATTGTTACTTAAAATATATGGTATGATATGATTTGTTTTCGTGGTTAGGTAAATATGAAAAGCCCCATTTTATGTAACCACCAATTTGGTGGGATCTATGGTTATCTAATTTAATTTTTAATTATGCCTTACTTAATACTATATAATCCTATTTTACCCTTTACCCTTTTTCTTTTTGGAATTAAAAGGGCCAGATGGCCATATTAAGCAAAAGAGTTGGTTTGTACATGATGGGTTGGCCCAAAGTGCCAAATCCCATCCTGAGAGAGCAAAAATAAGAGCCCAAAATAGAAAGTTGAAAGAGAAAAGCAAAAGAGGGAAAGTGAAGTATTTTGGGGAAACTTCTAGCGGCTGTTCATCTTCCACAATCTCCGAACAGACGTCGGAGGTCATGGTGGAAATGCCAGCTTTCGTAAGGTTTGAGATTCCCTTGGAGTGTGGACACCTTGATCTCTCCCAAGCTACTAAAATTAGAACCCGGTAGGTCTTAGAAGTTGATGGGCCCTTCTCTCGAGTTGTCAATTTCTCATCCTCAATCTCGACTATCTCTTGAATATTGTAGCTGCCTTTTAAGATTTATGGAGGAGTTGATCCATTCCAGCCCCATTTTTCCAGTCTGAGCTAAGTATCTCACATCCTCTTTGAAACATAATCTTCCCCTTTTTTTTTGAAAAATGATGGGCTGAACCTCAAAGGAGGTTAATACCACCATCAATTCTAAAGAGAAAGGAGGCGACTACGAATCTAGAGGTTAACACCTTTGTCCTTCTTGATGTAGTGTAGGTGGTACGAGGTTTCTAGTACTGGGATACACAAGTAAAGAGACTAGAGGCCCCCATGACTTGATTTAGTATCGGAGGAAGACCAAAAATTCTCACAGGTGCAGAGACAAAAATCATTTGAAATTTCTTCAGTCATGAGGTGCAGTTTAGGTATTTAAACTGTGTTACCTTCAGTTATAGATCAATAAAATTAAACCTGCATAAAGAGACTACCCTTTACCCTATATTATTTAACTTCACCCAAATATTCTACCCTAATACATCTTCCGCATTAGTCTTCTCTTCCGCCTTCAATTGTTCTTTTATTCTAATAAATTTTTGTCATGACCCAATTTCTCGGTCATGATAGCACCTACAACTCCCCAGTAGGCAAACCAATTCCCATAGCCCATAATGGTTAGTAATGGGCTATTATCTAACATGCAAGCGAAAGAAGCGTAATATAGGTGGAAGCAAGGGAGATACGATAAGTAATAAGCAACAGGAATACATAAGCAGAAGCTAAACCAAACACAAAACCCTGTATCATAGTATAAGAGCCAGAACTACATCAACAGAGTACAAAGGATCCAAAATAATTTATACATATTTGTCTCTGAATAACAAAAAAAGTACAGGATGTAAAGGATGAGCTAAAAGCTAAGCCCGACCATCAGGAGCTCACCCTCAGCCTCGGATAGTCCAAAAGATCAGCCACACGAGTCTCCAACGGGTCAGTGGTGATGGCCCACACTAGGATCTGCACTAGAAAAATGCAGGGTGTAGTATGAGCATCACTTCGTAGGTCAAAAGTTGGGTAAAAATCATGATTGAGAATGTATTTATAGAGTATGAGTAAAATAACCCCTTTTCCTACTTGGATTTGTAGTAGAAAAAACTGGAAAATTTTCGGGTTTGAGGCCGAGGCGACGCGCCACCGATGCGCCAGCCACACCCCGCAGTAGTTTGGGGGCTGGGGCAACGTGCCACCAATGGGCCAGCCATATCCATCGGTAGTTTAGGGGTTGGGGTGCCACGCCAGCAGTACGCCATAGCCCAGATTTTCTACTTTTGCTCTCTTTTTCTCCCCAAACTCTGCTAACTCCTTTCCAATGCTTTTATGCTTTCCGTTTTAGCTCTCATGGGTTGTTTTTCTCCATATTTTCCCTGTAAGGCATCTAATCACATATAGTATCTCATAATCAAGAATATGCAAATAATCATAGGGATATACATGACTTTTGCCCTCGGAACAAGGCTAAAACATGGGTAAATAGGGCAATTGGGCATATAAATACGCCCAAGATCAGGCGCTAGGGCGTCGCCTGGGCCGCACCTGTGTTCCTTCCATGCCATGGCCACCAACGCCCTTGTGCATGCCAAAGCACCTACAGCGTGTGGCCGCTGCTACGCAAGCGTGCCTGTGTCTGCATGGCCGCTGGGGCGCCTGGTCGTGGTAACTTATTTAGCTGGCCAACCTTTAAATTTCCAGCTCACTTCACCTCCTTCCGAAAATGTTTTCTCCATTGATACTAGCTCCAAATCCTCCATTTCTTCAGCTGGTTGATCCCTCAACCTTGGAGGATTATATATTTCTGGTCCGTGCTTATTTTTGGCTTCTTAAATTGGTAAGTTTCCTTGGTAATTTCTGGTAAATTCTATTATTTTCCCTCTTTAATCCAGCTAGTTTTTGGGCTGTTTGAGCCTTCTTTTATGGTTCATTTCCGCTCAATTTGGAGCATGAACTCCTAGGAATTAGGGGAATATGGTGGTGTTTTTTCTTTCTAGCTTCAGGTTGCAGAGCCCACAAGCCCTCTTGTGACCCGAATTTCAACCTGGCTATAGTTTTAGCAATATGGGTATCGTTAGTCTTGTCTTAACAGTTAGATTACCTTCTTGATAGTATGATTGCATTTTGGGACTTTTCGAAGCAGTTCAGGCTTGGACATCATCATTCTAGGAGCTTGTTGTCGGACGATAGGTAGGTTACGATCTCTACCCCTTAAGACTTTGCGTATATAGGCTATAATTGTACTAATTAGCGTCCTTGGGATGAGATTATTAGCTTGGTACCTCAGACCTTGTCCTCTTTTTTACATCTGCCTTATTTTTGCTCCTATGGTTGTAGTATTCGTTGTAGTTGGTAGTATCACCCTTGTGGTCCTATGTGGAATTGTATTTGACTCTGGACCATAGATGGTGGGTTACTTGGGAATGTATTTAAGTCCCGGACATCGATATTTCTATTTTAGAGTTGGTTATATATATATTGTACAACGATTAAAGCATGTGCAGGGCCGACAGGTTGATTATGAGCCGTTGGGCTTTTGTTTGCTTTTAATATATCATTATCATGCATATAAAGATATTTCTGCATGTTTTACTGTTGATTTGGCTGCGTGCCCATTATAAATGGTTTTCTAAATATTGCATCTCCATGAGGGCCCATTTTCGGTAAAAATTGTTATAAAAGGTTTGGAACTAACTTTCATGGATCTTCTTGCGGTAAAAGAGTTAAAAGGATGATTTCATCACCATTTTCATACTTATACTAGTCATGATTGAGCCGTAGGGCTAAACATGTTTTACCATTGATTTGAGATGATCTTAGACTCGGTCGAGCCAAGCATCAAACTTGTTTTACTACTATTTTAGACCCAGTTATGCCTAGGCACCCTTCATAGGGTTTTGAGACTTGATTCACGAATTTAGACACGGATGGACTCCAGGCATGCATTTCTTGAGACTTTTGTTACTTATTTGGATCCGGATACACTCCATACTACTAGATTGAGATTCAAAGATTGAGTATATATTCGAGGACCTCCATGGACCTTGCCGATCCAGACCAGGGGATACATGCTGAGTTTGCCGGACGAGGGTATATGGTGAAGTTGAGGTATACGGGCAGTGTCCTTCCATGGATCCTACCTTTTTATCTTTTAGGCGCTGGTGGAGGTACATAAAGAGCTACTGTTCCACTCGATTTGCACTATTGCATCATATTATTCATTTGTGTATGATTCCACCCTTGTTTGTTGTTTGCTGAGTGTATGCTCCGGTAGTATGGGATGCCGGAGGGTTTATCTTCACTTGTATGTGTTTATTGGGTGTATGAGTGACCGTATTACTATTCTATCATAGTACTGGTTCTTATTATGGTTATATTGGGGTTCTTATTCAATGATTTACACTTTGGAGTTGTGTTATATATACTTATGGTTCACTTTATGGTCACAATGGGGTTATCAATTGATTATTCCTTATTTGAGAGATGTATTATTGACATGTTTTAGTTAGTAGAATTGGGTTTCAAGCATGAGTACGTTTATTTGCTTTCCTTCCTTCCCTTTTACTTGAGGTTATCGGTATACCACCTATTTTCCTAAAACTCTTTTCATATATATTGTTATTGCAAGGACCCTAGTTGCATTCTTATTTCCATCACCTGTGTTCTGTGTTGTATATATTTCTAGTAGTTAGCTGAGCACGATTAATTTTTTCTTGTATTTCTTCTGTGCTAGCTTCCATGTACTTATTTGTTGCTTCTGTATCTACTTTCTTGGCTTTCTGCTATTTATTGCTTTTACATATCATATGCGCTCAGTCGGCCTATAATGCCTACTAGGTACCTATTGATTTTCAATTTATGCTCATACTACACTTTGCATCTTCCTGGTGCAGATCATAGTGTGGGCTATAAAAGTTGACTCGTGAAGACTCGTGCGGGATGATTTTGGACTATTTGTAAAACCCCGAGGCTACCCCCAAGATGTAACACGGGACTCGAGCCCACAAGTGGCTCCAAGTTAACCCTTGGTCTTTGCATAACTTAACCAAACTTAAATAAATGAGCGAAAGCAATAACTAAAGAGGTAAGCAAACTGAACCCATAAAATAGATCAAGTCTAAATATAACAAAATCTGGAACACAAATACAGAATCTCTAACTATATCTTAAAAGCCTCTATATTGAATAATGAGTTGCTGGTACAAGACCCCAGCTAACTCGAAAATTATAAAGAAAACAACTAAATACTAGACTGATACTAGCCCTCAAAGGATGAGGACTGAACAACACAATCTGGAACCCTGCTAACTCTAGCCACGAATATGAGATGGAGAACCTAGATCTTCATCATGATAGGATGAAACACAAGAAGAATAAGTCCATATCATAGGATGTAATGAGTATGTGAGATAAGCAAAATCTGAAGTAAACATGTTGTATGTACTATAAAACTGAAATCATACTATAAAGGTAAAAGCTGAAATGCAAGAACTCGATGCAATATCATAGATAAGATGTACTTGAAAACCAAATTTAATAATAGAAGTTCTGAAATCTGCAAGCAAAAAGTCAATGCACTTAAAAGCCTGAAACTACTTATGTGGTAGGTTCTCTAACTGACATAGAACATGTGAGCTACATGGAATCCGATGTATCCGCCCCATCGAGAGGACCCAATATTCCTTGCCAGGGTATAAAGGCATGACTGTGGTGTGATCACTAATCTGATGTCTAACAGAGGGGCTAGAAAACCTACCGGGGCACATAGTTCTGGGACTAAGGGTACTCTCACCCCATCCAACTCGGTGCTAAATACTACTCTCAAAACATATATATAGCTCATAATATACTGGTGACATATATGATGTCAAAACTGTTCTTAGCTTAGGTAGACATATCTAGAAGCCAAACCTCTCATAAAACATGGGGACATATCCGATGTCCAAATCGGTTGGAAAAACATAAAGACATATCTAATGTCATGCAATTTCAACTCATAAATTTTAAAGCTTAGCCATGCCAAAATTCAAAATATAATTTACTTTCTAAATTCATAGCTTGAAGAGTTAGGCATGCAATTTCGTAATGCTTAAGGCCACGTTATCTGAACAAGCCAATTCACACTTGAAAATATGCAATTTGAATGAAATCAACCTAGAAATACTTCTTTATGCATGGGATTTTAAAATCACTTAAAAAATCTCAATTAAAGCATGGGTAATGAATAAGAACTCATAAATTGATACTTAAAAACTGAATATACAAGTTCCCCCAATTTGGACACAAACCCTAATTTCATAAATTTATAAATCAAAGTAAAAGCTTGGGGGGTTTTGGGCACAAGGGTGATAGGGACCCTTGTTGAATACTCACATACGTGAATTGAAGATTTCATATGCTAGATTGGAGAGAGTGGAAACTTGAATATAGGTGTTCTTGCTTGGAGCTTAAGACTTTGAGAAGAGAAGCTCTTTCTTCTTTTAGGATAGAATGACTTAGAATGAGAAGAGCTTAGGCCATTAGGGGATAAAACCCTACTAAAAATGGTCAAAATGACCTCACTTACGAGTTAAAGAATAGGAGAAAAGACTAACTTACCCTTGACTAAAAAATAAAAAGCTACAGAAATTGTTTCCTCATGGGCTGCCGGACGGGCATCATTCCCATGACGTCCCATCGGCCAAGGCATCGGGTAAGCGTGCTAAGACATGGGGGGTTCTTGTGGTTTCCAATGATGCACTCCCACGGCCCATGGCATTGCCCGTCAGAGAAGAGGAAAAGCTGGAGGGGAGCCTCTGGAACATTTTAACAGCTTGCTCCCACAGGTCATCGCAGCCATGATGCCTATGGTGTAGCATGTCGGGGAATTAAGAAGTTGGGAAAAACCCACTGGAGTATCCCAATGATGGATTCCAATAGGCAATCACACCGATGACACTCGTCATGACCGCTAATCGGACTGGAGGGGACTTGGCCCAAAGCCACTGGCTATCTCCCATGGCGCACCCCATGGACCATCAGAGCCACGATGCCCGTGGTGCTGCCCTTGGGGATCAACAATTGCAGCAAATTTTTTTGGATTCTGAGTTATATAGCTGATTTGGATTCCGGGGTGTTACAATATCTCCCCCTTGGGAACATTCATTCTCAAATGAAGACTAAGTTAGGAAATCCTTTAGAGGAAACAGCCCAACAAACTAACAAAACATGAAACCTGAGGAATAAGCATGAAAACATACTTGTTATCTTAAATATGACTGAACAAACTTTGAAAAACATGAATGCATGCTAAGATAATAAGAGAACCAGATGGAATACAATCGGAGGGACATACTAAGGATTAAACTACTATCTCAAGCTAAAACTTGATCGAAAGGGAAGAGGTGAGGATACTTGGATTTCATGGCTGATTTTGCTTCCCAAGTATTTCACTCAACTAGCTGATTTCTCCAAAGAACTTTCACCGAGGCAACCTCTGAGTTTCTCAACCTCTGAATCTGATGATCAAGAATCTCCATGGGAACTTCTTTGTGAGTGAGGCTATCCTTCACACTCATATCTTCCAAAGGAACAATTAAGGATGGATCGCCAACACACTTTTTCAACAAGGAAACATGAAAAATCGGAAGAACCCCTTTAAAATATGTTGGCAACTCCAACTCATAAGCAATATTACCAACTCTCCTCAGAATGCTATAAGGACCTACATAACGGGGACTTAGTTTCCTTTTCTTACCAAACCTCATCACACCCTTCATGGGTGAAACTTTCAGAAACACCCAATCATCAACCTCAAACTCTAATTCTCTTCTTCTCACATATGCATATGATTTATGTCGACTCTTAGTGGTATTCAACCTTTTCCTAATAATCTGAACCTTCTCCATAGTCTCATGAACTGAATCTGGACCAATCAAAGCTACCTCACCTACCTTAAACCAACCAATAGGAGATCTACACCTCCGCTCAAAAAGTGCCTCATAAGGAGCCATTTGGATGCTAGAATGAAAGTTGTTGTTGTATGAATACCTGATAAAAGGTAAGTGATCATCCCAACTACATTTTAAATCAATCACACAAGATCTCAACATGTCCTCCAAAGTCTTAATAGTAGGCTCTGCCTGGCCATTCGTCTGTTGGTGAAAAGTTGTGTTAAGCTTCACTTGAGTACCAAGGCCCTTCTGAAATGATCTCCAAAATTGGGATGTGAAATGAGTACCCCTATCTGAAATAATAGACAATGGAACACCATGCAATCTGACTACCTCCTGAATGTAGAGTGTGGCATAATCCTTAGCCGAATCTTCAATCTTGACATCCAAGAAGTGGGTTGACTTGGTCATCATGTCTATAATCACCCGAATAGAATCATGCTGCCTACGAGTATGAGGCAAACATGTAATGAAGTCCGTATTGATCGCTTCCCACTTCCAAGTAGGAAGGTCAATATCCTGAGTTATACCACCCGGTCGTTGATGCTCTACCTTCACTTGCTGACAGTTGGAACACTTAGCCGTAAAACCTTCTATGTCCCTCTTCATACCATTCCACTAATAGACTTCGCTTAAGTCACGGTATATCTTTGTGGCACCGGAGTGAATAGAATACATGGGGCTATGAGCCACCATCAAAATCTATTGTCTCAACCCATCTATGTCAAGAACACACAATAGACCCTGATATTGAAGCACGCCATCTCCCTATTGGGAGAAAACCTCTACCCTTTGCTGATGGACTGCACCTTTCAACTTATGCAAAATAGGGTCACTATCTTGCTTTTCTTTCACTTCAGCTACCAAGGATGATTAAAAACCATTCTGAAAAACAACACTTCCTTCCATCAAATCCATAAGACAAACTCCAAAATGAGCGAGTCGATGAAAATTCTTGGTTAATTCCTTCTTTCCGTCCTTAATCGAAGACTCACTGCCCATAGACAATCTACTAAGTGCATCCGGCACTACATTGGCCTTACACGAATGGTAAAGCACACTCATATCATAATTCTTAAGAAGCTCAAGCCATCTCTTTTGACGAAGATTCAATTCCTTCTGCGTGGACACATATTGAAGACTCTTATGATCGGTGAACACATCCACATGAATACCATACAAGTAGTGTCTCCAAACCATCAAACAAAAAACAATGGCCGCTAACTCAAGATCATGAGTATGGTAGTTCTTCTCATGAATCTTAATCTGTCTTGAACCATAAGCAATCACCTTACCACGCTGCATCAAAACATAACCCATACCAGTCCTAGAAGCATCACAATACAGAACAAAGTCATCCGATCTGTCGGGTAGAGTCAAAACTGGAGATGTGGTCAACCTAGTCTTTTATTCCTAAATATTCTTCTCACATAGATCGGACCATTGAAATTTAACCTTTTTCTGAGTTAACCGAGTCAATGGGGCAGCTATGGAGGAAAACCCCTTCATAAATCTCCTGTGGTAACCAGCTAAACCCAAGCTCTTAATATCAGATGGGGAAGTAGGTCTAGGCCAGTTCTTCACTTCCTCTATCTTTTGAGAATCAACTCAAATACCATATCTAGTCACAATATAACTTGGAAAAGCAATAGACCGCATCCAAAACTCAAACTTACTGAACTTAGAAAATAGCTTACAATCCTTGAGAGTTTGAAACATAACTCTCAAACGGGTCACATGCTCTTCCTCACTCTGAGAGTAGATAAGAATATCATCAATGAAAATAATCACAAACATATCCAAATATTACTTTAATACACGGTTCATCAAATCCATAAAGGTTGCAGGAGCATTCGTTAGTCCAAAGACATAACCACAAATTCATAATGACCATACTGAGTTCTGAAGACTGTCTTTGGAATATCATGCTCCCTAACTCTATGATGATGATAACCAAATCTAAGTTCAATCTTGGAGAAATAACTGGCACCCGGAAACTGATCAAAAATGTCATCAATCCTAGGAATGGGATACTTATTCTTGACTATGACCTTGTTCAACTGACGATAGTCGATAAACATTCCGAGAGAACCATCTTTTTTTCGCACGAATAGAACTAGAGCACCCTATGGAGAGATACTGGGTCTTATAAAGGCTTTATCAAGAAGGTCTTTCAACTGATCTTTCAATTCCTTAAGCTCCACTAGAGCCATTATATAAGGAGCACTAGAGATAGGATGCGTATTTTGTAGAAGATCTATCCCAAAGTCAATCTTCCGCTCAGGAGGGACTCTGGGTATATCCTCAGGGAACACTTCTGGGAAATAACTTGCTATTGGAACTGAGTAGAGAGATGGGGTCTCGGACTCTATGTCCATAACTCTAACTATATGATAAAGATAATCCTTACAAATCATTTTCCTAGCCTTGAGATAAGATATGAAATGACCCTAGGAGGATGGAGGATTACCTTGCCACTCTAAGACAGGTTCATTTTGAAACTTGAAACTGATGACTCGGGTATGACAATCGATCGATGCGTAACATGCATACAACCAATCCATACCAAGAATAACATCAAAATCAGTCATCTCCAACTCAAATAGATCCGTTGAAGTGAATCTATGAAGGATTGAAATAAGGCAATTTCGGTAAATTCTTTTCGCTAGGACTGACTCACCAAAAGAAGTAGAAAAACAAAAGAGTTCTAAAAGCAATTCAGGGCTAATTTCGAACTTGCAAGCAACATAAGAGGTCACAAAAGATAGGGATGCTCCCAGGTCCAATATAATATAGATATCAAGAAAGATGACTTTTGACATACTAGTGATAATGTCTGAGGAACTCTCCTGGTCTTGGTGAGAGGACATGGCATAAAGACAGTTTTGGCGCTGACCACCACCTGAGCCTAAAGTAGAACTCTTCTAGGTCGGTCAACCTTTTGGGGATACTGGAGCAGACTGAGTCCTACTACCTCCCCGTACTTTCTTAGCTAAAGGGAAATCCTTAATTTGATGGCCAACTTGACCACTGATGTGACGCTAATTTACGTCACTTTCGACTCCTTTTTACTAAGAACAATCGTACGTTTTCAAGCAACCGTTGTTGTTTTTGATGTTTTTATGTTGTATTTGTAGGAAATGGAAACAAACACGGAAAAGGAAGAAAATACGTGAAAAACAACATTCTGCCTAAGAGTGACGGCCTGAGTGACGGCCCGTCACAAGGCTGACGGTCCGTCACTGGGACCGTCAACTTAAGGCAGTGTTGCTGCCTAAGGGTGACGGTCCAGGCGACGGTCCGTCAACCCTGTGACGGTCCGTCAAGCCAAGCCGTCACGCTTAGGCAGTGACTTGCGTCGGCGACCCGCGTTTTGGGGATTCCTAGCCCGTTTTGGATTTGGTTTCTACTACTCCTATAAATACCCTATGTTAGGTTTATGTTAATTATTATTCACCCATTAGTTTAAACACGTTTTTGGTTGGTTTTTGAGCGCAATAACACGGTTCATTGTCTTGAATTCGTGTTCTTGATTCGTTCGTGAGTTCTTCGTTTTCTTGCTCTTGGATATTGGAAGATTGATTGTTTTCATTATATTGTAAGACTTTTCTTCCCTTTATTATGAATACAATTATTTTCTCTTCTTCTTCGAGCATGAGTAACTAAAACTCCCGCAACTAGGGTTGTGGGAGCCATGGCAAACGTAGCGATTTAGATTCCGGGTAGTGTTGGGTTCAATTTACATGTAGTCACGTTGTTAATCATACTTTATGTCACGTTTTCTAGTGGTTGCAAACATTAGAACATGCCTAGGTTTAGTTTGCTTGAGTAAAGAGATTTAAACCGGGAAAACTTGATTAACAACAAGGATTCGAGACTACTAACTCTCGTCTAATGATTAATGCCGTAACTGGATTAATCTACTTGATGTTAGGATTGAGAGCTAAAAAGCACACCTTTTTGAGATCGAGAGAAGATAAAAGGAAATTTGTTTATTCGGTCGAGAGACGTTTAGACGATACAATTGACGCAATCACATCGTGACACGCATATAGAAAGGACCCGGTTAAGCCTAGAATCGATATTGTTACAACGCCATGGTAAACACATCCCTAGTTCGCATTCTCTCCTACTGATTATTTCCATAAGTTAATTGTTTATTTTGTTTACGATTTGTTACACAAACCCCCCCTTTATTTACTGGAAACGATTGACGAATAGTCAACTAATTCACTAAAGTCTTAATCATCACCATATTCTCTGGGGGATTCGACCCCAACCTTGTTGGGTTATATATTTGACAACGATCGCGTATGCTTCTTAAATTGAGGTGTAGTTTGAGCGTTATCAAAAATGGCGCCGTTGCCGGGGAATACGGTTTTTGATTAAGTCTAGTGTGTTTATTTGACTCTTAGTCATTCTGGGGTGTCTTGATGAAGTCTGAGTAATCAAGACACCCGCGTCATGCCGCGACGTTAAATCAGGCGCTGTATGGGAGGCAACCCATAAATTGTTGTTGTAGTATAGTCTAATTAATTCGTGGGGAAACCTGTGAGTCACCACCGAGGGTTTTTGTTGCCGATTTCTTTTCCCTCCGGTGTGCTATCTAGTAGAACCGGCATGTTTAGGTTATTTTAATTTTTTTTTTTTAGTTCTATAGCAAAGCATGCGATTTCTTAGCAAACGAAGCCCCTTTAAAAATTTTATGGTTTTGAGCTTATGTTGAAACGATTGACTGTCTGGATCCTTGAATGTCATTGTGTGAATATGATTAGAATGAGTATGCTTAAGCCGAGCGGTTGTTTGATAGTTGATAGCGATATAGTTTCTTGGTGCTAAGAGTGTGTGAGATTAATTGTTATAAATTCTTACTCTGTGCATGCATCTAGAACTTGCCCGGTCTATTTTGTTAAGTTTGAAGTTTGGTTGCTTAGGAAAGGATCACAGGCCCTTTTTGATGCAGTCCACTTAGCCTATATGACCGTCCAAATACAAATAATCCCTTTGATCCCTGTTTGAGCCATAATTGACCTTATTCTTTCAATAACCTGTCACCATTCCTGTTTAACTTTGAATCCCTATCTTGGCCCTGGTCCTTCCTTGGACATCGTGCACCTCAACGTAGGCAAAACAACCTAAGTTGAGGGTGGCTACTATAGAGGTAAACCCTGTTTTGGCCCTGGTCCTACCAATGGACATTGTGCACCTTGACGTAGGCAATCAGCCTAAGTTGAGGGTGGCTACTCCAGTGGTAAAGGAGAAGAAAAAGAGGATGGAAATGATTGTTGTTGAATAGAATGAAAAGCCGGGTGTGCGCTTAAGAAAAGAAAAGAAAAATAAAGAAAAATGAAAAAGATCGAAAAAGAAACAAAAAGAGTTGTCAATAAAGAGGCCGCACCTGCATCTAGAATCAAGGAAATAAAAAGGTGAATAAGGATGGATAAAGTGAAGTTATGTGGTGATAAGATATAAATGGTTCCAAGGAGGGCTTAGTCACTAACCCCTAAATGCATCCTACCTGCACCCGAAGCCTCATTACAAGCAAATACAAGTCCTGTAGGGATCCTGAGTAGCTTTCTGAAGAACTGAAATAGAATAGTAAGGGCAAGCCTATGGTATCGCATGTGCATTGTTTGAAATCGTTTGTGAGTGTGAGCGCTTACCTAGTCCCAAATCTTGTGTGTGGGATTTCTTTGTGGTGAGGGCACCAAGATGTCTGTATTTTCTATCGATTGTTAGGATAGCTGCGCGTGTGTATGCATAATATTCTATCATATCGGAATGACATGTTTGGATCCTTGCAAGTTAGTGTTTCATACATACGTGTGCTACGAGGGAGCTTGATTTAATTGAATAAGTTTTGAATGACCATGAAGTGCTATAGACATGAGTTCGTGTTCTTAGTTGAGTCGTATTATTGTTTTATGTTATGTTGCTTGAGGACAAGCGAACGTTTTAAGTTGAGGGTGTTGATGTGACGCTAATTTACGTCATTTTCGACTCCTTTTTACTAAGAACAATCGTACGTTTTCAAGCAACCATTGTTGTTTTTGATGTTTTTATGTTGTATTTGTAGGAAATGGAAACAAACACGGAAACGGAAGAAAATACGCGAAAAAACAACATTCTGCCTAAGAGTGACGGCCTGAGTGACGGCCAGTCACACATGTGACGGTCCGTCACTGTGACCGTCACACCCAGGCAGCAACTTCAGGCAGTCCACTGCCTAAGGGTGACGGTCCAGGCGACGGTCCGTCAACCCTGTGACGGTCCGTCACCCCTGGCCGTCACGCTTAGGCAGTGACTCAGTCAGCGACCCGCGTTTTTGGGGATTCCTAGCCCGTTTTGGAATTGGTTTCTATTACTCCTATAAATACCCCATGTTAGGTTATGTTAAAGGAGTCGAATATTATTTTAAATTATTCTCCCATTAGTTTAAACACGTTTTTGGTTGGTTTTTGAGAGCAACAACACGGTTCATTCTCTTGAATTTGTGTCTTGATTTGTTCGTGAGTTCTTAGTGTTCTTGTTCGTGGATATTGGAAGATTGATTATTTTCATTATATTGTAAGACTTTTCTTCCTTTTATGATGAATACAACTATTTTCTCTTATTTATCGAGCATGAGTAACTAAAACTCCTGCAACTAGGGTTGTGGGAGCCATGGCAAACGTAGCAATATAGATTCCGGGTAGCGTTGGGTTCGATATATGTATTGTCACGTTGTTAATCATACATTATGTCACGTTTTCTAGTGGGTTGCAAACATTAGAACATGCCTAGGTTTAATTTGCTTGAGAAAGAGATTAAAACGGGGAAACTTGATTAACAACAAGGATTCGAGACTACCAACTCTCGTCTTAAAGATTAATGCCGTAACTGGATTAATCTACTTGATGTTAGGATTGAGAGCTAAAAAGCACATCTTTTTGAGATCGAGAGAAGATAAAAGGAAATTTGTTTATTTGGTCGAGAGACGTTTAGACGATATAATTGACGCAATCACATCGTGACACGCATATAGAAAGAACCCGGTTAAGCCTAGAATCGACATTGTTACAACGCCATGGTGAACACATCCCTAGTTCATTCTCTCCCACTGATTATTTTCATAAGTTAATTGTTTATTTTGTTTGCGATTTGTTTACACAAACCCCCCCTTTTATTTACTGGAAACGATTGACGAATAGTCAACTAATTCACTAAAGTCTTAATCATCACCATATTCTCTGTGGGATTCGACCCCAACCTTGTTGGGTTATATATTTGACAACGATCGCATACGCTTCTTAAATTGAGGTGTAGTTTGAGCGTTATCAACCACATCCAAAGCATCCCTCCCTACCAGCCAAACACTCATCAGGGTGATTCTTACTACATTTGTTGCAAGTAGTGTGAAAAGGACCCTTTGAAACACTCCCTTGAGATTGCGAACCTAAACCTCTACCAAATTGATCGTTACAAGGTCAGGGGGCCTGAGAGGAGTACTAGCTGAAAAGTGCACGGGTCCTAATGACCTCTTCTGAAAAGAAGAACGGTGTTCACCTCCGGACCCGTGATGACTGAAACCCAAACTCTCAGATCTGGCTCTCTTGTTCTCTCTTGCAATATCCTTCACTGTATCCCTCTCAATATGATGAGTCATAAGGCTAAAAATATTCATGTCACTCAAAAGAATAGTAGACCTGCACTCCTTATTTAACAAATATGACACCCCATAAATGTACTTACTCACGTGATCATGCAGATTAGCCACCATAGAAGGAGCATACCTAGAAAGGTGAGTGAACCTCAACCCATACTCCTGAACTGACATAGAACCCTACCTTAAATTCACAAACTCTTCATCCTTAGCTTGATTCAACTCTCTCGGGAAGAACCGATCAATAAAGTACCTTTCAAAGCACTCCTAATTCATAGGGACCACATCCATAGCTCTAGCATCCTTCCACTGAGTATACCAAATATGAGCTACATCCTTGAGCTGATAGAAATCTAGCTCAACACCCTCGCCACCAACAACCTACATCATATCCAAGAACTTATTCACCTCATCCATAAAATTTAGCGGATCCTCATAAACTTTAAAACCTAAGAACTCATGTGGGTTCATGCGAATGAAATCTCTAACCCAGGCTGCTATTCCACCTTGAGGGTGGACGAAGATAAGAGCCTATTGATTAGACTGAGTATCTATATTATGAGCTAGAGTATGAATGGCATTTTTGAAGTCCGTATTAGTGACCTCGGGGTCGGGAATCAAAGGGTTAGCATTTTGAGCATTGGCCCTGCGAGGCATAGTACGACAAGGAGGCATAATCTAAAATGCATAAAGATTGAAATTAGAGAACTAATAGAGTTAAACTCCATCACACGATATTGATCAAGAAAGAAGTGAAGTTTTTCCTAAGACACATCGTAGCTTCCCTCTCATAAGTGTGGTATACGTCACATACATAAAAGAGATTCTACTTTATGCAGCTTTCAGACACCCTAGGAATCCTAAACCTAGCTCTGATACCAAGTTTTTCATGCCTCGAGGCTACGCCCTAGATGTAACACGGGACTCGGGATGACAAGTAGCTTCGAGTTAACCCTTGGTCTTAGCATGACTTAAAAAAACTTAAATAAACTGAGCACAAGCAATAACAGAAGAGGTAAACAAACTAAACCCATACAATAGATCAAGTCTAAATATAACAAAATTTAGAACTCAAATATAGAATCTCTAACTATGTCTGAAAAGCCTCTAAACTGAATAATGAGTTTCTAGGATAAGACCCCAGCTAACTCAGAAATCTTAAAGAAAACAATTAAATACTAGAGTGATACTAGCCCTTAAAGGATGAGGACTCATTAATACAAGCTGGAAACCCTGCTAACTCTAGCCACAAATGTGAGATAGAGAACCTAGATCTGCATCACGATAAGATGCATCACAAAAAGTATGCGTCAGTACCATAGGATGTTCTGAGTATGCGAGATAAGCAAAATCTGAAGTAAGGATGTTGTATGTACTATAAAACTAAAATTATGTTGTAAAGGTAAAAGCTGAAATGCAAGGAACACAATGCAATATGTAGATATGATATACGAGAAAACCATATTTAATAATAGAAGTTTTGAAATCTGAAAGTAAAGAGTCAATGCACTTAAAAGCCTGAGCTACATGGAATCTGAAAGTAAAGAGGTTCTCTAACCGACATAGACCATGTGAGCTACATAGAATTCAATGTATCCTCCCCATCGAGAGAATCCAATATACCTTGCAAGGGTATAAAGGAATGACTATGGCATGATCACTAATCTGATGCCCAACAGAGGGGCTAATACACCTATAGGGTCACGTAGTTCTGGGACTAAGGGTACTCACACCCCGTCCAACTCGATGCTAAATACTACTCCCAAAACATATATATAGCTCATAATATACTAGTAACATATCTTATGTAAAACCTATTCTTAGCTTTGGTAGACATATCTAAATGTGAAACCCCTCATAAAACATGGGGACATATCTGATGTCTAAATCTATTGGAAAAACATAAAGACATATTTGATGTCATGCAATTTCAAGTAATAAATCTTAAAGCTTAGCCATGCAAAAATTCAACATATATTTTCCTTTCTAAATTTGCAGCTTGATGAGTTAGGTATGCAATTTCATAATCCTTAAAGCCATGTTATCTAAACAAGTCAATTCGCACTTGAAAATATGCAATTTCAATGAAATCATACTAGAAATACTTCTTTATGCATGGGCTTTTAAAATTACTTAATTAATCTCAATTAAAGCATGGGTAATGTATAAGAACTCATAAATTAATACAAAAAACTGAATATACAAGTTTCCCCCAATTTGGACACAAACCCTAATTTTATAAATTGGTAAATCAAAGTAGAAGCTTGGGGATTTTGGGCACAAGGGTGATAGGGACCCTTGTTGAATACTCACATACCTGAATTGAAGCTTTTATATGCTAGATTAGAGAGAATGGAGGCTTGAAGATGGGAGTTCTTGCTTGAAGCTTAAGACTTGGAGAAGAGAAGCTCTATCTTCTTTTAGGATAGAATGACTTAGAATGAGAAATGCTTAGGGCATTAGGGGATAAAACCCTACTAAAAATTGTCAAAACAACCTCACTTAGGAGTTAAAGAATAGGCAAAAAAACCAATTTACCCCTAATTAAAAAATAAAAAACTATTAAAATTGTCACCTCACGGGCTGCCCAATGAGCGTCGTGCCCATAATGGCCTATCGGCCAAGGCATTGGGTAAGCTTACTGAGACTTGGGGGGTTCTGGAGGTTTTCAATGATGCACTCCCACGGCCAATAGTATTGTCTATCGGAGAAGAGGGAAAGCTGGGGGGACCCTTTGGAACATTTTGACGGCTGGTCCTCGCAGCCATAATGGCCATGGTGTAGCCTATTGGGGCACTGGGAAGTTGGGGAAAACCCACTGGAGTATCCTGATTATAGATTCCAAATGCTCATCACACCGGTGACACCCGTCGTGATCGCTCGTCGGGCTGGAGGAGACTTGGTTCAAAGCCACTGGCTATCTCTCACGGCACACCCCATAGGACATCGGAGCTACAATGCCTATAGCGTTTCCCGTGGGGGTCAACAGTTGCAACAAAAAATTCTGGATTCTAAGTTAGATAGCTGATTTTGATTCTGGGTGTTACACTATTCGAGATTGAAGGTGAGCTCCTGGTGATCGGAGCTTAGATGTTATCTCATATTTTATATTATGTACTCTTTTGTTATTCAGAGACATGTATATATTCTTTTGGACCTTTTGTACTATGTATATTAAATATCTGCTCTTATACTGTGATACCCGATCATGGGATGGTTTAGTTTTCCTATATATATATATATATTCTTGTTGCTTATTTCTATACCTTGTTCCTTTACTTTTGCTATTTATATCATTCTTTCAAATGCTTGTTGGATGCAGCCCATTACTAACCATTTCGGGCAACAAGAATTGGTACGCCTATAGGGGGGTTGTATGTGCCATCATGACCTGAGAAATCAGGTCATGAGAACCTAGGTTGAATTATATGGTGTAAGGGAATTAATAGGTTGAAAATCCCTTGAATTTGAGTTAGTATTGATAGACTATGTCTTTTGGACTAGAAATTGATCTAACTATTCAAAAATATAGAGTTTTGAGTAAATTTAAGGGTTGAACTAGTGGGTTTATATTCCCAAAGTATTTGTTTGAAGAGTAGTTTATTATTTGCTCTTATAATTATTGTTATTAAATGATTTAGCCTTTCAAACGTGAAGAAGAAAGAAGATCATTACTGGCATAGCTCACTTCCTGCAGCAGCCTGATGCCCAGGTAGGTTATAGTTTATGAATAGTAGACTATGGTTAAAAATCATACTAATAATATAGATTTGATGGGAGAAATCATGCAACAGGCTTGTGGGCATGATGTTTTGATGGATAAACTATTTGATTAATATAATAGGGACCTAATTATGTGTTGATATGTTAATGTATGAATCCTTCGTGGGTCTTTTGTGTTTGTATGACTCCATGGTGGATTGTAGTGCAAAATATATGAATATAAATGATAAGGAGATTATGTGAGCATATAATCTAGTATTTCAGCCTAATTACCATAAAAAGGGTGAACAACTTGGTATTATATGTGTTTGGAACATGGGATAATCTTTCGTAAGGTTAGTGATGAGAATTAATTATGGTATGAGGAGGTGGTAAAATAATTTATGATCCTAAGGTCTAGTTAGGCTAAGGGTTAGAAAGTAAAAGGTTAAAGGTGTATGACTTCAACTAGATTGTAAATTGAATAGAGTTTAATGATTGGTTAATGAAGTAGGGCTGTGAACCTAGTGATGACTTGAATGTAAAGGTTGCTAGATAATAACAGAATTCCCGGTCTCAGTATAAACAAATAAGGATGGTATTATTTAATGAATTTATGCATGTGAAACTAGAGTTCAGACTCCATTGGTTGAATGTGCACTCCTAAAATGAATACTTGAAATTGATGTCGATGACTTGATTTGCTTACTTGAATAAGCTAGGGGTTAATCTTCGGACATGCTATAATGGATAAACTAATAAATCATGTTTACTTGTGATTAGGTATGTTAATGTATGATTGTTGTTTACATAAAATGATTAACTCAAGTTGACCATGTGGTCGGGTGGTTGTCTATTGTTGTAATACATGATTAAGGGAAGTAATTGTTAAATGATACCCTAAGTGTTAATCACATATAATAAGGTTATAATAAAGGATTGTTGGATTTACAAGTATGATTTCTTATTCTCATTGTTTTTGTGATTATTGTGATATCTGTGATTATTGTGGGATGTATCGATACGAGGACATCTTCACGGAATTAGTTGATGTTATTCATTGGTTTGCTCGGGTAACACACCGGTATAGTATCTATGATTCATTGGTTGGCTTGGTTAATATGCCAGTACAGTATCTATGATTCATTAGTTGGCTCGAGTACCACGCTGGTACAGTATCTATGATTTATTAGTTGGGTTGGGTACCACACCAGTATAATATCTATGATTCATTAGCTCGCTCGGGAATAATATCGGTACATTATCTATGATTCATTGGTTGGCTTGGGTACCATGATGTTATAGTACATGTACAAGAGCTCGTCCCCTACAGGTCATGGCTAGTGGGCAATCATAAGACCCTTAGCATGTGTGTACAAGGTATTGATGAGTTTGACGATTCCATGAGTAGACCGGGTTATGATAATTGTTATTGTTACAGTTTATATTTGTTCCATGAGTGGATCGGGTTGTATTATGGTTGTTGGAATGGGATCCTTGTGTGATTCGGTTACTTTGCATATATTTGGGATCCTTATGTGGTCCGGTTACTTTACATATATTTGGGGTCCTTGTGTGGTCCAGCTACTTGACATATATTTGGGATCCATGTGTGGTCTTGTTACTTGAAATATATTGGGGGTCCTTTTATGGTCTAGGCTAGGGATGTAGAAGAATGACATATATATTTTGTTATTGTCTACTTACTCTTGGATTGATATAAGGGTAAGTTATTGTTTTATAATCATAGTTGTTGACCTGGTTAATGATTTGTAGTCAGGGTTTTAACTTGGTTTATTGTCAATATTGATTACATTTGATTGAATTATATTTGTTGGTTGATGAGGATAAGGATGGAAATACTCATTGCTAATATGAGGGATAAAGATATCACAAGTGGATGAAAGTGCTATGGATTAAATCGTTATTTATGTTTTCATTTTTTCTTTCTGTGATTATTGTATTGTGTTTACGTGATCTAACCCTTGTCGACCGATGATACCTTAAGTATGTGTTGTTTGTACTGATACTATTCTTTATATACCCTTTTGGGGTATAGTCTGGTTGCAGGATTCAACAAATGTTACAGGCATGATGTAGTAAAGATCTCCAACAACTTCTATTATTTGTTCCTATAGTAGAAGATGTGTCTTGATTTTGTACTCCCTCTTATCAACTCTTGTACCTGTTTAGACTAGTTCCTTGGAAAGGGTTTTTGTTTTATTTTAAAAGGTATCATTGTATTCAAAGGCTTTTATAGATGCTTTTAATAGTTAAAGGCAATTCTTATGGCTTATTATTTACTCTCGTATACCTATTTTTAATGGGTGGTAAGGGTTCTTCTATCTTGGTGGATTAGAGTAGGTGCCCCCACGATCTGAGTAGTTGGGTCATGATAGTTTGTGAAGTGTTTTAGAATTTTTTTTAAAGAATCATGTCCAGTTCTCCAGGGTTTTTAAATCGGAAAAGGGCTAAAAATATCCCTGGACTATCTGAAAAAGTTTAAAAATACCCCTTGTTCATCTATTTGGCTAAAAATACCCCTCAATCCACCTTTTTGGCTCATTTTTACCCTTAAAACTAACATCCTTTTTTTCTATTAATTTTTTTATTTATTTATTACGTGGCACCTCTCTATTGGACAAAATTAAAACTCCAACCCACTAAACTTTTCCCTCCTGCCCCGACCCAATTCAATGCCCCATGACCCAAACCCATTTAAAAAAATTCATTAGCACACAAAATTATACATCTCTCTTTCACCTGAACATAATCCCATTTTTTTCTTCTTTAAAGCTTAAAATTCAGCAATTTCAAGGCTAAAATTCGGCTAAAATATCCTAATTTCTACTACAATAAAAGTATTCATTTCGGTCTTGTTGATGGTAGAAATTTGTGGCACTTTCGGAGCAAATACAAATCGAATTGCATCTAATTGGAGTTGATCCTGTATCGTTTCAGATGGCAGTTATGTTACTGCTGGTTCTGTTGATGGACTTGTTCATATTTGATCGATATCAATGCTAAAATGGTAAGCTAATTGAAAGAACACACATCCCTAATACGTTGTTGTACATGGAGGGATCTTGGTAAATATTTGGCTACCTCAGATAAGAGTGGAATCATATGTATTTAGTAGTGATTAATCAGAACATTGATATCACATGTATTTGGTCTCTCTTCGAGCTCTCGGGATCATTATTATCAGTATTGTGTTGCAGATTTTTGCAGGATCTCTCTAAACGTATATTCGCTTTGGAGTATGTTTGAGCCAGAATTTTAGCCTTCAAAATACCCGAATTTTAAGCTTTGAATAAGAAGAAAAAAGTGGGATCAAGTTCAGGTGAAAAGAGATGTATAATTTTGTGTGCTAATGAATTTTTTTAAATGGGTTTGGGTCATGGGGAATTGAAATTGGGTCGGGGCAGGAGGGAAAAGTTTGGTGGGTTGGGGTTTTAATTTTGTCCAATAGAGAATTGCCACGTAATAAATAATGTAATAATAAAAATTAATAGAAAAAAGGGATTTTAGTTTTAAGGGTAAAAATGGGCCAAAAAGATGGATTGGAGGGTATTTTTAGCCAAATAGATGAACAAGGGGTATTTTTAAACCTTTTCAGAGAGTCCAGGGGTATTTTTAGCCCTTTTCCATTTTTAAATTTATCAAAAAAGGGCCAACAAAGCCAGGTTCGACAAAAAAAATATCAGACCAGATCCAACATCTGTTATCTATTTTTAAAATGGTCCATCTTGATTAGTGATTCTAAGCGTATGTTGTCTTCTGTTGTAAATCGCTATTGCTGAATTTGGACGCTAAGAAAGAAGCGCTTCTAGTTTCAGGTGAGTCATGTTCCCTTAGTTGTTGTATTAGCAATTTCCTCGTGTAATCTCCTATAAATTTTTGTTATTTCATCAATTAAAAATAATTAGTTGATGCATGTATTATCATGTGCCTTGTGCTTGTATATGTTGTATACCCATATTTTCTCTATTTTGTATCTATATTTTTGGCCATATGCATATGTTTAGTTTAGTTGTATTTTTCTTGCTTTTATTCTAATGCCGAAATTTGTGCCTTGTCCATGTTTATAAGTCTTTTTCCTCTAGCTGGTAGCTATTGAAAACTGTGAAACAGTCATTATGCTCTTGTTTCAAATGCTAAATTAGAGAGATAATTTGCTACTACATTTCCTTCTCTAAAAATATGTTGTATATCAATGTTAATTTGTGTTCTTAACTCCTTCATGACCTATACCTTTCCACTTGTTCCCATAGTATTGTTTGTAAGATGGTCTTTTGGACTAGAGAATCTGCCTCTAGTGTAACATCTTGAATATTGTGTATAGAAAACACTTTAGGGCTTAATAAGTTGCTATAGTTTTTGCTTCTATATTAATGACAATTCTAATATGTCCTGCTGGGGCATAGACTAGACCTTTTGTATCATTTTTAATGGAAAACCATTAGAGCTATTACCTGCATTTCATTGACTTTCACCATTAATATTACACTTCACCTTTCCTATCACCGGTAGCTTTCACCTAACTACACAACAATGTATTTTAGGTTTATAACAACTCAAATTTTGTATAACTGATGACCAGTATGGTGGGATCCTTCTGATACATGGGTATACAAGTCTTAAATATTGATGAACTATCTATTATATTTGATATGTCATGCTATTAGATGTGATATTTTTCCATGTCTCCTAGCATTCCTCTCTTCCATAACTACCAAATCATCATCATTTGCATAAATTTATATATCATTTGTAATTTGGTATTGTAGGAGCTATGAAGCATTTTGTTATAATTGCAACTCATCTATATTTATACCTGCACATGTAACAAACTGTTTTCAAAGTTTTGAGGCTATTGGAGATGTTAGAATACAACGAGCCATAATCTCTAGTCTATTGTGAACAAAGCACCAATATCTTGAGGTAGTTTTGATCCTCTAAATGCCTGGTTGTTATCAATAGGAATTATTTTCTTCACTACCTTCATAAGAAAAAATAGATCATCATCAGAAGCTTTAATGTGCCTTAGAATTAGTGCACATCAAATGTCTTTTACTTAAAATTTTATATGTTATTGTACATGTTTGTATGTATTTTAATGTTAGAATGTTGTTTTGTAGGTTTTAGAAGTCGCAACGGTCATAAGGAGGAAAAAATAAAATACAGCCAAAAAATAGGGCATCCACGACCGTTGATTGATTCACGAGCTGTGGATCCACTTGTGGAAAGAATCATTGAAGGTTTCAAAAGGATCGTACAAAATTGGTCAACCTATATTGGAAAGTATGATCATAGGTAATATTCACGGCCTGTACATGCAAAGCAAATAAGCTGACAAGAGGACCTATAGGTGAACTTACAGACTGCGAATCCATATATGGTCCATAGGTCAATCCACGAGGGGAGTTTAAAATCCCTAAATCAAGATCCACAGTACACTTAAGGCAATTAACAGATCGTGGATCAATGCACGATTAGTTGATTGGGTTGTAGACAATGACGATAGGCAATTTGAAGTTGTTAGAATTTTGTATTTCTGGGCCATTATCAATACTCTGGATAGGTTATTTTTACCGAAGAGTTACCAGAATTCTATGTTTTCAGTTTTACATTTTAGTTTTATTATTTCTCTCTCTAAGTTTCAAGTTTTGTGAAAAACGAAGAACAACACTATTTCTTTCATCTTCTATAAGCTAAATCCTCTGTTGAGGTTGCGAAGGTAATGGGTGTGTATAGTTCATAGTTTTTCATGTATTGCATCATTTTTGGAAATTCAGATATCAACCTTTTTATTGTTTTTCTTGATTGGTTAATGGATGCAAATATTAACTATGACATAATATCTTAGTTTTTCTTGAAAAAGCTGATTAGGATTTGGTAGAAGAAGTTTGCATGAACACGAGGCTCTAACCCTTATTTAATAGATTCGCTTTGAGATAAGTTTGAATTTACATTAAATAATTGGTCATTCATATCTAAATAACTCATATAGTTGTTGAAATCTCATAATGAGATAAAATATTTAATTCTTAGAAAAGATTGAGTGATGGTGTAGGGACTGAGTGCATATCTAAAAACTCGATTATATGTAATTTCTTGAACATCAACGAACAGTGCATCCTATTAAGGGGAAACAATCTTAGTTCTTTAATCATATAGTTTATACTTGTCACGATTCAATTTCTCAGGTCATGATGGCAGCTATAACCCACCAGTAGGCGAACCAATCTCTATAGCCCAGAATGGTTGGTAATGGGCTACTACCTAAACTAACACGCACAATAAGCAAAAATAAGCGGAAGCAAATATAATAAAGAACAACACGAAAGTAAATAACCTGAATATATATATACAAAGAAAATACATCAACCCCAAGACATGGAATTGAAAGTACATGAGCTTCTAATAGAATACAAGTGCTAGAAGTAACAAAATAATAAGTACAACTGTCTCCGAATAAATAATGAGTAGCAATGCCAAAACATGAGATATGGTTAAGCCATGGCCATCAGGAACTCACCCTAGACTCGATTATCCCAAGCTGCATGAGTCTCTATGCGATCAACGGAGAAATCTCACACTAATATCTGCACCAGAAAGATGCAGAAGTATCGTATGAGCACCAATTGTAAAGCAACGAGTACCCATTAGGCATCATCGGCCGACTGAGAACATATAAGATATAAAAATAGTAATATAGAAGATAAAAAAGAAGAGGTCACAGAAGCAATGGATAAAGCACGCAGAACTAGCACGGATAGAAAACGAAGAGAATAAAAGCATGCTCTGCTAGCCACAAATGTATATATATATATAACACAGAATACATGTTAAGGAAAGGAGGACGCACCTGAATCCTTTCAACAACAATATATATAAGAGAGAGTTTAGAAAAGTGGCGGTGTACCGATAACCTCAAGTAAAAAGAGAAGGGAGGAAAGCAAGTAAACATTCTCATACTAGAAGTAATATATTTAAGAAAACCATACTCAAAACCAAACTTCAAGATAAGCATAGACATAAATCAATCTACAAGTACAACCCTAAGATGGAATAAAATAAGCAACATATAACCGAAAGCCACCATTACGAACCACGATATAGGATAGAACCCACTAGCTCATAAGTGCTCAGGAGGCCACATAAATAATGCATCAATAATATAGGAACCACTAATTGATAAATAATTGGGAGCCCAACGACTCGCACTGTACCAAGGTAACATCCGCTAAACCATCAGTAACCAAAGGCCATAACAAACTTTACAATATGACAGGAGTAATATAATATATCTATAGTCCCAACAGTAACCCATACGACCGTGGAACGCAATCAAGTCAAAAAAAACCCTCTGGCATCCCATACTACTAGAGCCTACACTGAGAAAACAATAAACAAGGGTGGAATCTGAATACAATATGCATTATGATTTTATATGACAGAATCGATGTGATATAAACCCCTGTATGCACCCCCTCTGGTGCCTATAGACCCAGTAGGAAGATCCATGGTGGGACGTACCAGCTATACCTCAACTCTACCATTTACCCCTCCTCTAATAGACTAGGCCCGTAGCCTCTAGTCCTGGATCGGTAGAGGTCATGGAGGTCCTCGACTACATACCGTAATGAACGTAAAATCTCAAAGAATCTTAACATTATAGTATGTTCCTAGAATTGAATTGGGTCTAAATCAGTAGTAGTAATCTCAACCCTATCAAAGGGTGCCCAAAGTAAATTCAGGTTTAAATTAGTAGTAGTAATCTCAACAACCCTTATAAAGTGTGCCCAGAGCGTGTCCAGGTCTAAACCAGTAATCAATTATCAATAACCCTTATAAAGGGTGCCCAAAGCGTATCTCGGTCAAAATTCGTAATCAAGCCTCAATAACCCTTATAAAGGGTACCTAGGTTATATCTGGGTCTAAATACATAGTAAAAATATGTCTGGCACTTCGGTACAGCTCAGTCTAGTATCAGTGTGAAAACTGGTAATAAAATCATTGTAATATCCTTTTTACCCTAAGAGATTTCATAAAAATTAGTTCTAAAACCCTTTTATAGTCATATTATCAAAAATGGGCCCTCAGGGCCATGTAAAGTTTAGAAAACCATTTATAGTAGGCCCAAAGCCCAATCAGTAGTAAAACATGCAGAAAAATCCTTTGCATGAATGATATTCTCGCAAATAATATCTTTGCCCAATGGATCACAATCAATCATATCAGCCCTGCACAGGCGCAATCAGCTCTACATCACAGATATCCAGCCTAAAGTAATATCTCAATGTCCAGGACTTGTGTACATTCCCAAATATCCCACCGTCTTTGGTCCATAAGAATATACAAAGGCCACAAGGGTAATACTACAATATTACAATAAGTACTACAAAGAATGTAAGAAATAAACAGACCGAAGAGACGGACAATGATGCAACCCAAGTTCCATCAAGGTCAGTCCCAAGTAGCCAAGCTTGGGACCTCCAAGCTTTATAAGAGCTATTCATGAAGATAGAGGTGCTTGAGCACACCTTGATGCCAAAGAGGGGATTTCGTGCCTTGATGATTTCCTGGAAAGAAGGAAATGAGGCCTAGTTTTCAAAGTAGGGCTATATTTGCAATTTTTACTCAAAGATCCACTTTTGGGCTACTTTTGTAATAAATAAGCCTCAACTATAAATAGTGAGAATAGCTCACTTTGAGTCTTAGTTTTTGATGATTATAGACTTGTCTTCTCTTGAGAGAATTGAGAGCTTGGTTGAAGCTTTTTTTGGTACTTCTTTGAGAAGGGAATTGCAAGGTGAATTCAATTCCCTTGAGGTTATTTTGATAGTTTAGGTGGTTGTTTGGTAATCTTTCAATTGAAGGTTTTGATATCTTTATCATGGTTGTCAATTGAACTCCTTACTTGTGTCTAGGTTTTATGTTCTTATTCCTTGTTCTTAGCTTAGGGTTTCAATTTCATAAATAGGTTTATATCTATTGGTATCAAGAGCTTGGCTTAGATTTGTTTCCACAAATCTAGTCTTGGGATTTCATTTTCTTAAAAAAAAATCCGAAATTTCTTTTTGTTTATTTTGTTGTTTTGATGATAGATTCTTGTTCCATAGTATTATTTTTAGTTTAAATCCAAAGTTTCAAGTCATTTCAAGTTGTAGTGAAGATTCTACCATGGAAGAGTTTTGAATCTTTGAGAACTTGAAGAAATTCAAGTGGATATTATTGATTTCAGGAGAATTCGAGCTTATTAGTTATTACGGTTTGTTCCGTGGGTCGAGGGGGTGCTAATGCTAAAATTTGGAGTGCTTTGGTGATGTTTTGAAGAAGAGTTTTGTTTTGGGTGTTCTTGGAAATGTTTTAGTGCTCTTGATGAAGAAGATAATAAAAAGGGTATATTTGATCTTCAAGTATTCTTGATTTATTGGCAAAGAATGTTTGTTGGGTCCACAAGTGGAATTTATTTTTTTAATTGAAAAAAAAACAAAATTTAAAAAAAATATCCACATGGACTGCCATGTCAGCAGTCAACACTTTGTGAACTGCCACATCAGCAGCGACCAGTCAACTACCATGTTAGCAGCAACCAGTCAACTGCCAACACAGTAACTGATTGTTGCAAGTTTCCCACTCAAATCCTGTAGCCCGTGAAGTACAACTTCAGAGAGGGGTGCATTTTTAGCACCCCAAAATTTTTCTAAGTGTTGGGAAAATTTTCAAGATCCCAAAAACATTTCTAAGTGTTTGAACTTTTCAAGACCTCAAAAAAATTTCTAAGTGTCAAAAAATTTCCCTCTTCTACTACTCTCATTCCTCTTCATCTTCTTCTAATTTCCTTGTTTCTTAAAACTAATTAACAACAAGTAATTCCTTTTACTTCTTGTTACTTAGTTCTTGAGTCCGAATTTATTTTTCGTGCCAATTTTTTTTCTCCACTTTTCTTGCTTATTATTCGTTGAAACTTCTTGGATCTCTTCCGTTAGCTTTGAGTGTTCATTCTAGAGTAAAAAAAGAATCTATTCTTGACCTCAAGTAGAGATTGGACCCATGCAACTCATCGGATTAAACAAGTTTCAACATCGGCTGAACCAATTGTGAGACCACTCTAAGGTGTGTACCCTCGAGCGACTTGTGAGGTTATTTACTAACTACTAACTTGTTTGCTTGTTTGTTGAGTGTCTTTTAATAGGTACTATGTCAAAGGAGGGGAGTAACCGAGTTCCTAATGAGGAACCAACACTTGTGGTGTGATGAGGATTTTATCCGACTTAACAAAAAAAATGTGCTTCGTAGAAAATGATATAAGGGATATGTCACCTCGAGTCTTCTTAAGAGGGACACACAAGTGGGATAGCTCATCCAGAATCTTCTCAATCCATCTCCCCCACTACCTTCCATCACTTATACAATCCATCTCTGCAAATGTCTACCCCACCAACAATTGGATATCCCACTCAACAAAATCCTAATTATCCAAATATCAACCTTAATCCCATTCTAACCCCACAAGCCTACGGCCAATCAAACCTTCCAAATTAAAATCCACCACTCTGAAATGAAACTCCAAGAGCCAATGATCCACATGATGATCTTGATGAGTATGATGACAACTATGAAGAACAAATGGGGAGAAAAGGAGCACAAGGGAGGTTTGAGAATAGAGGGGGCGATAGAGTAGGTAGAATGCAAATGTACATGCAACGTGGAAGACATGATGGTCATCGACACCGTGGAAATCAAGAGTTCAATTATGGGAATGATCAATATGGTGACCATGGGAACTATGGGGGTCGTGATCACGGGATCAACTCCATCAAGGTCACTCCTCCAAATTTCAAAGGTACTAGTAATCCCAAAGAATACCTCAATTGGGAAACTCAATATGATCAAATTTTCCAAACTAATGACATAACCGAGGTGAAGAAAGCTACCTATGCTATTTCTCAATTTGAAAGCTTTGCTTCAAGTTGGTGGGACTCCATAGTAAGAGGTAGACATGATATGGGAGTCTACGTCATCCCTACTTGGGAATAATTGAAGACGATCATGAGGAGAAAGTATATCACCGAGCGGTACAAGCAAGATCAACTCAAAAAGATCTTCACATTGAGGCAAGGATTCAAGAGCGTTGAAGAGTATGATGATGAGTTTCAAACCTTGAAAATTAGGGTTGACTTTGTAGAAGAAGAAGCTTATGCCACTAATCAATTTAGGGTTGGATTGAACAAAGAGATTGCTTCTCAAATTTGCCTTCACAAGTATCCAACTGTAGATGAAACAGTTGAAACGGCTATTAAAGTAGAGGCAGGACTCAAAGAGGACAAACAATCCAACCCCATGGGGTATGGGCAAGCAGGTTGGAAATTCTTCCAATTGGTGTAAATCCAAAGACACAAGGCAAGAATTCAAGAAACCGTTTGAGAAGAACCCCCCACAAGAGCAGAATATTCCAAAGCATGTACAAAAATAAGGAGGTAATAAGCCACTCCAATGTTTTAAATGTCAAGGTTGGGGCTATACAATTAGTGAATGTCCTAATAGAAAAGCTTTTGTGATAAAAGAAAAAATTCCTTATCCGGTGGACGAGAAAGAACATGTGGGTGATTTTGATGCTCCCCAAGGTGAAGATCATAACTTTGGGAATGATGAGGAGTTTGCACAAGAAGCCTTGGAACAATAAGGGGATATCACTATTCAAAATTATGTTGCAAGAAGGGTCATGATTAGCCAAGCTATGGATGATCCAAGTCAACGGTAAAACCTTTTCCATCCCAAACGTCTAATCAAAGGTAATGGATGTGTCTTAATTGTGTATAGCGGGAGTTCTGCCAATGTAGCTAGTACTACTTTGGTAAATTTTTTGAATCTTCCAAATACAAAACATGCCAATCCCTACAAACTTCAATGGCTTAATTAATGTGGGGAATTAAAGGTGCAAAAACAAGTGTTGATTAAGTTCAAAGTGAGGGATTACTGCGATGAGATCTTGTGTGATGTGGTTCCAATGAAAGCTTGTCACCTACTACTTGGAAGACCTTGGCAATTCGACCATATGACTAGACATGATGGAAGAACCAATAGGTACTCGATGTTATTGCATGATCACTGGTACCTTCTTCAACCAATGACACCGTTGCAAGTTGGGGAGGGATATCAAAATATGAGGGAACTTAAGGAGAAAGGCAAGGGTGAGGAGAAGGAAGTAGTACAGAAGTTGCCAAGGAGGGAGTAGCGAAATGAAGGGAGTCTAAGGGAACAAACAAGGTTTCCCTCTTGACAAAATATAAGGAGATTAAGGAGGAGGTGGAGGAACAAAGATCGGTGATCCTTACCATGCATAGGGATTACTCGTTACTTACTAATAAACTAACCTCTTCTTTTCCTAGCTCTATTTTTTATCTTTTGCAGGATTATGAGGATGTATTTCCCGAGGAACTCCCAAGGGGATTTCCACCCATTAGAGGAATAGAACATCAAATAGACTTTATCCCGGGGTTCCAATTGCCAAACAAGGTGGCTTATCAAAGCAACCTGGAGGATACAAAAGAACTTCAAAGGCAAGTTGAGGAACTCCTAGTTAAAGGCATTATACAAGAAAGCATGAGTCCTTGTGCGGTACCGGTCATATTGGTTACAAAGAAGGATGGGACTTGGACAATGTGCATGGATTGTCGAGCCATCAATAAGATAATGGTAAAGTATCGCTATCCCATACCTCATTTAGATGACATGCTTTATGAGTTGAATGGTTCTTGCATCTTCTCTAAAATTGATCTTAGGAGTGGTTACCACCAAATACGGATGAACCCCGGTGATGAGTGGAAAACCGCATTCAAGACCAAGTTTGGTCTATATGAATGGTTGGTGATACCTTTTGGTCTCACTAAAGCTCCGAGAACTTTTATGCGTTTGATGAATCATTTGATGAAGCCATTCATTAGAAAGTTTGTGGTTGTTTATTTTGATGATACATTAGTGTATAGTAAAACTATGGATGAGCATGAGGCCCATTTGAAATGTGTGTTTGAGGTGCTTCATCATGAACAATTGTATGCTAATATATTGAAATGCTCATTTTGTGTTGATGAGGTTGTGTCTTTGGGCTTTGTGGTGAGCTCAAGAGGCGTTTGAAATGGATGAATCCAAGATAGACGCCATTAGGAATTGGCCAACACCAACATCTATAGGAGATGTTCGGAGTTTTCATGTGTTGGCTAGTTTCTATAGGCAATTTGTCATGGGTTTTAGCACTATAGCCGTTCCATTGACCGAGGTGATCTAAAAGGATAAACCTTTTTCTTGGGGTGATAAGCAAGCGAAGGCTTTTGAGTCCTTGATGGAAATGCTTAGCTCTGCACCATTATTGAAATTAACTGATTTTGAAAAGATATTTGAAGTTGAATGTGATGCTACCAAACTAGGTATTGGTGCCATTTTAATGCAAGACCAAAAACCAATTGCCTATTTTAGCGAAAAGCTCTAAGGTGCAACTTTGAATTTTTCTACTTATGATCTTGAATTGTATGCTTTAATTCATGCATTGGGTAATTGGAAACATTACTTATGGCCTAAAGAGTTTGTGATTAGAACTGATCATAAGTCTTTGAAACATCTTAGGGCCCAAGGAAAGTTGAACAAAAGGCATGCCAAATGGATTGAATTTCTTGAAACCTTCCCTTATGTGATTCATTATAAAAAGGGAAAGGATAATGTTGTTGCGGATACCTTGTCTAGAAAATATGTCTTGATCAATACTTTGTCTTCTAAATTGTTGGGTTTTGAATTCTTAAAGACATGGTATCCCAAGGATCCCATTTTTGCTAAAATCTTCCAAGATTGTGAAGAATGGGAAAGGGAAAGGTGGCTTCGGTATAGATCTTCTATTCCCTATTCCAAGTTTGATGGTTTCTTGTTAAAGAATAAGAGACTTTGTATGCCCATAAGCTCTTGGAGGGAACTCTTTGTGAGTGAGGCACATGATGGAGGATTAATGGGTCATTTTGGTATTGATAAGACCTTGGGGATTCTTGAGGAACAATTTTATTGGCCTAAAATCCGTAATGATGTTGCTAGAATTTGTGGCCAATATGTTGAATGTAGAAGTGCTAAATCTAGACTTCCTCTCCATGGTTTGTACACCCCTCTCCCCACCCCTCAAAGGCCTTGGTTTGATATTTCTATTGATTTTGTTTTGGGTTTGCCAAGGACTAAAAAGGGAAATGATAGCATTTTTGTGGTTGTTGACCGATTTTCAAAGATGGCTCATTTTATTGTATGTAATAAATGTGATCAAGCTTCTCATGTTGAATCTTTATTTGTTGATAATGTGATCAAGTTGCATGGTATTCCCAAGACCATTTTGAGTGATAGAGATCCTAAGTTCCTTAGTCACTTTTGGAAGGAAATGTGGGGTAGACTTTGTACTAAATTGTTGTTTTCTACCTCTTGTCACCCACAAACCAATGTACAAACCGAAGTTGTCAATAGGACCTTGGGTTCTATGCTTCGAGCCGTCGTGAATGGAAAGTTGACTTCTTGGGAAGAACATTTGCCTTTAGTTGAGTTTGCTTATAATAGAGTTATTCATAGCACTATTGGCATGTCTCCATTTGAGGTTGTTTATGGTTTTAACCCACTAACCACTTTAGATCTCACCCCTTTGTCTCAAGATGTTGTTTTGAGTTTAGATGGAAACAAAAGGGCCGAGGCTATGAAGAAATTGCATGAAAAGGTGTGACTTCACCTTGAGAAAAAGAATCAAGATATGGCCAAGAAAGCAAACAAGGGTTGTAAGAGAGTTGTGTTTGAACTGGGAGATTGGGTGTGGGTAAACTTTCTCAAGGAGAGGTTTCCAACCATGAGGAAGACCAAGTTGATGCCAAGAGAAGACGGGCCATTCCGGAGCCGTCGTGGAGGCCGGAAAATATTAGTTTCATCTTTTTTTCTCCTTTATTATTTATTTTTACTTTTTTCTTTGGATGATTTGTTGTAATTGTTCCATGTCTATGTGGAGTTAATCTTCTCGTTCTAGGATTATGGTAGCTAACTAGATTATTGTTTAGTCGACAATTGATTCGATTATTTGTTTATCATATTAGTTGTTCTTATATTCTTGTGCTTACTATTTTAATGCTTAGCTACCATTAAAATAAATCTATAATCTCTTTTTGAACTCGAGAGAAGAATCATTGGGATAGAACGAAGAATAGAGGGAGCAAGACCTCTCTTTTGTAACGTAAAGGGTAGGTTAGCGACTAGGATAGGAATATACCTAGAACGCCTTGTTTGGTTTACACGGGAAGATATATAAAAGCGTTCGGAATAAGATTTCACATCCCCGCTCAACGATATAGTTGTGATGCTATTTTTTATAGGCAACTAGAGGCTCGAGAGACCATAGTTATAAAATCAACCCCGAAATCAACAACTAGATAAATAAACAAGTCGATAAAATTGCTTACTCGACATGATTGTTAGCGAATCCATAGTCCTAGATCGATTTCATCACATTGATTACGTGAAAATCTACTCTTTGTTTGGTTAATTGCTTATTAGTTAACTTCTTCTTTTTATTTATAGATTAGTTAATCATCACCTTTGGAATTTTACACTTAAATAAATAATTAGAACCAGTTTAATTTTGTAAAATAGTTAATCAACAAGTCCCTGTGGGTACGATATCTGGACATATAATCCTATATTACTTGTACAACCGCGTACACTTGTGTGTGTGTTAGGACGTAACAATTTTTTGGTACCATTGTCGGGGACTTAGAAATTAATTATTTATCTATATTAGACTTTTTCTTTTTATTTATTTAAGTTTTTGTACATATTTTATTTTCTTTTATAGATAAAAAAATTTTTCGATACTCCTCTTAACATGACATATAGGGATAAAGATTGGTTGAAGGATGTGTACTATTCATATGTTTCTAATCCTTGTCAGTATTGTGGAGGACCCCACCTGGGTTTCAATTGCCATTATATTCAAAAGGGCTGGTGGTGTGCACCTACCCAATCGTTTGAATTTAATGTATGTCATATATGTGGTGGTCAGGATAGCAATTCGAATGGTTGTCCTAACTCTTATTCCCCTTCCCCGAGCCCCTATTATGATTCTTCTGTTGTTTATGATATTGACAGGGGTAATGAAGCAGAGGATGTGAATCATGAGGCTCATCTCATTGATATGCTAAACCAAATACTGGATAAGCAGGAAGAATTGAATGAAGGTGCAATCAAATTGAGAGAAGACACGGAGAGGATAGGTTCCCAACTCACAGAGATGCAGGCTATGATTGGAACTTGTATTGATCAGCAAGTTACGGTCATATCCAATACCCAGGATGAACCCCTAGTAGAAGAAAAAAATGAATCCCTACTAGGAGAAAGCTGTGAGGAAGTAGACATAGTGAGGCAACCATGGCTAAGGGAACAAGAGGAAAAAGTTAAATTTCATGAGTTTCTCCGTGATAATCTTACATACATGACGACATAGCTGATAGAAGGTGAGTTAAGCTCAGACAAAAGATAGACCAATTTGGCTAATATATTCATGACCTGGAGGATCACTTGAACAAAATGGTTGAGACGTCTGATGCCCAATCACCAATTATTGTGGATACTTGCCAATTAGTGGAGCATAAAGAAGAATTTGAACCATTCAACTATACTTTATTCATTAGTGCAAAGGTTGAGGAGGTACAAAAAAGTAAGAATGTCATAAACAATGCAAGTTTGGGATTAGATGAGGAACAAGGCCCGTACATTCTAAAGTTTGCCACTCCAAAAAGACAAAATGACATTCCTAACTTAAGGGCCAAGAAGTGCAATATGCGACATTATTCACTTGGTTCCTTCATCTTTATACCACCGCCCCTTGAGAGGAGCAGAATGTTTGATGCAAAGTTAGGGGCGCAATTCATAAGTTCTAAGTGGAAATAAAAGTGGTGTAGCGATGGCGTCGTGTCGCGACGTTAAATCAGGCGCTTGTTGGGAGGCAACCCAACTGGTAGTGTAGCTTCTTATTTTGTTTTTATAGTGTCACATTTTTTTGTTTATTTTGCAGGTTTGGGGAAGTCTGAGTACCCGAATTTGAAAACTAAGGAGCATAGTTTAAGCTTAAGTGTGTGGTCGTTCTCCCCTTTTGATCAAAATGGAAGAAACATGTTGTCTGCTAGACCCTAGTGGGCCTCAGGGAGTATTTCTCACCCTTGTTCTTCATCTTTTTCTATAAATTGCTTTGGGGACAAAGCATGATTTTATGTGTGTAGTGGGGATTCTTCCGATAACTATGAGTTTTAGGGTAAGTATGCCATAGGAGTTTATTTTATTTGAAAAAAAAAGTACAAAAAGATTTTTTTAGTTTTTTTTAGTGGCATATCTCATTCAACCCTTGGTTTTTCTTTTTGGTTCTTTTCCGAGGGGGTGCCCTTTGAACCAGGTAGTTTTTATTTTTTAGGAGTATTTTTTATTTTTTATTTTTAGTCATAGATAGAGAAATTTTCTCGATGATGGATGGATGACGACCGTCTTGAGGGAAAATTAGTCATAGGAAGGATAAAGATTAGAAACCATAGCCTTTTGAATGCTAGGTACTTCGCCCAAGTATACACTAGACATCATGGGTAATTCACTCAAAAAAATACATAAAAAGTAGCAAACTTCATTTAGAGACGCATAAGATCATTAAATTGACTCAAAAAAAACTAGAGATGGGCTTAATAATGTTAATTAATTCAATTTGATTGTGTTGTGAAGATGAAGTCTTAGGAAGCCATTTTTGAACTATTGTGCCAGTGTGGTGAGTGTTTCTTGTATTTCTTGAATACCTTGATATCTAGAACTTGCCCCGTGTGTATATGAAATGAAACATAGTGTTGACTTGTAGAACATTATCAAGGAATTTCTTTATAAGCCACTTCTTTTTTACTATTGTTTGTGCCTCCGTTTATATTATTCTTAGTTAAGCCCCTTTGAGCCTTACGCCTATTTCTTTGACTAGCCACATGTTTAGCCTATCCCCTTTATTTGATTACCATGTATTAATTTGACCCAAAGAGTCTCTAATGCACTTTGTAGTTGAAAGACTTAAAGGAAGAAGGGAACAAAAGATAAAAGGTAAAAAGATAGAGGGAGGTTGTGGTGGTAAGAATAAGAATTAGATGTGGTACCCTTGGGAAATAGAATTTGTATGTTGGTAGTAAGGAGAGGAAAAACAAAAAAAAATAGTTTAGAAAAATCTTCTTGATACCAATAAGTGAATGAAGGATAAGGGCAATAAACCAAAATAAAAAGGGGGAATTTGAAGGGAAACATGAACATAAGTTGAAGTTAAGGTGATATAAGGAAAAGAGTGAAAAAGTTTAAGGTGAGTGTCCTAAAGTGCATAGGGAAAGTAGTCACTATTGGCCAAAGTGTTCATACCTATCCCTTAGCCAACATTACAACCTGCAAAAGTCTTTTTGATCCTACAATGTTGATGCTTTGTTAATAGAGTACTACACTAAGGGCAAGCCTATGGTATATCTTGTATGCATGAAACTTTTTTTGAGAGAGTGATCAAATTTCTTATCTATATGCCCCAATTTGAATATGAATGTATGATGTGAGCAATGGGCATCTCTCTTAAATGTGAGGGCACAAAATGATGACTATTTGGTGTACTAATGATGGCTATAGTCACACATGATCAAGTTAACCTTATTTTTCATGAAGAGTCAATTTTAAAGGTTGTGTGGTTTCAATGAAGGGCGTGTAAAAATATGATTGATGTATGCATGTTGAGTGGATTATGGGTCATGATTAAACTGTCTAGTTAACTTGGGTGTGAGTAGACCTGTTCAATTGATATCTTAAGATGTGAAATTTTGTAGGGTGTGTAGTGATTTGTTCGAGGATGAACAAAGGTTTAAGTGTGAGGTGGTGATCTTGGGCGTATTTATACGCCCAATTGCCCTATTTACCCATGTTTTAGCCTTGTTCCGAGGGAAAAAGTCATGTATATCCCTATGATTATGTACATATTCTTGATTATGAGCTAATATATGTGATTAGATTCCTTGCAGGGAAAATATGGATAAAACAACCCATGAGAGCTAAAACGGAAAGCAAAAAAGCATTGGAAAGGAGTTAGCAAAGTTTCGGGAGAAAAAGAGAGCAAAATAAGAAAATTTGGGCTGTGGCGTACTGCTGGCGCGCCACCCTAGCCCCCAAACTACTGATGGGTGTGGCTGGCGCATTGGTGGGGCATCACCCCAGCCTCCAAACTATTGCGGGGTGTGGCTGGCGCATCAGTGGAGCGTCGCCCCAGCCCTAAACCCGGAAATTTTCCAGTTTTTTTCTACTCCAAATCCAAGTAGGAAAAGGGGTTATTTTCCTCATACTCTACAAATACATTCTCAATTACGATTTTTACCCAACTTTTGACCTACGAAGAACTAGGAGCTGTCGTGGAGGCCAGAGAATATTGGTTTCATCTTTTCTTATCCTTTATTATTTATTTTTATGTTTTTCTTTGGATGATTTGTTGTAATTGCTCCATGTCTAGGTGGAGTTAAACTTCTCGTTCTAGGATTATGGTAGCTAACTACATGATTGTTTAGTAGACAATCGATTCGATTATTTGTTTATCATATTAGTTGTTCTTATATTCTTATGCTTACTATTTTAATGCTTAGCTACCATTAAAATAAATCTATAATCTCTTTGTGAACTCGAGAGAAGAATCGTTGGGATATAACGAAGAATATAGGGAGCAAGACCTCTCTTTTGTAATGTAAAGGGTAGGTTAGCGACTAGGATAGGAATATACCTAGAACGCCTTGTTTGGTTTACACGGGAAGATATATAAAAGTGTTCTGAATAAGATGTCACATCCCCTCTCAACGATGTAGTTGTGATGCTATTTTTGATAGGCAACTAGACGCTCGAGAGACCATAGTTGTAAAATCAACCCCGAAATCAACAACTAGATAAATAAACAAGTCGATGAAATTGCTTACTCAACATGATTGTTAGCGAATCCATAGTCCTATATCGATTTTATCATATTTATTACATGAAAATCTGCTCTTTGTTTGGTTAATTGTTCATTAGTTATCTTCTTCTTTTTATTTATAGATTAGTTAATCATCACATTTGGAATTTTACGCTTGAAAAAATAATTAGAACCAGTTTAATTTAGTAAAATAGTTAATGGACAAGTCCCTGTGGGTACGATATATGAACTTATACTCCTATATTACTTGTACGACCGCGTACACTTGCGTGTGCGTTAGGACGCAATTTGCCATGCCCAAGCTCCCCAGCGGCCATGCAGACGCAGCCACACTTTCGTAGCAGCAGCCACACACTGCAGGCGCGTTGGCACACACAAGGGCGCTGGTGGCCATGGCATGGCAGGCACATAGGTGCGGCCCAGGCGACGCCCTGGCGCCATACCAGTAAGAAGCAACAGTTGATGACAACTTAGGCATATTTTCAATGAACGAACCTCCAGGAATGAATCCGAGGTCCCGCAAAAATAAACGAGTTGAGCTATTTGACAAAAATGCATTCCAGACTCAATAGATTTGACAAAGGTCCCAACAGAGGTTAATTTAATGAAAAGTGAGCCCCACGCTGAAAACCCAACTTTAGGCCAACTTTTCCAAAATGGAACACCATGGCCTGGAACGAGCCCGTAAGCCTCGGGACCCGAACCAAAGGTCTCTGTAGCCCAAAGATGACATTTCAGAGCTAAGAGTGCAGACAGAATTTCCATCAGAGGCCGTCTTCTCCAAATTTTGACCAAAGACAAACTTCTAAGTTTAACTGGCTAAAAAACACAAAATGCAAGACAAAACAAAGTCGAAAGCTCCCAGATGCTGCCCAAGGGTCCATCTACACAAAGATCCACACTCCGGAGCTAACAAAACTGTCAGAATTTCATTTTGAGTGCATTTACTAAGAATCTTGACCGAAGTCAATGATATCTTAAATTGATGATCTAAAATAGGGAAGAGTTCATAATTACTAAACAAACTGCCAGGGCACGAAACCACTGGTCCTAGCAAGTTATAAATAACTTAAGGCTGCTACAGGCAAGCTCTAATAGTGCAAAGAAAGCATAAACGCAGGAATGACCAAAAGGGTCATTACATCGGTTAACTTTCTACCCCCACCATGATCAATCTAATGTATTCTAACAATTTTAGAATCAAACGTGTGTTAGCTTGTTGGAAGAACGAACCTTGAAGGAGGAAATCAATGGAAAACATAAGAAATCGCCCCTTCATTGCATTAGCCTAACCTTGAACAAATTTGGATAGTAAAATAACATTCAGGTCTAAAAACTGTATTTAATTGCATGTTGATCGATGTAGCGACCTAATAACCCTATAGCAGCCTCAACTTTTCACCATGGACAGTCTTCATCAAAATGGTCATACCTTTTACTGCGGAAGCGGATTAACGAATTATTGGTGGCATTGAAAAGAAGACTGAGAGATCTTTAATTTGGTTGATATTGGGCCCCATAACCCCATATATTATAGGAGGACTGCTCATTCAAAATTGACCTTAGTTTAAAAATAGCCCAAAACTTAATCAGTAAGGACACTTTAAACGTAAATTTGTTCTAGGGACATTGTATGACCTTAATTCATAACTAATGCACTCACATACCAAGGAATTATTCCTACCACCTATGAAGAATAAGGTTTGTATACCTTTACTGCATATATTTTCAATAACGACAGAATATGTCATTACAACAGATACCAATTTGCCCATTGTCCATCCCCGAATGATCACCATCATGGAAAAACGATACAAGTCTTATTAGAGGAACCATTCCTCGAGTGCACAAGAAATCTGAGGCCTCATCAAATACCGGAACAAAAAGATTTCAAACATAATGGACAATTGATTTTCCATTCTATGAGGGACTAGGTCCCGCTACAATAATCTGTTGGTCGATATGCTAGATGTCAACAGTTTACCGAGGTGAGAAATGGGTTTCTCACCCATTTCCCCCTCTTTCACTCGAGAAACTCAGTTAGAAATTAAGCACATAATCAGTGGAACAGTTAAGACCGGTTCACATAAGGAACAAACATATGTGAATATCAAGCAATAGCTAATCCCGATTCACACAAGGAACCAACATAAATGAATACCAAGAAAATAGATTAGCTCGGTTTACACAAGGAACTAACATAGACATCAAGTAAATAATTAAGCTCAGTTCAACTCAAGGAACCCACATGTACATGAAGTAAACAGTTAAGGCCGATTCAACTCAAGGGACTAACATGTACATCAAGTAAATAGTCAAGCCTGATTCAACTGAAGGAACCAATATGTACATCAAGTAAATAATTAAGCCCAATTCAACTCAAGGAATCAACATATACATCAATTAAATAGTTAAGCCTGATTCAACTCAAGGAACCAACATGTACATCAAGTAAACTATTTGGCCTGGTTTAACTAAAGGAACCAACATGTACATCAAGTAAATAATTCAGCCTAGTTCAACTCAAGGTACCAACATGTACATCAAGAAAACAATTAACCCCTATTCAACTCAAGGAACTAACATATATGTCAAGTAAAAAGTTAAGCCCGATTAAACTTAAGGAACCAATATGTACATCAAGTAAAACATATTTTATACCCGGCCTCTCTATCGAGGCTTTTCAAGATGAGAAGATGCAGAGCCAAACCATCACACACGAATAAGTTATTGCTCTCACAACTGTCTAAGAACAAAACCGTGAGAGTTAATGATGAGATAACATCTAAACTCAGAGAAACATAAACTTTATCACGCCAGGCCTGCTATAGAAACCTAAGTCTTGCTATAGTGGCATTGCTATAGGGGAGAAATTCCTGCTATAATGACACCATGGTAGTGGCCTGCCTTCCGCTATGGCAGCATAGTCAAGGCAGTAACTCTAAGCAGTCCTAGTCTTTGCCAATTTTACAGCACAACCTTAAATTTTGACATTCAGAACTCACCATTTTACGTTAAATTCTATATTCGTAGTTCTACTAACCTAAAATCCATTCCAAAAGTTTCTATGAAATTATATGTCCCGCACATATCATGATATCACCTTAATTTCATCAAACAATATACCTCAAGACACCAAATATCTCAAAACCATACAATACATAATTTTTATTAGAACCCACCCTAGCCTGAGATTTTATCAACTCTCATCCTAGGAAAACTCTGCTCGAGCGATTACCCCCTAAAAAAACTATAAGAAACACAACATCACCAAACACTACACTGCTATGAGTTTCATTAACACATAAATTCTCCCCCACAACTCATGTTAGTCTATTCGGCCCTCAACAATCAATCGATATAATCAATACAGAAATCTTCCAAGGCAACACCCTGACCAATGACAACAATAAAAACTACCAAGTCAAATAAAGTCGAATGTTCATATATATAAGTTACATAAAATAGATAATATTTCACCCCTTCTTTATTTTCAACCCTAACACATAAAATTGCATTATAACAATTAACATAATTGCAAGAATGAACCCAGCAATGCATAATGAAGAACTTAGCATCATTTTACTCAACCCAGTTATAAATCACAACAAGAAACATTTCATACCAACTATTTCCACTATCATGCAATAATAGCCCTTTTTCCCATGGTTTTCTACAAAATCCCGACTATTCTGAAACTAGAGTTTCCCTACAGTCCTAAGCCAGTTTTTATCCCTTTATAATTTTTACCAATGATAAGTCCATGCATAACAATTAGCACATACTTCTAGTTATGCTACATAGCAAATAATTCCCCTAACCACCAACACATAACCAAGTTATGACCTTTCACTAACCACAAATTTTACAGTAATTCAAACTATCACATTTCAGATATTCACAATTATTCAAGCAATATAAATACACATAAGCACCAATCTTGAGTTTTATCATTGAACATGACCTTTTTATTATCCTTTATTTGCCTCATGGATAACCGTTAGCCAATTATCCATGCATTTATATAGCCTCTATTGCAAGATAACAATTAGAACCTTCCTAGTTCAAACTTCCCTTGCTTATGTCATTCAACCAGAATCAATGACATCCATTTACCTTGTTGAGATACCAATTAGAATCTAGAGATACAAATTGGACTCAACCATAGAAACAAGCATCAGAAAACATGAAAGGAGGAACAAAGTGGAACAATTTCATAGACTGCCTCATTTCTTCTAGAATATTAGATGTGGACATCAATAATGAATGCCGAAATCGGGCTCTCCAAAGTAGGAGGTCACGATGATTGTGCAGCAAAACAAAATTTATAATCCCAATGAGTGTCGAGGTAGTACTGATATGCCCAAATTGCATCTCATTTTAGAAGCGTAAATGGTGGCTAATCAAATATAGAACCCAACGAAGGTTGGGGTCGATCCCACAGGGAATATGGTAGGACTATGGTCGAGTAATATTTACTTGCGCTTTTAGTCATTTATTTCCCTCGAAAGGGGGGGGGGTTAAAGTACCAAGTAGTAATTGTAACTAGAATATAAATAAGTAACACGTGACAAGTTTAAGAGTTGTAATCAATGGAATAGGTCACTAGGGTAGTGTTCCCCATGAGATCATAACTTAGTAAGGCATTGTACTTAGAAAACTGGTTTGGTGCTTAGCATGTAGAATCGGTAAGTTAGGTTCACCTAAATTTTTGGTCCAGCAGATAGATGAATTTCACCATACGCCTTGATCCGGCCGTAGGTGTATGCTGTACTAACCCTTACCCTGGATCCCAGGGCAGGCCCCTGTCGGACTGAAAATCCCCTATTTATATATGGTTTTTATCTGTGGAATACACCATCTCCGATTATTATGAGCCTTCGGTCTCTGTGTTCTATTATCCTCTGCATGTGTCCAAAGTGTACCTGCCGGGATAGCCAGATCAGAAGAGCTCTTATCACCAGATGCTGACTCAACATCATCAAACTCATTTTCATTGTCAGTACTGGTCCCTGTGTTGCTCTCCCAGCTACCATCACCCTCTTCGAATGACCCCTCTCCCTCTTCAGACTAGGGAGAAGCGGTCATTGTTAGTGGTACTATGGTAATGGCTAGTTTAAGTGTGGCTTCCTCAGCTTCCTGTATTTATGCCCGACATCTTATGGTCTGATGCTCCACGTCCGGGTCGGGCTGAACCTCATAAATTTCCTCTGATCCATTTGATTCAGGTTCATGTACGGCAGGCTCATCAAGTTCATCATTGAGTCTAGACTTGAATTGATGAGCTGTCGCTTTGGCTGACTTTGTGTTTTTTGACCTCATGGTACCTGTGAAGGGAAATATCAGTACGACCAAACCAAGGAGAACCCAAAAAAATATTTAAATTTTCACTAATCTTTGGGTCCATGAGAGGGTTCCACGACTTGTGGAATGAACCATGACTCGTGCAAGACCCTCATGATTTCTTCATAGCAAAATGTGATTGTAGGTCTGAGTTCCACGAGTTGCATCTATGACTCATGATTGGAACCACGACTCATGGATGCCTCTCATGGAAATCATACCTCATTAACAGTCTACAGGTCTGCGATTCACGAGTGTCATCCATGACTCATGGACGACCCTCGTGAAAATTAGACCTGAGAACATGATTTAGTTCTAACTTCAATGAGTGCATTCCACAACTCATGGAATGAAACATGACCCGTAGAGTGCACTCGTGATCACTGTGCAGCAGAAAATCAATGTTTTAAAATTTTGTGAAATTCTTTCCATCCTAAACACATTCATACACACAATTGCATACATATTTTACTCACCCACTTCACAACCGTCATCCCTAGGGTATTTACACAATTAAATCACACAATTATATACCCTAGGTCAAGTTGTGTTCCCCAAAATTTCAAGCAATGTTTTAGAGCAGCTTCATACCTTTGAAATTTGGGGAAGAACGGTAGTGATTTATGGTGATTAGGAGCAACAACCTTGACCTACGACTTGAGGGAACTGTTATGCTAGTTTTCAACACGTATGGTGAAGAAAACAGTGACACGGTCAATTTGGGGGCTATGGGGAGTGATTTTAGGACATGAACCGATTTGATGGAAGATTTGAAGGGATTTGGGGTGTTTGAACAGAAGTAGGAGATGTTGGTGGTCGGTTTTGAAGAAAAAATGGGGGAAAGATTTGATTTTGGGGTAATTTAAACAATAGGAGTCGTGGATCAGGTCGGGTCAGGCGAGTGAACAGTAAAATTAAAAGAAAGCTTACATGCTTTCCATGAGTCATGTTCACGAGTCGCGGAGTTAACCATGGCCCATAGAACAGACTCGTGGAACAAGTCCTGCCACCCATGTTTACGTCTGGCTTCCGAGACCTGAAACCACGATTCGTGATTGTGATCACGGCTTGTGGAACTGATTCGTGGATTAAGTTCTTCTGATGGTCATGATTCTCTGATTTCTACGAATGGAAACCATGACCTGTGATATTAATCACGACGCGTGGAACTAGTTCGTAGATGCTTTTCTGCACTTGGCCATTTTTACTCGAGTTCCATGAGTTAGGTTTATGACCCATGGATTGATCCACGATTCGTGAACCTTGCTCGTGGAACCTAACTTACCTATTTTTGGAGTTTTATCATTTCCAGCATTCCCCCTCCACTTGTTCCTGCATACATTGCAATCATTAACCTTGGGTTGCCTCCCAAGCAGTGCCTAATTTAACATCGTGGCACAACGCGAGTGTTTTGGTTACTTTTACTTCTCCAAAACACTTCTACAAAAGAAAAAATAACAAGATAAAAAGAAAATATCCATGGGTTGCCTCCTATGCAGCGCCTGATTTAACATCACGGAATGACACAGGTTGCTTGATAGTCAAACTTCATGAAGCTCCTTGGGTGAGAAAAATTCATCCAGGCTCCAGGCTTTAATTGTTTTGAGCTCCTCTACTGTACCGATATATTCTTTGATCCGCTGCCTGATTTCCTTGAACCTCTTTCCTTCATGGTTTTCAAGTACAACCGCCCCGTGAGGAAGCATTTGTACCACCTTGAAAGGTCCAATCCACTTGGACTTCAACTTGCCAGGAAATAAGCGAAGTCTGGAATTGAAGAGCAGGACCAAGTCACCCGGTAGGAAGTTCCTCTTTTCTATTTTTCGGTCATGGTACAATTTCATCCTTTGCTTATATAGTGCTAAACTCTCATATGCATTCAACCAGAACTCATCCTACTCATTCAACTGCCCAAGCCGCTGCAACGATGCCTCCGACCAATCTATGTTCAGCTTCTTCAATGCAGACATGGCCTTATGCTCTAACTCAATAGGAAGATGGCACCTCTTACCAAACACGAGCTGATATGGTGACATACCTATTGGGGTCATGAATGTAGTTCGGTACGCCCACAAAGCATCATCTAACTTCCACGACCAATCCTTTCTATTGGCATTGGCAGTCTTGGACAGAATCAATTTTATCTCTCTGTTTGAAACCTCCACTTGCCCACTCGTCTGAATATGATAAGGGGTTTCAACTCTGTGTTTTACTCCATATTTCTCAAGCAATGCACGAAATAGCCTGTTGAAAAAATGAGAGCCTCCATCACTAATTATTGCCCTTGGCGTACAAAACCTGGAGAAGATGTTCTTTTTTATGAATGCTGGGACACACTTGCCTTCATTACTTTGAAGCGCAACCACCTCCACCCATTTTGATACAGACTCAACAACCACCAATATGTAGTGGTTTCCCTTAGATTACACAGATGGGCCCATAAAGTCTATGCCCCAAACATCAAACAACTCAATCACAAGGATGGGATTTAGAGGAAGTTCATGCCTCCATGATATACCTCCTTCCCTTTGACATCTTCAATAACCTTCTTGTAGATCCTATGGCAAAGCACTATGCCCGCTTTCACCATGAGGTGACATTTTTCCTAATTCAGCACTAGGTTGCACTCTTCACATCATTTCAATACACAACTAAGATGATCTAGACAATTTTCAAAAGAGTCACCTACCACCGAAAAGTCATCCATGAATACCTTAATAGTTTCCTCCACCATGTATGAGAAAATTAACATCATGCAACGCTGGAATGTTGTTGGCGCATTGCACAAATGAAACGACATCCTTTTGAAAGCAAATGTCCCATATGGATAGGTGAAAGTGGTCTTCTCTTGGTCTTCAGGAGCAATCGATATCTAATTGTATCCCGAATAACCATCAAGAAAACAATACCATCCTCTACCAGGAAGATGGTCTAACATCTGATCCATGAATGGAATCGGAAAATGGTCTTTTTCAGTCCACGCGTTCAGCTTCCTATAATCCATACATATGCGCCATCCTATGACCGGCCTCATCGGAATCAACTTGTTCTTTACATTTGGGACTACAGTAATCCCACCCTTCTTCAGCACACACTAAATCGGGCTCAACCACTTGATGTCAGAAATATCATAAACCACACTTGCGTCTAGCCACTTAATGATCTCCTTCTTGACGACCTCTTGCACAGGCTGATTTAACCTACGCAGGTGCTCAATACTCGGAATACAATCTAGCTAAATCTGAATTTTATGTGTACAAATTCCTAGTGGAATCCCAATGATGTCTGCGATGCTCCAGGCAATGGCCCTCTTAAATATCTTCAACACAGAAACCAGAGCTTCAACTTGCCCTTCACCTACGTTTGCAGAAATAATCACAGGCAAAGTCTCATTAGCTCCTAGGAACACATACCGAAGATCGGCTGGAAGCACTTTGAGCTCCTAGACTAGCGGCTCCTCAATAGATGATCGGGCAGGCGATGTTTTTCTATTTTTCAAGTCCAAGTCAAGCTTCCTTAGAGCATAGCTGTAAGACCCCATACCTTCTAGTGCTTCAACAATCTCGTCATACTCATCAATATAATCTCTTTCAAAATTTATAATGACCACAGCAAGTTCCTCGACACCAAGTCTCTCCTCAACCGGCACAATCAACTGATCCTCATCAACCACATCAATAACTAAAACCACTCGCATGTCGTCATGATGCTTCATAGACTGACATACATTAAAAGTAACTACATCATCATTCAATCTGAACTTCATCTGCCCAGTCTCTAAGTCAACGAGCGCACGTCCGATAGTAAGAAATAGTCGCCCCAAGATGATAGGGACCTCAAAATCTACCTCACTGTCAAGAATGACGAAATCTGTAGGGAATATAAAAGTATCAACTTTCATAAGAACATCATAGAGAATCCTTATAGGCCTCTTCATGGTGTGATCTGCCATAAGAAGCCGCATTGTAGTCGGTTAGGGGGCTCCCAAGCACAACTATTTAAACACCGCTAGTGGCATCAGATTAATACTAGAACTTAGATCAGACAACGCCTTAGCGAAGTAGAATGCTCCAATCGTGCAAGGAATAGTAAAAGCTCTTGGATATTCTTTGTTCTGTACCAAAGAACGAGAAGCTATTGCACTACAGTGGTGCAAATTATCAGCTAGCTCAAAGCTTACCATTCACTTCCTAGTCACCAGATCCTTCATGAATTTAGCATATCCGGGCATCTGCTCCAATACTTCAACTAAAAGAAATTTGTCATCCTCAACCTTCTTTTTCAATCTCTATGGGTAAGGTGGAGGAGGCAATGGCATGGGTTTTAGGACCGGTGAAACCTCCTTTCCCTCTGATTTTAACTTAGAAGACTGTCTCTCAATTAGCTCTTCCCCACTATCTATTTCTTCCGACTCGACCAAAATCTCATCATCATCCTTTTCAACTTTGGCTGGCTCATCAATAACTATAGGCATGGGAGGATCAATGGTCTGCTTTTCGCTTTGAGTAGTCACTGCCATAACCTATCGATCGTTCTTTGGGTTCTTAATGGTGTCACTCGGGAGAGTGCCCTTTTGACATGGATTAATGCTATTGGAAATCTAGTGCATATGCATCTCAAGCTGATTTATGGAGTCAAAATGGGAATCCACTCTCTGACTTATATTTGAATGGTCAGCTTTTATCTCTTTCATACTTGCATCCGTAGAGTCAACCTTTTGAAAGACTTTGTTGAGTAGCTCCCTCATGGTAAGTTGTTTAGGTCGCTCTTTGCAATTTCTAAGAGGGACATAAAGATCACTTCTATCGTTCTTGTACCCATCCTTTTTCTGCCAGTCACCATCTCTGTCTCTACCTCTGCTCCTATCTCTGTAACTGGACCGATTGTGGTAGTCATCTCTGTCTCTGTTCCGACCTAAATTTCCTTGGCCACAGGCCCAAAAACCCACACCTTGATCATTCAGATAACTAACCTCCTCTTCGGATGAGTAACCTTCTGGCCTAGGTGCTTTACATTGTGAACCGATGGCTTTCACCTTCTCCACTCCCTCAGCCAGGAATTTCTTTGCAAGTAACCCAACTGTCGTGTTCATCTCAGCCACTTCCTGTTTAAGGTCTTGCAATTCATTTAAATCCATGGACTTACCAACTGTGTATATACCTGTTGGGGTCTCTGACTCTCTAGTGTGCCATGCTCTGTTGGGATTGGTAACCCGATCAAGCATCTCCAAAGCTTCATCATACGAGTTATCCATGAATGCCCCACCATTTACAGTGTCAGCTACTACTTTGGTGTTGGCATTCAGTGCTTTGTAAAAAAAATTCATCAGATGCCTTGAAGGGATTCCGTGTCTCGGAACTTGCTTCAACTTCTTCTTAAACCTCAACCAAACCTTACATAATGCCTCTGCAGGTAGTTTCTTGAAATTATAGATCTCCTATTTGAACTGCAATATCCTTGATGGAGGAAATAATCACTCCAAAAACTGGGTCTTAAAATTATGCCATGTGTATATGGAATAATCGAGCAGTTCTGAGAGCCAAACAGTTGCCTCATCGGTCAATGAGAATGGAAACAACCTCAGTCTAATAGCATCTTGCCCCACTCCTGGCATACTATACGCCTTGAAAATCTGAGTAAAATTTTGTACATGATGATTTGCATCTTCTATAGGTTTTCCAGCATACAGTCCCTTAATGTTCATCAACTAGATCATGGTGCCGGTGATGTCAATTTTTGCCTCCTCAGTTACTGTTGGCAACACTATGGGTCCAACAATGCCCAATTCCTCCTCATCATCATAATCATCATAATCATCATAATCATAGTAGCGAGGGACTTGCCTAGGCTGCTGCCTCTGTTGACCCCTATTCTATCGTGGCACGACGTGTCCTCTAGATAACTTCCAGTGGGCTGCCCCATCTGCTGCTGCTTGGGCATTTAGTCCATCTTGATGAGCATCTTGTTGTCGTGCCTGCCTTGCTTGCTCAACTGCCGCATTTTGAGTTGTGAGGTCTACTGCAATTGCTGCATCTTCAGCGGCAAGAGCATCTTCTCCTTCCTTTTTTCATTGCTCTTCCTCGGCCAATAACTGGGTTGTGATCTACTCTTGTGTCTCGTGCTCCCTCTTTAGCCATGTTTCTTAAGGTTTTGGAGAGCTTAGGATCGTACGAGATAAAGGAATTGCCTTGACTCCTTGTACTGGGCATGCACAGGTGTGTGTCACGACCTGATTTCTCGGTCGAGATGGCACCTACAACCCCCAAGTAGGTGAACCAATTCCCGTAGCCCAGGACAGTTAGTAATGGGGTACTATCTAACAAATAAGCGGGAGGGTAGTTTAATAAGCAAAAGTAAGGGAACAAGATGAAGAGAATAGATAACAGGAATATATATATACATATGCGGAAACTAAACCAAACCCCAAGACCTGGTATCATAGTATAGAGCCAAAACTACATACATGGAGTGCAAACTATCCAAAAGAATATATACAGATGTCTCTGAATGGTAATAGAGTACATAAAGCAAAAGATAAACTAAAGCTAAGCTCCGATCGCCAAGAGCTCACCCTCAGTCTGAAGTAATCCCCAACAGATCTCCAAGCACGACTTACAGCGATCTAATGGTGATGGCCCACGCTAGGATCTGCACCCAAAGAAGAAGGGGGTAGGGTGAGCACCAAATGCGAAGCATAAGGTACCCAGTAGGTATCATAGGTCGACTGGGCACATATAAGATAAAAGCGTAGTAATAGACAGAACAGAAGCAAGTAGTCACAGAAATCAACGAAAGGGTACACAGGAACTAGCCCAGAGGGAAGTCAACAGAACCACATGTGAGGCCAGCAAGCAAAATATATACACCATAGGCACAGGTGAAAGTAAGAAACAACACACCTGGGGTCCTTGCAATAACAGTGTATACATAATAAGTTTACGAAATGGACGGTATACCGGTAACCTCAAGTGTAAGAAAAAGAGAGAAAGAGTAATGATAGGCATGCTTAGAGACATGAATCAAGCCCAACTAATCATATCAATCTCAAATCCAGCATCTAACAGTCTAGCAGTAACCAATTTCATAATTAACCGTAACAGGGAACAATTCTACAAGTAAATACCAAGAGTATACCTACAGTCCCCCGGCCGCCCATACAACCAAGGAACACAAACAAGAGAAAACAAACCCTCCGGCATCCCATACTATCGGAGAGTACAATCAACAAACAACAAACAAGGGTGGAGCCTCAAACAATGAATGATATGATGCATGAAGATCTCAAGTTAAATGGTATCCCTGTATGTACCTCCTCCGGTGCCGATCCGGCCCAGCAGGTAGGTTCTATGGAAGGACACTGCCCGTATACCTCTACTCCACCGTATACCCTTCCTCTAGCACACGCAGCCCGCAGCCCCAGGCCCGGATGGCAAGGTCCATGGAGGTCCCTGACCCCATACTAAAACTCAGTATCAAAACAGGTCATCCGGAAGCAAGTCCTGGTTCAAGATCGAGACCCAGTCTCTAATATGCATGCCCAGACCCTGTCCAGGACTAAAGTAGTAGGAAAATATCTCAAAAAAACCCCTCCAAGGGTGCCCGGGCATAACCGTGTCTAAACAGTAGAAAGTCATCTCAGGTGCTCGGTCCGACGGAGGCTAAAATCATCTCAAGTAGCAAGAAAACTCAACTAGCACCCCGGCCCTGCCGAGTCTAGCGTTAATCGTAAAGCCAAAACCGTCGTAAAACATGGATAAAACCTCTTTATATGCATGGAAATGGTATGATCAAACACAATAGCTGCCCAGCAACTCACAATCAACCTATCGACCCTGCAATGGCCCATAGCTACTCAGCAAGCATAACCAGCCTAGAAGGATAATTCTATGCCCGGGACTCATGGACATTCCCAAAATCCCACCTTCTATGTTCCAGAGTAAACAAGGACTCACAGGAACACAAGGGTAAATAAAATATATCGTCAAGTACTACAAACATCATAGGAACAAAAGTAGGCGGGCAGGAATAAAGCGGTCAAGGTCTGTGGTACTGACCTAATAAACCCAACCCAAGGATGCCCATTAATACAATTTTATCCTATATATGCGGAGTCTAGGGAAAATAAACCGTAACCTACCTGTCGTCCGATGACAAGCTTGAACCTCTCCGAAAAAGCTCCAAAACGAAATCAAACTCGAACTCGGGCTTGAATAAGTTGACGTAGATAATTGACTTTCTTTTGCGAACCAACTATAGCTTTAAAAAAATATTTTCCTATTGAATTTCAACATATATGCGTATAAACCCATTTACAGGAATATGCAAAAGCATGACAAGTTAGCAATTATTGAAATTTAAAGAGGAAATCTACTCTAAGCATGTGTATCTATATGTGTATTTACGGTGGGGGTTTCATAATGGTCAACATACATCATATATATACTACACATATTCTTGAATGAGTAGGCTAAGGAGGGATAAGTGGCAGCCACTTATACATGCCTAACTTTTTGTCCATCTCCCTCACCTCCACGTGGGGTGGAGGTGACAACACTATAAGTATTTCATTCCCGATATATACATACTCGGATATTGCGTAGGTTCGTGGTAAAATATATACGACTTTTTTAAATATACCATAACTAATAGAAAATCATTTCCAATAAAACTTACTATATTATAATAATAATTTTCAACATAACTAAATTTACTATCTCCGTTAAAATATTACAATGTATACAAACCTTATAAAATAAGTACATACACAATTATATCATAATAAAAGTATTTTTCATAGACCTTTAAAATACTTTTAAAAAGGTAATAAAAAAAATATAACTTTAAAATAAAATATTTTCAAATATACGCGCGATGCTAATAAAATTCTTAAATTTAGGTTCGCAATTAACCATCGCACGATTTTGATACTCAAGAACTCTCTTGGAACCCTCCCTTATGTTTTCTCACTGTTTCAGAACTGAAATGGCATTTTAAAATGTGAAGTTGAGGCTTTAAATCGATTTTGACCCGACCCGGTTCGCGACCCTGTTTCTGCCAGACAGTCCGCGGTAAAATAGTCATAACTTTTTACTCCAAGATTAGTTGGACATGAGGTTTTGTGCGTTGGAAACTAGACTCGTAGACCTTCGATTTGGTATTTCGGGGGACTTCTAAATCTTTATATATAGAGAGAAAAGCTCTGAGAAATTTTACCTAAAGTTCAGAAAATTTATTAAAGAAACTTACGATAAGTTTTGTCGACTTGCTTGACTTCAAAACTTATCATACGACCAAACAAATGGCCCCGGCACCGAACTACCGGTCCCGACAAGCCTTAAATTACTTGGGGCCACTACAAACAAGCTCTAACGGTATAAGTCAAACGTATACATGGAAATAACCGGAAGGGTCATTACATCATCCACTACTAAAAAGGACTTTCGTCCTCGAAAGTCAAGGTCAAGGGGGTACCTTAAGGCTCAAACAGCTGCAGATACTGAGCCCGCATATCTCTCTCAGTCTCCCAGGTAGCCTCCTCGACTGGACGGTGCCTCCACTGAACCTTAACAATCGGGATCTCTCGAGACCTCAATCTCCTGACATCTCTCGCCAAAATAGTCGTCGGCTCCTCAACAAAGGCTAAACCCTCACCCAACTGAACTGAATCCCACTACAACACATGAGACACATCTGGGACATACCTATGCAACATCGAAACATGAAATACAAGATGTATAGCTGAAAACATCGGAGGCAAGGCTAGCTGATAGGCAACGCTACCAACCCTCTGAAGAATCTCAAACGGCCCAATCTACCTGGGGCTAAGGTTGCCCCGCCTACCAAATCTCATCACGCCCTTCATGGGCGATACATGGAGAAACACCAAGTCACCGGCACTAAACTCCAAGGACGAAGCCTACAATCAGCATAACTCTTCTGCCTGCTCTGAGCTGGGCGAAGTCTGTCCTGAATCGCTCGAACCTTATCTAAGGAATCTCGAAGCAAATCTGTGCTTTGTGGCCTAGAACTAAAACCATCAAACCAACCTACCAGTGATCTGCAACGCCTGCCATACAAAGCCTCAAAAGGTACCATGCCAATACTCGAATGGAAGCTGTTATTATAAGCAAACTCTGCCAAGGGAACAAACTGATCCCAAGAACCTCCAAAGTCAAGAACACAGGCCCGAAGCATGTCCTCCGGAATCTGAATGGTCCTCTCGGACTGGCCATCTGAGGGTGGAAGGCGGTACTAAGATGAACCTCTGTACCCAAATCTCGCTGAATAGCCCTCCAGAACTGAGATGTGAACTGAGTGTCGCGATCTGAAATAATAGATGCTGGGACCTCACGCAACCGAACAATCTCACAAAGGTAGATCTGAGCTAACCTCTCTGCACCATAAGAAGTCCGAACCGGCACGAAATGTGCTGACTTAGTCAGCCTATCAACGATCACCCATATGGAATCAAACTCATGAGAAGTACGAGGCAAACCAATAATGAAGTTCATAGTAATCCCTTCCCACTTCCACTCAGGAATGGGAAGTCGCTACATCAAACCACCAGGTCTCATGTGCTCGAACTTAACCTGCTGATAGTTCAAGCACTGAGATATGAACTCTGCTATATCCCGCTTCATTCCACTCCACCAATAAAGCTGTCTCAAGTCTCTATACATCTTTGTTGGGCCAGGGTGAATGGAGTATCTAGTACAATGTGCCTCATGAAGTATCAACTAAATCAAATCACTAATCCTCGGAACACAAAGGCGACTATCAAACCTCAGAACCCCATCTGAATCTAGAGTAGCCTGGCTGGTCTCACCCTGAACAACCTGATCATGAAGGTCACACAACTGCTGATCCTCAAACTGACGGCTCTGAATCTGATCAATCAAAGTAGAACGAACCTCAATACTGGCGAGAACTCTGCTAGGATCCAACAAGTCAAGCCTAACCAAATGGTTAGCCAAGGACTGGATGTCCAAAGCCAATGGTCGCTCTGAAACTTAAAGATAAGCTAGGCTACCCATACTCACTGCCTTCTGGCTCAAGGAATCCGCTACCACATTTTCCTTGCCCGGATGATACAGAATAGTGAAGTCATAGTCCTTCAGTAACTCGACCCATCTCCTCTGTCTCCAGTTCAACTCTCGCTGACTCGTGATATAATGAAGACTACGGTTATCAGTGAAGATCTCACAGTGAACTCCATATAGGTAATGCCTCCAGATCTTGAGCGCGAAAACTACCGCTGCCAACTCTAAGTCATGAGTGGGGTAGTTGCGCTCGTGAACCTTCAAATGCCTCGATGCATATGCTATTACTTGACCCTGCTGCATCAACACACAACCAAGACCAACCCCAGAAGCATCACAGTACACGGAGAAGCTCTGACCCTCAACCGGTAAAGCCAAAACTGGAGCTGAAGTCAAGAAGGCCTTAAGCCTCTGGAAGCTATCCTCGCACTGATTCGACCACTAAAATGGGACATACTTCCTAGTCAGCATAGTCAAGGGTGCTGCTATGGAAGAAAATCCCTCAATGAACCGTCTGTAGTAACCTGCTAACCCAATAAAGCTGCAGACCTCAGTAGCAGTAGTAAGTCTAGGCCAATCACAAACCGCAGAAATCTTTCCCGGGTCAACCCTAATCTCATCCTTAGACACCACGTGCCCTAGGAATGCAACGGACTCAAGCCAAAACTCGCACTTTGAGAACTTGGCATACAACCGATGATCTCTCAAAGTCTGGAGTATAACCCTCCAGTGCTGCTCATGCTCATCTCAACTACGCGAGTATACCAAGATGTCGTCTATAAAAACTATCACAAATGAGTTCAAATACGGCCAAGAACCCTGTGCATCAAGTTAATAAAGGCTGCGGGGGCATTAGTCAACCCAAAAGACATCACCAGGAACTCATAATGGCCATAACGTGTCCTGAATGCTGTCTTAGGGATGTCCTCTGCCCTAATCCTCAACTGATGGTAGCCATACCTCAAATCAATCTTCGAAAACACAACTGAACCCTGAAGTTGGTCAAAGAAGTCATCCATCCTCGGCATCGGATACCTATTCTTCACTGTCACCCTATTTAGCTGCCGATAATCAATACACATGCGTATCGACCCATCCTTCTTCTTCACGAAGAGAACAGGAGCACCCCAAGGTGACACACCAGGTCTATTAAACCCCTTAGCTAACAGATCCTGGAGCTTCTCCTTAAGCCCCCTCAACTCAGCAGGAGCCATACGCTAAGGAGGAAGAGAAATGGGCCTGGTGCCCGGCTCTAGCTCAATAGCGAAATCAATATCTCTCTCAGGTGGAAGGCCTGCCAGGTCAGTAGAAAACATATCGAGGAAGTCTATAACCACAGGAACAAACTCAGGAGATGTAGGGTCAGCACTAATATCTCGGACATATGGTAGATAAGCTAAACACCCACGGGAAAAAAACTTCCTAGCTCGAAGACAAGAGATGATCCCAGATGGTGCATGGCTAACAGAACCGTGCCATACAACGGGGGATACACCGGGCACATCTATGGTAATGGTCTTGGCATAACAATCCAAAACCACACGGTGAGGGGATAACCAGTCCATGCCCAGTATCACATCAAAATCTAGCATATCAAGAATCATCAAATCACCCCAAGTCTCTGAATCACCAATAGATAGCATACAAGATCTCACAATCTGATCCACTACTAAAGAATCTCCTACTGGGGTCAAAACAGAAACATGAACAGATAATGGCTCACTAGCCAACCCCAAACAAGGCACAAAGTAGGCAGATACATATGAACAAGTGGATCCAGGATCAAATAAAGCCATAGCCGACTGATGGCACACAGAAATCGTACCTGTAATCACAGCATCTGAGGCCTCTGCCTCTGGTCTCCTAGGGACCGCGTAAAAATGACGACGACCTCCACCTGCCCGACCGCCATCCCTACCACCTGCTCTACCGCGTGGAGCACCACCTCTACCCTGACGACCACCCCCTCTAGCCAGGGGCTTAACTGCTCGTAAAGGCTCGGCCAACTGAATTGTACCCTGCTAAGGGAAATCTCTAGCAAAATAACCAATCACACCACAAGTAAAACAAGCCCCTGGCGGCCTACTCGGTCGAGATGAACCAGCAGATCCCGTATAACCACCATGACCTGATGCCCCAGAAACTGTACCCCTCGAAGACTGGCCTCCATAGCCCTGATGGCTGCTCTGACCCTTCTCAAATTGGGTACTACCGAAAGTCTGAAGGAAAGCCTGAACCGGTTGGCTGGACTGACCCTGGTGCTGCTGTGGCTGATAACTCTAGCTCCACCGGCCAGTACCTCTACAACCATATCTGGAACCACTGTAGACACCCTGATGTCGAGGCCTCTTATCTCTGGACCCCTGATCATGTCGTTGTAAGTCCTCCACGGTGCGGGAATAGTCTATGCTAGACTGAAATGACCGACCACCGGCAATCAACATCTCAGCTGGCTGCCTGATCTCTGGCCTCAAACCCCATACAAATCTACGAATCCTATCTGCCTCGGTAGGAATGATCATAGCTCCGAATGGTGCTAGCTGATGAAAATGGGTCTCATACTCTGAGACAGTCGTAGACCCCTGCGTAAGGTGAGTAAACTGCTCCCTGTGACGCTCATGATCACTCTAAGGTAGGAACTTGGCCATAAAGGCCTCATAAAACTCATACAAGGTCAAAGGAGGTGACGATGGTGGTCTACAAGCAACATGAGCCCTCCACCATAACTTCGCTGGGCCCTTTAACTGGTAGGTAGTATAACCAACCCCGTGAGTCTCCAACAAACCCAAATGATGCAACATCTCCTCACATGTAGTAATAAAGTCATGTGGATCCTTTCCAGAAGTACCAGCAAACCTCGGATGTGCTAACCTCAAAAACTACCCAACGCTTTCTGCTCTGACTCTGTCATAGCTGGGCGAGGAGCAAGAGGCTGTGCAACAGATGGAACCAGAATGACCTCCGCACGCGGAGCCATAGTAGCAGGCTGCGCTCCTGAGATCTGTGCACCCAAGGCTGCCCCCTGAGCAGATGTCTGCGCTACCTCAGAAAGCCGCTCTCCAATCACACCCAAAAGCTGTAATAGTAATCCCCGAATATCTGGAGACTGAGCTGCGGCTGGAGCTGGCACAGAAGTGGGCACTGGAGCTTGTAGTACCTGGGCTGCCCCCTGATCCACATGCTTCTCGGGCTCTATCTCCACTCTAGCAGCTCTAGCAGGTGCCACTGCTCGAGGGCGTCCTCGACCCTTAGCTGGAGTGGAGGCTCATCTCCGCGTGATGCCGATGATCTCGTACGAACCATCTGCGGAAGAATGAAGTAGAACAAATGAGATTTCCAGAAATTTCAATGGTTCCACGCACGACACAGAAGCAATGAAAGAGTCAAATTTCCTAAAATGTCACTGTAGCCTCCCAAAGATTGAGTACAAACGTCTCCGCCCCGATCCGCAGGAGTCTACTAGAAATTGGCTCCTATACCGATGACACCGGTGAACCTAAAGATCTGATACCAAGTTGTCACGACCCGATTTATCGGTCGAGATGGCACCTACAACCCTCCAGTAGGCGAACCAATTCCCGTAGCCCAGGACAGTTAGTAATGGGCTACTATCTAACAAATAAGCGGGAGGGTAGTTTAATAAGCAAAAGTAAGGGAACAAGATGAAGAGAATAGATAACAGGAATATATATATACATATGCGGAAACTAAACCAAACCCCAAGACCTAGTATCAGAGTATAGAGCCAAAACTACATTCATGGAGTGCAAACGATCCAAAACAATATATACAGACGTCTCTGAATGGTAATAGAGTACATAAAGCAAAAGATAAACTAATGCTAAGCTCCGATCTCCAAGAGCTCACCCTCAGTCTGAAGTAATCCCCAACAGATCTCCAAGCATGACTTACAGTGATCTAACGGCGATGGCCCACACTAGGATCTGCACCCAAAGATGCAGGGGGTAGGGTGAGCATAAAATGTGAAGCATAAGGTACCCAGTAGGTATCATAGGCCGACTGGGCACATATAAGATAAAAGCATAGTAACAGACAGAACAGAAGCAAGTAGTCACAGAAATCAACGAAAGGGTACACAGGAACTAGCCCAGAGGGAAGTCAACAGAACCACATGTGAGGCCAGCAAGAAAAATATATACACCATACGCACAGGTGAAAGTAAGAAACAACGCACCTAGGGTCCTTGCAATAAAAGTGTATACATAATAAGTTTACGAAATGGACGGTATACCAGTAATCTCAAGTGTAAGAAGAAGAGAGAAAAAGTAATGATAGGCATTCTTAGAGACATGAATCAAGCCCAACTAATCATATCAATCTAAAATCCAGCATCTAACAGTCTAGCAGTAACCAATTTCATAATTAACCGTAACAGGGAACAATTCTACAAGTAAATAGCAAGAGTCTACCTACAGTCCCTCGGCCGCCCATAAAACTGAGGAACACAAACAAGTGAAAACAAACCCTCCGGCATCCCATACTATCAGAGCGTACAATCAACAAACAACAAACAAGGGTGGAGCCTCAAACAATGAATGATATGATGCATGAAGATCTCAAGTGAAATTGTATCCCTGTATGTACCTCCTCCGGTGCCGATCCGGCCCAGCAGGTAGGTTCCATTGAAGGACACTGCCCGTATACCTCTACTCCACCGTATACCCTTACTCCGGCACAAGCAGCCCGCAGCCCCAGGCCCGAATGGCAAGGTCCATGGAGGTCCCTGACCCCATACTAAAACTCAGTATCAAAACATGTCGTCCGGAAGCAAGTCCGGGTTCAAGATAGAGACCCAGTCTCTAATATGCATGCCAAGACCCTGTCCAGGACTAAAGTAGTAGGAAAATATCTCAAAAAACCCCTCCAAGGGTGCCCGGGCATAACCGGGTCTAAACAGTAGAAATTCATCTCTGGTGCTCGGTCCGACCGAGGCAAAAATCATCTCAAGTAGTAAGAAAACTCAACTAGCACCCCGGCCCTGCCGAGTCTAGCGTTAATCGTAAAACTGGTGATATAAATCATAATTTTACCTTTTTTTCCCAAGAATATTCACAAGTTAAATCAAACCATTTCTAAATAATTTTCATAAAAAAAAAGAGGCCCCCGGGGCCATGCAAGGTTTAGAAAATAGTGTCAGTAGGCCCGAAGCCAAAACCGTAGTAAACCATGGATAAAACCTCTTTATATGTATGGAAATGGTATGATCAAACACAATAGCTGCCCAGCAGCTCACAATCAACCTATCGACCCTGCATAGGCCCATAGCTACTCAGCAAGCATAACAAGCCTAGAAGGTTAATTCTATGCCCGGGACTCGCGGACATTCCCAAAATCCCACCTTCTATGTTCCAGAGTCAACAAGGCCTCACAGGACCACAAGGGTAAATAAAATATATCGGCAAGTACTACAAACATCGGAGAAACAAAAGTAGGCGGGAATGAATAAAGCGGTCAAGGTCTGTGGTACCGACCTAATAAACCCAACCCAAGGATGCCCATTAATAAAATATTATCCTATATATGCGGAGTCTAGGGAAAATAAACCATAACCTACCTGTTGTCTGATGACAAGCTTGAACCTCTCCGAAAATGCTCCAAAACGAAATCAAACTCGAACTCGGGCTTGAATAAGTTGACATAGATAATTGACTTTCTTTTGCGAACCAAATAGAGCGTTAAAAACATATTTTCCTATTTAATTTCAACATATATGCGTATAAACCCATTTACAAGAATATGCAAAAGTATGACAAGTTAACAATTATTGAAATTTAAAGAGGAAATCTACTCTAAGCATGTGTATCTATATGTGTATTTACGGTGGGGGTTTCATAATGGTCAACTTACATCATATATATATACTACACATATTCTTGAATGAGTAGGCTAAGGAGGAATAAGTAGCAGCCACTTATACATGCCTAACTTTTTGTCCATCTCCCTCACCTCCACGTGGGGTGGAGGTGACAACACTATAAGTATTTCATTCCCGATATATACATACTCGGATATTGTGTAGGTTTGTGGTAAAATATATATGACTTTTTTAAATATACCATAACTAATAGAAAATCATTTCCAATAAAACTTACTATATTATAATAATAATTTTCAACATAACTAAATTTACCATATCCGTTAAAATATTACAATGTATACAAACCTTATAAAATAAGTACATACACAATTATATCATAATAAAAGTATTTTTCATAGACCTTTAAAATACTTTAAAAAAAGGTAATAAAAAAAATATAACTTTAAAATAAAATATTTTCAAATATACGCGCGATGCTGATAAAATTCTTAAATTTAGGTTCGCAATTCACCATCGCACAATTTTGATACTCAAGAACTCTCTTGGAACCCTCCCTTATGTTTTCTCACTGTTTCAGAACTGAAATGGCGTTTTAAAACGTGAAGTTGAGGCTTTAAATCGATTTTTACCCGACCCGGTTCTACCCGACCCGGTTCGCGACCCGGTTTCTGCCAGATAGTCCGCGGTAAAACAGTAATAACCTTTTACTCTTAGATCAGTTGGATGTGAGGTTTTGTGCGTTGGAAACTACACTCGTAGATCTTCGATTTGGTATTTTGGGGGACTTCTAACTCTATATATATTGAGAGAAACGCTCTGAGATATTTTACCCAAAGTTCAGAAAATTTATTAAAGAAACTTACGATAACTTTTGCCGACTTGCTTGACTTCAAAACTTATCATACGACCAAACAAATAGCCCCGACACCGAACTACCAGTCTCGACAAGCCTTAAATAACTTGGGGCCACTACAAACAAGCTCTAATGGTACAAGGAAAATGTATACGTGGAAATAACTGGAAGGGTCATTACAGTGTGCAACCTGTAAATCAAAACAAAAATAACTGAGAAAGTAAAATCAGGAAATAAGGACTAATAGTGAAATAAACACAATCTCTCTTAATCCTAAACCATATTCTCCGGCAACGGTGCCAAAATTTGATATGGCCAAATTACACATCCTTTTAGAAGCGTAAGCGGTCACTGATCAAATATAAAACCCAATGAAGGTTGGGATCGACCCCACAGGGAATATGGTAGGACTATGGTCGATTAATGTTTACTCGCGCTTTTAGTCATTAATTTCCCTCAAAAGGGGGGGCAGTTTTAAAGTAACAAGTAGTAATTGTATGTAGAACGTAAATAAGTAACACGTGACAAGTTTAAGAGTTGTAATCAATGGGAGAGGTGACTAGGGTAGTGTTCCCCATGAGATCATAACTTAGTAAGGCATTGTACTTAGTAAACTAGTTTTGTGCTTAGCATGTAAGAATTGGTAAGTTAGGTTCACCTAAATCCTTGGTCCGGCAGATAGATGAATTTCACCACACGCCTTGATTCGGTCGTGGGTGTATGTTGTATTAACCCTTACCCTGGATCCTATATTAGGATTCCTGGACAAGGTGAAGCTATTAGATGAGGGTTGGTAGCCTCAAATATCTGTTGTTAAGCAACCCCTTTCCCATCTGTTACCTCCTTCTTTTGGCAAGTAAGGATAAGGCAAGTTCTAACATTGCACAATGTTAAAAAGTAATCAAAGCGAAGGGAAGAACAATAAATGCATAAACACCGCCCTAGAGTACCCAAGTACTTTTTCTACTTTGTTAATCCTTCATGGTTCCCACAACCATAGTTGTGGATTTAGCTACTCATGTTCATAAATAAACAATCAAGAGTTATTGGTGTGTTCATGATCATATACTTACAATAGGAGTTACAGAAATCTGGAATCTTGAATGGATGAAGATGGAAGTAAGAACAATGGACTATGCATGTGTATAACTCTTAAAAACAAAGAACAAACCAATATCACAAAGTTTTGAATGTGTTTCCTACAAAGTAACGAGCATAAAAAATGTAAAATAAAACCTAGGAGAGGTATTTATAGACAATGAAAAACCTATCCCAATTAAGCAAGCAAACTGGAATCGGCAGCTTCCACGGACATAATCTACAGTCCGTGGAAGTTTCTACGGGTCGTCATCAGCACTCGTGTAACTCAGAGTATTTGTCATCCTGCGGGTTCTCTTCCACGAGTTATTCCTATGACTAGTAACTTGAATCACGGCTCATGGACTTGAGTCATCAATCTTAGAATTTTTTCCCCTTCTCTGATCAGGTTCTATGAGCAGAAATAACGACTCGTGAATAGGTCCACGGCTCGTGGAAACATTCTGTCGAACTCAGGCAGTTTTTACCTTCTCTAATTTGGCTCCATGAGCAGGAATCACTACTCGTGAACAGGTCCATGGTTCATGGAAACCATACTCGTGGAATGATCAATGACTCGTGGTCTTGAGTCGTAGAAGTCAGTTTCAGCCCAAATATTAGTCTTTCTCTGCGCTTAAGTCTCTGAACCATGTTTTCCTACAAAAGACTCAAAAACACATCAAAGCTACTATAAATTACTAAAGAACATGCTCAAATTCAAAGTTTTAAGTGTTAAAAGTGCTGCAAAACCACGGCACATCATGTACCCAAGGGACTTGGAGTAGCTAAATAGAGATTATATCGAATTGAGTTCAAAGTGAGAGTTAATGCTCAAAATAACAAGTAAAAGGATGGGGGGAATTGGGATGTTGTCACTACAATTTCAATTCAATTAAAAAACAATAAAACTAAAGCGGGTGTACCAAGTTTATTAGATGACTAGGGATGCATATCCGATGGGACTTTAGTTATGGGATAGGGTGATTATCAATTCATACTTATTCTTGCATAATAACATAAGTAGCATTGGTCATGGGTAAGAATTGCTTATCTCTCGATCAACAGCATTTTCGGTTTGATCAATAAAAAACCAATCTATCCTCTGGGAGGTCACACTATCTCTAGCATAGACCCTTAAATGGGTAATTCCGTCGATAAGAGTAATCTCCAGCCTCAAATCTGAGTGGAATCCCAAGTTCCTACTAGTAATTTCACATCCAAAAACATGAAATCCTTTCTCAAGCAATCACATAGTCAAGTAATGAAAATTAATGTTTGTAACCACAAATTTTAGGATTAAAACTTTGTGAAAGTACTAGACCCATGTCAATTAAACAATTATAAGCAAGAATAAATAACACCCAAACCATTTGTTAAGAACCCATCATCAATACATCCCTAGACAAGAGAAATTGACCACTCATAGAAAGAGATAAAGACATACCAATAGGGTAATTCAAAATCTCCTCTATCAAAGCTATATCTCAAGTTCTAGATTCAATTTGAGCATACAAGTGTTAACCAAGAGAATTATATTGAAACCCTCTTCTCAATGGAGGTGAAAAACTTATTCTCCAAGCAAAAAGCTCTTCAAAATATTCAAAATGAAGAAAAGTTATTTACAATTGTGCCTGAAAAGGCCTTTTATACTTTCCCAAAATGTCATTAAAATTTAAGACAAAAATGCCCTTCGAGAGGTGTGCGGCACGATGTGCGGTTCGCACATTGTAATGAGTGCACTGCACACTACCTTTAGTTGAACCAGTGACTTTAGCTATCTTTGGGAGCTCCATGCGAAGGAGGTGCGGTTCGCACCTTAGGATGTGCATGTCGCATAGCGACCGCACCTCTTAACAGACTCTTAAGGACTTTTGCATCTTTGTGCGGAGGAGGTGCGGTTCGCACCTCAGCTTGTGCGTGTCGCATGACCACTGCACCTTCAGTCAGAATCTTCAGCTTTTCTGACACTTCACACTTCACTCTTTTTTAGCTCTTTTTGGGTTCATTTCCTTATTTATCATCATCTATCAAAAGTACCTGCATAGACATCAATAAAGGCCATAAGAACCTCTAAATCTATTCAAAACATAGAAATAATTCACGGATATAGGCTCAATAAGTTGGTAGATTACCAACTTATCAATCAACAGACTAATCCGCAAGACTCTAGTCAATATTTGCTCTTATACTGGGAGACCGGTAACCTAGTCTCTCATACCAAATCATCATGAACCAACTACTCAAATCATGTGAGCACCTATTCTAATCCACCTAGGTAGTAGAACCCTTACCATTCATTAAAAATAGGTATGTGAAAGTAAATAAGAAACCATAATAATTTCCTTTAATTATTAAAAATAGTTATAAAAGCCTTTGAATACAATGAAACCTTTTAAAATACAACAGAAACCCATCCCAAGAAACTAGTCTAAACAGGTACAAGAAGTTCCAAAGGAGAACACAAAATAAAGACACAGCTTCTAATATAGGAACAAATAATAGAAGTTATGAAAGATCTTTACTGCGTCATGCCTATAACATCTATTGAATTCTGCAACCAGACTATATATAAAAAGGGTATAGCAAGAGCAGTATTAGTACAAATAATACATACTAATAGGTATCATCGGCCGACCATGGTTTGATCACGTAAACACAAAACATAAATCGCAGAAAGAAAGCATGAAAACTTAAATAACAATTTAATCCATATCACTTTCATCCACTTATGCTATCTTTATCCCTCATATTACCTATGAGTATTTCCATCCTTATCCTTATCAACCAACAAAGTTAATTCAGTCAAATGTAATCAATAGTGAAAATAAACCAACTCAAAACCCTTGCTACAAATCATTAACCAGGTCAACAACTATGATTCTACAACAATAATTTACACTCATATCAATCAAAGAGTAAGTAGACAATAATAGAATCTATATGCCATTCTTCTACATCCCTAGCCCATACCACTCAAGGATCTCTAATATATGTCAAGTAACGGGATCACACAAGGATCCCAAATATATGTCAAGTAACCGGACAACACAAGGACCCCAAATATATGTCAAGTAACTAGACCACATAAGGATCCCTAATATATGCCAAGTAACTAGGCCACAAAAGGAACCGTCAAACTCATCAATACCTTGTACACACATGATAAGGGTCTTATGGCTTCCCACTAGCCATGACCTACAGGGGATGAGCTCTTGTCCATGTACTGTACTTGCATGGTACTCAAGATAACCAATTAATCAATGATATTGTACTGGTGTGGTACCGAACCCAACCAATGAATCACAAATATTATCAACCAATGAATCATAAACACTATAACAATGTGGTACCTGAGCCAACCAATAAATCATAGATATTATATTGGCGTAGTACCCAATCCAACAAATGAATTATAGATAATGTATCGTCAAGGTAATGTCACGCCTCAAGTCTAGATAGGACAGACAAGTACCATGCATACATATATGCTATGCAGATAATCTATGATAGATGATATATAAAGGATTCATGTACTAGAGATAACTAATAATGATGATACATGCATATACAATGGCCTATGACCAACTGCTATAAGACGATCATACGGTAGTGTCCATAAGAGTAAGAAACTATGACCATGTTAAGGGGTCAAGACAGGGCCCTGCCATACCCATACTATGCAAATATGTATAAAAAAAGAGAGAACTATCTATAAACTAACTCCAGGGGGAAATGGAGCTCACTGCCTACTCTGTTGATACATGATAATGCTTACAGAGGAGGTCTACAACTCAAGGTACCATGTCTTGCATTTAAGAGAATGCATCACCCTATTTCATAGGGGTGTCAGTACAAATATAACATGTGTTGGTATGTAAGGTTAACTGAATAAATAATATAGGTAAGATAGCAAAATGAAAGAATAATATTGTGCTCAACTGAGATATATCTCTGCCAGGAAGTAACCTATGAAACTATACATCATATAAAATTACTCTAAATTATTATTCAAGTGTCTTCTTGGTTCTTTATTAATATGGGATCAAATGATACAATTCTTTGTTGAATCAAGTAATTTAGGTACTTATAAATGAATAAATTCTAGCATATAAATGTGAGCCTCGAGGGCTTTATATCAACTAGATAGCATATGGACTCTTTTATCTCTGAATATCATATAAACATGTTAAGTCTTGTAGTCTATGATCTCTGATGGTACGCTATAAAGGCTCAACTCTGATGGTCAACTCGTAGGCGAGTACGCCATATATGGCTCTACTCTAAGGGTATATAGCCATAATAGGCTGGTACGCTCGTAGGCTTAACTTTGAGGGTCTTTGGTCTCAGCCATATGAACAAGGCAGCATCGCGTCCTGAGTCTAGTTAATATAATATCTCTAACCATCCCCCGCTATTGCTTAACTTATATTTTTAACAATTGATTCCATGAGGGCCTCTGAATAATTAATTATAAATGAAATCAATTGTACAAATAGCAAGCTCTGGATGATAATTTATGAACTCTGAGTGACCGATGGTAATCTATGATTAAGTGAATCAACTAGTAAACTTTGTTCTATTTCAAATAAATTATGTGGACATGTATTTACTGTATAAATGATGAATATCATATGACAATAGAATCATCTATAGAGACATATAATGAATGTACTTTATGAGTTCTATGGAATGCAAACGAAGGCACATATATTGCTTTGATGACTATGTGAACACTATGAATCGTAGCAATTAGCTCGAATAATTTGAACGTATGGACAATGAACAACTGATATGCCGAGGTGATTACTATGAATAATAGGGAACATAACAATTGAATATAAATTTCTATAAATCATATAAATTATATAGACCCCTATAGAGAAAAATGCGATGTATTGTCGTGCCTTGCGGTGAAAGAGGTTTTAGCTTTACATACCTCAATTCCAGGCTTGGATAACTTAAGTGGATAGTACACCTTAATACCAGCTTATAATCTATAAAAATTAAGTGGTAGAACCATTACAAATATCCCACAAATACATTTTAGACGTATAGGCAACATTTCAGCTATTACGCGAGCAACTTGCTCGTTGCATTCTCTTTATACTTATGATTAATTATAATTCCCTTCTATTATTACAACCATAAGTTAGAAATATATAGGAAATATTTATAGCAGCTAATAACTATGTGGGGCCCACAAAATAGTCTGCTATATTTAAAAGGGCAGCATGTCTGCACAATAGTCATAAACTCGGCATATTGCCACACCCTTCAATTCCAATCCAAAAACAACCACATCAAACACAAACTATGAGGTATCTAACCAATACATCCAATGAAACATATAATACAGCCACCAAACAGTCCAACAAAATTAGAATAACTTGAACTCACGGCTTCTGAATACCATCCCACGAGTTCATACTACAATTATACATAAAATTGCCCCTTTCTTCTCATATATAATAAGGGATGGAAGGGAAGTATTTTACCTTGATTTTTCTGTAACTTTCAAATCTTACCTTAACTTCTTAAATAACAAAAATGTTACTCCAAAATTGCACCTTACAACAAGAAGAAAACACTTTAAGATGACATCACATAACAAGGGGCTGCCAAAAAGCTTCTTTCTCACAAAGGCTTCCCAAACTCCACCAACATGTGTAGCTTCCATCCACCTGCTTTTCTATATAAAAACCATGATGAAGTGTACATCCAAAAACTTATTGTAATGTTTGATACCCAAGAGGAAGAAATCAAGAACCCTAAGGGGAAAAAAGGGCTGCCAAGAAGAGCTAAGAGAGAGAGAGATTTGTGTGTTCTATAACTTGTAGAAAAATCTGGTATGTGAGCTAATTCTTTGGTTATATATTGACAAAATTTCAGATGGGTTTTTTTCCTTTACCCTTGCCCCATCCCACTTGTTCATTTGAATTCAATTTGGGACAAAAAGGAAGTCAAAGTAGGTGATCCACCTACTTGATATCTTTTGAATTTTGGGCTTAGTTTTTTTTATGGTTTGGACCATATTTCCTTTATCACATCCAGTAAATGTAAGCTATTCATGTATCTCAAGCTAGTAGGACGTCAACAAAATAACTTAACCACGTAGAATGTTTACGCGAATAGGTGAAACACATAGCTCTAGCAAGTAGGCAACTTTGTTGTTTCAAACTTCAATTTCCCTTTCAAGTCTCATTCCCAAAAACTATATTTTCCACTTTAGTATAGTTGTGTAATGATCCTCCAGGTCATTTTCCTATTTTTCATACTTTTTCCGCATTTTGAGCTTTCCCGCAGTGACTACAGGTCATTTATGACTTGTCGGGACTGACAGTTCAGTTCCCGAGCGATTTGTTATGTCGTTATAGCCATTTTCCAATTTTAGAATTTGAACATAGAAAATCTTTGACTTTAGCCAACTTTCTTGGTAAATGTGCTCAGAATCAAATTATGACCGCTCTGTTGGCTCCAAAGCAGGGATTTTGGTCTAGTGGAACCCTTCGTCTGGGTCAAGGTGTTATTTTTTGTGTTTTCAGGTTAGTTTGTCTTGTGGGGTTGACTTTGGTCAACATTTTGAGAAGATGGCCTCAGATGGAAATTCTATCAGTGATGTTAGCTTCGGAATGTCGACTTTGGGTTAGAGGGACCTTTGGTTCAGGTATTGAGGCTTCCTGGCTTTTTTTGGACTTGGGGTTTTGTTTTTGTAAAGGTTGGCCAATAGTTGGTTTTGGTCATGTTGCTCACTTTTCATTAAATCGACCTCCGTTGGGTTTTTCATCAATTATGTTCAGTCCAAAATCCTATTTTTAGTTAAATAGCTCAGCTTGTTTTGTTCGTGGGACCCCGAGTGCATTCCCAAGGGTCCATCAATTTCAAAAGTTTGCCAAAGTCTTGGCATTGCAACAACTGGTTGCTTGTATGGCACCATCGGAGGCACGTGGCCGCACCTGCGCTGGCACTCTTACGCCGGCATGTGCGCGCTTGCCTGTCTACTTGGCTAGCAAGGAAGCACGCCTACGAAATGGTGGGCACTATGTCAAAACCACTTATGCAGTGCCGAGGCACTGTGGAGTGCACACGTATGCGCGTGCATGGGCGCCCCTGTGCCTTGGCGCTGGCATCTATAAAGATGGCCAGTTCCTCAAAATTCAGCTCTTCACCAACTCTTTCCAACTCAGTTTTTCCTCTTTTAAAATAGCTCCAAACCTTCATATTCCTCCTGGTTCATCCCGTAACTTGGTGGTGTTCTTATTTCCAATTTGTGGTTCATCCTTGTACGTTAAATTGGTAAGTTTCCGCCTCCAAAACCCTTAATTCTCCATTTTATTCCTTCCTTGATAAAGAGGACTTCGGGGCTATTTTAGGCCCGAAAATGAGTTCTGTTCGTGCCCAACCTTTGGGTATGGGTTCTTTAAGCAGTTGTAAACATATTTGTGATTTTTATATCCTGTTTTATTGCGCAGGCCTCGAGGGTCATTTTTCGACCGAATTTTTTGGCCCGAATATTCTTATAGTAATATGGGTGTCATTTTTCTCGTTTTGACACATGTATTATGTTCTTGATAGTGTGGAAGCTTTCTGAGGCTTTTCGAAAGGGGAAGGCACACGAGTGATGGTTCGTATTATCGGTTTGGCCCCGAGGTAGGTTCCACTTTACACTCTTATAATGAGTTGGTTTGATTTTATATAACATATGTTACTGGAACGTTAGTTTGTACTGCAGATAAAAATAGGCTTACATCTTGTAAATTGTAATATACTGTCATTTCATATCATAGATTAGGTTTATTCTTGTTATCCTTAGACTAGGAGCTCGTAGTACTGTTATATCTTGTATAGAATCCTTAGCCTTCTTTTAGGAGATTTTTGAGGTAGAGTAGAAGCTTGTAGTTATTTTCGTAGTTATGTTTTGTTATTTTTGCCTTATTATCGGTTTTGTGTGTAACTATGGCCCGACCATAGCTTTGATTTGGATGGAGCTTTCAGGTTAGTTCTCTTGATTGGAGGGTGTTTTGCCTTATTTTGCCTTGTTATGTACTACATTCTCTGAACGTGGAAATTTACATGCTAATACTGCATTCTCAAACATACAGTACAGATGATTTTCAAAGTTTTGGTTCCATATTTACTATTGTTACTAGGATTTTCAGACTTTAAAGGAATTGTTTTTGGATTTTACTATTGGTTTTGGAAAGGAAAGGAAAAATACTACTTTATGCCAGTCCGAGGGGTTTTCCCGGGCCCTTTTCTGCTTTTTCACATATATATACTTATAGTCTGATGCGATATTTTGGATCCCCGATACATTATTCTGGGTTTTTACTTCCTATTTACATATATATATATATACACATAGTACAATATGGTATTTCGGGCACCCGATGCGGTATTTCGAGTTTATACTATTAGGCACTCACACATCACAGCATCTTCCATCGCATTACATTGGCTTGATGTGTATTTGAATTGTAAGTTGTCTTGATTGACTTGTTAATATTTCCTTCTTGTTGTTTCGGTTAGTCCTTTTTTTGTTTTATAACTAGATTTAGGCGGATCCTTGTATTTATCTTACTTTTCTGTAATTTATATTATATATTATCTTTTTGCGCAATGCTTACTGGGTACCCATTGTTTTGATACTCATACTATACTCTACATCTTTTTCTCATGCAGCACTTAGTACTAGCCACCCCTATTGACCCCCCATTATTCGAGGCCTATTATAGTTTGGATCACAGTGAGCTCCCGGTGTCTTGGAGACTTTGCATGCTTTCAATCTATCATTTTTGTATATATTTTGTATTTTGGGTAGACAAAATCGGTTGTATATCTACCCCATACTTTAGGCACTCTTATACCGGTGACACCAGGTTTGGGTTGGTTCTTTTGTATGTTTTGTCATCTTGGTCACTTTACGGTCATTTATGTATATTTAGTATAGTTGGTATGTATATATGCTATTGGCCCTATCTCCATTATTTATATATCTTCTGCTTTTTATATATAAACTTCTTTATTTATCTTATGTATTGTTTGGGTTGGCTTGCCTACTGAGGGGTTATGTAGGCGCCATCATGGATCGATTATAGGTCGTGAAAGAGTGGTATCAGAGCTGTAGGTTCACCGGTCTTGCCAGTACAAGAGCAAAGTGTCTAGTAGAGTCTCATGGATCGATACGATGACATCCATATCCAATCTATGAGAGGTTATAGGACATTCCTAGGAATGATTTCATCTTGTTTGATTCCTTATCGTGATTCCCTGACTGGATCAACTTCTAGGTATCTTTGTTTCACTCTTTCTTAGATGGTTCAGACAAGATCAACATCGGGTGAGGATGAAACCCCTGCACCTATAGTTAGAGCCCCTGCTAGGGGATGAGGTAGTGGTCGGCCCAGAGGTCGAGGTAGGGGTCAAGCCGTAGTGCTAGATCGGGCCCATGCTAGGATACTGTCACAAGAGCATGAAGATAGGGTTGAGGAGGTAAAGTATGAGCCAGAGGGTGTGGGTCTAGCCCAGCATCCAGGAGGTTTTGTGGCTACTTCAATGCTACATGACACTTTGGTTTAGTTACTTGGGTTTCTTGAGGGAATGACTCTACTAGTAGCTTCATCGTACTCTTATTGGTTATCATGTTAGAGATGAGGCTCAGACTTCAGCCCAGGCAGTGGTTAAGGGTTCAAGAGCATAGTTGATTACTACGGCTCCCAAATTAAAGGTATTGCCAATCCCTAAAGTTGTTCCACCTATTCCAGTCAGGCCCGTTATCTCTTTTGAGGAGAAGAAGATGCTTGGTAAGTTTATGAGATTGGGTCTTCCGAAGTTTTCAGGTGCTTCTAGGGAGGATGCGCACGAGTTTCTTACTAGCTGCTAGGGGAGATTGCATAATTTAGGGTTAGTTGATTCCCATGGAGCTTATTACACCACATTTTAGCTGGATGGTCAAATGAAACAATGGTAGAGGTCATATGTAGCTTGCAGGCGAGCTGGTTCACCTCCGCTTACTTGGGCCCAATTCTCTGCAGCTTTTCTCAAGAAGTATGTACCGCGTAGCATGAAAGAGCGATTGATGGATTAGTTTTTTGGGTTGGAGAAGGGATCCATGACTATTTTTGAGTATGAGGTTCACTTTTACCAGTTAGCTAGTTACGCCACTATGATTCTTCCCACAAAGCAAGAGAGGGTGTGTCACTTTGTTCGAGGATTCACTCTATAGCTCAGATTGGCAACAGAGGGTATGGTGGCATCATATCAGTCCTTTTTGGAGGTAGTAGACCATGCCCACACTATTGAGGGCATACTTCATGAGGCCCAAGGGGGCAGCAATTAGGGGCCCAACCATCAGGGCAGTTTCAATAGTTCACAGGCCCGTGGTGGAGACCACTTCTGTAGGGGTCAACATCAATAATGTTTCTAGCTGATCTGGCATGTTCAGGCAGCACGATAGACTACTGAGGGTCAAAGTAGCTAGAGAATTGTTTGTGCTCTACGAGGTGCTCATTCAGGGTCCCCAAGTCATGGTAGTCATTCTGATTTAGTCGGGTCTTCAGAACAGAGTATGTGTGTTTAGTGCTTACTTGGATTCATTTGTGATTGTGTTTATCGATGACATTCTGATATATTCGAGGTGTAGAGAGGAACATGAGCAGCATCTTAGAGTTGTACTTCAGACATTGTGAGACCATCAGTTATATGTTAAATTCACTAAGTGTGAGTTTTGTCTTGAGTCTGTGGCATTCCTAGGGCATGCGGTGTCAAAGGATGTGATTATAGTGGATCTGACGAAGATTATAGCAGTTCATGATTGGGCTAGGCCTACTTCTCCTACCGAGGTTCATAGTTTTCTCGGGTTGGCAGGTTACTAGAGACGGTTTATGGGGGGGTTTTCTTCTATAACAGCTTCATTGACTTAGATTGACTCAAAAGAATGTTTCCTTCCAGTGGTCAGATAAGTGTGAGGCAAGCTTTTTGAAGATCAAGGCCTTGTTGACTTAAACTTTGATTCTTGCTCTTCCAGTCAAAAGTCAGGGGTTCACCATGTATTATGATGCTTCATGTATTGGTTTGGGTTGTTTGTTGATGCAGCAGGGTTGGTTTATTACTTAAGCTTCAAGGTAGTTGAAGGTTCACGAGGGAAACTACCCTACACATGACTTGGAGTTAGCAGTGGTAGTCTTCGCGTTGAAGATTTAGAGGCATTAACTTTATGGCATGCATTATGAGATCTTCACTGACCATCATAGTCTTCAGTACATTTTTAGCCAGAAGGATTTAAATTTGAGGCATCGTAGGTGGTTAGAGTTACTGAAGGACTATGACTTCTCAATTCTTTATCATTTGAGTAAGGCAAACGTGGTAGCGGATGCCTTGAGTCGGAAGCAAGTGAGTATGGGTAGCTTGGCTTTCTTAGCGACAGAGGAGCGACCTTTAGCTTGGGACATCTAGTCCTTGGCAAAAAGGTTGGTTAGACTTGATATTTCTGAGCCGGGCTATATTCTTGCTTGTGTTGAGGCTATGTCTTCCTTGTTTGAGCCGATTCAGGAACATTAGTTTGATGATGAGAGGTCGAGGATCATTCATGAAAGGGTGTTGAGTGGTGAGGCTAGGAAGGTGGCCCTAGATTCAGAGGATGTTCTGAGTATTTAGGGTCGTATCTGTGTTCGTAGAGTTGTTAACCTGGTTAGCTTGATCATGGAGGAGGCTCATTGCTCTAGATATTCGATTCATCCAGGTGAAGCGAAGATGTATCGTGACTTGAGAAAGCACTACTGATGGAGTGGGATAAAGAGCGATATTTCAACTTTCATGTCTAGGTGTTTGAATTGTCAGCATGTGAAGTTTGAGAACTAGGGACTGGGTGGTTTGACTCAGAGGCTACCCATTCGGGAGTGGAAATAGGAGAGGTTAGCTATGGACTTTGTAGTGGGTTTGCCATGTACTTTGCAGATTTTTGATGCTATTTTGGGCATTGTGGATAGGTTGACGAAGTCTGCTTACTTTTTTCCGGTTCATACTTCCTACAGTTCCAAGAGGTTGGCTTAGATATAAATTTGTGAGATTGTCTGTTTGCATAGTGTGCCAGTTTCCATCATTTTTGACCGTGGTACTCAGCTTACTTCATAATTATTGAGGTCTATTCAGAGAGAGTTGGGTAATAGAGTTGAGCTTAGCACTGATTTTTATCCGTAGACTGATGGTCAGTCAGAGCATACTATTCAGGGTCTCGAGGATATGTTATGAGAATGTGTTATTGATTTTGGAGGTCAGTGGGACTAGTGCTTAGTTTTGGCAGAGTTTGCATATAATAATTGTTACCATTCCAGAACTTAGATGTCTCCATTCGAGGCTTTGTATGGTAGGCGATGCAGATCTCCAGTTGGTTGGTTTGATGCTTTTGAGGTTAGGCCATGGGGTACCGACTTGCTTTGTGATTTTATGGATAGGGTTCGGGTCATTCAGGAGAGACTTCGCACTACTTAGAGTTGGCAGAAGAGTTATGCTGATCGGAGAGTTTGAGATCTAGAGTTCATGGTTGGTGACAATGTGTTCCTTTGGGTGTCTCCCATGAAGGGTGATAATACTCAAATGTACTCTCCAAGATGGAGGTATCGTCGATCGTTAAGGAAAAAAAATTTATATTACCCAACAGGATTCGGGGTCGATCCCACAAAGAACAATGTAATCGCAATTGAGATAGTAAAGAATTAAAGCAACTTGTTCAAGTTCAAGAAGCAAAGTAAGTAAAATGATTAGGGGTTTGTAGTCGAAAACACGAGCGATGTTGCAAATTGCGAGGTCGACCAACTCTTCCCAATGCAAGAATCCCAAGGGAGATTTAGGAATGGGTATTACTTCAAATCCATACGATCCATTACAAGTTTACCAAATGCAAAGTAAATTTATCATGGGTCAAATGAGACCATCGACAAATATACCCCAACTAGTTCTCTCAAACCAAGCTATGCATTAAAAAAGCTCTTCCAATTATGGCAACACTAGAATTACTATTCCTAGCTAATTGCCTAAATGAGGTTTAGAGCCTCAAGTTAGTGATAATCAATCTTTCCCCACCTTAATTCACTCTTTAAAGATAAATCAAAGTAAGAGAGCAAGTTAAAGGGTTGATCACTCCCTTTAGATACAATTCAAGCACAAGATTAATTATAGATTCAAAGACCCAATTTATAAACTAGAAAATATTTAATAAATTGTAAAAGCAAAAGATAAAAAATTACACCCAAATATTTTTTATGTCTAACACAATATTCAAGTCTCAAATCCACAAACACACCAATAGAATTAGCATTACAAATCAAGAGTTGAAGAAAGGAACTAAGGAATTTACAATAAAAGCTTCCAGTCTTCACTCCAATTGTGTTGGAGGATGAACTTTCTCCCCAAGCTATCCCTAAGTCGTTCACTCTAACACTAAGGATGAATTAGTTGAATAACAATTATAAAAAATCTAGCTTATCTCTCAAAAATGGCTGAGAGGAGTTTTATGTGGATTTAGGTTTCAAAAAATGGGAGTTTCCAATTCTTCCCTGTAGCTGCTGACTTCTTCATCGCTGTCGCGTGAGTGTACCTTGCGATCGCGAGGGTCTGTGACTTCCTTCAACACGGTCGCATGACTTCAACCTCGCAGACGCGTGGCTTTACTTTCCTGTTCAACGCAGTCGTGTGACATCTTTCTCGCAATCGCGTGGCATTGATTATATGTACATCATGCTCACGTGCCTTGTAGATCACGGTCGAGATGAGCAACTTGATGTCAGTGCTCAGCAAATTCCTTTTAACTCTATTTTGACTTGTTTTCACCTGAATCCTTCCCGAACTCTTCTAAACACAGAAACTTGTAAAATAGATGTAATTCCTGTCAATTGCACTATTTTTCAACTTCAGACTAGTAAAAGCATAAAGTTAAAAGCTAACTAAGTAGGTAGAATACCAACTTCTCAAACCCCCAAACTTGAATTATTGCTTGTCCTCAAGCAACTCAAAAATTCTAATTCAAGATACACACAACACAAGTACAACGACACCACGATAAGTCAAGGAAAACCCATTTCAACACCAAGCATGACTTCGTTTGGTACTAATGATTAGTCAATCACATGATAACTTAATCTAAGTACTCCTCTCTATTCAAAACACAATTCAAAGATGCAATATAACTACAAGAACAACCAAGTGACAACAACCAATTTTCAAGAAGTGATTCAAACCACTAGCTTAAAAAACATGCTTTTTTGACTCATTTTCCGAATTTATCAATCTCACCAACTATCCTAATTTGCATGCCCTCACAAGAACGAAAGTCCCAAAAACAAATTACGTACTAAGACAGTCACAAGGGACAAATGCACAAACACTCACACTCAAAAGGAATTTCAAGTACCAATAAGTATCAAACCATAAGCTTGCTCTTATTTTCATTCACCACTAGCTCAAAAACAATCGTCCGGAGATCTTAAATGACTTTTGTAAGCTCGTAATGTAGGCTCGGGGAAGGGTAGGATACGCATTTGGATTCAAGTGACTACATCCTTCTCGAACTGTACATAACTTTTTCAATTCAAAACCAAAGCCATTTCTTTTTATTTTCGTTTAACACAAGACACAATTTCACTTATTTTATTTGAAGCCCCAATTTTTATCATTTTCTTCACCTTGGAGGATTTCTTTTTTTTCTTTCCTCTTTAGTTTTCTTTGAAAATTCTTCCTTCTTTTTGGCAATTCTTGTTAGGCAACAAACCAAGATAATCAAATTAAGCACTCCTCCAAGGTACCTTTTATCAACCCCCAAACTTAGGCTTTTAGCCTCAATATCACACTTGTACAGTTCAAGGAGGGACGAGTTCAAGACAGGGATTCATTTTCAAAATGATTCAAGGCTTGTACCAAGGTTGCCAAAGAAGAGGTATTAGGCTCAAGAGGGGTGACTAATGATACAATTTAAGTGCATTGGTGGCTTTTAAGGCTAAGTAGGCTTCAACAATCACAAAGAAGGCCTAAGATCATTTCTCCAACCAACACAATTGAGACTAGCAATAAACGACTAATTGGGCAAGTTCTAGTTAACACAAGCAAGTACAAGAATTATTCAACTAAACCACACCACACATGGCATGTGAATCATTCAAGAATGCTGAATTTCACTTTCTAAACAAGAATAAATGGAGTCACATTCTTTGATTCCAAGTTATCACCAGTAGTGTGTTTAGAGTCACAAAAAGATTAAAGGAGTTGTCACAAACATAATTCTTTGCCTTGCACTTTTCACAAAAAAATTCAAAAGGGTATGCCTATTTCACTTAGCATGCAAGACTAACTTCATTAGTACCAAACAAGTCAATCGCTCCTAATATCTCAAAAGACGATGATTTACTCTTAATAATGACATCACTCAGTCTATCATTCGGCCAATTCATCTATCTAAATTGATATGGCTGCTCAAGATTCATCAACACACCAATCCTAGATCTGACAAGTTCTATCTAGCCTACTGGGTACTCAGACTTCCCATAACTCCAAAACATGCAACAAGACAACTATAAAAGAAACCAAAGAAGCTACATGTAGAAAAACTAAATAACTAAACCATCAACTCAATCCATAACAACTTAAAAACCCGACAAGGGTACAATAATATCAAAACAAACCCAACAAGGGCGCATCAATATTTAATATCAAAATAAACAAGCCTGACCGCACTAATATCTAACATCAAAATAAATAAGCCCGATGATGGCACTATAATATCCAAAATAATCAAAACAATCCCGGAAAAGGCACAATAATATCAAAAAATAAAGCTAGCTAGATATAGTATACCAGCCACCCCCAACTAAAGCAGTGCAGTGCCCTAACTGCATCAAAATAAGATATGAGTTTAAGGGGGCTCCCTGAAGGATTTATCACTCATAACCAGAGCTTCTAGGCCCAAAAAGGACCCAATCTGCCTTGTCGGCATCCTCTTCCTTCTCAGATCGCATAGATTCCTCAAAGTGCTCATCATATTCGTGAGGAATTTACCTTTCTTTTGATTATGATCCCTTTACTTTTTCTCTCGCTTCTTTAACTTTTCCAACCTTTGTTTAACATGTTGCTTCTCCCTCGTGACACTAGCTAGTGTAGGACCAGTAGGAGTAGTGGAAGATGATGGACCAAAAGCTGGTGTGGTAGAACTCTCTCTCAGGACTGAAGGTAAACCCACTACAATTTAGCGAATCTGGGCATCCATGCCATAAACCTGGATGAAGATGTGGCAAAGAGTCGGGGGCCCAATCTTGTGTGGACTAATAGCTACAGCAATAACAGCTGACTCAAGTGCCTCACTAGATCCAGATAATAGACTGAATAATTATGAGGCCACATTGATATTTCTCTTCTTCAATGCTTGCCTTACCCCTCTCTTCTTCAGTGGGTGAATCACCTTTTCCGGCTGTGTTTCATTCTCGACATCTCTCTTTTCAACCCCAGTTTGGTAGAATAGGTATGTGATCAACGAAGGAAAGAATAAACTCTTGCTACCTTCTAGCACTACCTGTTAAATCTCTTGCACAATTTGTTTCCCTGCATTCACCGGGAGGCCTTCCGTCATAGCACATATGACTATCGCCTTTTCTAAAGTCACATTAGATTAATTCTTTCAAGGCATGATTTGGGTACAAATGATAGAGAGCCATGTGCGGGCTTCAAGGGTGATCTCAGAAGACTTAATCCTTGGAATCAAGTAATTTAGGTACTTTTAAATGAATAAATTATAGCATCTGAATGTGAGCCTCGAGGGCTTTATATCAACTGGATAGCATATGAACTCTTTTATCTTTGAATCTCATATGAAAATGTTAAGTCTTGTAGTCTATGATCTTTGATGGTACACCATAAAGGCTTAGCTATGAGGGTTAGCCTGTAGGAGGGTATGCCATATATGGCTCTATTTTAAGGGTATATAGCCATAATAGGCAGGTACGGCCATAGGATCAACTCTGAGGGTCTTTGGTCTCAGCGATGTGCACAAGGCAGTATCACATTGTGAGTCAAGTAAATATAATATCTCTGACCTTCCCCTACCATTGCTTAACTTATATTTTTAACAATTGACTCCATGAGAGCATCTAAATAATAAATTATAAATGAAATCAATTGTACAAATCGCAAGCTATGAATGATAATTTATGAACTCTGAGTGACCGATGGTAATCTATGATTAAGTGACTCAACTAGTAAAATTTACTCTATTTGAAATGAATCATATGGAAATGTATTTAATGTATAAATGATGAATATAATATTACAATAGAATCATCTATAGATACATATAACGAATGTACTATATGAGTTCTATGGAATGTAAATGAAGGCATATATATTGCTTTGATGACTATGTGAACACTATGAATTGTAGAAATTAGCTCGAATATTCTGAACATATGGACAATGAACAAATGATATTCTGGGGTAATTACAATGAAGAATAGGGCACATAACAACTGAATATCAATCTCAATAAATCATATAAATTATATAGACCCTTGTAGAGAAATTTGTGATGTAGGGTCGTGCCTCGCGGTAAAGGAAGTTTTAGCTTTACATACCTCGATTCTAAGCTCGGGAAACTTCAGTGGACAGTACCCCTTCTTACCAGCTGATAATATATACAAATCAAGTGGTAGAAGCATTACAAATAGCCCACAAATACATTCTAGATGTATCGGCAAAATATCGGCTATTAGGCGAGCAACTTGCTCATTGGACTCTCTTTATACCTACAATTCATTCTAATTCACTCATATTATTACAACCATAAGTTAGACACATATAAGACATATTTTATCAGCTAATTACCATGTGGGACCCGCAAAAAAATCCACTATCGTTAAACATGCAGCATGTTCGCACAATAGTCATAAACTCGGCATATTGCCACACCCTTCAATTCCAACCCCAAAACAACTGCAGCCAACCCAAACTATGAGGTATCTAACAAATACATACAACAACACATATAATACAACTACCAAAGAGTCCAACAAAATTAGAATAACTTGAACTCACGGCTTCTGAATACCGTCCCATGAGTTCATACTACAATTACATCTAGAATTGCCCCTTTCTTCTCATATATAATAAGGGATGGAGGGGAAGGAATTTACCTTGATTTTTGTGTAACTTTCAACTCTTACCTTGAATTCATCAACACGAAAAATATTACTCCAAAATAGTACCTTACAACAAGAAGAAAATACTATAAGACGATATCACAGAACAAGAGGCTGCCAAGGTTCTTCTTTCTCACAAAGGCTGCCCAAAATCCACAAACGTGTGAAGCTTCAATCAACCAACTTTTTTGTATAAAAACCATGATGAAGTGCACCCAAAAACTTACCTCAAAGCTTGAGACCCAACCCTAAGAGGAAAAGAGGTCTGCCAAGAAAAGCTAAGAGAGAGAGAGAGAGAGATTTGTGTGTTCTATAACTTGTAGAAAAATCTGGTATGCGAGCTGATATTTTGGATATCATATCTAATAAATCGGAAAGAAGGCACCTCTTCAACATGTCTGCTTTCCTGGAATTAACTTTGAATTTGAGGGTATTGTTGTCCTCAAAAGTTCACTTTACACCTGCACAGCTTTCCCCTTAAACACATCCATATAAATTTTAACGCCTCGCTCATCCATATCAATCTTAACGCCTATCTCCAAATGTTACTCTCTCCCTTTATCCTCCTGTTTGCACATTAGTGGAATTTGATCAGTGTTGTATCTCAGATGTTGTTTTTTTACAATTTTCCTTGCTATTTGTTTTTCATGGTCCTTTGTAATTCATTTCTGACCAAAATATTTCCCGTCTCCGCACTTTCTTAAGTTTGTACTTTTCTGTATTTTTTTGGGGTTTTCAAAGATTAATGGCAAGCTATAAAATGGACTAGGATTAGTAGAAGTGAATAGATATTGGTATCTTTTAAATAAATTTTCTAAAGATGGGCATACCATGGTATATGTTTTTCTGTAACCAGTCTGCCCATAGGAAAAGATGCAGACATTGTTCCCAGATATGAATTCTTTTGTAATTCATTTGTGACCGATAATTTTTTCATCTCCGCACTTTCTTAAGTTTGTACTTCTCTGTATTTTGGGGTTTTTGACGGTTGATGGCAAGTAGTATCTCAATTGCTGTTTTCTGAGAATTTCTCCCATTTTATTGGGGTGATTTTGATTCCCTGTCTCTGATGCCTTGCTATTTATTTTTGGAATTTTTTTAGAATTAGTTTGTGGCCGAGAACTTTTGCGTAAAATTTTGTAAAATTTTATACTTGTGTTGTACATCTATAATTTTTATAGTTTCTCTTTGGGTTTGTGATTTTTTGACGTTCCTTTGTGCTCATATTTTTTTGATAACATTTTCCTATCCCGCTTATTTCATGTCATATATTTTAATTTTTCTTGAGCCTACCTCCCATAGTATTTGAGACAAATTTTAGACTTTTTGTTTGATATCAAGTTTGAATTGGAGGGTATTCTTGTCCTCAAAATTCAATTTACAGCTGCACCCTCTGCCTTAAACACGTCCAAGTTCTTATTTTCCTTAACATAGAACGACAATAAAACAATACAAGAGAAGTAAGACGTATGTTATAGATATTTTCACACGTGTTTAAGCCATACAAACCTTCTTTTCTTATACACTTCACAATCGTATTCTTGTTCTCAAAGTTCACTTTACAGCTGCACCCTCTGTTTTTAAACACGTCCAAGTTCTTATTTTCCTTAACATAGAACGACAATAAAACAATGAAAAACAAGAAAGATGGATATTATATATATCTCCACACGTGTTTAAGCCATGCAAACCTTCTTTTCTTATACACTGCTCTTGTGCTGTATATATGCACACAACTTTCTCATTTGCTTTAGCATCTTCCCTTCTTAAGTTCTTCACTTCATCAATTTTTTTCTAAGCCTTCGCTAACTTAAGTAATAATTCAGACTTTTCATTCTTAGTTTTATCCTTCTGAGCTCTCCATACAAGCAACCCAATAGATGAGCACTTCCTTGAAGCATTCAAGTTCTCAGTTCTAACAAGTTCTCATTACATTTTTTGGACTCCGATAAGAGCCCAAGTGCAACAAATGCACAAGAAACACCAAAGAAAATTTGACATAATCTCTCCCTACTCCCTTCTGATGTAATCAAAGAGAAACTTGAGACACCCTTTTCATCCATTACTTAATTTATGTTATCTCCCTTGAAAACAAAAAAGTGTCAGAAAGAAGAAACTCATCAGGGCATTTGCCTTTACATAAGTCACTCCTTAATTATCATTTCAAAAGTAGCATCTCAAGGGTAATTGAGAAAATATAAAGATATTAGATGAGGGATAGGACCCCCTAAGTTACAAAAACAAAAAAAATCCCAAAATTTCGTTTTAGTTCAAGAAGTTGAACTTAGAAGAAACATAACACATGATAAAGTGAAAGAAACAAGAGCTTATTGTGGTCCAGCTAAATAATACTTAGCAGCGGTTACGATGATTTAAGGCTCCTTGCTTAGGTATCAAAGTTTGGATGGGGTTACCGATTGTATTGTATTGTGTTGTTCGTTTAAACATAATATTTGTTTTAATTGTTATTTAAATTTTATTATATCCTATCGTTAAATATATTCATTGTTATATAATAACAAAAAGTTTATTTTATGTAAGGACTAATTTGATATGATACCTTCGTTATATTTCTTTTTCTTCTCATAAAAAATGTAAGAGAAAGGTTTCTCTCTTTGTTTTTCCAACTTTTCCACGTCTCACATGTTACGTTGATTTGTTGAAGATTTGCCCAAAGTGTCTTTTTCCTAAGTCCAATTTTCTTATGTAATGAATTAATTCACTGACGATTAATAAATGAGTCACCAACTTCTGAAGAAAGTGAACCCTCTTATCAAATTAAGTTAAGTATTCTTTTATTATGTGGTCACTATAACTGGACAAACAAGCATCTCCACATTTATTACAATTTCCTAAAAAAGGCAACCCAAGATACTAGAGAGCATATGACAAGAGACCAGGAGTCTAAGAAAGCAATTATGCACTGTTAGATTACTAAGTCCCTTTGATTCTTTCCGTTTTTAAGAAAAATATTATTACTTGCTAGACCATGTTCTTATCAACAACCTAAAAGAAAGTCATGCTGGACAATCTTATTGCACAGGGTTAAGCTAGACATGATTTTTAAATTCATTTTTCGATATCACGAGAACTTAACAAACTTGTCACGATCCGATTTCTCAGGTCATGATGGCACCTACAACCCCAATTAGGAGAACCAATTCCCCTAGCCCAGAACATTTAGTAATGGGCTACTACTTAACCAAAATGCAAAATATACAGAAATAAGCATAAGCAGAATAAAATAGAGATAAGAAGAAGGAAAAACTGAATATATATAAGAAAACTACACCAACCCCAAGACTTGTATCGAAAGTACAGAAACTTCTAATAGAATACAAGTGCTAAAAGTAACAAAAGATAAGTACAACTATCTCCGAATATACAAAGAGTAACAGTACAAAAGATGATGTGGTCAAGCCCCGGCCGTCAGGCGCTCACCCTATTCTCAAACATCCCAAAAGTTGCATGAGTCTCCAACGCGATCAACGACGATAGCTCACACAAATATCGACACAAAAAAATGCAGAAGTGTAGTATGAGTACCAATTGCTAAGCAACGGGTACCCAGTAGGAATCATCGACCGACTGAGCGCATATAAAATATAAAAGCAATAATATGCAGAATACAAGAAGATAGTCGCAGAAAAATAAGGCAGAAACACAAGGAAACCAGCACAAGAGTAATTCAACCTAGTGTACAAAACAACATGCCAGCACACAAGATATACATACACCAATACACAGGTGAAAGAAAAAAGAAGGAGGCCCCTGGGATCCTTGCAACTACAGTATATATAAAGAGAATTTAAAGAGATGGGCAGTATACCGGTAACCCCAAAATAACAGAAAAGAAGGAAAGCAAACCAACAATCAAACTAGAAATCACATAATAACATAAACATGCATAAGACATCAAATAAAGATAGAAATAAGGACGTAATCAACTCACAAGTCAAGCCTAGGATGGAGTAACGAACCCACGAGTATCCAAATTTGATAATCAAGACAGGATAAAAACAGGAATCAATACCCCACAATCGCTCAAACATCTACACAATAGTGTCTCAATAATATGGGAACCACTAGCCCCTCAACAATCTCAGTCCTAAAGTTGGTGCCATAACAGGCTAAACCACTAATCCAATCGATACTAAAGGTCCAGACTAGTTCTATAAAATAAAGGAAGTAATATAATCTACCTAACGTCCCAACGGCCGCCCATACAACCAAGGAACACAATCAAGTAAAAATAAACCCTTTGGCCACCCATACAATCGGGGCGTACAATGAACACATAGCAAACAAGGGTGAAATCAGAATACCAAATGCATGATAATGATATGATGTAAAAGTAACCTGTATGTTCCCCCTGAGGTACCTCAAGGGCCCATATAGAGGAAGGACCCATGCAAGGACTCTACTTGTGTACCTTTGCTACACTGTACACCCCTCATCTAGCACACGTATCCCAAGGCCTCAGGTCTTTGATCAACAGGGTCCATGGAGGTCTACTCGTAGACCACATACAAAATCGCGCAATCTCATATAGTAGCTCAATGCTCTAAACCTCGTACTGCATGCCTGGAATTAAACAGGGTCTAAAACAGTATTAGTAATCTCAAAATACCTTCTCAAGGGTGACCAAAGTAGACTCGGGTCTAAATCAGCGATAAAAGTCTCAATAACTCTCTCAAAGGGTGCCCATAGCGTATCCGGGTCTAAATTAGTAATAAAATCAAGTCTAGCGCTATGGCCCTGCCTAGCCTAGTATCAGTAGGAAATCAAGTCTAGTGCTACGGCCCTATCAAGCCTAGTATCAGTAGGAAAACCAGTGTGAAAAATCATCCAAATCTCATTTTATCATCAATTATACCGAAAATGGGCCCCCAGGGCCATGCAAGGTTTAGAAAATCATCTATACTAGGTCCGAAGCAAAAACAAGAGTAAACCATGCGGGGAAAACCCTTTTCACTGATGATATGCTCGCAAACAATATTAATTAGCCCAACGGCTCACCAATATTCCTACCGACCCTGCATAGGCTCAATAGGTCTACAGCAAACATAACCAGCCTAGAATAAAATCAATATGTCCGGCACTCGCGAACATTCCCAAATAACCCACCATCTATGTTCTAGAGTCAATACAAGGCCGCACAGGACCACAAGGGTAATATACAATACTATGTGAATACTACAAACAACGTATGAAATAAACGAACAGAAAAGGCGGACAAGGTCTGAGGTACCAACCTATAACAACCCGCCCAAGAATACTAATTAGAGCAGTTATAGTCTATATACGCAGATTCTAGGTAGGGAAAACCATAACCTACCTTTCATCCGATGACTAGCTGCTGGGACGACATCGTCCAAGCTCAAAATGCTCTGAGAAGCTCCAAATTACAAAAATACTATCAACACAATAAACTAGGCATTAAAAAAAGACTAACGATACTCATAATGCTATAAACATAACCAGGTCAAAATCTGGGTCACAAACAGACCCGTGGGCCCTATAACCCAAAACCAAAAATGAAAAATATTGATGTGTTCCTTACCATCCGGGGAGCACATGCTCAAAATTTGAGCGGATTTGGACCACAAATAGGGCTCCAAAACAGCCCACCCACCAAGAAATCAAAGAGGGAATTAATGGGGAAAACGAGAATTAAATAAGTTACTTAGCCACTTTAGAAGTCGGTAATCGAGCAAGGATCAATGAAATACTACCCTCCAACCAGTAGGAAACAGTTATGGAGGTATTTGGAGGTTTGGAGGATCGTGTGGAAAATGTTTGGAGAAAATGAGGAAGAAACAAGGAAAAAACTAACTTAAGCTAACTGCCTTGGCCTATGCGAACGCGGCAAAGGCGTCGCCTACACGAAGAACAAAAAGAGATGCGGCCTGCCATGGCCTATGCGAACGAGGCCATGGCCCCCATTTATGTAGAAACAAAATTGGGGCAGCCGGAATTGCTCTATTCGAACGCGTCTAGCTCCCCGCGTTTGCGAAGAACAAAAAGTGCTATGACAGCAACCCGCTCCCATGGGCAGATTTTCACACTTTACGTCCCCGGGAATGCATTCGGGGTCCCGCGAGCAAAAATGACCTGAGCTATTTGACTAGAAACGGCGTTCTAGATCAAATGGAGTTGAAGAAAATCCCATCAGAGGTCAATTTAATTAAAAGGGGCCCCACGCCCAAAATCAACCTTAGGCCAACTATTTCCAAACGGAAATCAATGGCCGAAATCAAGTCTGGAAGCCTCGGGACCTGAACCAATGGTCCCTTTATCCTAAACTCAACGTTCTGGAGCTAACAACGCTGACGAAATTTCCATCCGAGGCCGTCTTCTCCAAATGTTGACAAAAGTCAACCTTACAAGCCTAACTGGCCTGAAAACACAGAATGAGAGAGATTGCCACGTTGAATAGCTCCTGAATCCCGACCAACGGTCCAACTAGACCAAAGTCCACGCTATGTAGCCAAAGGAACTATCAGAATTCAATTCCGAGCACTATAGCGAAGAATGTTGACCGAAGTCAATAATTTCCAAAGTTGAAGCTCTAAAATAAGGAAATGGCCACAAAGACCAAACAGACGGCCCGGGCACTAAACTATTGGTCCCTGCAAGTCATAAATGACTTGGGGCTGCTACAGGCAAGCTCTAACAGTACAAGATGGGCAAAAACACGAGAATGACTAGAAGGGTCATTACATCATCCACTACTAAAAAGGACTTTCATCCCCGAAAGTCAAGAAGGAATGGAAAAGTAAAAGCTTAACAACAGTGGATACAAAGCCCACACTAGTATCTCGGACAACCCAGGTAGCCTCCTCAATCGAAAGGCACCCAACAGAATGAAACCATGAAAATCTACCAAGTCCAACTCCTTACTAACCAAGCTAAATTTTAAACTTAAACTTCGATACTCCAAAAGTTATCAACCTAACCAAATCTCTAGAATCTAAACCGGCAAGCACCGACTCAACACAAAAACCAGAGAACTAAGGCGCTCAACACACAAAACTCGATCCCTCAGAACCATAATCAAGTGCATCAAGAAAGCCATCAACCCAAAAACTCTAACTCATGAACCCGCTGATTCGCAAAACCCTTTTGTTCAGATCTGACTCATTTTGCATCACCAACAAAAAGATTCATATAAGATGAACACTCAAACCACCCTCAAAATACCAGCTGAAACACTGAAGACCCGTAGTCCCTGCTTACACTTCACCACGAATGAAATAACCCTTTATACTCAAATTTAACCAAAGCTAACCTACAACTCACTAGCCTTGACACCCAAGATGACAACCCATAGCGCATTCTCAAAAACTGGAGTTACCTGTCCTGACTGACCATCAACCAATGACCAAACACTTTTTATAACCTCAAACTCGATAACTAAACCCAACTGAACCAACCATCTGAACTTGATTGAATTTTACATACTAGGGTTGCAAAAGGCATGTACGAACACCTTGTGCCGATGGAAAACCTTCTTACTATTGAATGAACCCAACCTCGTTGAACCGCGCCAAGTCTTGAAACAACGGAAATCGAATGAACCAGGGTAATCTGCCCAAATTACCAAAACCAAAACCAAGACACTGCAAAGAGTGTGGCAAGCCTACCATGAGGTTTGTAACCATCAACTAAGCTCCAAACACTCAAACACTGCATGAATTCTAAAATCACTTTACTGGTCTCAACTTAGGAAGAAGTCAACCATGCTGCGAATATCAAGCAAGAACACCTTGTAGGCAAAGAAAGGGTGCCTGAAGTCCAAGACCGCCATCTAGATATAGAAATTTGCATAACCTATCAATTCACCTCTTTGGCTCAAATCAACTGTTCTACTTCATCAGCACACTATACCACCAACTCTGAATCATGCAACATACCGAACTACTAGTCCACACTTTCCAAGTCTAACCAACACTAGAACCCCACATAACAGACAACCCTTGAAGAACTAGAAAACCAAGATCTCAAACCCTCGGGATAGAAGTGAGACCACTAACCTCAAAGTATCATTAGAACCCACAATAGCCTCGCTAGTCTAAACCCACACAATCTGATCACATATAATATACTATCACTGAATCTCAAACTTATGCCGCTGAGCCTGTCCAACCACAGTAGAAGGAACCTTGTACTATCTAGGACATCGTTGAAATCTGGAATGTTAAGCCTAGCTCAAAAGTTAGACAAGGACTAGGTGTCCAAGGCCAACTGTCCCTCCATAACTGAAATAGGGAAGCTAAGTAGTCTGAACTCATTGCATTCTAATTCAAGAAGCTACAACCATAAAGAACCAACTACTAACTATCCAGAGTAGTTTGCTAGACCACAATTCTGAAACCCAATACTAGTTGGCAACCAATACCTCTGTTGAACCTATGCATAGACCCGTACACTGTCGATGAACACTTAAGTACTAGAGTCATCTAAACTCTGAACATATCATTTGCACAAACCGTAACTGCTACTGAAACCTCAAACCAACTAAAAGGAAAAGCCACTGCAAATTGAAATTTGGTTGAAGCAAGTCACCAACACCCAGGCTGGCCCAAACTCTCAATCGTCACCTCAACTAGCTTACTAAAACACATAAGCACGAGCAAGGAGTCATCACCCTCTTTTGCATACCCAACAAAACCCTTTCCAAGGAAACACCAAACCTAACAATCTCTCTTTAAAAATCAACCTAGATTTATTCCCTTAGCTCCCACAACACCTACTGGCAATGCTTGATATGACGGAACGAGGGTAGACTAAATGCCTAAATCAACCAATAAGTTATAGGCAAAAACTTGCTCACAATGCTACAATTCACTAGTCAAACCTCAACCATGATGCCACAATATACACTTAGCAAGATTTGCTATTGCCAAAAACTCAATCATGATGCCACAACCAAACTCAATCCTATCAACTAGAACTAGGGAGAGCAAGAAAGCAACCCAACAAGACTTAGAACACAAAGAAAACACAAAAGAAACCCATACCTACTAACTTACCAAACCAAACAATAGAGGAAGGTCAATTCAAATCACCCGAGAAAACAAAACCAACCAATGGTCATCAGCATAACAAACACCACTCGAATTAAGAAAGGAGCTCAAGCTCTTGAACTACCACTGGTATCACACCAAACCAATACAAGGACCTCTAGCCACGCTAGATAACGGCCTAGGCAACAACCATCTAGCACCTCTAGAAAGGAAGACGCAAAGCAATCCTAGAACCACAATAAACAGAAAGCGAGCTCTACAAAACTTACCCACTAGCTACAACCTCGGGAAAACACTTATCTAGGACATCTCACCCTATCCACTACTAAAAATATAAAATCTACAAAAAAACATGACTAGAACTACAACCTCAACCAGTCAATTAATCAATCAAGTAAAACAGGAAGGCTTATAAGCAAAAACACAAAAATGGAAGAATCACAAAGAGAGCAAAGATATCACAAACTAAAGGTAAACAGAGTCATACCTGGAGCAACAATATCAGGGTTCTCTACCTTTGCCTATTAAGAGGGGCATCAAACTGATGGTGTCTAACTGTGGCTAGAGTAGTCGAAGCTAAAGGCTCTGCCATCCCTCACCGGGGACAAGTTCTATAAAGGTGACCAACCTCTCTACAATCATAGGGCAAATCCTATAAAAGTGCCCATGCTCACCATTGCCTATACCAGATGAAGCCTGATGGGAAGACCTCATTGAACTTGACCAACTACCACGGCCTACACACTCTGAAGGCAAACATCGAACAATATGATCAGTACCCTATCTACTCCACTCAACATGCCCTACACAACCAGTCTTTGGAACCTGTGGATCAACTGAAACCGATCTTTTCGATAAGAAGCAATTGTACTGAGCTCTAATGGAGAATTCCCTACCTCGAGTCTTAGAGCCTTGAAAACCATCCTGACAATGATGCTTCCTACTAATACCTCCATATGCGTCGCAACATAAACCCACAATAGCCAAAGCATTATCCAATACATGAATGAAGGTCGTCCTAACTGTAACTAGGTGCTCGGTTGCCAAATGGAGTGGTGGAATTAAACCCCCAACAAAACTCTGGATCCTATCCAACTCTAAAGGCACAGCCGTAGCAATATGTCTAACCATCTCATGAAACCTCACCTCATACTCCAACACCGATATACTACCCTTCTAAAGAACAAGAAGCTCGACCCTAACTGAAGCACTGCTCAAAGAACCAAGTACTTGTCACGCCCCAAGGCTAACCCCTGGGTGTAACAAAAGACCTGGGACCACAAGTTCCCCAAGCTAAACCTTGGTCATAGCATAACTCAGGTATACCAATTAAACATAGCGGAAGCATAATACCAATTAGATAACTCAATCCATAAGATAAAATCAAAAGAACATGATTCAAAGAAGACCTGAATATCATCTATGTTTGGAAAGCCTCTATACATGACATAAGGAGTTGCTAGGACAAGACCCTAGCTAACTTAAAGTACGAAAATAAGTAGTCTAAACAAACTAGAGTCATAAAGAGACCTCAAACAATGAGGACTCGCCAACACTGACTAGATATCCGGCTTCGTCTAGCCACGACCCTGATGGGAAACACCTGAATCTGCATCATCAAGAGGATATAGTGCAAAATATGCGTCAGTATTATAGGATGTACCGAGTGTGTGAGATATGCATGATCATGATAAAAACATACTTAAAATATGCTTAAAGTGAACCTTTTCATAAAGAAATAACATAAGATGATTATCAAGATATAAGACGTAAGACATGAAGTCCAGTGTCATGCACCCACACTGAAAAAGGTTTTCCTAATCGGCCAAAGTTAGAACCATGTTCATAAGGATCCTGTCATAAGTCACGGAGGGCAATCTATGGTGGCAATGTAGTTTTGGACTTGGTTTATCTAGAACCCTCATCGCTCGGTGCTAAATAGTACTCACAAAATATATAACATAAGTCTCACATTCATGTGACATATCTAGATGTCAATCTTGTTCATAAACATGTTCATACCCCGGATCTGCATACTACTCAGGAATCTTGGTTTAGAAAATAATTCATGAGCATTGATGGCACATCGGGTGTCTTGCATTGCATAATTGTTCATAACTTGAAAACTTGCATAGCCTTAGTTCAATTTCATAACATATACTTTCATAAAACATAGGAACAAGGCATGCACTTTCTTGAAATTCATGAAATCATTCTTTCATTTTCCCCAATTTGCTTAAATCAATTCATGCATGTAGGATTTACCATAATTGACCTTCAACTCATGAAATAGGAACTCATATTTAAGAACCTGTTGACACCCAATTTTTACCCGCCACATTACGAAATAATCTTGAGCCTTTTGAATTTTAAACAATTTTGGAAATAATTGTTTTGTAAAAAGGGATAAAATATTTTTCAAGTCAGCTTTATAATAGTTTTGAGTAACAATTTATATATTTCATATTAAATTATGTTGGATTTATATAAGTTTACTTAAAGAACTATTTTAGAGTTTATTTTCACAAGAAAATCCTTTTAAGAAATTAAACGCTTGATTTTTCTCCAAATTATTTCAAATTAGAGAGTAATTATGTGTTAAAAATAATATTTATTTCAAATTGTTTAAATCATTAAAGCTCTAGGTTAATTGTAATTAGTTCATTTTATTCCTATTCTAGCCTAAATCCCTAAATCTTTTAAAATCTAGCCGAATCCCATCAATTTACTTTCAGTTTGGCTATGTCCTTAACCTTTTGGCCACATTTTGCAAATGTGGCCATCAATTAAATACCCTTATAGCCCCCTTAATATTTCAATTGTTTGGGACCCAAAAACCCCAACCCGCTCAGCCCAATTCTATTTTAATTGCCCCAACCCACTCCAAACCTCCTAACCCGCTCAATACCCAACCCAACCGGCCCAATTCCATTTTCTCCTCATAATCACACCTCTACTCTTCTCTTTCTCTCTCAAACATAACCAAACAGACCCCTCGCTCATCTTCATCTTCTCTCCACTCTCTCAAACCCTAGCCGCCCCTTCTCCTTCTCTCCTTTCTCTCATGCCTCATCTCTCCTTTTTGTATGAAGTAACGCATTTCGTAAAACACCTCAGCAATCCAGTATGCTCCCCTCCACCCGTCCTTCCCCTTTTGTCATTCTCAAAAATGACAACCCTAACCCCGTTAACAGCTTCAACGCTGCTCACATCCTCACCATCCCTAAACCCCTCTAATGTTTTCATTTCCCATGTAATTTTCTCTGTCAAAAGGTGCACTGGCAAGTCTAGAGGATTCTACAACCCACCAGGTGTCACCCCCTCCGTGAAATCCGTAAAACTTGTACAATTTTGTACAAGTTGCTCCAGTTGAGGAATTTGAATTCCTCAGCAAAATCCCCAAAAAAACCCTATTGTTTTCCCCTCCATTTTCACCTGAAATACCCTATAAATACCCCCCCATAGCTTCATGTTAAGTAGTTGATTTTGGGGGAAAATTGGGGGTTCTAGAGAATCCTTTCTCTAACCTCACAAAACTAGTCAGCTTTTGGGGAAGAAAACACTAAGAAATTTGAATTCTAAACGGGGTTGATATTAATCTGGTGGTGGTAAGGCTTTCCGGTGATGTTCGAGGTCCAAGTTGCTGCCCTAAAAAAGGTAAACCTCTTACCCTCTTCCCTTTATTGTTTTATTTTCATTTTTTGCATTATGATGCTTAAATCTTGGTGAAATTTGGGTTATGGTCTTGTTTGTTAGTTTTCAAGATATGTGTTTGAATTTTAGACTGTTATTATGATTTTGAGTAGCAATTTCGTGTTATAAGAATGATGTTTCACTTACTGTGTTTAATTTATGAAGATAGTAGGTGTAAGTATAAGTTTGTAGTCTAGTTTGTTGCTAAATGATGTGAAATCTACCTTGTTTTGTCTATAAAATGCTTGATTTTTTCTCTTGTTTGTTTCCCAACCCCCCCCCCCCTTCCATAATCATGCCCTCTATTGTGTATATTGATTTGGTCTAAATCTGCTAAGCTTTAGTGTTGTTCTCTCATGACCTTTTATTCTAAGTCTTCCTTGAAGAATCTCATAGTTCCATTAATTTTGGTTGACTTGTGTAATCTAAGAGCTATGAACATGAGTATGAACCTGTTATTAGGACTTAAGTTTGGTTTTGGTTTATGAAATGCTTGACCCTTCCTGTTATTCTCAATATCTTTGGGTTTTGCTTTTTGAATCTGTTTTCTTCTTTTCCCTTTACTGTTTTTATCTATCTGTGGTAGCCAATAATGAACCTAAACTGTTAATGTCATTTTCTTACACTTAGGATGATGTTTAGGTTAGCTTGAGTGTTGATAAGGTCTACTGCTTCTTGTTTGGATTTATATGACATACATGAATTTTATACTTGTTTACTAGTGTTTCAACCCCTTCCTGTTTCCCTTGTGTTCCTCAATTTTGTAGAGATCCTGCTCTCCTCTTCCTTTTCCGCTTCACTGTCTTACCTAGATGATCTTATGCATAGGAATTGATTAAGTTATGGTGTCATTCACTTATGCTTAAAGTTATTATGTGTATTAATCTCTGAACATTGTAACTTGTTAAAAGCTTCATGACTTCTATATAATTCTTTGTTTGTGACATGAAAACGCTATAAGCTTAGACTTGCTGTTAGAATGGTTATCATTGTTCAACTCTCATATCCTTTTCGCCTGATTTCCCTATTTTCTACCCTGTTCCCTTCCCCTTTTCCTTTAATGATTTAATCATGCTAAATGACTATATGTGATCCTATTAACCATGGAATAAAATTTGCTCAAGCCTAAGTCTTAAAATCTGAACTCTGTGTTGTTGTGTGTGAATGTTTTGTTATGATTAGGAGCTAGAGGTGAGGCATGTCCCCTCATGGCATGCTCCTCACCCATGTAGGTTCCTCTGTTTCATCTTCATTAAGATATTTACTTCACTTCCTACATCGTATATCACATGTATGTACTATGAAATGATTTTGGTCTTTACCATGATAACAACCTTCTTATATATCCCTCCCTTGTACTCTCATGTGACTTTCAACTAGTTACACTAGCAATTGATGTTTAAAATATGTCTATCTTTCTTATTTTGTACTAATTTATTTCCATTTGGTGATATGTGATATTGAAGTAAATCTTCCCCGTTGAATGAACTGTGCTACTTTCATGATCGTAGAAGTCTTTTATGTGACTCAAGTTTGTATTTTAGCATGTTACACTCCCAAGCTTAGACATTAAGAATGGTTAAATGTGCTGAGTATCTGACTTGTGAATCTGTGATACCATTTCTCTTCAAATTTGTGCATCTGAGTATACATGCTTTGTTTGAATCAACCTCTTATCCCTTTTTAGTTCTGGAAAAAGGAATGTCCTTTATGAGTCTTTGTTAAAATTTGAAGCCTTGTAAGTATATGTCTTAGGTGATAAAAATTGTGATTTTATTGTCTAAATATCCTTGTTTCATATATTTTAACTCTCTATGAATCCCTGTGTGTATTGGTAAATATTTTCTTTGAGTATGAAATTTGTATAGTGCTTAATTACTCTTACTTAACTTATTTAAAATATGTGCTAATCTTTATTTTCTTTACTTTCTATGCATAAAAATCTGCCGGAGTCCAATTGGACTCCCAAAATTCCCCTGCATCTTCTAGTTGGGATTAGCCCAACACAGTCCATTGGTCCAGCATGAATAAGCCCCAGAAGGGCTGAGTTATTGAAGACAGAAGCAGCATCAGCCAAAGGAAAATGGGCCAAGCCCATGAGATTCAGCAGCAGCAGTAGTCCAAAGGGCTAAAAGATGAAAAATGGACTAAGTCCAAAGTGAAAACGGCGGTAGTCTTAAAGAGGGCCCACACACTAGTATTAGGACAAGATTAACATATATTAATTATGTCTTCTTGTTACATAGTTGATTAGTTTAATTGTATAATTTGGACCGACTTGGTAAAACTTAGCTAAATTATCCCCACATGAAATCGAAAATTCTGTTTAAACTTTTTTTAATGTTAATTATTGTTGTTCTTTAAATGTCAACTCTGTTTTCCCTATGTATAAAAATGAACTCTTCCATATATTGTCTTTTATAAAATTACTCTTTCGTAACTATCTTCTTTAAAATCAATTTTTTCTAAAAACAAAATATTTTATACAAAAATCAACCCCTTCTCAAAAGTTAGTCAACAAGTAAGTTCTTTTAACAAGCCCGGGCAACCACGAGTTAGCGGATACTCTTGGTGCCTTAACACCCTTCCAAGAGTATTTAAATTGAACCCTTACCCTTAATCTCTTAATTTTTGAAGTCTATATTAGTTTTGGATTTTAAAAATTCTTATAAGTTTTTCTTGGTTTTTACTTTATAAAAACTAAGTGGCGACTCTTGCTTTTTATTGAGAACGTTTTGGAACTTTAATTAGATTTTCGAAATGAACTTTTCAATAAACAAGTCACTTCTTTTTTTCATGTCCTTACCCGAAAAGGATCAAAACAGAAATGGCGACTTCACTGGGGATAATTCAACTAGGTTCTAACCTTATTGTTTGAAACTAACTTGTTTGACTAGCTATTTGGAAATTGTAATAAGTAGTAACTTTATTGCTTTCTGCAATTATGAACTGTTCATGGCATTTTTCACCTCTCTTGGCAAAGCATTAGAATGTATTAGGGGTAAAAAGGCAATTACGCAAATCTTTGCGGTCGTTCTTGATAAAACACACGTATTTTCAAAACAGACGAGTGAAGTAGTTGACCCGCGGTCGATTAACGGTCAGTTGTTGTTTCAAGCTTGGGTTGTCCGCCCGGGTTCCCGGTCAATTTCGAAACCTATTCTAGAAACTCAGTGTATAGGGAAACTAAATCCCAAAAATAGCCATTAGCCTAGGATGTCTTAATATCCAAGGGATATTAAATCCATTAGTAAACCACCAAAATATGTCAATGGGTTTTTGTCCCAATGACATAGCATCCAACTACGTGTTGTTTGAATGACGTATGTGTTGTAACTGGACTATTGTCCTGGGGTGGGGCCTAACAGGTTATTCTGTTTTGTAGGATGTCAAAATTCCTCAAATTTGATATGGTAAAAGAGGCGCCTCTCCTCCTTAGAATGTGGTGGATAAATCTGGGTCCTAACCGTCAGAGGACAGTCCGCCAGTATATGGGACATTTTCCATCTTTATTAGATACGGAGGCCTGGCCAGAATTAATCAAGGTTTTAACGGGGTATTGGGACAACAAGAAAATGGTGTTTTGATTCGGAAAGATGGAAATGAACCCAACGATAGAAGAACTAAGGGATTGCCTAGAGACCGCGGGTATAACCAATGAAAGGAGATTAAGGCCTCAATAAGGCATCTTAATACCGAATAAACCCACCCCGACTCAGATGTCAAAGTATCTCCACTTGCGGGAGAATAAATGTCCGTAGATAAGGGGTCCAAGTATCTCCTTTCAAGAACTCTACAACCACTTTGTCACTAGGGAAGGGTTCTTTCAGCACCAAAGCGAATTCTACAAATTTCAAGAGTGGGACAAGACCCGAGCCTTGGCGTTCGCTATTGCTCTTTTAGGAATCATGGTATTTCCTATAAATGAACAACTCCACATCAACACCCGAATAATAATAGTGGCCCATACCATGTTCCATGTCCTGACAGAAGGAACCACTGTCAGCTATTTTCCTCTAGTACCTATCATCTTATCTAATATTTATATAGCTTTGGGGAAATGCAAGAACGGTCATTGTTACTTCCAAGGGTGAAAGATACTCCTGCAATATTGGATTCTCAAGCATCTGGCCAAATATAACGGAAGCCAGGAAATCTCCAAACCAGATGGAATCGATAACTTCACAGTGTTGGCAGGAGTGCTTAGGGATAGAGGCACCAAAAACAGGACCAAGATAGGATGGGCCCAAGCTTTTTGTGAGCTTGGAGAAGATAATGTGCAGATGATGTTCGATGATTTTTACTCAGAGGAAGTAATTTTGAAATTTCATGATATAGCTTTCCTCCCTCTCCCGAGAATTCACGGGATCCGACCTTATGCTCTGCAAAGGGTTCTTAGACAATTTTGAAGGGTTCAAATCGAGCCAGCGACCGTTCACATGGGTTGCTATGTCATCGACTATGAGGAACATGAAAATGTCCCGAAAGCTTCGAGGATCCGGCATAATTGGAAGACACTTGAGAAAATGGGTCTAGAGACTTTGGCCACATACAGGTTCGATGCCGGGTATGTGTACGGCTATAAGCAGTGGTTGAAGGCAGACGTTGCAGAAGTATCTATATAAGAACCACGGGTTGACTCCAGACCCAATCTCCATCTCCAATTACTGAATCTCCAAGAGAAAGTGGCTAGAAGAGAGAAAGAATTTCTTATGAAAAAAGAAGAAGATCGACGCACTATAGCAGGGTTGACTCAAGAACTCAAAGATATGAGAATGGGAATAGCCCAGCGTGATTCAAAAATGACCAGGAAAGGCTTAGAGGTCGGGGCATTACCTATGCATGAACAAGTGGTGAAACTCTAGAGCGACATGTGGTTGAGCCAATTCAAGTTTAGGATCATTGTCGGAGCATCCAAGAGGAGCAGGACCAAGGAAGCACCTTTCACGTCATATCTTTAGTATCTTCGCCCCTGCGTGGGCGTGACTTTTGTGTCAATATCATTTCCCCTAAAATGTATCCCCTTTTCGGCTAGCATTTGTATCCCTTTAAAAAGGGAAGTTTCCCATATATATATACATGCTGTTTTGGGGGCAATAGAATGGTTCAAATACGTCACATAAGTCTTTCAAACTAGCTAGGCCTAACCTTGGCATAAAAAGGACACCCAGTTAGGATGCGATATTACTATGATATTAGCATGATATTATTGTGATATAAACTATTTTATGTGCTATGTGTGTTGCTTGAACCAAGGAAAAATTGGTCCACTCCAGCCGAAATTTTCTAGAACACCGTAGGCAAAATATAAGCACACTATTTAAAGTCTGACAAAAATACTCCAAGTCTTGCAAGTTTCTCCGAAAATCCTAAAGCCTTCTAAAAACTTCCTAAAAAATCTCCGTTCTTTTAGGAAAAGTTGAAATAGAGGCTGTGACTATGCGAGAGAGAATGCTAAGGGTCCGAGAGGAAATGGAGGAGGTTCAGAGAAAACATGAGATAGTCAATCAACTCATAGAAATTGCCTTAGCTCAGTCCAAGGAGGTGAAAGAGCAGACCGCCAAGGCTAAAGAGAGCATTGCTGCGATCGACCAAATACTGGGAAAAACCGAGACTAAGACCGAACAAGAATTTGACCTAGAACTCAAAGAATTGCACCTGAAGTTTGAGGATGTCACTGGAAGATTGGAAAAAATCAACAAAGGGAAGGAAAGAATAACTAAAGAACCCCGAAAACAATGAGCAAGTGGTCATGTAGATCACTACTGAAAGGGCCCGACTCTTTGACACGAGAGTCCGCCACTGGACCAAGATCAAGGGTGATGCTATCTGGCCTTCCAAATTCAGGCCAGGAGGGAATCCCATCACCCTCAAAGTTCTCTTCTGTGAATATACCAAAAATCTTAAGGTGATTTTCTGTACAGAAATTTATGAGACCCTGAAAGCTATGGGGGTCCTGCATCCTGAACAATATGAGGGATATGGGTGTCACCCTCACAATGAGCACAAAGAATGTGCCTATCATCCACATCGCAGAGGAAACACTACCGATGAATGCAATACCCTAAGAGCACAGATTTACCACATGATCACTGGCGGCCAGATAAGCCATCTATGGGGGGGCCGAACCATCCTTGCTTGTGACCAAGTTGGCTATGGCATGTCCATCACTGAGGAAATGATGATTGATCACTATGATTTCACCATCTTCCAGGACACTTACTATGAAATCTATACTAAGCTGGTCCAAACTGGGATCCTAGAGCCCTTGGAAAGGAAACCAGGGAAGATGGCCAGGGCTTGGCGTCAGGGAAAAAAAGCTTGCCTCTACCACAAAGGGGTCGGAGGCCATGATATCCAGACTTGTCGCCACTTTCGGGTCGATTTGGAATACATAATTGACATGGGAAAAATCAAGCTGGAGTTTCCCCCTTATCATCCTTGAAGAAAAATCGAGAAGAGTCTTGAAGATCCCATCATCCAGAGCTAAAAGTAGCAGAAGTAGCAGAGTTTTAGCTTTCAGTTTCTTTATTTTTATTTTTGATGTCGTCTTTTACTTTCCCTTTGTATTTAGAATAGTGGATGAAATGAAATGAGATAACTTATCTATCACAAATTCAAATTACGTAGGGCCTGAATTATCAAGAATGAGATACGTAGGCAGCCTTCAAGGACCGGCCCATGTCTTAAAGAAATTATCATTTTTCCACATTGACGAAGAGGACAAAGAGTTCGGGAGAACAATAGGCAGAGATGTTAAAAGATCAACAAAATAAACCTTTCCTGACAAAACCTACTTATCCCAAATCAACGGACAAAATCCTGTCCTTTGAAAGGATTGAGTCAAAACCGCCCGTGGACTAATTTGCCTTGACGAAAAGCAACTTTTATGTGTTTAAAGCAATTCCTATGTGTTTATTCCTTGTCATATATCTTGTATTATTCGTCACTAAAGAAACCTAACATAGTGGCCTTTGAGTTGTTTTTCATCTTAACAGATAAAAGAAACCGGTTTGTGTTGACAAAAACTGGCTAAACACTCTTATTTCACTCGCTCGAAAGCACTCTTGAATCCATTCTCTGACCCTCGCTTGTATGAAGAAAGAATGTCTGATAGTGAGGAAGGAAATTCCTTGGCTATAAGGGACAGCGTCATCACTGAACAGAATGAAATGATCGCATAGCTTGCGAAGAAATTGGAAAGGATGCAGGAAGAATTCAAAAGGCAAAGGACATGTCTAGCTTGGCAATCAGTGCCAATACTCATGCTTTGGGCGACTCTCAGCCCCCTCCTCAAAACCCTCCACTCAATTCTACGCAAACCGGATATCAACCAAAATACATCCCCTCCTCTTCCATTACCAAGACTTTAAACAAACATGTCCATAATAACCCCTCCCTTATCAGGTCCCTATACTAGACCCATACTCCTCCTGTTCAACATACTAACAAAAATAACAATCCAGGTGCCTATCTCCCGCAAAACCCTCCAAACCTCCAGAACACTCCACAAAACACCTACAACTCTCAAAACAACCATCCTAATGTCACCAACGCCGTTAACCCACATAGATTTACCCTTACATACCCAAATACTGCTCCACACATCCAGCCCCCACCCGTGCAGAAACTACCCCCGCTTTTCATACCATAACAGAACCATACCCCATCCTCTAGGAGAACCCTAAGTTAGATCATTATGAAGAGAAAGAACGAGAGTTGAAGGTCGCGGAATTGAAACATGACCTTGATATGGCACAAATAAGGGAGGAAATGGCCCAGATTTGAAAGTTGCGGAGTTTGCCTTATGAAAAAGGCTATGATTATGATGATCTCTGTATTCACCCTGAGATGAACTTACCAAAAGGATTCAAAATTCCAAAGTTTGAAATCTTCAAAGGTGTTGGGAGTCCCGAATCCCGTCTAAGGAGTTACTGTGATAAAATGGTCGGTTCTCGAAGAGACGACGCCTTGCTAATGAGACTCTTTAGCCGAAGTCTGAATGGAGAAGCATTGGAATGATTCGCCTCCCAAGAATTGAAAAAGTGGTCCAAGTGGAGCAATCTCGCCCGAGACTTTGCCCAGAGATTTGAATACAACATAGAAGTCATCCCGGATCGATATTCCCTGGGATGCATCAGGCAGAAGTCAAATGAAGATTTCAGAGATTATGCTTATCGGTGGAGAAAAGAGACCACGAGAGTCCGGACTCCTATGACGGAAGAAGAAATAAGCGTGGTGTTTATGCGCGCTAAAGAGTCGAAAGTTTATGACAAGATGATATCAGCGGTAAAGGCCCAGTTCGCTCACTTAGTCAAAATCGGAGAGATTGTGGAAGAAGGGCTCCGCAGTGGCAAGATAGCCAAGACCCCGGTTTCGTCAGGCCCAAGAAAAAGAGAGAGGAGGTATCTTCGGTGTCTTTCAATCCTAGTTCAAAACCACATAAACTCTTCAGATTTGTTTACAAGAAGCCACTTGTTCCAATAACCCCTCCTCCAGTTCCACAAAACTCTCAACCTATCTTCTATACGCAGCCAGTCTACCAAGCTCCAATGCCAAATATGCAGCCCACATACCAAGCTCCAATGCCAAATATGCAACCCACCTACAAAACTCCTCCCCAGAATTTTCCAGTGTACCAAAAGGCTCCTAAAATTCAGAACAACTACCGGGTTCCTCCTCTCGCTAACCCCGGTCTCCCTCGATCAAATTTGGAAAAGAAAGTTCCTCGAACTTTCACTGAATTGGCCAAAAACCCAAACTCTATTGTATGAAAGACCGAAAACCGCCAGATTAGTTCAGTCCATTCAGCATAAACCAGACAACGCCATCTCTCCTTTCTACAAAGTTGATCGATATTGTTCCTATCACTCGGGAGGCGTAGGGCACAGTATGGAGGATTGTATCAATCTCAAACACAAGATTCAAGATTTGATTGATCAAAAGGTAGTCACTTTACAAACAACACCGCCAAATGTTAATAACAACCCACTTCTGAATCACGGAAGAGCCACTGTAAACATAATCGAAATAGAGGAAGAATGGTTCGCAAGCAAGTCCATAGTACCGGCGAGGCCCAGAAAGCCTGAGTAACTATAAAGGTCTGTAGCTACTTTGAGAATCATGGAGAAGCCGCAATTTGCTGTGTTGGTGCCGGCTAAAAAAGAGTTAATAATTGAAGCCGCCATGACTCATAGCATGACAAGATCTAGTAGATGTTATGTCTCCGATAATCTGGCAGATGATGCTTATAAGAAGAGTCTGCAAAAAAGGCCAATCACTGAAGGCGAAGTAAAAGAATTTTGGATGAGGATGCAACCCAAGGAGTATTCGATCGTGAAGCATTAGGAAAATACCCCAGCTCAGATTTCTATTTGGGCTTTGTTGATGAGTTCCCAATACCACAGAGAGGCGTTATTCAAGGTTCTAAATGAATCTTATGTGCCCACGGGTACTAGTGCAGAAAATTTGACTGCCATGGCAAGCCAATTCCTTGGAAGCCGCCGCATCTATTTTGGTGAAGATGAGTTGCCTTTTGAAGGCGTGATGCATAACATGGCTCTACATATCACTATTCAGAGTCAATAAAAGATCATGAAAAGGGTAGTGATCGATGATAGATGAAGATTGAACATCTGTCCATTGTCTACACTGACCCAATTGGAATACAATTTGGGGAAGATTCCTCAAAGCAGGATCAATGTGAGAGCCTTTGATGGAGGACAGAAAGATACCCTTGGAGAAGTCAACTTATACATACATATGGGACCCTCTGAATTTCGGATAGAGTTCCAGGTCATGGATATTACCACTAGTTACAATTTTCTTTTAGGGCGGCCGTAGATTCACGAAGCCGGAGTTGTGCCATCTACACTAAACCAGATGCTAAAATTTGTTTGAGAAGGGCAGGAAGTAGTGATTCATGGACAGGGAAGCCATCTAAGTCTCCCAAATGGCTGTGTCCCCATCATCGAAGAGGTCCCGAGAGGAAGTGACTTTTACATAGTGGAAATTGTGAATGCCACAGAAGAGGACCTGGCTCCTCAAACACCCATGCCACCCATTTACAAGATGCTTGCAACCACAATGCTGAGGTGTGGTTATGAACCAGGCTCGGGGCTAGGAAGGAACTCTGATGGTCAGATCGAACCTTTGAGTATCCTTGGATAGTTGAGCAAGCACGGATTGGGGTATGTGATCCAAGAAGGTGAAGCCAACAATAAAAAAAAGAAGAGGTCAGGACTGCCCAAGACTCTTCCTCATTTGTTTCAATCATTCCCAGTATGCTTCAGTCCTCCAAGCGATGGGTTTGAGGATGGAATAGAGGATCTATTCAAGGATTGTGATGCTATAGCGGAAGAAGCTCCTGAAACAACCACAATCAGGAACATCGAACCTGGCGAGAAATTGCAAAACTGGGTCGTTACTCCCTTGGATACTCTTCACTTGGCTGGGTAGACAAAGACTTTGTTTTTACAAAATTCGGCGAAGGTCCAGATGAGGCTTCGTGACCCGCCCTTTATGTTTTAAATTTCCTCGTATTGTTTACTGCTTTCCAAAAGGAGAAATGCAATGCGAACAATGTTATCCATAACCAAATGTAAACAGATCCGTACTTGGAGCAACAACATTGGGAACCTTTACCTCTGCCCTACTAAGAGGGGCATCAAACTGACGGTGTCTATCTCTGGACTGAGTAGTTAAAGCTAAAGGCTCGACCATCCCACGCCGAGGACAGTCTCTAGAAAATTGACCAATCACCCCATAATCATAATAACCATGCTGACTGGGATACGCAATCGTGAGGCAATCCCTAGCAAAGTGTCCATGATCACTGCACCAATAACAACCTTTACCTGATAAAGTTTGATGGAAAGATTTCACTGAACCTGACCGGCCAACACGACCTACACACCATGAATGCAAACCTTGAAGAACCTGACTGACCTGTAGTATGTCTACTCTATTCGACATGCTCTGAACAACAACCCTTTGTAACTTGTGGCGCAACTGAAATTAGTGTACTAGATAAGAAGCAATAGAACCGATCCCTAGCAGCGAATCCCCTATCTCGAGTTTGGGAACCTCGAAAATTGTCCTAACAATGATACTTTGTACTACTACCTCCATATGCCTCACGACATAAACCCTCAATAGCCCAAGCATGATCAACTACTTGAAGCAAGGTCATACCAACTGTAACTAAGTGCTCGATCGCCAAACCGAGCAGTGAAATCAAACCTCCAACAAAACTCTGAACTCTCTTAAACTTTAAAGGAACAGTACTAGAAGTATGACTTACCATCTCATCAAATTTTGGCTCATACTCCAATACCGATATACGACCTTGCTAAAGAACTGGAAGCTCAACCCTAACTGAAGCACTGCTTGATGAACTGGGTATTGCCCCAACCTGAGGTACTGAAACACCCACCTAAGGACTCAGATTCCTAACCACAGTGTCTTGAAGAACTAGGGTAGCCATAAATCCAATCGGAGGTTGGGCTGGCCCCAAACCCCCTAGCTGATACGACAAACTCTTAGCCTAAAATCATGGCACTGACAAAAGCACTGAAGCAACAGGTATAGAGGCCTCGACATCACCCGTTGTCATACTCATTTTAGTCATATGAGAAGGAATGAAACAATCAAAGTTTAAAAGTCAATAGAGCCAGGAATGCATGATAAGGAGCCAAGAAGATAGAACTTTTTCTAACAATGCAATATAGCCACCCGCAGATAGAATGCGGACATTATCATACTGATCCGCGGGACTATACTAAGACACTTGCTTCTCTACCACAACACCGATGAACCCAGAGCTCTGATACCAAGCTATCATAATCTAATTTCGCAAGTTATGATGGCACCTACAACCCTCCTATAGGCGAACCAATACATGTAGCCCAAAACAGTTAGTAATGGGCTACTACCTAACCAATACGTACTATAAGTAGAAATAAATGGAAGCAGAATATAAAGATAAAGACAACGCGAAAGTAATTAACATAAATATATAAACACAATGAACTACACCAAACCCAAGACTTGGTATAGATAGTACAAGAGCTTCTAATAGAATACAAGTGCTAGAAGTAACAAAACTATAAGTACAACTGCCTCCGAATGTACAAAGAGTAACACTACAAAAGATGAGATGTGGTCAAGCCCCGGTCATCAGGCGCTCACCCTAGTATCGAATATCCAAAAGCTGCACGAATCTCCACGCGATCAACGGTTAAAGGTCACACTAATATCTGCACCGAAAAGATGTAGAAGTGTAGTAGGCATCATCGATCGACTGAGCGCATATAAGATATAAAAATAGTAATATAGTAGATAACAAGGAAGCAGTCACAGAAACAATAGAGAAAGCACATGAAAACTAGTATGGATAGAAGTTAACAAGAACTACAAACAAGATATGCTAGCCATATAAGACATATAACACAGAACACAGGTGAGGGGAAGAGGAACGCACCTGGAGTCCTTGCAACAACAATATATATAAGGAGAAAGTTTATGGGGAAGGGCGATAAATCAGTAACCTTAAGTTAATAGGGGAAATATGGGAATCAATTAACATACTCAAGCTAGAAGCAATAGACCTAACAAAATCCTACTACAAACCCAACTTCAAGATAAGCATAGATAGGAATTCATCTGACAAGTGCAACCCTAGGACAAAATAACTAAGACACAAAGAACCGAGATCCACTAATATATAACCATAAAAGAGAAATAGAATATGATAACCCACAACTACTCAGAAGCCCACATAAATAGTGCCTCAACAAAATAGGACCCACTAGCCCCTTAATAATTACAGTCCAAAAAATAAGGGCCTCAACAGGCTAGAAACTACTAATCCATTAATAACCAAAGGCCAAAATAAGCTCTACAGTATGAAAGGAGTAATGTAATCTACCTACAATCCCAATGGACGCCCATAAAATCGAGGAATGCAATCAAGTGAAAACAAACCCTCTGGCCACCCATACAATTAGAGCATACACTGAGCACACAACAAACAAGGGTGGAATCCGAATGAAATATACATGATGACAATGATGGAACCAGTGTGATAGTGACCTTTATATGGACCTACCCCAACACTCGTACGCCCAGTAGGAGGATCTATGGTGGGACGTACCAGTTGTACCTCTACTACACCATACACCCCTCCTCCGTCACATGCAGCCCAAAGCTCCTGGTCTTGGATCAACAGGGCCCATGGAGGTTCATGACCACTACTAAAGAATATAAAATCTCAAGAATCAGTACCTCATAGTACGTGCCTGGAATCGAATCAGGTTTAAAATAGTAGTAATGATATCATAACCCTCATAAAGGGTGCTCGGAGTCTATCTGGGTCTAAATTAATAATCAAGTCTCAAAATCCTTTAAACAGAGTGTCCAACATGTGTTCGAGTCCAAATCCATAGAAAATCATGTCTAGTGCTATGGCCCAGTCGAGCCTAGTATCAGTAGGAAAACCAGTGGTGAAATAATCAAATCTCCTCTTTACTCCAAGAGGTTTCATAATGTCAGTACCAAAATCCTCTCATAATCATTTTACCAAAAATGGGCCCTTGGGGCCATGCAAGGTTTAGAAAATCATATATAGTAGGCCCGAAGCCAAAACAGTAGTAAAACATGTAGAAAAACCCTTTGCATGAATGATATGCTCGCAACCAATATGTTATCCCCACGGCTCACAAACATTCCTATCGGCCCTGCATAGGAACCATCAGTTCTACAGCACAGATAGCCAGCCTTAAGCAACATCTAGATGTCCGAGACTCATGAACATTCCCAAATATCTCACTGTTTATTATCCAGAGACATATACAAAGGCCACACAGGGCCACATGGGTAATATATCAATTCTACACAAACACTACAATCAACGTATAAAATAAATGGACAGAAAAGGGTGGACAAGGTCTGAGGGTACCAACCTAGAAAATCAACCCAAGGAAGCTAATTAAAGTGGTTATTGCCTATATACCCAGAGTCTAGGTAGGGAAAAACATAACCTACATGTCGTCCGATAATTAGCTACGGGAACGGCGTCGTCCAGGCTTGAACTGATCTGAGAAGATCCAATTCACGAAAACACTATCAACATAATAATTTATGCATTAAAACAAGACTAACAATACCTATATTGATATACTTATAGCTGGGTCAAAATTCTAGTTAAAAGCGAGCCCATGGAGCCCACAACTCGAAATCAAAAATGAAAAAAGAATGATGAACATACTACTCCCGTGAATGCATGCCCTAAATTTAAGCGAGTTTATCCAAGGAAAAGGGCACAAAACAACTCGCTCAAATCACGAATAAAAGAGGGAAATTCAAGAATGAAAACCTGAAATTAAGAAAGAACTACTTACCACGAGGAGAGAAGCAAGGTAACAGGAAGAAATTCTCACAATTATGATCTCCCAAGGTCAAGTGGGCAACTACAATCCAAGAACTCAAGCTTTTAGGAAACTCACCAAGGGAGGTTTGCAAATGTAGAAGGAAAAACTTTGGGGAAGAAGGAGACTTACCAAATGACGAAGGAGCGACAAAAATTCGTCAACTAAATGAATTCTCCAAGTATTAGAACTGATGGGAGAATTTTGGATTGAGAGAAATATGATTTTGGAGTTGGGAAATATAGGAATTAAAAGCTGGAAAATGCAGGAGAAAGGAGTTTTAATATACTACCAGCAGTCACCGCAAATGCGGCACTTTTCACTGCATATGCAGAAAACTCCACAAATGCAGCAAACCACTACAATTGTGGTGGCAGTAAATGCGGTAAAATAATGCGGACCCCACCAGACACAACAACTCAGCAAAAACCAGCTAAGTTTGAATAACTCGGATGGACCCTTCTGGGGTCCCACAGACACAAATGAACTATGCTACTCAACTAGAAACAGCATTACGGATCCAATGGAATCGATGAAAATCCCATTAGAGGTCAATTTAATGAAAAGTGGGCCCTGTACCCAAAATCAACCTTTAGGCCAATAATTCCAAAACAGAACTCAAGGGCCAAAATCAAGTTCGAAAGCCTCGGGACCCAAAACAATAGTCTCTCTAGCATAAACTCGACTTTCGGAGCTAACAGAGCTGATGGAATTTCCATCCAAGGCCATATTATATGAATGTTTACCAAAGTCAACCAAGCATGCCCAACTGGCTTGAAAATATAGAATAAGAGAGAATTCAAAGTTGAAAAGCTCCTAGATCCTGACCAAAGTCCACACTTCGAAGCTAATAGATTTGTTGAAATTCAATTTCGAGCATAATTATCAAGAATGATGAATGAAGTCAATGATTTCTAAAGTTAAAGCTCTAAAATAGGGAAATAGCCATAAAAACCAAACAGATGGCCCAGGCACCAGACCACTGATCCCAGCAAGCCATAAATAACTTGGGGCCGCTACAGGCAAGCTCTAACAGTACAAATAAGGCAAAAACACAAGAATGACCCGAAGGGTCATTACTACCATCAGTAGAATCTTAAATAATTCAATGATCAAAAAACCATGTTAATTGAATTTTTTGTTATGAATAGAAAGAATAACCATGCTATGAATATGAAATTTCTATATAAGGAATTTCTAGAACACTTTGTATGGTCTCCGGGAGATAAAATGTGGACATGTCAGAAGAAATGTGATCTAATTGGACGTGTTGTGACATGCCATGTAACTAAAGGCGAAAGGTATTACCTCAGGCTACTGCTAATGAATATAAGGGGACCAAAATCATATAAAGATCTTCTCACTATTAATGGGGACCAAAATCATATAAATATCTTCTCATTATTAAGGGATTACCTTGTAATACATTTAGGGAATCTGCAAAAATAAGAGGATTACTATATTGCAACAATAATCTAATTGAATGTATGTTAGAGGCTGTGAGTTATGAAATTCCATATAGTTTGAGACGTTTATTTGCTACATTATTAGTATACTGCAGTCCTTCTAATCCGAAAGAATTATGGAAAATGTTTAAGGATTCATTGTCCGAAGATTTTAAAAGTTTCTCTAATAGTGAAGCAAAAAGTGTTAAATACTTGGTTATAAGGCATATCAATGATATTTTACATTCTATGGGACATGACATAAATGAGTATAAACTTGTACTAGAGAATATTAAATCTTCTCAAATTGCAAAAGATGCAAAAGACATTCATTTTGAAAGAAACATAATTGTTACTGAAGAGGACTTATTGGTACCAAAGAGATTGAATGTTGAACAACTTATGTAATACATTATAATTATTGATAGAATATCTTCTAAGAAAGAATGAGCTTTTTTCATTGATGGTCATGGAGGAACAGGTAAAACTTTATTATATCGTGTATTATTAATAACTATTCGATCTCAAGGATTTATAGCTTTATCATTTTCAAAACTAAGGTTCGTGAGTAGTATGAAGATTCAGGTTCTGAACACGTTTATGAATAAGATTTGACATCTAGATATATCACATGTATGTGAGACTTATGTTATATATGTTTTGGGAGTAGTATTTAGCACCGAGTCATGAGGGTTCTAGTTAACCCAAGTCCAAAAACTACGTTGCCACCGTAGGTTGCCCTCTGTGGCTTATAAAAGGATCTTTATGACATGGTTCTAACCTTGGCCAGTTAGGACAACCTTTTTTAGTGTGGGTGCATAACACTGGACTCCATGTTTCTCAACATGGTTTATGTCAGTTAAGAGAAACTCCCACATGACTTTTTCAAGCTATGAAGCTATATGATACCCAACTTTGAATCTTGACTTTACTTCATGTTTTATGTCTTATATCTTGATATTTGTTTATGCAATTTCTTTATATGAGCGAGATTACTTTAAGAATGTTTTAAATATGTTTTATCATGATCATGCATATCTCATATACTCGGTACATCCTATAGTACTGATGCATAATTTGCGTTGCATCCTATGGATGATGCAGATTCAGGTTCCCTACCTCAGGCACATGGCTAGAGACCGCAGGCCATTTCCAGTCAGTGTTGGTAAGTCCTCATAGTTCAAGGGTTAGTTATGATCCTAGTAAGTTTATGGCTGTTTATTTTCGTACTTCAAGTTATCTAGGGTCTTGTCCTAGCAACTCCTTATGTCATGTGTAGAGGCTTTTCAGACATAGACAATATTCGAGTGTATTTTTCGAACTATGTTTTGTCTTGACTTGTCATTTATGGATTGTATTGCCTAATTTTCTTTTTATGCTTCCTCTATGTTTTCTTATGAATGACTGAGTATGCTATGACCAAGGGTTAGCTTGGGACACTCACTACTAAAAACAGCTCAAAAAGGGACGGATAGAAAAGAGACGGACAACGTCTCTAATGAAAAGCGACAAAAAGAGTGACGATGTCCGTCGCTTTTCAATTTTTTTTTACATAAGCGACGAATAGTGTTTCTATTTTCGTCGCTTTTTTTGGCGGATTTTTGCGCCAAAAATATTTACAAATAATTATTTTTTATTTTTTAATATAAGCGACGGACAGCATCGCAAATATTAATATCACTTTCTTTAAAATTAAATTTATATTTTAAAAAAAATAAGAAAGCGACGGACATCATCGTTTTTGTCTGTCACTTTTTGGTCATGATGCGGTCAACTCATTTAAAAAAGCGACGGACAGAAGCGACGCTGTCCGTCGCTTCTTTAATTATACAGAGACACGACGGGGGTCTCTTTCCCTCATTTCTCTCTTTCTCTTTTCTCTCCTCCTCTCCTTCTCTCCTCTCCTCTGCCATTGCCCCGCCGCTCCCTCCACCGCCAGTTCCTCCACCACCGCTCCACCACCGCCGGTCCCTCCCTTACTTGCTCAGCCTCCTTCCTCCAACCTCCTCCAATTTTGAGGTTAGTTGTGTTGTTTATTTGTAAGGGTAGGGTTTAATTTGGTTATTTTTTTTTCGAAAAATTGATAGTGTATTCTAGACTAGGGTATGTTGTTGTAGTTGAATTGTAGACTAGGGTGTATATATTGTTGTTGTTGTTGTTGGATTTTGAGAAATTGATAGTGAAAAAATTCATTTTTGATTATATTCTTAATTTATGAACTTTAATTAATTTAAGCTTACTATTAGTTTGTGAACCTTAGTTTAGGTTTGCTATTAGTTTGTGAACCTTAGTTTAGGCCTGCTAATTAGTTTGTGAACCTTAGTTTAGGCTTGCTATTAGTTTGTGAACCTTAGTTTAAGCTTGTTAATTAGTTTGTGAACCTTAGTTTAGGCTTGCTATTAGTTTGTGAACCTTAGTTTAGGTAATTCTTGCTATTAGCTTGTGAACCTTAATTAGTTTAGGTTTTTTTTTAATATGAATTATATATGTTCTTGAATTAGGTTGGTTCTTGATTTTGAAATTATGTTCTTGAATTAGATTATTAACTTGAATTTGAGAACTTTGAATTTGAAATAGGTTCTTCAATTAGTTATGGGTTTTGTTTTAGAATCGTGAATTAGTATTTAACTTTAACCTTTTGAATTAGGTAATTGAATCATAGTTTTTTTAAAGTTAAGTTTGTTAGTTTAAATTGTTAGTTTGGACTTAAGAATTAGTTTTCAACTTTAGGAATGATTTTTTGAACTAGAATTAGGTTGGTTCTTGAATTTGGAATTATGTTTTTGAATAAGATTATTGACTTGAATTTTGGAACTTTGAATTTGAAATAGGTTCTTCAATTAGTTTTGAGTTTTGTTTTAGAATCTTGAATTAGTATTTAACTTTAACCTTTTGAATTAGGTTCTTGAATCTAAGTTTTTTAAATTTAAACTTTTTTAATTTAAGTTTGTTAGTTTCAATTGTTAGTTTTGAGTTAAGAATTAATTTTCAACTTTAGGAATGATTTTTTGAACTAGAATTAGATTAGTTCTTGAATTTGGAATTATGTTCTTGAATACGAATATTGACCTGAATTTGGGAACTTTGAATTTTGAAATAGGTTCTTGAATTAGTTTTGAGTTTTGTTTTAGAATCTTGAATAGTATTTAACTTTAACCTTTTGAATTAGTTTCTTGAATCTATGTTTTTTTAAGTAAAGCTTTTTTAAGTTAAGTTTGTTAGTTTAAATTGTTAGTTTTGAGATAAGAATTAGTTTTCAACTTTAGAAATGATTTTTTGAACTAGAATTAGGTTGGTTCTTAAATTTGGAATTATGTTTTTGAATAAGATTATTGAATTGAATTTGGGAACTTTGAATTTGAAATAGGTTTTTGAATTAGTTTCGAGTTTTGTTTTAGAATCTTGAATTAATATTTAACTTTACCCTTTTGAATTAGGTTCTTGAATCTAAGTTTTTTTAAGTTAAGCTTTTTTAAGTTAAGTTTGTTAGTTAAAATTGTTACTTTTGAGTTAAGAATTAGTTTTCAAGTTTAGGAATAAATTTTTGAACTAGAATTAGGTTGGTTCTTCAATTTTGAATTATATTCTTTAATAAGATTATTGACTTAAATTTGGGAACTTTGAATTTGAAATAGGTTTTTGAATTAGTTTTGAGTTTTGTTTTAGAATCTTGAATTAGTATTTAACTTTAACCTTTTGAATTAGGTTCTTGAATCTAAGTTTTTTTAAGTTAAGCTTTTTTAAGTTAAGTTTGTTAGTTAAAATTGTTAGTTTTGAGTTAAGAATTAGTTTTCAACTTTAGAAATGATTTTTTGAACTAGAATTAGGTTGTTTCTTAAATTTGGAATTATGTTCTTGAATAAGATTATTGACTTGAATTTGGGAACTTTGAATTTGAAATAGGTTCTTGAATTAGTTTTGAGTTTTGTTTTAGAATCTTGAATTAATATTTAACTTTAACCTTTTGAATTAGGTTCTTGAATCTAAGTTTTTTTAAGTTAAGCTTTTTTAAGTTAAGTTTGTTAGTTTAAATTGTTAGTTTTGAGTTAAGAATTAGTTTTCAACTTTAGGAATGATTTTTTGAACTAGAATTAGGTTGGTTCTTGAATTTGGAATTATGTTCTTGAATAAGATTATTGACTTAAATTTGGGAACTTTGAATTTGAAATAGGTTCTTGAATTATTTTTGAGTTTTGTTTTAGAATCTATAATTAGTATTTAACTTTAACCTTTTGAATTACGTTCTTGAATCTATGTTTTTTTAAGTTAAACTTTTTTAAGTTAAGTTTGTTAGTTAAAATTGTTAGTTTTGAGTTAAAAATTAGTTTTCAACTCTAGGAATGATTTTTTGAACTAGAATTAGGTTGGTTCTTGAATTTGGAATTATGTTCTTGAATAAGATTATTGACTTGAATTTGGAAACTTTGAATTTGAAATAGGTTCTTGAATTAGTTTTGAGTTTTGTTTTAGAATTTTGAATTAGTATTTAACTTTAACCTTTTGAATTAGGTTCTTGAATCTAAGTTTTTTTAAGTTAAGCTTTTTTAAGTTAAGTTTGTTAGTTTAAATTGTTAGTTTTGAGTAAAGAATTAGTTTTCAACTTTAGGAATGATTTTTTGAACTAGAATTAGGTTGGTTCTTGAATTTGGAATTATGTTCTTGAATAAGATTATTGACTTGCATTTGAGAACTTTGAATTTGAAATAAGTTCTTGAATTAGTTTTGAGTTTTGTTTTAGAATCTTGAATAAGTATTTAACTTTATTCTTTTGAATTAGGTTCTTGAATCTATGTTTTTTTAAGTTAAATTTTTTTAAGTTAAGTTTGGTAGTTTAAATTGTTAGTTTTGAGTTAAGAATTAGTTTTCAACTTTAGGAATAATTTTTGAACTAGAATTATGTTGGTTCTTGAATTTGGAATTATGTTCTTGAATAAGATTATTTACTTGAATTTGGGAACTTTGAATTTGAAATAGGTTCTTGAATTAGTTTTGAGTTTTGTTTTAGAATCTTGAATTAGTATTTAACTTTAACCTTTTGAATTAGGTTCTTGAATCTAAGTTTTTTAAAGTTAAGCTTTTTTAAGTTAAGTTTTTAGTTTAAATTGTTAGTCTTTGTGAACCTTAGTTTAAATGAGTTGACCGCATCTTGACCAAAAAGCGACGGACAAAAGAGATGATGTCCGTCACTTTTTATTTTTTTTAAATATAAATTTAATTTTAAAGAAAGTGATATTAATATTTGCGATGTTGTCCATCGCTTATATTAAAAAATAAAAATTAATTATTTGTAAATATTTTTTGCGCAAAAATACTCCAAAAAAGCGAAGAAAATAGAGACGCTATCCGTCGCTTATGTGAAAAAATAATTATAAATTAAAAAAAAATTGAAAAGCGACGGACAGCGTCGCTTTTTTCGTCGCTTTTCATTAGCGACGTTGTCCGTCTCTTTTCTATCCATCCCTTTTTGAGCTGTTTTTAGTAGTGAGTGTCCCAAGCTAACCCTTGGTCATAGCATACTCAGTCATTCATAAGAAAACATAGCGGAAGCATAAAAAGAAAATTAGGCAATCCAATCCATAAATTACAAGTCAATACATAACATAGTTCGAAAAAGAGACTCGAATATTGTCTATGTCTGAAAAGCCTCTACACATGACATAAGGAGTTGCTAGGATAAGACCCTAGATAACTCGAAGTACGAAAATAAACAGCCATAAACTTACTAGGATCATAACTAACCCTTGAACTATGAGGACTTACCAACACTGACTGGAAATGGCCTGCAGTCTCTAGCCACGTGCCTGAGGTAGGGAACCTGAATCTGCATCATCAAGAGGATGCAACGCAAATTATGCATCAATACTATAGGATGTACCGAGTATGTGAGATATGCATGATCATGATAAAACATATTTAAAACATTCTTAAAATAATCTCGCTCATATAAAGAAATTGCATAAACAAATATCAAGATATAAGACATAAAACATGAAGTAAAGTCAAGATTCAAAGTCGGCTATCATATAGCTTCATAGCTTGAAAATACTCATGTGGGAGTTTCTCTTAACCGACATAAACCATGTTGAGAAACATGGAGTCCAGTGTCATGCACCCACACTGAAAAAGGTTGTCCTAACTGGCCAAGGTTAGAACCATGTCATAAGGATCCTTTCATAAGCCACAGAGGGCAACCTACGGTGGCAACGTAGTTTTGGACTTGGGTTAACTATAACCCTCATGACTCGGTGCTAAATACTACTCTCAAAACACATATAACATAAGGCTCACATACATGTGACATATCTAGATGTCAAATCTTATTCATAAACGTGTTCAAAACCTGAATCTTCATACTACTCACGAACCTTAGTTTTGAAAATGATTCATAAGCATTGATTGTACATCAGATGTCTTGTCCTACATAATAATTCATATCTTGAAAACCTACATGACTCTAGTTCAATTTCATAATAGCATATACTTTCATAGAACATAGGAACTAGGCATGCACTTGCTTGAAATTCATAAGAACATGCTATCAAATACCTAATTTACTTAAATTAGTTCATGCATGTAGAATTTTCCATAATTGGCCTTCAATTCATGAAATAGGACTTCACATGTAAAAACCCATGAAAAATCATTCAATTTAATGGTATTTTCATAATAAAATCATGAGAAGACAATTTATAGCAAAACTCATAAAAATTGGGTAAGAACCCTAATTTGAAAGTTCATGAAATCAAAAATAGGGATTAAGGGTTTGGGCACAAGGGCGAAAGGAACCCATTTTTGAATACCCACATACTTTGATTGAAACTAACCCAACTGAATTTGAAAAGACAAAGAGGCTTGAACTTGGAGCTTAAAGGATTTCTTTTTTCAATTTGGTAGATGAATACAGAAATGAGGAGGGGCTTAGGCTAATAGGTTTACAAATCATGCTAAGAATGGCCAAAACGACCTCACTTAGGAGTTAAAAGGGTGGGTAATTATAGAAATACCTCTGGGATTTAATTAGAAAAAATTTATTAAAAACCTCCACTTCAGGTTTCACGGGTTACTTCCACGAGTCGTAGAAGGAACCACAGTTCATAGACTGGATTCGTGGTTCCTGAGCCCAAAATTAAAGATGCAGATAAGTTCCTACAACTCAACAGGACGACCCATATAAACTTCTATGAGTCATGGAACCCACTCGTGGTTCCTGGGAACTTGACCACTCTCTGTCTGATTTCCACGGGTTGGTTCCATGACTCGTGAAAATTTCCCTGAATCATGAAACTGACTCGTGGTTCTCAGACTTGAAGGTGGTCTCTAGGACTCAAATCACGAGTCCTTTCCATGACTCGTGGAACAACCCACGGCTTGTGGACTTGACATGTGATCCCTGGAAGTTCAAAATTTCAGCAAGTTTCTGAGTTTAAAAGACGGATCAAATTCTGGGGTGTTAGAATATCTCCCCCTTAGGATCATTCATCCTTGAATGAAGACTAAGCAGGGATACATGGAGAGAAAATAGCCCAACCAGACGACAACACATGGAAACCAAGGAACAAACATGAAAAATTGACTTTTCAACTTAAAATAGGATAAAACTAACTTTGGAAAACATGAATGCATGCTAGGATCATGAGAGAAACTGATGGAATAGAATCAGAGGGACATACTAAGGAGAAAACTATTACCTCAAGCGCTAAAACTGAGTCGGAAGGAAAGAGATGAGGGTACTTGGCTTTCATGGCTGCTTCTGCTTCCCAAGTAGCTCCCTCAACTAGTTGATTTCTCCAAAGGACCTTTACTGAAGCAACTTCTTTGTTTCTCAACCTCCGAATCTGACGTTCAAGAATATCTATGGGAATTTCTTTGTAAGTAAGGCTATCTTTTACATTCACTTCTTCCAAAGGAACAATCAAGGTCGGATCACAAACACACTTCTTCAATAAGAAAACATGGAAATCGGATGAACCACTTCTAAATCTGATGGCAAATCCAACTCGTAGGCAACACTACCAACTCTCCAGAATCTCATAAGGACCTACATAGCGGGGAATAAGTTTCCCTTTCTTAAAAAATCTCATAACACCCTTCATGGGTGACACCTTCAGAAATACCCAATCATCAACCTCAAATTCTAACTCTCTTCTTCTCATATATGCATATGATTTCTGTCGACTCTGAGCGGTCTTCAATTTTTCCCTAATAAGTTGAACCTTCTCCATAGTTTCATGAACCGAATCTGGACCAATCAAAGCTGCCTCACCTACCTCAAACCAACCAATACAAGACCTACACCTCCGCCCATAGAGTGCCTCATAAGGTGACATCTGGATGCTAGAATGGAAGCTGTTTTGTAGGCAAACTCGATAAGAGGTAAGTGATCATCCCAATTACCTTTGAAATCAATAACATAAGCTCTCAACATATCCTCCAAAGTAAGAATAGTACGCTCTACCTGGCCATCCGTCTGAGGGTGAAAAGCTAGCTAAGCTTCACCTGAGTACCAAGACTTTTCTGAAATAATTTCCAAAACTGGGAAGTAAACTAAGTGACACTATCTGAAATGATAGACAATGGAACACCATGCAATTTGACTATCTCCTGAATGTAGAGTCTGGCATAATCATCCGCTGAATATGTAGTCTTAACAACCAAAAAGTGGGATGACTTAGTCATCTGGTCGACAATCACCCAAATCAAATCATGTTGCCTTCGAGTACGAGGCAAACCAGTAATGAAATCCATATTGATCGCTTCCCACTTCCAAGTTGGAAGATCAATATCCTGAGTCATACAACTTGATCACTGATGCTATACCTTCACCTGTTGATAGTTGGGAAACTTAGCCATAAAACCTGCTGTTGACACTCAATTTTGGTTCTCCTTTTTCCCATAATTAATTTTTTCTATGCTTCATAGTCCCGAGGACTTTTCCAAAAATAATTTTCTTATTTTTATATTAGCTTTTAATAAATTTTGGCACCAATAATCTTTTTAAAAAAAAAATGATTTCCTTTACTTTTTGTAATAATAATTACTAATAATATTGTATCTTGTAAAATCACCCCAAAATATTTTATAACTCATTCTTTTCGCCATTTTTAACAAGATATTAGTATAGTAACTTTTATTTCAAACTCTAAATAAATTTTGTCGTATCGCTATAATGTTTCCTAAATACAGTTCTATCAATTGAGGATTGCGATTACGCGTATCAAAATTATTTTTTAAGTCGCTTAAATATGTATTGGAAAATTAATCAGGATAAAAGAAGCATCGTTAAATTAATTAAGTGAAAAACGATTGGGAGAAGATGGGTTCTCTTATAAATTAATTTACCTATACATGTTTGGGCCAATTTTATACCTATTTTGGCCAAAAACCTCCTAACCCACTACCAAACCGCCTGACCCGACCCAAACCTCCTAACCCACTACCCAATTCCTCCTAACCCGGCCCAAACTATCTGACCCGGCCCAAATTCCCCCACCAGCCTAATTACTCAACACCCCTAATCCCTTCTCTTTCCCCTCATAGTCCCATTTCAACCAAACCGACATGACCACCCCACAAACCCCCTTTTCTCGTCGCCCTTACCTCCAAGACCCGCCGGATTTCGCTTCGTACCGGCGGGCAAACGGCGACGGCGCCTCTCCCATCACCTCACGTTGTCTCTTCCCCTTTTCAGAGATTTTACAACTTTGAAAAGATCGCCCGCTGCTCGACCACCGGATAATGGAAAAATCCGATGGTCTTCACCCTTTTCTCCTCTACTTTGATAGCCATCCTCTCACCTTTTTGTCATCTCAAAGTAAAGCTGTAAAGATTCCCCCCACCGCCGGCTGCAGACCTCGGAAAAGAGGAGAAAATCGAAGACCCGTCGGATTCAAAGTGTTATCCGACGGGTACGAGTTTAATCCGACGAATCCGAGTGCTACACCTCTAACCCGTCACTTTCTCTTTCAAATCAACCTGAAAAGGTAGGCATCTCTCCTTTCTCTCTCTGATTTCATCATTTCCCTTTGCAACTTGGCTTTCCAAGAATTTAAACTTTGAATTCTTGGAAAGAAACGTTGGAGCCCTCAATTTCGTCTATAAAAGGAACCCTTGGGTTTCCATTATAGCCACGGATTTTGGAATCAGAAGAAATTATCAAAAACAGCTCACACCAAATTGTTCTCTGATTGTTCACTGTTGATTTGATTATACTCACCGCTCGTCTTGCTCCTTTGTTTTGCTTGCTCTATTCGGATAACCGAAGTCGGAGTCGGAGTAGCTAGTTTGAAACTCGACACTCGACGGCCTCAATTGCTGCCCAACAGAAGGTAAATTCTATCCCGTCTAATTACTTTATGTTTAGTTTTTGCGATCCATTAATTGTGCGAGTTTGGTTGTTGTTGTTTGGCTGATTTTTGGCTAGAAAATATGGTATAAAGATAGTCTCTGGTCGACTTTGTTCACGTTAGATTATGTGTTTGGAAAATTGTTGTAACTTGAAATCTAGCTTAAACAAATCCTATAAAGTTTGAGGTTTCAAGTGTGGTTAATTGCCTGTTTAAAATCATTGTAGTATCCTTTGGGATGTTTCTAACTATGCAGCTACTGTTTAACTCGTTTCATTCCCAGTTATGTTTTTCTAAGCTGTTTGCAGCCTTTAGTTTATCATGAAAAAGAGCATAAAAGTCCTAAAACTTTAGGTATGTTTGGCTGTCCATCGCTAAATTCTTGTAATGTTGCTTCGAATGATTTGAATGGCAGCAGCTACTTAGTATGCCTCTGATCGGTTGTTTGCCTACAAAATGTTTTCAACTTCCAGATTAGGATGAAAAGACTATACGAGTTTCAAATCTTCAATATGATCAACCGTTTGTTTGTAGATCTTTGTGCTATTTGTTTCGAGATATGGGTGCGGAAGTAGTGACTTTAAACCCTATATATGATTAAACAAGCATGGAGCTTTACTGTTGCAGTAGCCATAGTTGGTTTGAATGATTTCTTATGTGTTTTTTGTTAATATATATTATGCCTAAGTATCAAGAGTGCTACTTAGCTCGCAAAGTTAAAATCAATGAGTTGTGACTTTCACTTTCTTCAATTAAACTTGTCTCACTTTGATGGTTAAAACAGTTGCGAATCTTATTCCCGTCCTCTAGTCATAAGTAGTTACAATGGTTAGTAGATTGAGACTAAGTTGCGAATATGATTGCTGAAAATTGGTTTTAATTGCAAGGGTGGTGTCTTCATATCCTTTTAAACATGATTTCATAAGTTTTGTCTTAAATAAGAGGTCAACAAGAAAGTACTGCAGTTCACCGAAAGGTTTTTATTGCGTGTCAAGGTTTATCTGTTGCTTTGCCCGTCAAATTGCGTTATTCTTAGTTTTACTTCCGTAACACATTGCTTCCGTTTGGTTTTACATTAGTTGTTATAGACGGTTGATTCCGAGTGCAAAAATGTGGAATGAAAACAGTGTTTGGTCGTTTGGTTTTGTTCACATTAGGTGTCATTTGTTAAACATTTTGGATGTTTTTGAGTATAGTAAATTTCAGTTTCAAAAATATGGTTATCCGTCTGTTTAAAAATGTTGTAATGTGTGATTTGGACATTTCCAAATATTACAAGTAGCTGTAGTTATTTCTCTGTTGGTTGCATTCACAAGATATTTTCAGCTTGCAACTTAGCTTGTAAAAGGTTTTAAAGGCTTTAAATTTTGAAGTGGTGTCATCTATTTGTCTTGAAATTATTTCATGTTTGTTTAAGTGCTTGCACTCAACCTTTAGTAGCTAAAATGGGGCTGCTCTACTTTAAATTTTCCACTAAAACAAAATCAATCCTGGTTAGCCTTTGATTTGGCATTGAAAAGCTCCACCTTTGATTTATTCTTTAACTGCCACATTAATCACTTCCTAGTATTTCGGACTTCATATCTCCTTCAAAACATTCACTGGAGGGTAATCCCTTAGGAGAAATGATCTTGTAATTGTTTTCTCACATTAGGTGATATATGTAACTTCTAGTTTTCTACTTTTGAGCATCTCAACGGTATTTTGCCTCTATGTTTCTCTTTGGTTTGATGGGAAGAGTTTGAGACCATGAATGACTTCACTCTTTCTTTTTTCTTTTCTTTTTTTATTTTTTATTATTTCTAATTTTTTTTACCATCTGCTTCATATAAATATGAGATTGGGGTAAACTAGTGTATTCTCAAGAAATGTTAAATGGGTAATGAAATTATTTTCGACCCACTAACTTCTTTGTGCTTGCCTAAAATTAATCAACTCATGTGTTATTAGATTCTCTTGCATCTTTCGTTTCCAATGCTTAAATAAGCACCTATATTAATGTGACTCCCTTAACATGCCTTTTGGATTAATTATCACTCAATTCGTCTAACTCCTTTATTTTCTTTTCTTTGTCTCATGTACACCCCGGAGAGCTGGAGTTTCTTTTTTTGAAACTCAACCTCGGCCCAATACGTTTTGGGTCGAACAACTATTAGGAACTATCGCAGTGTTCGGAGTCACTCATTAGGAGACTAGTTCCTCCAAAGGAACTTAACATACCTAGTCCTTTATTTTCTATATTCTTTTCTTATTACTTGAATTTGTTTAACTAACCTTTTATTATTTGGATATGTATTTTTGTGACTTTGATTAACGTTTGTTCTTCGGCTTACAACTTTGTTTGATAATTTTATTTAGTTTGAAATATTGAAAGTGAATTTCCTTCACCCTTTTAGTTAGGCAAATGTTTCGGATTTCCCCTATCAAATACTTTAAAAAATTAGTGAGTAAACATTTTCAAAATAGTAATAATAAATAGTAAATAATGCAGTTTTTTTTTTCTTAAGGATTAATTAATGTGGGTTTGTTTCAAGGGAAACTTGTTTAAATAACTCGCGGTAGATTTTCAAAAACATTAATTAGCGATTCAATATATTTCAAAAGAATATTTAGTCATTCTTAGGCCTTAAACTATAGAATTCTTTATATAATCTAGGCAAGCCATTTTCATATTCATTTATAATTCATTTTCAAATATTTTGGTTACACTCTATATATATTATTTTTATTTTTCATTTGAGATTTTTCAGATTTTTAAAGGCCTCAAAACGCAAGGTATATATGTCATATGCTATCTACTACAAGGTATATATTTATATTTTACTTACTCATCATCCTACTTAAATTAAACATATATTATTTTATCACAATTATATTTACATACATAATACTTTATTTCATATTTAACGCATGTTTATTTTTTACTTTATGAATAAAAGTCTTCTTTATATGAAATAAATAATTTTCGTTCTCTACTCAAGTCTTCAAATTATTCTTTTACCTGAAATATATTTACAAAATAAATATGATTTTCTTTTATATTTTTTTCTATTATCGGTATACTTATTTCCTACATTTTTTTTACTTATCCAAATCTTTTAAATAATAAACTTTTCACATGATTTCTTATATTTTAAATATACATATGTTATTTTCATTTTCTTTCTATAAACATGTCATAAACTTTCCCAAACTCTAAGAACTACATATTTTTTTACTTTACAAAAAAAAATATTTGTATAAATAATATCCTCATTTTTTTTACATAGCCTTTTAAGTATATATTCTTATAAATCATAAGATTCTACATATTTTAATGATAAGAGTATTACTATTAAACTTTCATATATTTCGACATGTACGTAGATATGTTTCATCTTTTTTACCATAAGCATATTTTATATTTTTGCATATTGTAGTAGCATGTGTCATATACTTTGAGTTTTCTTTAAATTAATAAAACATTTTTTTATCACCCTTTTTAGCAAATAATGGACAAATAGTTTTTCCCAAATATGTTTCTAAATTGAGTTTAAGGACTATCTTCGGATAGGCTCTGAGGGGTGCCTAACACCTTCCCTTCGAGTAACCAAAACCCTTACTCAGAATCTCAAACGTTTTCGCAGACTAAAAACAGAGTTTTACATTAACAAATGGTTTTCCTAATTTTTCCTAAAAAGATTAGGTGGCGACTCTAAACCCTTTTCAAAACCAGGTAGAAGAGCCGGATGTTGCAAGCATATTTTGGCCAGTTCAAAATAGGGCGCGACAGAATGGCGACTCTACTGGGGAAACTAACTTATGTTTTTACCTTAGCATGCTTAGTTTATGAATGTTATTTGGGATATTTGTTTATTTGCAGTACATTATTTGCTTTAATTATGTTTATATCGTTATTTGTTTGAAAGGACGCAAGCCAAATCCAAACTTGTGTTCCTTATTTGTTTGATAAACACTACTTGTTACTGCTTTCTCACTTGCATTTCTCTATCGAGTCTTTGGCCGTACACATTTCACACACTGTGGTACACGCGGAGGGTTTTATGCCCTCCCAAACCTTCTTTTGGATTCCTTAGTTTCAGGGTCAGTGCAATTAGGTTAGTGTGCCATCTCGCAGTTATTCAGTCCACTCTCAAATCTAGGAAAATAATCTTATTCTAGAAATAGGTCATGTTGCATAACCTTAGGCAGGACGATCCTTGGGATTGACACTGCATTTAGGAAACCGCCCTTGTGTCAACGGGTTTTTTCATAAAACCCAACGACATATACTTTTGTGTGAGATTGATGTAAATGATCCAAACTAAAACAAATAATGGATTTGGGATAAACCAACTTATCATACCCTTTACCTTTCTTTCAGATGAATATCAACCAAAACTTACCGAACATCCAGATTGTTATCTCAGCACCTGACAACCTAAAAAAGTGGTGGCGAAACATCCGTGTAGCACATGGGGATGTGGTATGGGAGCATTTGGGGGCTTTGCTGTCACTTATGGGAATCCAAGATGACAAAACCCTCACCACTTTACTGATGGAATTTTGGGACCCAACCACTGTGACTTTCAAATTTTTGGATTTCGAAATCACTCCTACCTTGGAGGAGATTAGTAATTTTGCTGAACTACCACTAAGGGAAAGAGTGCCGGTACTCCCATCACCCATAAAGAAGGCAGATTTTCTGAGGCTTTTAGGATTACACATTTTTCCATCACTGAGAAATATGGAAGGAGGAAAGGTGAAGTTGTATTACCTTTTTGAAAGATACGGTCGTCTCGAGTGTTTTGAAGAACACCAAGGTGAATTCGCCTGTACCCGCAGACAGTGGGTATACATGCGACTGAGGGTCTTTGTGTTGGATTTTTTGGGAACTATGATCTTCCCTATGAGGTTTCATTGCATCGAACTCAATATCCTGTCGATAGTGATGAACGTATTTGCAGAGCCACAAAGACTTACCTTGGTACACATGATCCTTGCTGAAATGTTTCGGTCGTTGTCTACATGCACACGAGGACACAATTTCTTTGGAGGCTGCAATTTGTTATTGCAAATTTGGGCTGTAGAACACTTCTATCGCCGCCACCCACAAATGGACTACTGTATTGACACCCGCAACAGGATTCAGACTCATAAAGAACGCATGAGATATTGGACATATGCACCCACCGGAGAAGAAGAATGGGGCACATTGTTGACCAACCTTACCGGAGATTTCATCCAGTGGAGATATCCCTGGATGACAGGATTGGCCTTCATCAGAACTCGATACCTGTATTTCATCGAGTTGATGGGACTAGGAGGCATCCATCCATATGCGCCTCTCCGTGTTTTAAGACAGTTTGGCTTTGTTCAGGACATACCATTGTGGTCAATCATGGCGTTACATGAGGACAGTTATGGTGCCGTGATCTCAACGGTACGAATGATGAACTTGCAGGCTGAATGGGATTATATGATCACATTGCACATGGGAGGAGACAAATGGTGTACGCCAGAATACTATGCTTGGCGAACGATCGTGAGCCACTTGGTTCAACCAAGTGCAGAAGGATTCAGGGATTTGGCAGATGTCCAGTGGGTCAAATGGGTTAGGGAAGAAGTGCTTCCCCGCATGGAGATCACAGCACCGATGTACAACCAGATTGTCCTAGACTCCATCAATTATTTGATAACAAAGGTAGAGGAGGATCCGGAAGAAGATCCGGAGGAGGAGCCGGAAGAAGATCCCGAGGATCCAGAAGAAGATCCAGAGGAGGAAATAGGAGGAGACCTGGAAGAGGATCCAGAAGAAGACCCTGAGGAAGAGACGGAAGAAGATCCCGAGGAGGCTTCTGAGACCGGCTCTAACTTTTATGATCCTAACGATGGAGGGATGATAGAGACAGACTCAGAGCCCAGGTATCATCATTCCGCTGGATCTCCAGAGTATCATCCAGCACCATAGGATGATAGTGATGACGGTCCTATGTGGCCCTAGTTTATCCTTTCCCATTGTACCCCTTTTTCATATTCCCTAAAGGTGCCTCATGGCCCATCCCTTTGTACGCCCAAGTGGCCATCCCATGTCTTTCATTTTCAGGCTCCCATCAGCCTATCTATTGTAAGCTTTCAAAGCCACATTTTGCTTAATGAAAAGTAATGATTATCTCAAATCCTAAATGTGTTCAAAATGGATCATTTATTATCAAATTGTATGCAGCGTAGGCCTACCTCTGGCAAAACGAGGCTCCATATTAGGACGCATTTTGTGTAAATATCGCCAACTTGGCGTATATATTTGTTATATATTCCAGCATTTCCCAAACTAACATAGTTTCCTTTTTTTTCCTTTCTTTTCTTTATGATAATTATCAACCCCCCAAAGAAAGTTGATTTGTGTGGATTTGCAAACTTGCGGAATCGCAATACAACCTCCGATCTAAAGGAAAAATGAGCGAAGAATCTAACAACGCCTCGATGGTACCGGTAGATGGCGCCGAAAATTCTCGAAAACTGATGGACACTCAAAACGACGAACAAATGGCAAACATGGCACAAGAAATCGAGATCCTGAAAGAAGAACAACGCCAAGTGCGGGATTTGACTAAGCTTACAACTGCTACCTTCCCCGCTCAATTCCAATTTCCAAATGCTGAGTTACGGCCAGTCACTCCCGCCAACTTAACAAACACGCCTAAGCAAACACCACATGTTTCCACTTATGCTCAAGATCTACTTGCTTATCCGCCCGCTGTTAGGGTTGCACCTAATCTTTCTTTGCCTACGCAGAACTTCACTGTTCCAACTCACCCAACAATGCAGCACATACCTGAGGCACATGTCACTTGTGAGATGCATGTGCCACCGGTATATGCTACTGAAGCTCCTTGATGTGCCGCCAATTTACGGCACTTTCGACTCCTTTAAACTAAGAACAATCGTACGTTTTCAAGCAACCGTTGTCGTTTTTAATGTTTTTATGTTGTATTTTCAGGAAATGGAGACAAACATGGAAACGGAAGGAAATACGGGAAAAAGAGCATTCTGGATAAGAGTGACGGTTCAGGTGACGGTCCGTCAAGGGTGTGACGGTCCATCACCCAAACCGTCACACCAAGGCAGCACCACTGCCTAAGGGTGACGGTCCAGGCGATGGTCCGTCAAGCCTGTGATGGTCCGTCAGCCTGGCCGTCACACCTGGGCAGTCCGCTTCGCGGAATCCTGACGTTTTTGGGATTTATTTCCTAGACTCCTATAAATACCCTATGTTAGGTTTATTTTATTTATGCATTAGTTAAGATTTTTAATATAGTTCTCCCAATAGTTTTAGGAGAGACTTGGAGATCAAGAAACACGTTTTACACTTCTTGAATTCGTGTTCTTGATTTGTTCTTGGGATCTTGGTTTTTCTTGTTCTTGGAATAATTGAAGATTCATTTTCATTATATTGTAAGAATCTCATCTCTTTATTATGAATACAATTCTCTTCTCTTTTCTTTATAGCATGATTAACTAAACCTCCCACAACTAGGGTTGTGGGAGCCATGGCAAAAGTAGCAATATAGATTCCGGGTAGCGACGGGTTAAATATGTATGTTGTCACATTGTTAATCATTCCTTATGTAACGTTTTCTAGTGGTTGCAAACATTAGAATATGCCTAGGTTTAATTTGCTTGAGTAACGAGATTAAAATCGAGAAACTTGATTAACGACGAGGATTCGAGACTACTAACTCTCGTCTTATGATTAATGCTGTAACTAGATTAATCTACTTGATGTTTAGGATTGCAATCTAAAAGCACACCTTTTCAAGTTCGAGAGAATTGAAAAGTAAATTTGTCTATTTGGTTGAGAAACGTTTAGACGATACCATTGATTCAATCGCATCGTGACACGCATATAGAAAGACCCCGTTAAGCCTAGAATCGACTTTGTTACTAACGCCATGGTAAACACTTCCCTAGTTCTCTCTCTCTCTTATTGATAATCATTCATACGTTAAGTGTTTGTTTTGTTCACAAATATTGATCACAAAACCCCCCTATTTACTGGAAACTATTGACGACTAGTCACATACTTCACTAAAGGCTTAATCTTCACCATATTCTCTGTGGGATTCGACCCCAACCTTTGTTGGGTTCTATATTTGACTACGACCGCTTACACTTCGTTAATTTGAGGTGTAGTTTGGGCGTTATCAAAAAGTGGCGCCGTTGCCGGGGAATACGGTTGTTAATTAAGTCTGGTGTGTTTATTTGACTCTTAGTCATACTTTCCTGCTTTTACGTTTTTTTTTGTTGTTTTTGTTTTTGACAGGGTACAGAGTTGTGCATGCCAAGTACCCGGCGCTCGGGTGAATCAACATTACCTTACGACCCCGAGCTTGCTAGAACGTTAAAGCAGAATATGGCCGCACAACAAGAGGCAGCAAGGCTCGCTGCAGAACTGCAGGCCCAACAAAATTTGAATGCTGGAGGTCTGCAGCACGATCTTGAGCTGCATGATGAGGATCTCGACTTAGATGGAGCTGGCGCTACGGGCGCCATTACTCTTCCACCGCTACCGCCCGGAGCCAAGTTCAATATTACTAGCACGATGATTCAGTTGCTGAATTTGAGAGGTGTATTCCGAGGTGCTGGTGGTGACGATCCAAACTGCCACTTGATGAATTTCGTGGGTATCTGCAAGTCTTTTGAATTGCCGGGAGTGAGTCAGACATCGATCAGGCTTAGGTTGTTTTCGTTGTCTCTGTCTGATGTGGCAGCGTTATGGTTGACAGAGCTGACCCCCGACTCTATCGCAACTTGGGGAGAGTTGAAAGGAGCTTTCCTAGAAAGGTTCTTTCCTCCCTCTAGGATGATACAGTTGAGGGACGAGATTAGCAACTTCAGGCAGCAACCACACGAAGCATTGCACGAGACCTGGTTGCGGTTCAAGAAGAAGCTGACACAATGCCCTAACCATCAGCTGAACGACGAGGTTTTGATGCAAACATTCTATAGGGCACTGAATTCGTCTACCAAGCCGACGTTGGACAACGCAGCCGGTGGAGCGTTTATGGGTCGCACTTTTGCCGACGCCACAGCTATTTTGGACAGGCTCACCAAAACCAACAGGGCCTGGCATACACGTGAGTCAGAGGTACCAGCTAGCACTTATGCAGTTGGTGTGTCAGCAGATCAGTGCAGAAAAGAGGAGGAGCGCGAGCAAGACATGGCCCATCTAAAGACACAAATAGACCTCTTGACCAAACACTTGACGTCAGGAAGTATTGAGAAGGTGAAAGCCGTAGGTTCGCAAGGTAGAGCAGCCGAGGTTGAATCGAATGAGGAGGCCAACTATTTGGGGGGTTTCCAGGCCAATGGCCAGGGAAACCAAGGTCGGAACTATTAGAAAGACAACCACTATGAGAAAGGCTGCTACAAAGATCACGACCAAGGAAACTGGAGGAATAACACCGATAGAGGTGGGTTGTATATACCACCTGGTAATCGGGACAAAGCTGGCAACGAGGCAGAGACGTCCAAACTTGAGAACATGATGGCGAAGATTCTGCTGAAGGTGGAATCGACTAACTCTGTGGTAAAGGCAATGAGGACTGAGTTATCAAAATTGAGTCAGGTAGTGGAGTCACATTCCACCGCGATCAAGCAATTAGAGCAGCAAGTGGGTCACATCTCGGCATCTCTAAACCCAAGGAAGACAGGTACCTTGCCGAGCGATACTATTAATCCGAGGAATGACGCGAGCTGTATGGCAATCACAACAAGAAGTGGGAAAAAGTTACCGGAATCATATCCGGTAATTCAGACTCAAGGTGATGTTGCGGATGATGAAGAGGCGGTAGAGGAGGAAACTCCAAAGCCCGCGGAGAAAAGCAAGGAAGCCGAAAAGCTTCCAACTATGATGCCTCGACCACCACCTCCTTTCCCACAGCGTTTGAAGAAGAAAGCTGACGATGGTAAGTTCCTGAACTTCATGACCATGCTGAAGCAGATTTCAATAAACATACCACTGGTGGAAGCGCTTGAACAAATGCCCGGTTATGCCAAGTTCATGAAGGACTTGATTACAAAGAAGAGGTCAGTAAGTTTTGAACCGGAAGACAACCTCCACCACTGCAGCGCTATTTCTTCAAGATCATTAGTGGAAAAGAAGGAAGACCCAGGTGCGTTTACTGTCCCCTGCACTATCGGGAAGCTCAACTTTGGAAGAGCATTGTGTGATCTTGGTGCTAGCATCAACCTGATGCCGCTAGCAGTCTATAAGCAATTGGGTTTGGGAGCTCCTAAACCAACGTCCATGAGAGTGATGATGGCTGACCGTTCAGTAAAGCGACCAGTGGAAATATTATCTGATGTGCTGGTCAAGATTGGTAAGCTTATATTCCCGGCCGACTTTGTGATCTTGGATTGCGAAGTGGATTTCGAAGTCCCCATAATCTTGGGATGACCATTGTTAGCCACAGCAAGAGCATTGGTCGACATGGAGAGAAACGAGCTGACCTTCCGATTGAACAATGAAGTGGTCAAGTTCGATGATACCAAATTGATGAAGCAACCAAGTGACATGAGGGTAGTCGCGGTCATAAATGCTATTGAGGAAGTCCCTGCGGATGTGTATCCTGAGGAGAAGGGTTGTCTTGAAACCCGAGCTGTTATGAAAGTAAGGTCGCGATCGCAAGAGGAGAAGCAGGTAAAGGAAAGCGGTGAAAGATCAAGAAAACGAAAACACCGCAAGAGAATCTGCAAAGAAAGAGCAAAGAAATTGTCGCGACTAGCGATGGAGCCCAAAGAGGAAGCTGGAACGCCACACTCCATCGAGTTCTCCTATTTTGGAGACCCTGGCGGTCTCCAACATCGTTCCAGAATCTGAGTCATATCGACTTCACAGGTATTCCTGTATTCTCACAGTTTTAGTTTTCATATGTATGCATTGGGGACAATGCATGAGTCTAAGTTGAGGGTGTGGGGAAACCTGTGAGTCACCACCGAGGGTTTTTGTTGCCGTGTTTCTTTTTCCTCCGGTGTGCTATCTAGTAGAACCGGCATGTTTAGGTTGTTATTTTAAATTTTTGTTTTTTTTAATGTCTATAGCAAGCATCATGGCGTTTTCTTTGACTAAAAAAGGGCCCCTTTAAAAATTTTCTGGTTTTGTACGTATGTTGAAATGATTGACGGTCTGGATCCTTGAATGTCATTGTGTGATTATGATTAGAATGAGTATGCTTAAGCCTAGCGGTTATTTGATAGTTGGTAGCGATATAGTTTCTTGGTGCCAAGAGTGTGTGAGATTATTGTTATAAATTCTTACTCTGTGCATGCATCTAGAACTTGCCCGGTCTATTTTGTTAAGTTTGAAGTTTGGTTGCTTAGGAAGGATCACAGGCCCCTTTTTGGTGTGCAGTCCACTTCCTAAAAGACCGTTTCCAAATATAATAATAATCCGCCTTTTTGATCCCTGTTTGAGCCATAATTGACGCTGTTCTTTCAATAACGCTGTCACCGTTCCTGTTAGCTTGAATCGCCTATTTTGGCCCCTGGTCCCGTCCTTGGACATCGTGCACCTCAACTCAGGCACATCAGCCTAAGTTGAGGGTGGCTACTATAGAGATAAACCCTGTTTTGGCCCTGGTCCTTCCATGGACATTGTGCACCTCAACCCAGGCAATCAGCCTAAGTTTGAGGGTGGCTACTACAGAGGTGAATGATAAGAAAAAGAGGATGAAGAAGATTGGTTGGGAATAGAATGAAAATTCGGGTGTGTGCCTAAGAAAAGAAAAGAAAAATAAAAAGAGATGAAAAAGATCGAAAAAGTAATAAAAAGAATGGTCAAAATAAAGAGGTCGCACCCGTATCTAGAAAGTTATGTGGTAATAAGACGTCGATGGTTCCAAGGAGGGCTTAGTCACTAACCCCTAAATGCACCTGAAGCCTCATTACAAGCCTAAACAAGTCCTGTAGTGATCCTGAGCGGCTTTCTGAAGAACTGAAATAGAATAGTAAGGGCAAGCCTATGGTATCGCATGTGCATTGTTTGAAATCGTTTGTGAGTGTGAGCGCTTACCTAGTCCCAAATCTTGTGTGTGGGATTTCTTTGTGGTGAGGGCATCAAGACTTCTGTATTGCCTATTGATTGTTAGGATAGCTGTGCGTGTGTATGCATAATATTCTATCATATCGGAAAGACATGTTTGGATCCTTGCAAGTTAGTATTTCATACATTTGTGTACTACGAGGGTGCTTGATTTAATGAACTAATGAATGACCATGAGTTGCTAGAGACACGAGTTTGTTTTCTTAGTTGAGTCGTCATATTATTATTTTGTGTCATGTTGCTTGAGGACAAGCGAACGTCTTAAGTTGAGGGTGTTGATGTGCCGCCATTTTACGGCACTTTCGACTCCTTTAACTTAGAACAATCGTATGTTTTCAAGCAACCGTTGTCGTTTTTGATGTTTTTATGTTGTATTTTCAGGAAATGGAGACAAACATGGAAACGGAAGGAAATACGAGAAAAAGAGCATTCTGGATAAGAGTGACGGTTCAGGTGACGGTCCGTCAAGGGTGTGACGGTCCGTCACTCAAACCGTCACACCAAGGCAGCACCACTTCCTAAGGGTGACGGTCCAGGCGACGGTCCGTCAAGCCAGTGACGGTCCGTCAGCCTGGCCGTCACACCTGGGCAGTCCGCTACGCGGAATCCTGACGTTTTTGGGATTTGTTTCCTAGACTCCTATAAATACCCTATGTTAGGTTTATTTTATTGAGGCATTAGTTAAGCTTTTTAATATAGTTCTCCAAATAGTTTTAGGAGAGACTTGGAGATCAAGAAACACGTTTTACACTTCTTGAATTCGTGTTCTTGATTTATTCTTGGGATCTTGGTTTTTCTTGTTCTTGGAATAATTGAAGATTGGTTTTCATTATATTGTAAGAATCCCTTCTCTTTATTATGAATACAATTCTCTTCTCTTTTCTTTATAGCATGATTAACTAAACCTCCCACAACTCGGGTTGTGGGAGCCATGGCTAAAGTAGCGATATAGATTCCGGGTAGCGACGGGTTAAATATGTATGTTGTCACGTTGTTAATCATTCGTTATGTAACGTTTTCTAGTGGTTGCAAACATTAGAACTTGCCTAGGTTTAATTTGCTTGAGTAAAGAGATTAAAACCGAGAAACTTGATTAACGACGAGGATTCGAGACTACCAACTCTCGTCTTATGATTAATGCTGTAACTAGATTAATCTACTTGATGTTTAAGATTGAAATCTAAAAGCACACCTTTTCAAGTTTGAGAGAATTGAAAAGTAAATTTGTCTATTTGGTTGAGAAACGTTTAGACGATACAATTAATTCAATCGCATCGTGACACGCATATAGAAAGAACCCCGTTAAGCCTAGAATCGACTTTGTTACTAACGCCATGGTAAACACTTCCCTAGTTCTCTCTCTCCTATTGATAATCATTCATACGTTAAGTGTTTGTTTTGTTCACAAATATTGATCACAAAACCCCCCTATTTACCGGAAACTATTGACGACTAGTCACTTAATTCACTAAAGACTTAATTCTCACCATATTCTCTGTGGGATTCGACCCCAACCTTTGTTGGGTTCTATATTTGACTACGACCGCTTACGCTTCGTTAATTTGAGGTGTAGTTTGGGCGTTATCAAAGACAATGTTCCTATGTAGTTCTTTATGTCTATGCGCCTTTTGATTGATGGGATTATGCTTCATGTCCTTTGTTGATAATTCTTATAACGACCTATTCCGTCGTTATAGTAAAGTAAGGCATAAGTACCCAACTAGAAAAGTCCCTAGGTTGTTAAAATCTTAGGGTAGGGTGAGATTAGATGAAAATATAGTTGGTTGTCCTATAGAGATGATTTGTGATTCATGTGTTGTCGTGTGGTAGTGTGATGTCTATTTTGGGTAGCCAACTGTCGTAGGGTCCCGTAGGAAGTTTTGGTACTGAATTCAGATTCATAGAACTTCAGATATGATAGTTGCCGCATTGGGATTAATCTGTGATGTCCCTAAAATTAAGTGTCTTGTGAAATGAGGGCCTGGGACAAGAAATTGGCGTTCTAGAATTTGACGCTCGCTGTGTCATGACCAGACAGGACCATGATTGGCACCCACACTTACCCTTCAATGGGAGAACTAACAACCCAACCCAACTCTCAGACTTAACCAATTTAAAAAAAGATAGATAAAACTTCACCAAAGTCATAAATGAATCAAGGTCTATATAAATAATAAAGGAACGTCTAGAAAAACATTCATCCAACATATCCCCAGAATATGTAAGGCATCATCCAGAATCTAGGGCAATATAGTATAAGATATCCAACAATGTCTAAAAATAATAAGATAAGGAGTTCCATTGTCTGGAGGAAGGACAACAACTCATGGAGGATCCATAGCAGCCTTAGAAGTAGTGCTCACCCTTGGATCTGCAGTCAGTCTCTTTCTACTCTACTCGAGGTCGTGTCTCAGCCTTTGGAACACGGTCTACACTCAACAAAAGAAGAGCACAAGATAGTATTAGTACAACACACTATGTACTTGTAGATTTCATAGGCCGACCCAACAATATAACATGAAAGCAGTAAAACTGTCACGACCCAACTATCAGGCCGTGCGGGCACCTACTCTATGCACTTAAATAAACGAACCCTTACCACCCGATCCAATAGGTAAACGCGGATATAAAAAAAATACCATAACCAACCTCTTTTAAATACATAAAACATTACACCCTTTTTATGAATATGGAAAACTCCTTACAAGGAAAATAGTAAACCATGTCTTAAAGCTAGAAATAACCCTCCCTATGATCGAGTCTAAACAGGTACATGAGCTACTACAGGAATGATACAAGGAAAATTAAGATGACACAACTCTCATCATGAAAACAAGGAGTAGAAGTTGCTGAAGATCGTCGTCATCCTGTACCTAAGAAACATCATCAGCCCTGCAATCAGACAATACCCAAAAAGGTATAGCAAGAGTAGAATCAGTAAAAACATACGTACTGGTAGGCATCATCGGTCGACCCAAATCCACTCGTACCATCATATAAGAAAATCAAGGGAAAACATGTAATTAACTACAATAGTCCATCCTCCAACATCCACCTTTACCCAACCCAATCTCAGACCGACAATCTACTTATACCTCATGCCTCAACCCTTCCTATCCCTTCCACTGCCAACTCCCTCACTCGGAGCTCTACAACGTGACTCCTAGGACTTCCCAAGTCACCTTACACCAGTCCAACCCCCTATGTCCAGACCCGGCTACCTCTCTGTTACCCAAGTAAAGCCCTATGACCAAGCATCCACTAATAATCCAGCTAACTGCCAGACCAGACCAACTACACTCATGGTACTACTCACAATATCTGGATCCCTCAAGGATCCCTAGGACGATTTCCCAACCTAATAGTGATACCCAACAACATACTCCAGACCCCTCCCCCCGTCTACCTTCTAACTCTCATCACATGGGTCAGGCTTAACATTCATTTTCGTAATGACAATCGACCAACACTATGACTAGGCTATAAGTCTCCTCCTTCAGCTTATCAACCACATGTAACCCAGTGACAACCTTAGACCACATATAATGACCACAACACATAAACTTTACACATAGCCCAGACCCACCCCGGGATCCCCCTAACATTACCTAAGTGTTAGACATGCAATATGGCCTACACTAAGACCAACTCACATTTAGATAAAATCACCCGGCCTCTCATAGACCATATGTAGAATTCACAATTTAACAACACAACCCGGTCCACTCATTGAACCACCGAAAGGACACCATAATGCATATAAAACAACCCATACCAGGCGTGGTACCCGAGCCAATCATTATGAATTCCTATACCAGGCATGGTACCTAAGCCAACTATTAGTATTCCCGTATCAGGTATGGTACTCAAGCCAACCATTAGTATTTCCGTACCAGTCGTGGTACCCCATCTAACTGAATGTCACACCAAGTCCAATCAATCACAAACAATGAATAAAACATACTTGTAAACCAACAAGCAACAAACAAGTTCATTTCACAAGACTGATAACCAGACAATTAGACATTCACAATTCATTCCCTAAACATGCAACTCATACGATACTAAATAATGGTACATGAACACATAGCATATTGGGAATCAGTAACCATCACTTACCCCACCCCGAGTACATAAGCTCCACCTTAAATCTGTCCAAGGACTAACCCCGATTCACTCCTTAATACATAACTAGTAATTACATAGAATTTTGAAACTTCCACTAAGATCGAATACAAAAATGGGGAAAACCTCCCCTAACCTTGGACATTCCACCCTTCTACTTATTTTACTTCTTTATAACAACTCGTGCCTGGAACTCACTTTCTATTAGTCCTTTAGTTACCCAAGCATTTTTGCTTCCCCGAACCTTCTTGACATCCCAGTCCCTTAATTTTATCATCAACCGACACATAACTAATTATAGACAGCCCAAAATTTACACATATTATCCCGACTCAACTATTTCCTAGTTCAACCAATCCAACCACATAATTTCTCCAGACTCCGTGCCTGAAAGACTAAGCATGTATTTTTCTTTCTCGTCTATAAAATAATTACGAAATAAAGCAGGTCAATCTACTCAAAGGAGAAACCTAGCCTACCTGGACGCCAAGCAGCTGCATAACACATTTATGGCTCCGTGAAAGCATTTCCTGCCGGATGACAATCCTGAAATCCATTGTTTCGCATCCTTTTAGCCGAAATCCCTCCTCCTCATGGCTCCCAAGAAATGGAGCAGCCTAGGAGGGTTTTCGGAGGAACTATCATATGTTTTCCAACTGAGGAGGAGAAGTCTTTTATTAAAATCGCATTTTGAGGCTACTGCCTTGCGTCATCCTGCTATAGCGGATGACCTTCTGCTACAGCGGTAGTGCTACAACAGAATAAATACCTCTATAGCAGAGTGACGTCAGTCTGGTCAATTTTTAAAAATCTAAAATTTTCCATCACATCGCCCCACTTAATAAAAAATATTTTTAAATCATTCTCAAAATTTTGCAATATCATGATTTCTAAAATAACGACTGATCCGATCATTACAACATATACCAATTTACCCATTGTTCATCCCCAAACAATCCTGAAAATAAAAAGAAGGAGAGGACTAGCCCGGGAACCTCACAGTCTCAAGTGACCGCGTATTTACGAGCCTATGCGAAATATCAAACCTCCCCTTAATTAGTCGCACCAACTCAATAAAGAAAATACTATTATCCCGCTCTGACAAAGAATTTCCAAGCCACCCAAAGAACATTACACGTGACCTTCCCCGAGCACCCAAGAAATCTGAGGCCTCATATCATGTCAGAGAAAAATAATTTGAAAAGACCTGGGAGAACCTTTCCTTTCCCAAAGTGGACTATCATCTGCTATAACAGACATTATACCACTATAGCAAAGTGCTGACCGCTATAGTGGTTGGTAACCGATTGAAATAGGGGAGAAATGAGTTTTCATCCCCATTCTCCTCTATTTCCTTTCAAAATACTCCCTTCTCCCCCCGAACCCCGATCACCCCGCTCCCGACGTCATAAATTTTAGGTAACAATCATTTCTACTAACTCCCTTACTTTTTTGCATGAATTTAGACATGATTATGGTATAAAACAAGGATTTGGGGTATACATTGTAGTTGGGTCTTTGTGTTTTGAACTAAGTTAGATTTTTGTTGAATTCCCGAACACTACTAAAAATAGCTCAAAAAGAGACGGATAGGAAAGCGACGGACAACGTCGCTCCTGAAAAGCGACGAAAAAAGTGACGCTGTCCGTCGCTTTCCTAAGTTTTTTTAATTTATAATTATTTTTTTACGAAAGCGACGGGCAACGTCTCTTTGTCCGTCACTTTTTTTGGTGGATTTTTGCGCCAAAATTATTTACAAATAATTATTTTTTATTTTTTATTATAAGTGACGGACAACGTCGCAATTATTAAAAAAAATAAAAAAATTATTTTAAAGAAATCGACGTTGTTCGTTGCTTTCTTTAAAATTTAATTTATATTAAAAAAATAGAAAAGCGACGGACAACGTCGCTTTTGTCCGTCGCTTTTCGATCAATATGCGGTCAACTCATTTAAAAAAGCGACGGATAAACGCGACACTGTCCGTCGCTTTTTTAATTATACAGAGACCCGACGGGGTCTCTTTCCCTCGTTTCTCTCTTTCTTTTTTCTCTCCTCCTCTCCTCCTCTCCTCCTCTCCTCTCCTCCACCACTGCTCCGCCGCTCCCTCCACCATCGGTCCTTCCACCACCGCTCCCTCCACCGTCAGCCTCCTCCCTCCAACCTCCTCTGATTTTGGGGTTAGTTGTTTTGTTTATTTGAAGGTTAGGGTTTAATTTGGGTATTTTTATTTTGGAAAATTGATAGTGAATTCTAGACTAGGGTATGTTGTTGTTGTTGAATTCTAGACTAGGGTGTATATATTATTATTGTTGTTATAGAATTCTAGATTAGAATTTTGAAAAATTGATATTGAAAATTGATATATGAAAAAATTGATAGTGAAAAATTTCTTTTTTATATTATATTCTTAATTTATGAACTTTAATTAGTTTAGGCTTGCTATTAGTTTGTGAACCTTAGTTTAGGCTTGCTATTAGTTTGTGAACCTTAGTTTAGGATTGCTATTAGCTTGTGAAACTTAGTTTAGGCTTGCTATTAGTTTGTGAACCTTAGTTTAGGTAATGCTTACTATTAGCTTGTGAACCTTAGTTTAGGTTCTTTTTTGAACTTGAATTATATAGGTACTTGAATTAGCTAGGTTCTAAAATATGGAATTAGGTTCTTGAATTAGATTATTAACTTGAATTTGGGAACTTTGAATTTTAAATAGGTTCTTGAATTAGATTATTAACTTGAATTAGCTTCTTGAATCTTAGTTTTTTTAAGTTAAGCTTTTTTAAGTTATGTTTGTTAGTTTAAATTGTTAGTTTTGAGTTAAAAATTAGTTTTCAACTTTGGGTTCTTTTTTGAACTTGAATTTGGAACTTGAATTTGGAGTTAGGATTTGGAACTTGAATTTGGAATTAGGTTCTTGAATTAGATTATTAACTTGAATTAGGTTCTTGAATCTTAGTTTTTTTAAGTTGATCTTTTTAAAGTTAAATTTGCTAGTTTAAATTGTTAGTTTTGAATTAAGAATTAGTTTTCAACTTTAGGTTCTTTTTTGAACTTGAATTAGGTACTTGAATTTGGAACTTGAATTTGGAATTAGGTTCTTTAATCTTAGTTTTTTTAAGTTAAGTTTATTAGTTTAAATTGTTAGTTTTGAGTTAAGAATTAGTTTTCAACTTTAGGTTCTTTTTTGAACTTGAATTAGGTACTTGAATTTGGAATTAGGATTTGGAATTAGGTTCTTGAATTAGATTATTAACTTTAATTTGGGAACTTTGAATATGAAATAGGTTCTTGAATGAGTTTTGAGTTTTGTTTTAAAATCTTGAATTAGTTTTCAACTTTAACTTTTTGAGAAGTTTTTTTCTATTTTTTACCCCTCCCTAGGAGCTACCACCTCTTTTACTCCATTGGTTACTCGAACTCACAACCTTCGGGTTGGAAGTGAGGGGTGCTTACAATCCGAGCAACTCCCTCTTGTCTTTAACTTTTTGAATTAGGTTCTGGAATTTTAGTTTTTTTAGGTTAAGTTTTTTTAAGTTAAGTTTGTTAGTTTAAATTGTTAGTTTAAATTGTTAGTTTAAATTGTTAGTTTTGAGTTAAGAATTAGTTTTCAACTTTAGGTTCTTTTTTGAACTTGAATTAGGTACTTGAATTTGGAACTTGAATTTGGAATTAGGATTTGGAATTAGAATTTTGAATTAGGTTCTTGAATTAGGTTCTTGAATCTTAGTTTTTTTAAGTTAAGCTTTTTTAAGTTAAGTTTGTTAGTATAAATTGTTAGTTTTGAGTTAAAATTAGTTTTCAACTTTAGGTTCTTTTTTGAACTTGAATTAAGTACTTGAATTTTGAACTTGAATTTGAAATTAGGATTTGGAACTTGAAATTGGAATTAGGTTCTTGAATTAGATTATTAACTTGAATTAGGTTCTTGAATCTTAGTTTTTTTAAGTTAAACTTTTTTAAGTTAAGTTTGTTAGTTTAAATTGTTAGTTTTGAGTTAAGAATTAGTTTTCAACTTTAGGTTCTTTTTTTAACTTGAATTAAGTACTTGAATTTGGAACTTGAATTTGGAATTAGGATTTGGAATTAGGTTCTTGAATCTTAGTTTTTTTAAGTTAAGCCTTTTTAAGTTAAGTTTGTTAGTTTAAATTATTAGTTTTGAGTTAAAAATTAATTTTCAACTTTAGGTTCTTTTTTGAACTTGAATTTGGAACTTGAATTTGTAGTTAGGATTTGGAACTTGAATTTGGAATTAGGTTCTTGAATTAGATTATTAACTTGAATTAGGTTCTTGAATCTTAGTTTTTTTAAGTTGATCTTTTTAAAGTTAGATTTGCTAGTTTAAATTGTTAGTTTTGAGTTAAGAATTAGTTTTCAACTTTAGGTTCTTTTTTGAACTTGAATTAGGTACTTGAATTTGGAACTTGAATTTGGAATTAGGTTCTTTAATCTTAGTTTTTTTAAGTTAAGTTTATTAGTTTAAATTGTTAGTTTTGAGTTAAGAATTAGTTTTCAACTTTAGGTTCTTTTTTGAACTTGAATTAGGTACTTGAATTTGGAATTAGGATTTGGAATTAGGTTCTTGAATTAGATTATTAACTTGAATTTGGGAACTTTGAATATGAAATAGGTTTTTGAATTAGTTTTGAGGTTTGTTTTAGAATCTTGAATTAGTTTCAACTTTAACTTTTTGAGAAGTTTTTTTCTATTTTTTACCCCTCCCTAGGAGCTACCACTTCTTTTACTCCATTGGTGACTCGAACTCACAACCTTCGGGTTGGAAGTGAGGGCTGCTTACCATCCGAGCAACTCCCTCTTGTCTTTAACTTTTTGAATTAGGTTCTTGAATCTTAGTTTTTTCAGGTTAAGTTTTTTTAAGTTAAGTTTGTTAGTTTAAATTGTTAGTTTTGAGTTAAGAATTAGTTTTCAACTTTAGGTTCTTTTTTGAACTTGAATTAGGTACTTGAATTTGGAACTTGAATTTGGAATTAGGATTTGGAATTAGAATTTTGAATTAGGTTCTTGAATTAGGTTCTTGAATCTTAGTTTTTTTAAGTTAAGCTTTATTAAGTTAAGTTTGTTAGTATAAATTGTTAGTTTTGAGTTAAAATTAGTTTTCAACTTTAGGTTCTTTTTTGAACTTGAATTAGGTACTTGAATTTGAAACTTGAATTTGGAATTAGGATTTAGAATTAGGATTTGAAATTAGGTTCTTGAATCTTAGTTTTTTTAAGTTAAGCTTTTTTAAGTTAAATTTGTTAGTTTAAATTGTTAGTTTTGAGTTAAGAATTAGTTTTCAACTTTAGGTTCTTTTTTGAACTTGAATTAAGTACTTGAATTTTGAACTTGAATTTGAAATTAGGATTTGGAACTTGAAATTGGAATTAGGTTCTTGAATTAGATTATTAACTTGAAAGGTTCTTGAATCTTAGTTTTTTTAAGTTAAACTTTTTTAAGTTAAGTTTGCTAGTTTAAATTGTTAGTTTTGAGTTAAGAATTAGTTTTCAAATTTAGGTTCTTTTTTTAACTTGAATTTGGAACTTGAATTTGGAATTAGGTACTTGAATTTGGAATTAGGTTCTTGAATTAGATTATAACTTGAATTTGGGAACTTTGAATTTGAAATAGATTTTTGAATTAGTTTTGGGTTTAGTTTTTATACTTTTGAATTAGTTTTCAACTTTAGGTTCTTTTTTGTGAACCTTGAATAATGCTTGTTAGTTTAGGATAGTCTTGTGAACCTTAATTAGTTTAGGTTAGTCTTGTGAGTTATGTGAATATTTGTATGTAAGTGTTATTGTTAAGAAAATGAGGAACTTTGAATTAAGTACTTGAATTTGGAATTAGAATTTGGAACTTGAATTTGGAATTAGGTTCTTGAATTAGGTACTTGATTTTGGAATTAGGATTTGGAACTTGAATTTGGATTTAGGTTCTTGAATTAGATTATAACTTGAATTTGGGAACTTTGAATTTGAAATAGGGTTTTGAATTAGTTTTGGGTTTAGTCTTTATACTCTTGAATTAGTTTTCAACTTTAGGTTCTTTTTTGTGAACCTTGAATAATGCTTGTTAGTTTAGGATAGTCTTGTGAACCTTAATTAGTTTAGGTTAGTTTTGTGAGTTATGTGAATATTTATATGTAAGTGTTATTGTTAAGAAAATGAGGAACTTTAAATTAGGTATGAATTAGGTTCTTGAATCTTAGTTTTTTTAAGTTAAGCTATTTTAAGTTAAGTTTGTTAGTTTAAATTGTTAGTTTTGGGTTAAGAAGTTTTTAACTTTAGGTTCTTTTTTGATCTTGAATTATCTAGGTTCTTGAATTAGCTAGGTACTTGAATTTGGAATTAGGTTCTTGAATTAGATTATTAACTTGAATTTAGGAACTTTGAATTTGAAATAGGTTCTTGAATTAGTTTTGAGTTTTATTTTAGAATGTTGAATTAGTTTCCAACTTTAACTTCTTGAATTAGGTTCTTGAATCTTAGTTTTTTAAGTTAAGCTTTTTAAAATTAAATTTGTTAGTTTAAATTGTTAGTTTTTTGGGTTAAGAAGTTTTCAAATTTAGGTTATTTTTTGAACTTGAATTATATAGGTTCTTGAATTAGCTAGGTACTTGAATTTGGAATTAGGTTCTTGAATTAGATTATTAACTTGAATTTGGGAACTTTAAATTTGAAATAGGTTCTTGAATTAGTTTTGGATTTTGTTTTAGAATGTTGAATTAGTTTTCAACTTTAACTTCTTGAATTAGGTTTTTGAATCTTAGTTTTTTTAAGTTAAGGTTTTTTAAGTTAAGTTTGTTAGTTTAAATTATTAGTTTTGGGTTAAGATGTTTTCAACTTTAGGTTCTTTTTTAAACTTGAATTATATAGGTACTTGAATTATATAGGTTCTTTTTTAAGTTAAGTGTTAGTTTATTACATTAATGTTAGTTTGTGAACCTTGAATAGCTTGCTAGTTTAGGTTAGTCTTTGTGAACCTTAGTTTAGGTTAATGCTTGCTATCATTTCCCTATACTTTTTGACATTTTGACACTTTTTTAAAGTTATTGAATACTTTATAGGTCCTTTTGGTGGACCTTTTATGTGCTTAGTGATATTATTACTTCGTATTTAGTTTCTTTTTATGATTGAATATTATTATGAATGTTGTGGCAGCAATTAGTGCTGATTTGGGCTGTTTTGAATAGTTTTGTAAATGGCAGGTGATGCATATTGAAAATGCAGATTTTTGCAGCTGGAAAAAATACAGAAAAGCGACGGACAGTCTCTTTTGTTCATGGTGCCTATCTTTTTAGCTTTTTTTAGTAGTGGAAGCATGGATGCTTCCCTTATATTTACAATGCCTCCACAACATTTTGAGCGTAAGGATTATGTAACTTTTGGCCAAAAATGGGACAAAAATAGCGGGGGAGGTGAAGGGTTGTTCTTGAATAAAAACTTGTGATTTGGACAGAATTTAGGGGTGATAATGCCCAAAGTTTTGTAGAAAACAGTGATAGAGTACTTTAGAAGTATTGGTCTGGACTTGGGTTGTCAAAAATGGAGTTTTGGGCCAAGGGGCGCCATTGTTGCACCCCTTAGAGTTCTGCGACAATGAATACCACTATAGCGGAATCTGATCACTATACTGGTTCCACTATAGTGGAGAAATATCCGCTATAGTGGTTCCGCCATAGTGGACGATCGTCCGCTATAGCGGAAGACCATAAAATAGTAGCCTCCTCAGGCTAACACTTAGAATTTCTTTTTCTTTTTTCTTAATTCCTTATGCCTTATCGAGTTCTAATCCACCTTCTTGCTACATTATAGGTTATCATACCCAATGGATAACAAACAAGTGCAAGAGTACCCCTATGTAAGATTCCCTGACGATGATAGTCAGGAGAGGTTTCGGGACTATCACCTAGTAGGTTTCCATATGAAAGGGGCTGGAAAATGTCAGGGGTGGATGGAAAAGAAGACGACTTCTATTGCAGGCTCTGAGAGTTCTATTGGGAACCCTTGACAGTGGCTCCCCCTCCCGTGCAGACAGATTGGGTGTGAGAGTTCTATGCCATAATTTCTACCATTTATTGGGATGATCCTAACCCCACTATCTGAATCTGAGAGGTAGATGTTCCGGTGGATTCTCAGACGATCAATGAGGTGCTAGGAGTGCCTCACGTCTCCAATGCTGTCTACGAGGCCAAGTCTTGACTTTGGGACAAAGATACAATTACTTAGAATCACAGGTGAAGGAAAGGAGAACACACCTGGAGTCCTTACACAATAATATAAGTAAGTAGAGAGAGAGTTGAGAAAATGGTGGTATACCGGTAACCTCAAGTAATAGGAAAAGACAGAGAGCAGTCAAACATACTCAAAATGGAATCACCGAGTATAAGGAAGTCATAACACCAATCCAATCACATGATACCATAACCAGGGAATCACCTCACAAGTGCAACCCTAGGATGAAATAACTAGGCTATAATAACTGAGAGATACCACTCAACTTCCCACAAGGATAGAGCCAGAGTCTCACACTCTGCTCAGAAGGCCACACAAAAGTGCCTCAATAAGATAGGACTCTAAAGCCCTCTCAATAATAAAAAACCCCACAACTAAAGCCTCAACAGGCTAGCCATCACTAATCTTTCAAGAACCGGGTGCCAAGACAAGCTATAAATAAAGACAGGAGTAAATATTATCTACCTACAGTCCCAACGGCCACCCATACAACCGAGGAACAAAATCAAGTGAAAGCAAACCCTCCGGCATCCCATACTACCGGAGCGTACACTGAACACACAGCAAACAAGGGTGGAATCCAATGCATGTTATGATATGATATGATGTGTGAAATAGAAACTCTGTATGTACCTCCTCCGGTGCCAATCAGGCCCAGCAGGTAGGTTCCATGGAAGGACTCAGCCTCTCTACTCCACCGTATACCCTTCCCTCCGGCGCAAGCAACCCGAAGCCCCAGGTCCAGAGCGGCAAGGTCCATGGAGGTCCCCGACCCCATACTAAAACTCAGTATCAAGACATGTCATCCGGAAGCAAGTCTGGGATCAAGATAGAGACCCAGTCTCAAATATGCATGCCTAGACCCTGTCCAGGACTAAAGTAGTAGAAAATGCCTCAAAAACCCCTCCAAGGGTACCCGGGCGTAACCGGGTCTAAAAATGTAGTAAATCAAGTCTAGTGCTCCACCCCGCAGAGACTAGTATCAGTAATAAAATCAAGTCTGGTGCTCTGCCCCGCTGAAACTAGTATCAGTAATAAAATCAAGTTTGGTGCTCTGCCCCGCAGAGATTAGTACCAGTAATAAAATCAGTGCAAAAACATCCAAAAATCCCCTTTTCTATCATTAACAGTACCAAAAAAGGCCCCCCAGGGCCATGCAGATTTAGAAAACTGTCAGTAGTGGCTCGCAGCCAAAACTGTAGTAAAACATGCAGGGTAAAACCTTTTACATGGATGATATGCTCGAACAAAAATAGAAAAGTAGCCAAACGACTCACAACAACTCCTATCAGCCTTGCCAGGCCCAACAGCTACTCAACAGACATAACCAGCCTAAAAGGATAATCTCTATGTCCGGGACTCGCGGACATTCCCCAATAACCCACCATCTATGTTCCAGAGTCAATACAAGGCCACACAGGACCATAAGGGTAATATACAATACTACGCGAATACTACAAACAACGCATGAAATAACGGACGAACAAGGTGGACAAGGTCTGGGGTACCAACCTATAATAACCCACCCAAAGGTGTTAATTAATGCAGTTATAGCCTATATACGCAGAGTCTAGGTAGGAAAGCCATAACCTACCTGTCATCCGATGACTAGCTGCGGGAACGGCGTCTTCCAGACTCGAACTGCTCCGGGAAGCTCCAAATCACAAAAGAATACTTTTAACTGAAGCCCCAAAGGCGGCTCTATGAAGCCTGACTAACCAAGGTAATGGAACAATCGCTAGAATCGACAAGGCTGCAAGAACGAGCCATAGCCATTTGATAAGGTGTTAATGTCAAACTCACGACCAGACAACTCCAAAACATAAGATGAGGCCAATAACAACAATAAATGGCAGCTAAATCCAACAACAATATGTTAACCACATCTCAAAGGAGCGACGAGCTCCCGAGGCACTATTTCAAGGCGTACTTCACGTTGTCCAATCCAATCACTATCGTATGCGATCCCAAAAAGAATCGCACAATTTCCCAATCCCTCCAGCACCTTACCACAACCAGAACACCAAAAAAATAACCAAACATAACAAGATAAAGGGGCTATCCAAAGCCACAAATCCAAAATACCACTTCGTGGCTGAGCAATCCATAAAACAATACTAGAACATATAATAATGAAGGAGGGTCGTAGGGGAGAGATTTCCTTGACAAAAATATTCAATATTCCAAGATTAACAACCTGCCTCCTTGCAGGAACACCAAACATATCCAAATCCAACAAGAAACTACTACAAGTTATCAAAAAATACAACTTTTCGTGACTAGAAGCTTAGAATCTTGATTCAACAAATAGATAAGTGTACGGGATCCATACCTCGCCAATATAACTCTGTAGCTACTGCCAAATACTCAGAAAACACTTGCTGGATTGCTGCATCAACACCCACGAAGATACACCATGAAATCGATGGGGAAAACTATACCAAAATGACGAGCTCGCGACGTAGAGCAACTTCCGTTAAACTTCCGAATTGAAAGGATCAAAGTCCATGGATTATTTATGGACTTTACCTCTGATTTGAAGTGCATTTTGGGTGAAAATAATGAGTTAAAACGAAGGAGAAATCAGCTTTTATAAGCTGAACCGACTTAAGATGTGGGCCCCGCCTTGACGTGTCTGCTTGTGCAGTCTTACGAAAATGTGAATATCTCTATATTCTGAAGTCGTATGGATGAACGGTTTAGTGCGTTGGAAACTAGACTCGTAGAACTTTGATTTGGTATATTTTGGGCCCACTAATTATTTATAAATAGGGAGAAAAACCCCAAGACATTTAACCCAAATTTGAAGAGAATTCCTTAAAGGAATTTACAATAACTTTTTCCGACTTTTGTTTCGCAACTTGCTTGACTTCAAAACTTATCATACGACTATTTTGCCATTACAATACCTCATAACACATCCTTCTTAGTATATTAGACACTATTATTCTTAGCCCAAAGGCACGGGTTACTTTAAACCTTCCAAATGGGCGAGGTGTTACTCGAGGCATTTCTTTAACTCGAACTTTCGAGTAAGGGATTCCCTTGACCTAGAACCTTGGTTTAATTCTTTGATATTACCAAGAATATTGTCGGAAGTCAACGATTTTCCAAAGTTGAAGCTCTAAAATGAGGAACGGCCATACATACCAAACAAATGGCCTGGGCACCGAACTACCAGTCCCGACAAGCCATAAATGACTTGGGCCGCTACAAGTAAGCTCTAATGGTACAAGAAGGGCAAAAATGTGTAAATGACCGGAAGGGTCATTACATCATCCATTACTAAAAAAACTTTTGCCCCCGAAAGTCAGGAAGGAAAAAAATACCAGAGATTTAAGGATAGCGGATACAACGCCCGCACTACTCTCTCAGACAACCCGGGTAACCTCTGCGACCGGACGACACCCAATATAACAGAACCAAAGAAAGCAACCAAGCCTTAATTTCTTACTAGCCAAGCTAGATTTCAACCTATGAAGATCTGCCAACCCAAACTGAACCTCGAGAATCTTAACCAAAAAGCACCTACACAACACCGAAACCAGAGCACCAAGCCTATCAACACACAAAACTCGAATCCTTAAAACCATAACAAGTTTACCAGAAAATCCATCAACCCAAAACTCTAACTCATGAACCCGCTGTTCCGCAAAAGCCCATTTTTTTTAACTGAGTCCTTTAGCACCACAAACAGGAAGCTGCATACAAGCCGAACACTCAAACCACCCTCGAAGCATCAACTGACATACCGGAGATCCATAGTTCCTGCTTATACTTTACCACAAATGAAGTCACCCATTTTACAAATGCGTTTTAAGCCAAGATATAGGCTATTAGCCTTTGCCATCCAAGATAACAACTCGTAGCATATCATTGAAACTAAAGTTACCTGCCTTGACTGACCACCATGCCACAAATATCAAGTCCAAACACCCCGAAGGCAAAGGAAAAAGGTGCCTGGGGTTCAAAGTTACCATCTAGCCATAGAAATATTTGCATATACTTTCAGCTCATTCCTTTGGCTCGAATTAACCGCTCTACTGGTTCTGCAAACAACCAACCACTTCAAAGCATATACCCTAACAAACATCTCGTCCATACTGGCCGAGTTTAACCAACACTAGAACCCCACATAAACAACTACTCCGGAGGAATCAATTAAATAAGCTTTCAAATCCTGGGCAAACGAATGGCTATTACCAGTCTCTACGTATCATCAGATCTCAAAATAGCCTCGCTAGTCTTAACCCGCACAAGCTGACCACATAAAGCATATACCACTGCTGAAGCTCAAACTTACGCTGCTGAGTCTGTCCAACCATGGTAGAAGAACCTCGTACTAACTAGAACACTGCTGAAATCTAGAATATCTCGCCTCTTGCAGAGGTTAGACAAGGACTAGGTGTCCAAGGCAAATAGACGCATCCACAACTGAAGTAAAAGAAGCTAAGTTACCCGCACCCACTGCCTCCCGGCACTAGAATGCTGCAACCAAATAGAAACTGCCACAAACCATCCGATGTAACCTGCCAAGTTATGATTCTGAACACCGACTTTCAAAACTGCCAACCAAAGCCTTGGTCGAACCTTTATGCTGCCAATGAACCCTTAAGAACCCAAGCCAACTAGGCCTGGAAATACAAGTTGCCAACACCGCAGCTGCTACTGAAACAAAAACCAATCGATGAAAAACCCACGGCAATGTGTAGACGGCTGGATCGAATCACCAACATACAATCCCAAAGCAAACCTTCATCGCCACCTCAGGCAACTACGAGGACACTTAAACACAAACAAAGAGTCATCTCCCTTCTTTTTCAACTAAACAAAAATGCTTCCTTAGCACATACTAAACCTTACAAATCCTTTCTCGAATAAGAACCTGAAGCCATTACCTTACTACTCATAGCTACACGTCAAATTCAATAAGGCAGGAGAAGAATGGGCCGGATGCCCAACTCACCCAAAATGCTTAAAAATACAACCTAACCACGAGGTTACGATCAACACTTAGTCGGAAGTGCTTAAAGTCAAGACCCAATCACGATGCCAAAATCTAGAGCTCATCGAACGAACTACGATCAAGATTCATTCCAACTGGAGCTAGGGATACAACAAAACACCCAACGGACTAGGAAGTGGAGGAGAATATAGGAACAACCCACATACCTACCAACCTCCTAAACTAATCAACAAAGAGGGTCGAATCTAGACACTCGGGAGACCAAACCAATCTATGCACACTAGCATAACCAATATCTCCCAACTGAGGCAAAATCTTAACTCCGGCCCAACTACCGGTAATACACCGAACCGTCACACGGATCTCTAGCCACGCTAGATAACGGCCTAGGCAACAACCATCTAGGACCGCTCAACAAGGGCAACTCAACCACAAGTCCAGAATCACAATGAAACAGGGATAACCCAACTAGAAATAGACTAACAAGAATTACCCACGAGCTACAACTCCGGGAAAACTCCTCTCAAGACTAACTTACCCCCATCCACTACTAAAGAATAAACTACCAATAAAATAACATATCGGTACTACAATTCGGGTAGCCAAACAACTTAAACAAATAGCAGGTAGGTATATAAGAAAATAAATGACAGAAGGGATAGAATCGCAACGCGAGCAGGACTATCACAAGTCGAAGGTGACAAAAACCTAACCTGGAGCAACGATATCAGGAACCTCTACCTCTGGCCCACCAAGAGGAGTATCAAGCTGATGGGATATAACTCTGGACTGAGTAGTCAAAACTGAAGGCCCAACCGACCCTCGCCGGGGACAAGCTCTATAAAGGTGACCAATCTCTCCACAATGATAAAAACCAGGCTGTCCGGGATACACAATCGTGGGGCAATTCCTAGAAAAGTGCCCATGCTCACCACACCAAAAATAGCCTATACCATATGAAGTCTGACGCAAAAATCTTACCTCGTACTCCAATACCGACAGATAACCTTGCTGAAGAACTAGAAGCTCAACTGTAACTGAAGCACCACTCACAGAACCAGGTACTGAAACACTCACCAAAGGGCTCAGAGTCCTAGCCATGGTGTCCTGAAGCACTGAGGTCGCTATAAATCCAATCAGAGGTTGGGCTGACCCCACACCCCCTATTTAGTGCGGTAAAGCCTCATTCTGGAGTCCTGGTGCTGATAGAAGCACTAAAGCAACAGAAACAGAAGCCTCGGCACCAACCGCTATTGCACTCCTATGAGGCATCTCAGAATGAATGAATAACCAAAGTCTAGAAGTCAATAAAGCCAGGAACGCATGATGAGGAGCCAAAAAGATGAAACTTTTCCTAACAATGCCCTGTAGCCTCCCGCAGATAGGATACGGACGTCATCGTACCAATCCACGAGACTCTACTTAGACACTTGCTTCTGTACCATAACACCGGTGAACCTAGAGCTCTAATACCAAGCTGTCATGACCCGATTTCTCAAGTCATAATGGCACCTACCATCCCTAGTAGGCGAACCAATTTCCGTAGCCCAGAACGGTTAGTAATGGGCTACTACCTAATCAAAACGCACCAGCAAGCAGAAATAAGCGAAAGCAAAACTCGAATATAAATACATAAAGGAAACTGCACCAACCCTAAGACTTGGTATCAATAGTACATAAGCTTCTAATAGGATACAAGTGCTAGTAGTAACAAAATACAACATAAATTGCCTCTGAAAGTTCAAGGAGCAACAGTACAACAGATGAGATGTAGACAAGCCCTGACCGTCAGACGCTCACCCTAGTCTCAAAGATCCAAAAGTTGCACGAGTCTCCAACGTGATCAACGGAAAAAGCTCAGCTAATATCTGCACAAAAAAGTGCAAAAGTGTAGTATGAGCACCAAAACCACGGGTACTCAGTAGGTATCATAGGCCGACTGAGCGCATATAAGATACAAAAGCAGTAAGTAACAGATAGCAAGAAAGCAGTCACTGAGGCAATAAGGAAGGCACAATGAGCTAGCACAGATCATCCATAACCAAGAGCTTCAAGTAACACATGCTAGCACAGAGATACAATTACTTAGAATCACAGGTGAAGCAAAGGAGAACACACCTGGAGTCCTTGCACAATAATATAAGTAGGTAGAGAGAGAGTTGAGAAAATGGCGGTATACCGGTAACCTCAAGTAAAAGGAAAAGACAGAGAGCAGTCAAACATACTCAAAATGGAATCAACGAGTATAAGAAAGTCATAACACCAATCCAATCACATGATATCATAACCAGGGAATCACCTCACAAGTGCAACCCTAGGATGAAATAACTAGGCCATAATAACCGAGAGATACCACTCAAATTCCCACAAGGATAGAGCCAGAGTCTCACACTCTGCTCAGAAGGCCACACAAAAGTGCATCAATAAGATAGGACTCTAAAGCCCTCTCAATAATCAAAAATCCCACAACTAAAGCCTCAACAGGATAGCCATCACTAATCTTTCAAGAACCGGGTGCCAAGACAAGTTATAAATAAAGACAGGAGTAAATATAGTCTACCTACAGTCCCAACGGCCGCCCATACAACCGAGGAACACAATCAAGTGAAAGCAAACCCTCTGGCATCCCATACTACCGGAGCGTACACTGAACACACAGCAAACAAGGGTGGAATCCAATGCATGATATGATATGATATGATATGATGTGTGAAATAGAACCTCTGTATGTACCTCCTCCGGTGCCAATCAGGCCCAGCAGGCAGGTTCCATGGAAGGACTCATCCTGTATACCTCTACTCCACCGTATACCCTTCCCTCCGGCGCAAGCAACCCGAAGCCCCAGGTCCAGAGTGGCAAGGTCCATGGAGGTCCCCGACCCCATACTAAATCTCAGTATCAAGACATATCATCCGGAAGCAGTTCGGGATCAAGATAGAGACCCAGTCTCAAATATGCATGCCCAGACCCTGTCCAGGACTAAAGTAGTAGAAAATGCCTCAAAAACCCCTCCAAGGGTGCCCGGGCGTAACCGGGTCTAAAACTGTAGTAAACCAAGTCTAGTGCTCCGCCCCGCAGAGACTAGTATCAGTAATAAAAATCAATTCTGGTGCTCTGCCCCACAGAGACTAGTACCAATAATAAAATTAGTGCGAAAACATCCAAAAATCCCCTTTTCTATCATCAACAGTACCAAAAAAGGGCCCCCAGGGCCATGCAGATTTAGGAAAACTGTCAGTAGTGGCTCGCAGCCAAAACTGTAGTAAAACATGCAGGGGAAAACCTTTTTCATGGATGATATGCTCGTACACAAATATAAAAGTAGCCAAATGGCTCACAACAACTCCTATCAGCCCTGCACAGGCCCAACAACTACTCAGCAGACATAACCAGCCTAAAAGGATAATCACTATGTCCGGGACTCGCGGACATTCCCCAATAACCCACCATCTATGTTCCAGAGTCAATACAAGGCCACACAGGACCATAAGGGTAATATACAATACTACGCGAATACTACAAACAACACATGAAATAACGAACGAACAAGGTGGACAAGGTATGGGGTACCAACCTATAATAACCCACCCAAAGGTGTTAATTAATGCAGTTATAGACTATATACGCAGAGTCTAGGTAGGAAAGTCATAACCTACCTGTCATCCGATGACTAGCTGCGGGAACGGCGTCGTCCAGACTCAAACTGCTCCGGGAAGCTCCAAATCACAAAAGAATACTTTTAACTGAAGCCCCAAAGGCGCCTCTATGAAGCCTGACTAACCAAGGTAATGGAACAATTGCTAGAATCGACAAGGCTGCAAGAACTAGCCATAGCCATTTGATAAGGTGTTAATGTCACACTCACGACCAGCCAACTCCAAAATATAAGATGAGGCCAATAACAACAATAAATGGCAGCTAAATCCAACAACAATATGTTAACCACATCCCAAAGGAGCGACGAGCTCCCGAGGCATTATTTCAGGCGTACTTCACGTTGTCCAATCCAATCACTATCGTATGCGATCCCAAAAAGAATCACACAATTTACCAATCCCTCCAGCACCTTACCACAACCAGAACACTACAACAATAACCAAACATAACAAGATAAATGGGCTTTCCAAAGCCACAAATCCAAAATACCACTTCGTGGCTGAGAAATCCATAAAACAATACTAGAACATATAATAACGAAGGAGGGTCGTAGGGGGAGAGATTTCCTTGACAAAAATTTTCAATATTCCAAGATTAACAACCTGCCTCCTTGCAGGAACACCAAACATATCCAAATCCAACAAGAAACTACTACAAGTTATCGAAAAATACAACTTTTCGTGATTAGAAGCTTAGAATCTTGATTCAATAAATAGATAAGTATACGGGATCCATACCTCGCCAATATAACTCTGTAGCTACTACCAAATACTCAGAAAACGCTTGCTAGATTGCTGCATCAACACCCACGAAGATACGCCATGAAATCAACGGGGAAAACTATACCAAAATGACGAGCTCGCGACGTAGAGCAACTTCCGTTAAACTTCCGAATTGAAAGGATCAAAGTCCATGGATTATTTATTGACTTTCCTTCTGATTTTCTGAAGCTTTTGGGTGAAAAAATGGGTTAAAACGAAGGAGAAATCAGCTTTTATAAGCTGAACCAACTTAGGATGTGGGCCCCACCTTGACATGTCTGCTTGTGCAGTCTTACGAAAATATGAATATCTCTCTATTCTAAAGTCGTATGGATGAACGGTTTAGTGCGTTGGAAAATAGACTCGTAGACCTTCGATTTTATATATTGGGGGACCACTAACTATTTATATATAGGGAGAAACACCTCAAGACATTTAACCCAAATTTGAAGAGAATTCCTTAAAGGAATTTACAATAACTTTTTCCGACTTTTGTTTCGCAACTTGCTTGACTTCAAAACTTATCATACGAACATTTTGCCATTACAATACCTCATAAAACATCCTTATTAGTATATTAGACACTATTAGTCTTACCCCAAAGGCACGGGTTACTTTAAACCTTCCAAATGGGCGAGGTGTTACACGAGGCATTTCTTTAACTCGAACTTTCGAGTAAGGGATTCCCTTGACCTAGAACCTTGGTTTAATTCTTTGATATTACCAAGAATATTGTTGGAAGTCAACGATTTTCCAAAGTTGAAGCTCTAAAATGAGGAACGGCCATACAGATCAAACAAATGGCCCGGGCACCGAACTACCGGTCCCGACAAGCCATAAATGACTTGGGCCGCTACAATTAAGCTCTAATGGTACAAGAAAGGCGAAAACGTGTAAATGACCGGAAGGGTCATTACATTGGATTTCCTAGGGCTAGAACTATATATTTTTATAAAAAGGGGAGGGTTTAACACCCTTCATTGTTCTTCAAAGAAAGAATTAAGTTCTATCCCCATGAGATATTCGATGAAATGTCTTTGCTATATTTGAGTGTTTTTTTATGAATTCTTGAGTAGTATATCATCTATTATTCATCATTGAACCCTTGGCATTCAACTAAATCATGAAATTGTAAGCAATTTGATAAAAGTTTTGTATCCCAACATGGCACAGATGCCAAGTCCTAGTTTTCCTTTGTTTTTTTGTTTTTTCTCTCTTGTAGATTAGTCTAGTTGTATTGTTCTTATGTTTTGTATATTACTTAGGGATAAGTGTGGGATCGCTTGGACCCATTTATTTTAAAATACGTGAACACTAACTTGTCATATTTCTTTTATGCTATAGGTACTATAGTTTGAACAAAAGGCAAGGGTACAACCTCTTCCTCTTCCCATCCTCCAAAAATGAGAAGCAGAGAAAACACAACTCCCACTATTAGTAGAAGGACCACCACAAGGGGTAGTAAGAATCTCGTGGTCTCCATTCTGAAACCTCAAAGGAAGACCACCTATTGTCTTCGATATGTCAAAGATTAGGGGAAATCGTGGTACAAGAAGTTCTCAGTCACCAATTATACTCATGAAAGGTCTATTGACGAATCTGTCCTCCAAAGGAACTTCACACTCATCCATCAAGCTCTGAGGGACATGGGTTGGTCCAATGTGTTTCAAAGCCCCGGGCTCGCAAATGTTGATGTCGTCCTTGAATTGTATATCAATCTCTTTTTCCATGCATCAGGTGCTTATGATGACATTATGACAGTGAAGGGCATGAATATGGAGGTGACGCCATCCATCTTGTGCCACCCACTTGGTATACCAGACCACCTGACTCATTAGTTCGAAGAATTCATTAAGCGGCTGGATTAGAAATTTATTAAAGAGGTGCTCTATGGGCCAAACTTTACACACCAGTGGGACAGAAAGAGCAAAAATACCCACCACTATATGCATATGAGCAAATTTCACAAGTCCAGTAGAGTTTGGTTGCACCTGATCAACAGCAGAATAATACCCATCAATCACTACTCCACTGTAAGCAAGGAAAAAACATGCACAATCTAATTCTTTATGACCAGGAGACCGGTTAATATTGATAATTGGATGCTACAGGAGATATATAGAGCTAGAGAGGGTACAAATAAGCGCTTATACTTTGGTAATACCCTCACCGCTCTAATATTGCATGAGTCAACTGCCAAATTTAACCATCGTGGAGATAGGGTCCTCCTTGCATCCTCGGGCACCATAGACATCTCTAATGTGCAAGGTCCCGGTGTGGGCCAAAAAAAGAAACATACATCGGCCAAGGTGAGGGAGGTGCAAGTCATAACTTTGAGTCGAGTGCACAATATGCTAGAATATAAATGTCGTCAAGTGGGAATGGACTTCAATGAGATGAATAACCTATTTTCCCTACCATTTAGTTCACAATGGGCTGTTGGGGATGATGGTAAGATCCCCGAAGATGAAGATGTTAATGCAGGACTGCATGGATTGTGGAAAGTAGGAGGGACAAGAAGAGGAATCAATTGCATATGTTGAAGTAGAGGATGACGAGGAGCAGAATAATAATGTAGGACCACCCAAGCAGTCTAATAGCGAGGGTGATTATGATGGCTCAGATGAGGAGTAAGTCATAGTGGGTCTTAGGGTGTATCTCTTACTTCACCTCTATTTTGATTATACTTTTATATACATTGAGGGCATTGCATGTTTTAAGTATGAGGTGTGAGATGCTGTCCTATAACAATATTTTTGAGGTTGGGATGTTTATGTTATAGGTTGTCATTTTTTGCTTAATATTAAAAAAAAAGTCAGAAAAAATAGTTCTTTTAGTAGCATTTTAGCCCTTTAGCGGCATAAATATCCACTCCTCGATTTTCCTTATTGGTTCTTTTCCAAATGGGAGTATTTGAACTGAGTAGTATTTTTATTTTTAGGAGTAGTCTTTAATTTTTTTAGGTAGAATGGTTTTTTTGGACCATAGATGATTGACGATTGTCTTGAGAAAAAATTAGTCATTAGGAGTTAGAGAGTCTTTGGGACCAATTGAATGTTAGGTGCTCTAGTTAAGTGCTATAAATTACCAGATGATACAAGATTGATTTTGCGCTTCAAAGCATGCTTGTGAAACTTGAATGACTTTGTTGAGACACCTAGGCTCGTTTACTTCACTCTTGTATGATTTTGGCTTAAATATTAAACTCTTGTTGGTTGCTTGATTTAGAGTCAAAATGGATTCGTCTTGAGTTGAACATGTGGCATGTACGTTAGGATTTTATGATATTTCATGCTTCCATATTGATGTCTAGAACTTGTCCATGTGTGTGTAAAATAAAATAAAGAATGTTAAGTTTGGGAGATGATATAGGCCTCCCTTTGATTAGCCATATTTTTTTTCCTTTGCTTTACCTACCCATAATTGATGTTCCTAGTTAGCCACGTTGAGCCTTTAACCTATTTTTTTGACATCCACATCTGAAGATTAATCCTTTTATTTTAATTGACCTTGAATTTGATCCAAAATTCTTAAGCACTTTAATTGAAAAATGGAAAAGGGCCAAAAATACCCTTGAACTATTTGAAATAGAGCAAATATACCCTTCATTTTATTTTTGGCTCAAAAATACCCTTGTCATTAATATTTTGGATAAAAAATACCCTTCAACTTAATATCTCATTTAACTTAATGACATGGCATACACGTGGCTATCTAACTAGGACAAGGCCTGCCACGTTGGATCACAAACCTAGTCCCATTAATTCGACCCATATTTTAATTCAAGACTCGCGCTGAATTCCCTGACCCATCCCAATTAAAGGGTAAAAGTATGGGCTGATCCATATGCTAAGAAGGATTGGTATGACATAAAGGCACCATCAGTATTTGAAATCAAGAACGTTGGTAAAACCCTCATCACTAGGACTCAGGGTACTAAGGTTGATATCTCTTCTCATTTTTCTACTGCTTTTCCGCTTTTCTACTTCTATAAATTTTGTGTTCTTTTGAATATGTTTGGGTTACTGCTATGTAGGATTTTATTTTATTATGGAAAAAGTAATGGTATAGCCGGCAAAAATATGGGTCGGGGAATTCAGATCGAAGACCCTTACTTTTAACCTTTAATTGGGATGGGTCAGGGAATTCGGGGTGGGTCTTGAATTAAAATATGGGTCAAATTAATGGGACTAGGTTTTTGATCCAACGTGGCAGCCATGTGGCAGGCCTTGTCTGAGTTGGACGGTCACGTGTATGCCATGTCATCAAGTTAAATTGGATGTTAAGTTGGAGGGTATTTGTGATCCAAAATATTAATAGCAGGGGTATTTTTGAGCCAAAAATAAAATGGAGGGTATATTTGCTCTATTTTGAATAGTTCGAGGGTATTTTTTACCCTTTTCTGATTGAAAAATAAGAGTTGGAGAGAGTAAGAAAGAAAAAAATGAAATTAGTTGAAGATGAAAGCTTGTAAAAAAGACTAAGGGCATAAGAAAAAAATTCATATGCTATTAGTAGGGAGTAGAAAGAAACAAACAAGAAAAAGAAAAGAAAGAAAAGAAAAAAATTGAGTACTCCTTACCAATGTTTTAAAAGGCAGTTTTAGGACTCGCCCCGGAGCGGGGCACTGGCAAAATTCCCCAAGGATCATATGTGGGACTTAGTTCCATGAGACTTACGCCCTAAGCGCCCGATCGTACATCCTAAACATGCCCAACGCTCGGGACTCGCCTAACAGCTCTTACACAAATTATGTGTCAAATTTCTTTTCCAACATTGTTGATCCTTATAATTCTTTAATATGGATGATGCTTAGTAACTTTTTTATCTATAGAAATAAGAAAATTGAGATTAACACAAATAACAAGTTGTATTATTGCTTATTTACTATTTGAAAACGCCGCGAGGTTACTGAATGTCACTTAACATTTTTTAAAAAATACATAGCCAAATTTTACATCATCACTTGTTATTGGTCTTCATAGGAGTATATTTTATTATTTGAAAGTATTTTATTTTTATTCACGAAAGCGTGATGATTTTATTATAATACTAAAGTTTATTGATTATTTATTTTAGAGAGTTAATTGCATAGTATGATAGTCATATATTTTAAAAAATTATAATTCTTTTATTTTTTGAAAAGTTAAGATGTTAGAGCTGATTTGCATCTCACAATAGCTTTTATATTATTACATTTTTTTTACTTGTAAAATTATGTTAGTAATTTTATTTTCTATGATTTTCTTTAATCATATTTTAAATTTTTAAAAATTATTCATATATTTTTTATAATTTTTGTGTTAATATACTATTTTACTATATTATAAATTAAAAATTAAAGATCCATGGGGCTTACGCCCCATGTCCCGGGGGTTACGCCTCACCCCGTGCTAAGCAAAACGCTTCGTCTCATGCCCCCGCCTTTTAAAACACCGCTCCTTACTAGTGGTATGTGAACTTTCTTAAGGAAATGAAAAAACAAAGAAAATCTATGGGTGATACGAGTAGATGAAAGAGATTAGTTGATTAAGGAAGATGCTTAGTAAAACAATTATGATGTATTAAAGTGCTTAGGGAAGATACTCACTATTTTAGCCAAAATAATTCCTATCATCCCTTAGTCTACATTAAAACCTTGAAAGTCCTACTTGATCTTAGATTTGATGTTCTTATATTAGTGAAGCAATACACTAAGGATAAGCCTATGGTTCATCATATGTTGCATGTGAAATTCTTTATGAGAGTGAGTGAAAATTTTATTCTTATACCCATGAATGCGATAACTTATATTCTTGTGAGTGATATGGGTAACTCTCTTGTGGTGAGGGCACATGGTTGATGAAAGCTAGGTAAAATACTTGACCTCTTGATTGGTTGACGTATGAGTGTTTTCTATTATCATAGAGTCAGTTCTTGAGGCTAGGAGGTCTTGAAGTAGTTGTTTATGAACTTTGAATGAATGAAGCATGTTGTATTAAGGACTTGTCATCGGAAGTCGTTGTAGCCTTAGATTGAGTAGACCTATTCATTGGTGTAGCCTGGGGAAGTGTCTAGGCCATGAGTGTATAGCTTACTCGAGGACGAGTGATACGCCAAAATTACACCTCAATTAAAAAGTATAAGCGGTCGTTGTCAAATATAGAACCCAACAAAGGTTGGAGTCGAATCCCACATGGAATATGGGGAAAATTAAGTCGTTAGTAGTTTAAATGACTCTTTGTCGATAATTTCCAAAAAGGTGGGGGGGTTTAGTGAGTAACTTTTAATCAATGTATGACTTATTTTAGTTAGCAAATAACACTTAAATAATGATTTGAATCAATAGAGAAGGCAAACTAGGGAAGGTTCACTGTGGCTTTACACAAATTCGGGTTAACTTCGGTAAGGGATTCACTTCGTACAACTAATGTGAGGCAATTGAATACAAATATACGCCTAAATATTTCTCAACCCAATTAGTCGATTTTCCTTCAAATCATTAGAACTTGAAAAGATAAAAGTAAAGAGTTTAATTTTAGCCTCAAGTAGATTAATCTCGCCAGAGCATTACTCATTAGACAGAGGTTAGAAGCTCCAAATCCTCGTTGTTAAACCTTTTTCCCAGTTTTTAACCTCTTATTTCAAGCAAGTCAAACCTAGGGTTTGTTCTAATATTTGCAACCATTAGAAATCTATAAAAATTGAAGGATAATAACACAATAATATATACAACATGAATCCAATACCACATCAAACCTAATTCGTTAATTCATCATGGATCTCACAACCCTAGTTGTGGGAGTTTAGCTACTCATAAATTTAGAAGAACAGAAAACAATAACATTTATAACCATAATGAAGATTCTTATGGTATATGAGAACCCACTTTAATTTTTCAGTAAACCTTGAGAATTAATTCCCAAAAACAAATGATTCCATGAAGTAACATTTTTATGCATTACTATCGTGCAAAATCGATGCAAAAATATCCACAATCAATAATAATATTTCAGCCCTAATACTTGGTATTTATAGTAGTCCAGGAAAATAAATTTCAAAAATAAAACTAAAAATTCCCGCTTTAGCTTGGTGGTTTGCATGGTGATTCGTCAGGTACATGGTGACTCATCAGGTGAGTCACCACCCTTAACCAGTGACTCTACCAATTCTGCCTTAGCTTGGTAGTTTGCATGGTGATTCGCCAGGTCCGTGGTGACTCATCAGGTAAGTTACCACCCTTAACCAATGACTCCACCAATTATGCCTTAGCTTGGTAGTTTGCATGGTGATTCGTCAGGTCCTGGTGACTCGTCAGGTGAGTCACCACCCTTAACCAATAGCTCCACCAATTTTGCCTTAGCTTGGTGGTTTGCATGGTGATTCGTCGGGTCTCTGGTGACTCGTCAGACTTATCAGAAGACAAACTTAGTACAAAAATTCATCCTTTTCAGTCTTGGTTTACTTTTCCTTCTCTTTAAACATAAACACCATCAAATCTAACAACAGTTGCTTGAAAACTTGCGTCTATTCTAGGCAAAAAGAGTCAAATGTGCCGTAGAATGTTGGTAGATCAACACCCTCAACTTAGAACGTTCGCTTGTCCTCAAGCAACATGACAACAACAATAGAATAGACGACTCACTAAAAGAAACACACAACAGGTCTATAGCAATCAACCGCCATTCAATAATTGAATCAAATTCATTCAACCCCCTGTACCACAAAAGTATTTGAAATGCTAACTCGTAGGGATCTAAACATGTCATTACAATGTGATAGATTAATCTACATACACATAAAATAATCATTCCAACAGTCAGTAGGTGATAAAGAAATCTTGATGCCCTCACTACAAAGAAGTCCCACATACAAGATTTGGGACTAAGTAAGCTACACTCACGCTCAGAAAAGATTTCAAATAATGCACATGCGATACCATAGGCTTGCCCTTGCTATTCTATTTCAAGTATTCAGACAGTTTCTCAGGATCACTACAGGACTTGTTTTGGCTTGTAATGAGGCTTCGGGTCTAGGTAGGATACATTTGGGAAATTCTGACTAAACCCTCTTTGGAACTATCGACCCACTATTTTCACTCAAGCTTAATCCATCCACCTTTATTCACCTTCGATTCTGTTATTTTTAGCTACAGGTGTGACCTTCTCAAACTTTATCGCTCTTTTTCATTTCTTTTCTTCCTTTTTCTTTCTTTTTCTCTGGCACACACCTGCACATTTTTCATGCTATCAACAACCAGATTTTAAAACCCTATTTTGCTTATCATATACCTCTACAGTAGCCACCCTCAATTTAGGCTAATTTCCTGAGTTGAGATGCACGATGTCCAAGGAGGGACTATGGCCAAAATAGAGATTCAAAGTTAAAAATGGAAGGTGACAGGTTATCAAAATAACACGGTTAACTTCGGTTCAAATAGGTATCAAAGGAATTATTCACAGTTGGATGGATTTTTAGGCTAAGTGGACTGCACACAAAAAGAGCATGTGATCCTTTCCTTAACAACTGACTTCAACTTTCATAGAATAGGCCGAGCAAGTTCTAGATGCATGCACAAAGTAAGAATTTAACAAAATAAGCTCACACACTTGGAACCAAGGAACCATACCACTACCAACCATCAAAACAAAAGTTCAGTTTAAGCAAAGTTTACTATAATCACAACAATCAATGACATTCAGGGATTCAGAACTGTTAACCATTTCAAACATAAGTACAAAATTAACTTTTTGGAGGGGGCTCCTTTTTATTTCAACATTCTTGCTATAAACTCAACTTGAATACACAAAACAAACAAAATTTAAATAACCATCTAAACATGCCGGTTCTACTATATATCACACCAGAGGGAAAAGAAACACGACACTAAAAACCCTCGGTGGTGATAGACTCACAGGTATCCCAACACCCAAAATTTAATACGCCCAAATTATACTTTAATTAAGAAGTATAAGCAGTCATTGTCAAATATAGAACCCAACAAAGTTTGAGGTTGAATCCTACCGAGAATTTGGTGAAAAATTAGTCGTTAGTAGCTTAAATGACTATTTGTTGATAATTTTCAAAAAGGTGGGGTTTTTTAGTGAGTAACTTTAATCAATGTGTGACTTGTTTTAGTTAGCAAATAACACTTAAATAATCATTTGAATCAATAAAAAATGCAAACTAGGGCGTGTTCACCATGACTTTACACAAATTTGGGTTAACTTCGGTAAGGGATTCACTTCGTACAACTAATGTGAGGCAATCGAATACAAATATAAGCCTAAATATTTCTCAACCCAATTAGATGATTTTCCCTTCAATTCATTCGAACTTGAAAAGATAAAAGTAAAGAATTCAATTTTAGCCTCAAGTAGATTAATCTCGCTAGAGCATTACTCATTAGATGAAGGTTAGAAGCTCCAAATCCTTGTTGTTAAACCTTTTCCCCAATTTTTAACCTCTTATTTCAAGCAAGTCAAACTTAGGGCTTACTCTAATGTTTTCCTCCATTAGAAATCTGTAAAAAATTGAATAATAACAACACAATAGTTTATACAACATGAATTTAATACTACATCAACCCTAATTCATTAATTCAGCATGGATCCCACAACCCTAGTTGTGGGAGGTTAGCTACTCATGAATTTAGGAGAGAAGAAAGCAATAACATTCATAACCATAATGAAGATTCTTACGATATATGAGAACCCCCTTCAATTCTTCAATAAACCTTGAGCAATAATTCCCAAAAATAAATGATTCCAAGAAGTAACGGTTTTGTGCGTTACTATCATGCAAAACCGATGAAAAAATATCCACAATCAATAATAATATTTAAGCCCTAATACTTGGTATTTATAGTAGTCCAGAAAAATAAATTCCAAAAATAAAACACGGAATTCCTACTTTAGCTTGGTGGTTTGCATGGTGATTTGTCAGGTCCGTGGTGACTCTTCAGGTGAGTCACCATCCTTAACCAATGACTCTATCAATTCTATTTAGCTTGGTGGTTTGTATGGTGATTTTTCAGGCCTGTGGTGACTCGTCAAGTGATTCACCACCATTAATCAGTGACTCCACCAATTTTGCCTTAGCTTGGTGGTTTGCATGGTGATTCGTCAGGTCCTGGTGTCTCTTCAGGTGAGTCACCACCCTTAACCAGTAGCTCCACTAATTATACCTTAACTTGGTGGTTTGAATGATGATTCATCAGGTCTGTGGTGACTCGTTAGGTGAGTCACCATCATTAACCAATAGACTCTTGCATTTCTCCTTATCTTGGTGGCTTGAGTGACGATTTACCAAGACCGTGCTGAATCGTCACCCTTATCTGATGCCCTACTTAGTGCAATAATTTGTCCTTTTCAGTCTTGGTTTAATTTTCCTTCACTTTAAACATAAACATCATCAAATCTAATAACGGTTGCTTGAAAACTTGCATCTATTCTAGGCAAAAGGAGTCAGTGCGCCATAGAATGTCGGCACATCAACACCCTCAACTTAGAACGTTTTCTTGTCCTCAAGCAACATGACAACAATAATATAATAAATGACTCACTAAAAGAAACATACTACAGGTCTATAGCAATCAACGACCATTAAACAATTAAATCAAATTCATCCAACCCTCTATACCATAAATGTATTTGAAATGCTAAATCGTAGGGATCCAAACATATCATTATGATGTGATAGAGTAATCTACATACACATAATACAATCATTCCAATAGTCAGTAGATGATAAAGAAATCCCGATGCCCTCACTACAAAGAAATCCCACATATAAGATTTGGGACTAAGTAAGCTACACTCACGCTCACAAAAGATTTCAAAGAATGCACATGCGATACCATAGGCTTGCCCTTGCTATTCTATTTTAAGTTTTCAACAGTTGCTCAGGATCACTACCAAACTTGTTTCGGCTTGTAATGAGACTTCGGGTCCAAGTAGGATACATTTAGGGAATAGTGACTAAACCCTCCTTGGAACCATCAACCCACTATTTCCACTCAAGGTTAATACATCCACTTTTATTCACCTTCGGTTTCATTATTTTTAGCTACAAGTGCAACCTTCTTAGACTTGATCACTCTTTTTTTATTTCTTTTGTTCCTTTTACTTTCTTTTTCTTTGGCAAGCACCAGTAAATTTTTCATGCTATCAACAACCAACCTTTGAAACCCCATTTTACTTATTATATACCTCTACAGTAGCCACCCTCAACTTAGGCTAATTGCCTGAGTTGAGGTGCACGATGACCAAGAAGGGACTAGGACCAAAATAGAGATTCAAAGTTAAAAAGGGAAGGTGACAGGTTATCAAAATAACACGGTTAACTTCGACTCAAATAGGGATCAAAGGAATTATTCACATTTGGATGGTTTTTAGGCTAAGTGGATTGCACACAAAAAGGGCCTATGATCCTTTCCTAAACAACTAACTTTGACTTTCATAGAATAGGTCGGGCAAGTTTTATATGCATGCACAAAGTAAGAATTTATCAAAATAATCTCACACACACTTGGCACCAAGGAATCATACCACTACCAACCGTCAAAATAAAAGTTTGGTTTAGGAAAATTTTACTACAATCACAACAATCAATGACATTCAGGGATCCAGAATAGCTAACAATTTCAAACACAAGTACAAAATCAATTTATTTCAACATGCTTTCTATAGACTCAACTTGATAACACAACACAAACAAAATTAAAGTAACCACCTAAACATATCGGTTCTACTAGATAGCACACTGGAGGGAAAAGAAACACGGCAACAAAAACCCTCGGTGGTGATAGACTCACAAGTATCCCAACACCCTCAACTTAGCCTCATGCATTATCCCTAATGCATACATATGAAAGCTAAAACTATGAGAGAAAGGAATATATGTGAAGAACTTAGCCTTAGAGTTTGGTACGATGTTGGAGACTGTTGGGGTGTCAGAGGCAAGAGCAGTCGATGGAATAGGTGCAAGCGACACCAGCCAGTTGGACTCTTAATTTCTCTTGTCTCGGCTCCTCAGCTATTCGAGACAGCTTCTTCACTCTTTCTAACTCCTTTTCTTCTTTGGTTCTCTTGCAGTATTTTCTCTTTCTTGATTTGTTCTCACCCCATTATTCTATGGGTTCCTCTTCCTGCAATTCCAAAATCATCATCATAGCAGCTAAGGTCTTAACAACAACCTTTTCCTCAATATGCACTTCCATAGAAGCTTCATCAATAACATCAATAACCAAGACCATCCTCATGTCTCTCAGTTGCTTCATCAATTGACACACATTGAACTTGACTAACTCATTAGTCAGTCTGAATGTTAATTCATTTCTCTCCATGTCAATCAATACACTTCCAGTAGCTACAATGGCCATCCCAAAATTATGGGTACTTCAAAGTCTACTTCGCAATCCAAGATTACAAAGTTAGCCAAAAATATAAACTTGCCAACCTTCACTAGCACATCATAAAATATTCCCACTGGTCATTTTACTGAATGGTCGACCATTAATACCCTCATGGTAGTCAGTTTAGGGGCTCCCAAGACTAACTATTTATAGATTGCTAGCGGCATCAAGTTGATGCTAGCACCAAGATCATATAATGCTTTGTCAAAGTTAAACTCCCCAATGGTACAGGGGATAATAAAAGCACTTGGATCCTCCTTCTTTTGGACTAACGATCTTGACGAGATTTCACTATAGTAGTGAAGGTTATCTTCCAACTCAAAACTCACACACATCTTTTTGGTAATCAAGTCCTTCATGAACTTGGCATATCCGGGCATTTGCTCAAGAGCATCCACTAATGGGATGTTCACTGATATCTGTTTGAGCATGGATATAAACTTTTGAAACTTTACATCTTCCATCTTTTTCTTCACCCACTGAGAAAATGGAGGAGGGAGCCTAGGTATCTGCATTGGAAGTTTTTCAACCTCCTTGCTTTTCTCCTTAAGCACTGGGGCAGTATTCTCTATTAGAGTAGATTTTTCTGCAGGAACACCCAACTTCTCTTCAACATCAATCTCATCATCTACCATCTCATAGTCATCAGCAACATCATTAATCTGGGTCTGAACTACCGGATGTGATTTTGATAAAGTTTTATCGCTCCTTATAGTGATAGCCATACAACTCCCATCATTCATTAGGTTTTGTATGGTATCACTGGGCAAAGTATCATTCTTCCACTGATTCAGAGCCACCGACAGTTGCCCCATTTGATGCTCTAACTATTTAATAGAAGTAGAGTGTGAATCCACCAACTGACTCAATGAAGACAACTCACTTTTCATATCTTTCCCCCAGAGTCAGTAGATTCCACCTTTAGCAGAACCTTGGTCAACACAACTTCTACACTGGAAGTCTCATCATCATTGTTAGCTTTATCTTGATTTCTAAGTGGTACATACAATCCACCTCTATTATTCTTGTTCTTCTAATTTCCATTCTCCCAATCTCTATAGCCAGCCTTGTTATAATAAGTATCTCACTGATAGTTTTGACCTTGGTTTCATTGGCCATAAGCCTGGAAACCCCCCATCTAATTATTCAAATAGTTGGCTTCTTCATCGGACTCGAGATTGGCTGCTCTATGTTGTGAACCAACTGCCTTAACTTTATCAACACCTCCTGTCAGTAGATGTTTGTCAGCAGGTCCATTTGTGTTTTCAAGTGTGTTGTATCTTGGTCTCACTCATCTTCCTTCCTGTGTTGCTCAGCCGACATACCCATTGTATATATACTATTTTCCACCTCTGAGTCCTTGGTATGCCAAGATCTATTTGTCTTAGTGAGCCAATCCAAGGTAGCAGTGGACTCAATAAATATAAGCCCCATAAAATCTCCACCTGCAGCATTATCAAGTGTTGGCTGGTAGCCAAATTCAGAGACATGTAGAACATTTGCATCAAGAACTCATCTCTCAGTTGATGGTTTGGGCACCAAGTCAGTTTTCTTTTTAAATCTCAGCCATGTCTCATGCAAGGCTTCATGTGGTTGTTGTCTGAAGTTACTAATTTTATCTCTCAACTTTGTCAAGCCCCAAAGCTACCCCCTAGACGTAACACGATACTCAGTGTCACAAGTGACCCCAAGCTAACCCATGAACTGGCATATCTAGACAAATCCTGATAAAATATAAACTATACAGAAGCTGAAAACATTTAAAATATCTGAGATGGGAAAAAAAGCCCAAACATGTCTGAATATCAAATATAATTCAGAGTATAATGAGTCTGAAAAATAATACTAACAGCTTAATAGCTGAATCTAGTCTATGTCTGAAAGCCTCTAACTGAAGTGTGTTGCTGGGACAAGCCCCCAGCTAACTCTAAAAGTTTGGAAAAAAAGTTAAATATAAGACTGAAATGAAAGCATATCTATCATCCTCGAACTATGAGGACTCACCACTGAATCTGATGAGTAAGGACTGGAAGTCAAACTAAGAGGTCTAGATGATGAACGCCTGAACCTACATCATGATAAGATGTAGCACAAAAGTATGTGTCAGTACTTCAAATGTACTGAGCATGCGGGGTATATGAAAAGATGTAAAACATGAATACTGAACATGGAAATACATACTGAAACATAAACTGAAAGATAAGCTGAATGCAGTGACCATATAACTAATCATGAGTAGTATAGCATGCTGAACTGAACTGAACAACTAAAATACATACTGAGTATATGGTTAATGCAACATGAGTCTGACAGTGGGAGCTACTATTAACCGACATACCCCAAGCTGAGCTAATTATTGGGCCAACCTATAACCATGGATGAGAGCGTGTTCATACCTTGACAAGGGTACAACAAATCTAACGTGGATCCACTAAACTAATGTCCACAAGGAACAAGGGTAACCAACCTAAAGCTGAATGCTGACCCCTTTCTGACCTACAGTGGCATCGTAGTTCTGGGACTCAAGGATTGCTACTAAAGGTCTCAGGCTAAAGCTGACAGCAGATCCTTCATCCCTTCGTTCAGTCGGTACTAAGCCTACTCCCAACTGAATGTATGAGCAATAAATGCAAACTAAAGTGCTGGATAGCTCAAATACTGATAATCATCTGAGAATGCAATAATAATACTGGAACTGATAGCATTCTAATTCTGAAGCATACTGACAAAATTATCTGATTAGTAAGTATAGATCAAGAGTACTGAAAAACAACATATGCTTGGGTTACTAGGTTCTGTACATATAGTTATCCTAGGTTCCCAAGAAAACATGTAAACAATATCATACAAGCAATAGAATCTGAATTGCACTGAGTTCATGAAAATTTAGAAGCCCTAAGTCTGAAGAACTAAGTTGAATCTAAGGACTCAATGGGTGAAAGGAACCCACTGATGAAATCCCACAAACCTGGAAGAAGATTCTACAGTTGAACCTTTGTATTTGTGGCTGAACTTGAAGAAAACTCTCCTGGTAGTTCTTGAGAGGAAACGCTTCTTTTCTTGTTGGAAACTGCTAAGTGTCAACTTAGTTTAGGAGTAATGAGGGAAAAAGAGTAAAAACCCTTTAATTACTCCCAAAATGATGTAGGATCAGAGTTAATAGAATTGGGAAAAGACCAAAATGCCCCCAACTTAAAACACAAATTGTAGAAAATTATTCGCCCAACGGGCGTCAGACCTGAGATGGCCCATTCGACAGGGCATCAGAATAGAGAAGACTAGGGATGGTCCTCTGGACATTCCTCATGATGGCTGCCATAGCCTGTCGCATCCACGACAGCCATGGTGATTTCACATTGGGGTTGAGCAGACCAAGGAGAGGCACTGGTAGTTTCCCATGGGCTGACCCATAGCCCATCGAACCTTTAACACTCGTGGGGACCCCTGTCTGGGTGAGGTAAGCTGAGAGAGCCACTGGGCTCTTCCCACAAGGACCCCAATGGGCCATCGTGTCCACAACGCCCGTGGGTCAGCCTGTGGGGCCTGACTGGAGATGGAATTTTCTGAGTTCTGGGTTTAAATTACTGGTCTGAGTTATGAGGTGTTACAATATCCCCCCCCCCCTTGGGATCATTCATCCTCGAATGAAAACTAACTAAACTGAGTTTGGAAGGAAAGAGTTGCAATCCCTACCAACTGAATACTAGAAGCTGATATCTGACTGAGCCTAGTTCTAAGGATATGAAAGCATGTTGAAAATACTAGAATAGCTAGGAAAACATGATACTGAGACTGACATGCATATGAGGAGACTGAAGGACTGTAGAGCAAGTATTACCTCAAGTTAAAACTGTGTCGGAAGGAAAAAAGTGAGGATACTTGGCCATCATGGATGCTTCTTCTTCCCAAGTAGCTCTCTCGGCTGACTGATTCCTCCATAAAACATTCACCAAAGTGACTGCCTTATTTCTCAACCTACGAATCTGACAGTTAAGAATTTCAATTGGAACCTCCTCATAGGTGAGGCTATCCTTCACAGCCACACTTTCTAAAGGCACAATCGATGTCGGATCACCAATACACTTCTTCAATAATGATACATGGAAAATTGGATGAACTACTACTAATTTTGCTAGCAACTCTAACTCATAAGCCATATTGCCAACCCTTTTCAAAATCTTGTAAGGGCCTATATATCAGGGACTGAACTTCCCTTTCTTGCCAAATCTCATCACACCCTTCATGAATGACACTTTTAGGAAGACCCGATCATTGACCTGAAATTCTAAGTCCCTTCTCCTCACATTTGTATAGGACTTCTGATGACTCTGCGATGTCTTTAACCTTTCTCTAATGAGCTGAACATTCTCCATGGCCTTATGAACTGAATCTGGTCCAATCAAGGTTGCTTTACCTACTTAAAACCAACCAACTAGTGACCTATATCTATGCCCATAGAGTGTCTCATATGGGGCCATCTGAATACTAGAGTGAAAACTATTATTGTAGGTGAACTTTAAGAGAGGTAGGTGATCATCCCAACTACCCTTGAAATTGATCACACACGCTCTCAACATGTCCTCTAGGGTCTGAATGGTACGCTCTGCCTGACCATCCGTCTACAGATGAAATGTTGTGCTGAGATTTACCTGAGTGCCAAGACCTTTCTGAACAGACTTCCATAAATGAGATGTAAACTGAGGACCCCTATCTGAGATGACAGACAAGGGAACCCCATTCAACTTGTCTATCTCTATGACGTAGAGTCTTGCATACTCCTCGACTGAATTTGTAGTCTTAACTGCTAGGAAATTGGCTGATTTGGTCATCCTATCCACAATCACCCAAATGGAGTCGTGTTGTCTGCATATACAAGATAAACCTGTAATGAAATCTATGTTGGTCACTTCCCAATTCCAAGTAGGAATGCTAATATCTTGAGTCACACCTCCTGGTTTCTAATGTTCTACCTTAACCTGTTGACAATTGGGTCACTTAGCTCCACAAAATCTGGGATATCCCTCTTCATGTCATTTCACTAATATACTTTTTGTAGATCACGGTACATCTTAGTGGCAATGGGATGAATGGAATATCTAGAATTATGGGCTTTTGTAAGGATCTACCGCCTCAACTCACCCACACTAGGTACACATAAACTACCCTGGTAGCGAAGCACACCAACTCTCCTTTGGGAGAAAACCTCTTCTCTTTATTGATGAACTGCACCCTTCAACTGAAGCAATATGGGATCATTGTCTTGTTTCTCTTTAACCTCTACTACCAAAGAAGATTCTGACCCATTCTAGACTATCACACCACCTTCTGTCGTGTCCATGAGGCAAACTCCTAAGAGATCAAGCCTATGAACATCCCTGGCTAATTCCTTACTCTCCTCCTTAATATGTGATACACTACCCATAGACAGTCTATTGAGGGTATTTGCCACTACATTGGCCTTACTCGGATGGTAGAGCACATTCATATCATAGTCTTTGAGGAATTTGAGCCACCTTCACTGATGAATATTCAACTCTTTCTGGGTGAACACATACTGTAGGCTCTTATAGTCTGTGAACACATCTACGTGAACACCATACAAGTAGTGTCTCCAAATTTTTAAGGCAAACACAACTGTTGTAAGCTCAAGGTTGGGAGTTGGGTAACTCTTCTCATAAATCTTAAGTTGTCTGGATGCATAAGCTATGACCTTACCACGCTGCATTAGAACATAACCCAAGATGAATCTGGACGCATCGCAATACACCATAAAATTGTTTGAACCCTCTGGCAAGGTTAAAATGAGAGTTGTAGTCAACCTTGTCTTCAATTCAAGGAAGATTTTCTCACACTCATTTGACCACTAAAACTTGACCTTCTCTGAGTCAACTTGGTTAATGGGGCAGCTATGGATGAAAATCCTTCAACAAACCTCCTATAGTAATCGGCCAAACCCAAGAAACTCCTGATTTTTATCGAAGAGGTGGGTCTGGGCCAGTTCTTCACTGCCTCAATCTTTTGAGAATCAACTCAGATTTCCTCACTAGACACCACATGACCAAGAAAAGCAACTGATTTCAACTAGAATTCACACTTACTGAACATGGCGAACAATTGACGATCCTTGAGAGTTTGCAACACTACTCTCAAATGGTCTACATGCTCTTCCTCGCTCTGAGAATATATGAGTATATAATTAATGAAGACAATGACGAACATGTCTATATACTGCTTGAACACTCTATTCATCCAATCCATGAAAGCTGCATGAGCATTCATTAGTCTAAAAGACATAACTATAAATTCAGAGTGACTATACTGAGTTCTAAAGGTTGTCTTCAAAATGTCACTATCTCTGGCTCTGAGCTGATGATAACCAGATCTGAGGTCTGTCTTAGAGAAGCAACTAGTACCCTAAAGCTGGTCGAACAAGTCATCAATCCTGGAGATGGGATACTTATTCTTGATTGTGACTTTGTTCAACTGATGGTAGTCGATGCACATTCTGATAGAACTGTCTTTCTTACGCACGAAGAGCACTAGAGCACCCCATGGAGAGATGCTGGGTCTGATGAGGCCCTTATCTAGAAGGTCTTTAGAATATTCTTTCAATTTCTTAAGCTCAGTTGGATCCATTTTATGAGAAATCGAAATAGGCTGGCTATATAGAAGAAGATCTATTCCAAAGTCAATTTCCCTTTCGGGAGGAACTCCGGGAAGATCTTCTGGAAACACTTCTGGGAATTCATTCACCACTGAAACTGACTCAAGAGTTAGGATCTTGGAGTTTGAATCTTTAACCCGAACAATATAATAGATACAACCTTTGGAAATCATCTTTCTGGCCTTAAGGTAAGAGATACATCAACCTACAGGCACTGAGGTACTACTTTTCCACTCTAAGACTGGCTTGTTTGGAAACTGAAACTGAGCGATCCTAGTTTTGTAATCAACTAAGGCATAATATGAATATAACCAAGCCATGCCTAGAATTATATCAAAGCCAATCATTTCTAACTCTACAATATTGATTGAGGTAACTTTCTGAGAAACTGTGACATGGCAATATTTGTATACCCGTCTAGATATAACTAGATCACCAACTGGAATTGAGACTGAGAAAGGTTCTAAGAGGATTTCTGGACTGACATCGAAATTTACTGCTATGAAAGGAGTTACAAAGGAAAGTGTAGCCCCTGGGTCTAACAATGCATAAATATCTAAATGGAAGACTCGTAACGTACCCGTGACCACATCGGGAGAATTCTCTTGGTCCTATCGAGTTTGAACAGCATAGAGCCTATTTTGACGCTGACCACCACATGTACTAGATGAGGCACCCTGTGAGTGGGGTGACCTGCTGGAGTTGTTGTAGAGCTGGCCTAATTCTGTGGGCAAGCATCCTTGCCCTTCTGTGAAGCTGCTGGACAATCCCTCATTATGTGGCCTGTCTTGCCACACCCAAGACAATTTTTGTTGCCTGCCATACACTCACCCTGGTAGTTTTTGCCACACTTCTTGCAAACTGGATGAGTGTGCCCTCTAGTAACCGTACTTTGGGACTTAGAGCCTGGTGCTCTATCCCGTCTATCCTACCTGGACTTAGGCACTGGAGCACTAGCAGAGGATGGGGATGGAGCTGAAGATTTCTGACTAAACTGAGAGCGGTTGCCACCATCTGACCTGTGCTTAGAGTAATTAAAGTCACTTGTTCTATCTCTCTTGTTATCTCCGCCCCTCTCTTTGATCTTCTCCTCTTTGATCTTCAAGGCATAAGTCACCAACTTGGAAAAATCCATTTTCTTAACCAGCAGAGCAGTCTTGCACTCCTTGACCACATCATTGGACACACACTACTATCGCCGGAGCATACTTAGACAATTGAGTAAACTTGAGTACATACTCTTGTACACTCATAGCATTCTGCTTCAGATTGATGAACTCTTAGACCTTGACTTCCCTAAGCTCAAGCGGGAAAAACCTGTCCAAAAAGGCAGCCTTAAAGTGGTTCTAATCCACTGGACCTGCATTAGCACAATGCTATTCCTTCCATTACTGATACCAAGTATAAGCCACTCCCTTCAACTGATAGGCGACTAAATCTGCACTCTCAACTAGAGTGACACCCATAATATTTGTTACCTTTTGAATGACGTTAAGAAACTCCTGTGGATCCTCTTCTGACTTGGACCTATGAAACTCTAGAGGGTTCATCCGAGTAAAGTCTCAGATTCTAGATGCAGCAGTATTGTCCTGAGGTAGAACTGGTGCCACTGCCTGCTAATTAACCTGAGCGGTCATGGCCTGAGTAAGCACCTAAAAAGCAGCCCTGAATTCAACATGAGTGACTTGCTCATTTAGAGGGTCTGTTGGTACTGGCTGATTCCTGGCGTTGGCTCTTCTAGGAGGCATTTTTCTGAAATGTGTAGAGCATGAGTTAGAAGGATATTAAATAGAGTTCACACTCTATAGCACGAGCTAGAAAAGAAAGAATGGGATTTGTTCCTACTGACATCTTATAGCTTCTCCCCTATAAGTGTGGAGCATTTCACACACATGAAAAAAATTCTACTTAACGCGGCTTTCAAACACCCTAAGACACTTAAACCCAATGATCTGATATTAAGTTTGTCACACTCCGAGGCTACCTCCTAGATGCAACATGGTGCTCAGTGTCACAAGTGACCCCAAGCTAACCCATGAACTCGCATATCTAGACAAATCCTGATAAAATATGAACTATGTGGAAGCTGAAAATATTTAAAATATCTGAGATCGGAAAAGAAGCCCAAACATGTCTGAATATCATATATAATTCAGAGTATAATAAGTCTGAAAAATAATACTAACAACTCAATAGATAAATTTGGTCTATGTCTGAAAGCCTCTAACTGAAGTGAGTTGTTAGGACAAGCCCCCAGCTAACTCTAAAAGTCTAAAAAAAGCTGAAATATGAGACTGAAATGAAAGCATATCTATCATTCTCGAACTATGAGGACTCACCACTGAATCTGCTGAGTAAGGACTGGAAGTCAAACTAAGCGCGGTCTGGATGTTGAACGCCTGAACCTACATCATGATAAGATGTAGCACAAAAGTATGCGTCAGTACTTTGAATGTACTAAGCATGTGCGGTATATGCAAAGCTATAAAACATAAATACTGATCATGGAAATACATACTGAAACATGAACTGAAGGATAAGCTGAATGCAGTGACCATGTAACTAATCATGAGTACTATAGCATGCTGCACCAAACTGAACAACTGAAATACATACTTAGTATATGGTCAATACAACATGATGTCTGACTGTGGAGATACTATTAATCGACATACCCCAAGCTGAGCTAATTGTGAGGCCAACCTATAACCATGGATGGGAGGGTGTTTATGCCTTGCCAAGGGTATAAATAAATCTGACGTGAATCCACTAAACTGATGTCCACAAGGGATAAGGGTAACCAACCTAAAGCTAACAGATAACCCCTTTCTGAGCTACGGTGGCGCCATAGTTCTGGGACTCAGGCACTGCTACTAAAGGTCTCAGCCTAAAGTTGACAGCAGAGCCTTCATCCCTTCATCCGCTCATTACTAAGCCTACTCTCAACTGAATGTATGAGCAATAAATGCAAACTAAAGTGCGAGATAGCTCAAATATTGATAATCATCTGAGAATGCCATAATAATACTGGAACTGATAGCATTCTAATTCTAAAGCATACTGATGGAATTATCTGATTAAAAAGTATAGATCAAGAGTATTGAAAATCAACATATGCTAGAGTTACTGGGTTCTTTACATATAGTTATCCTAGGTTCCCAAGAAAATATGTAAACAATATCATACAAGTAATAGAATCTTAATTGCACTGAGTTCATGAAAATTTAGGAACCCTAGGTCTGAAACACTAGTTGAAATTTGAAGAACTAAGTTGAATCTAGGGACTCTATAGGTGAAAGGAACCCACTGATGAAATCCCATATACCTGGAAGAAGATTCTACGGTTGAACCTTTTGATTTGGGGCTGAACTTGAATAAAACTCTCCTGGTTGTTCTTGAGAGAAACGCTTCTTTTCTTGTTGGAAACTGCTAATTAGTGTCGATTTAGTTTAGAAGTAATGAGGTAAAAAGAGTAAAAAACCTTTAAGTACTCCCAAAATGACTTAGGATCAGAGTTAATAGAATTGGGAAAAGACCGGAATGCCCCCAACTTAAAACAGAAATTATAAGAAATCTTTCACCAAATGGGCTACCCTACGGGCGTCGAACCTGAGACAGCCCATCGACCAGGGCATCAGAATAGGAAAGACTGGGGTTGGTCCTCTAGACAGTCCTCACGATGTCTCCCACGGCCCGTCGCATCCACGATGGCCGTGGTGATTTCCCATTGGGGATGAGGAGACCAAAGAGGGGCACTGGTGGTTTTCCACGGGCTGCTCCATGGCCTGTCAAACCTTTGATGCCTGTGGGGACCCCCGTCGGGCTGAGGTTAGCTGACAGAGCCACTAGGCTCTTCCCACGGGGACCCCAATGGGCCATCATGTCCATAAAGCCCATGGGTCAGCCCGTGGGGCCTGAATGAAGATGGAATTTTTTGAGTTCTTTTTGAGTTCTGGGTTTTAAATGCAGGTCTAAGTTATGGGGTACTACAAACTGTAACATTCTGGAAGGAAGAAAGAACCTTTCTAGGAAATCTCCTTTCAACTCACTCCAGTTTTTTATAGAATCAGGAGTCAACTCAGTCAATCATAGTGCTGCCTCATCAGATAAAGAAAACAGAAATAACCTAAGCCAGATAGAATTTTAACTCACTTTCGACAGCTCATAGGACTTGCAGATTCCAACAAAGTTCATCAAGTGACTATTGGGATCATCACCAGCCACTACTCTAAATAGACCCTTTAAGTTCAGTAATTGAATCATAGTGCTGGTGATTTTAAACTTAGTATCAGGTGCTAACAGGAGAAGAACAATGGCCCTAGTAGCACCCACTCCATCCAGTCGACATCATCATTGTCATCCAAAGCAATAGGCCTCTGATGTTGATGACCTTGACCTCTATTTCGTTGCCCTTGATCAACTGGGGAAACATTATCAACATTATCATCCTCAACATCATCACCCAAAGCCACATCAATCTTGATATTCTCGTTGTTCAGGTTCTGTTGGGCTGCAGCAAGCCTTGCTACTTTGCACTGTTGTGCATTCATATTCTGTCTCGGAGTTTTTGCAAGCTCGGGGTTATATGGTAAGATTGGTGTCACCTGATTATCGGGTACTTGGCATGCACAAATTTGTACCCTTTAGTCACAAAAACAACAAATAAAAGTAAAATCAGGAAATATGATTAAAAGTCAAGTAAACATACCGGACTTAACAGACAATCGTATTTCCCGACAATGGCGCTAAAATTTGATACTCTCAAATTACACCTCAATTAAGAAGTATAAGCAGTCGTTGTCAAATATAGAACCCAATAGAGGTTGGGGTTGAATTTCACAGGGAATATGGTAAAAATTAAGTCGTTAGTAGTTTAAATAACTATTTGTCGATAATTTCCAAAAAGGCGGGGGGTTTTAGTGAGTAACTTTTAATCAATGTGTGACTTGTTTTGATTTGCAAATAACACTTAAATGACGATTTGAATCAATAGAGAAGGCAAACTAGGGTGTGTTCACCATGGCTTTACACAAATTTGGGTTAACTTCAGTAAGGGATTAACTTTGTACAACTAATGTGATACAAATGTACGCCTAAACGTTTCTCAACCCAATTAGACAATTTTCCCTTCAATTCATTCGAACTTGAAAAGATAAAAGTAAAGAATTTAATTTTAGTTTCAGGGAGATTAATCTAGCTACAGCATTACTCATTAGACGGAGGTTAGAAGCTCCAAATCCTCATTGTTAAACCTTTTTCCAGTTTTTAACCTCTTATTTAAAGCAAGTCAAATCTAGAGCTTGTTCTAATGTTTGCAACCATTAGAAATCTGTAAAAATTAAAGGATAACAACAAAATAGTATATACAACATGAATCCAATACCACATAAACCCTAATTCATTCATTCATCATGGATCCCACAACCTAGTTGTGGGAGTTTAGCTACTCATGAATTTAGAAGAGAAGAAAGCAATAACATTTATAACCATAATGAAGATTCTTATAATATATAAGAACCCACTTCAATTATTTAATAAACCTTGAGCAATAATTCCCAAAGATAAATGATTCCAAGAAGTAACGTTTTTGTGCGTTACTATCGTGCAAAACCAATGCAAAAATATCCATAATCAATAATAATATTCCAACCCTAATACTTGGTATTTATAGTAGTCCAGGAAAATAAATTCCAAAAATAAAACTCAAAATTCTTGCTTTAGCTTGGTGGTTTGCATGGTGATTCGTCAGGTCCGTGGTGACTTGTCACATGAGTCACCACCCTTAACCAGTGACTCCATACATTATTTCTTAGCTTGGTGGTTTGCATGGTGATTCGTCAGGTCCATGGTGACTCATCAGATGAGTCACCACCCTTAATCAGTAGATCTACCAATTCTTCCTTAGCTTGGTAGTTTGCATGGTGATTTGCCAGGTCCGTGGTGACTCGTCAGGTGAGTCACCACCATTAACCAGTACACTCTTGCATTTATCCTTAGCTTGATGGCTTGAGTGACGATTCACCAAGACCGTGGTGACTCGTCAGGTGAATCGTCACCCTTATCATAAGCCCAACTTAGTGCAAAAATCCATCCTTTTCAGTCTTGGTTTACTTTTCCTGCACTTTAAACATAAAAACCATCAAATCTAACAATGGTTGCTTGAAAACTTACGTCTATTCTAGGCAAAAGGAGTCAAATATGACGTAGAATGTCGGCACATCAATGAGCAAGATTTAAGTGGAGGGTGTTTATGTTAGGCTAAAATTCATGTTACTTTGGTATCGTCACCTCACATTTGCTCACTTTATCATTTTGTTTTGAGCCTTAAATGTGTGAATTACACTCGTGTTTGATGTTTTGTTTATGTAGACTTATTTTATAGAATTTGGAGCTCAATCTAGATGAAAAAGAATCAAAAAGGGGTAAAAGTAACCAAGGGAAGATCAACGTCGCAAAAACGCATAGGAGCTCACATGATGGCAAGCCTAAGCTTCTGTCGCGCTACTGGCTGCTTTTTTATTGTGGCACGGATTTTGCACTATTTTTGAAGATTCCACTGAAGATGTTGCATGGAATTACCGGGTCTGTCATTACGGTAAAACCATTTATGCCAATTCATAGAGTTACAAAATTCTGGGTTTGGGAGTTTGAAATTTTGGGTTAGGCTAGTCTCGACTGGATTTGGAGAAAGGTATGGTCTAGGGTAATCTGGATAAGGATTGGGTTTGATGTCTTGACTCGACCTAGTTTTTCTTGTAGCTAACATATAAAGGAGTCCGTGGGACTTTTCAGAATCAAATTCGGGTAAGTAGAACTCCCAGAATCGAGGTTGACGTGAATGGGTTATTCCAGGATGTCGAAAAAATAAGTGTGTTGTAAAATGGACTACTTTTGGAGATTTTATGATTTTCTATCCCGTGTCAACTACTACGACGGTTGACACTCCGCCATGGCAACCTCCGATGTAGCAGAGAAATAACCACTACAGCGGAAGTCAACGATGGTCAGCCTCCGCCACAGAGGACAACTCTACTACGGCGGTACCTCTATAGTAGAGCAGACTGCTATAGTGGAGTGTGAAGGGATTTAATACAGAAATTTCCCCAAAATAGTTCAATTTTTCTTGAAATATTTTGGGAGAAGAAGGGGGCGATCTTGGGCGATTTTCATCCATTTTTCACCATTTTTCATCTTAAAGGTAAGGATTCTACTCCCCAAACTCCGTGATATCTTTCCTATGTTATATAATTGCTAGGGGTGGACTTAGGGAAAGATTGGGATGACCTAGGAATGCTAGAATCCGGGGGAAAAGGGGATTCTAGGGTGCTAAAGTTCTTGGTCTTGATTCTTGGTAATGGGTAATGATCACATAGCCATAATTGTCTAAGGGAATCCATAAAAATGATGAATTTAGGTGAATTAATGGTGGGAAAGCCCGGGAATGGGTGGAATGATCATGGTTGGCTTGGAGTTTGGGATTTTTCATAATCCGAGAATGTGTAGGCCATGAGGATTGATATTTGGTTACTGTGTATTATTTCTAGACCAAGAACAAGCAAGGGATCCTGAAAGGGGAAAAGCTCCAGCATTGTAGAGCTTTCTTATTTGAGGTAGGTGATGGTTATTGATTCATGTATGCATTGTATGTTTGTGTACTCATGTCTAAGTATTTGTATGGTTTGCATTGCTTAGGGAATGATTTAGGATTGTCCAAAAGTCTTGTTTTTCAGTCTTGTGAAATGAACTAAGTGTTATTGCTTGTTGGTTTACAAGTGTTGATTGTTCATTGTTTGTGACTGTGGATTTATGTGACATTCAGTTGGCTCGGGTGACACGCCTGGTACAAAAATTACTAATGGTTGGCTCGGGTACCATACCTGGTACGGGATATACTAATGGTTGGCTCGGGTACCATGCCTGGTATGGTATAACACTAACGGTTGACTCAGGTACCATGCCTGGTATAGGCTTAGTTTATTATATTTTTTCATCTTTATCAATGGTTCCCTGAGAGGATCGGGTTGTGTTTATAAATTATGGTTGTGTATTTTGGTCCTTGAGAGGTCGAGTTGTTACATTGCTTTATGAGTTTGGTCTTGGTGTAGACCGGGTTGTTTGTCTGACACTTAGGTGTTGTCTAGAGGGGATCTAGGGTAGGTCTAGGATATGTATCGAGGTATAATTATTATTGTTGTGGATTATTGATCATAACTGAGAAGTGGTTTACATGTGGGAACAAGTTAAGTAAAGACTTGTAGTCTAGAAATACCTGTTGACTTGCCTATGTGTTTTTGTACTCTTACTTGATTGTTGTACTACTCATACATTATTTATTTGGAACTGGCTGATGATCCTACCAGTACATGGTGGTTGTGTACTAATACTACACTTGCTTGTCATTTTGTGAGTATAGGAAATCTTCTGGTGGTTGACGCACGACCTCTCTTGTAGGTCTGACACTTCAAGATATCAAGGGTGAGTTGTTTGACCAAGATGCCTTGATTTCCATCTATTGAGTTATAGCCTAATTGTTTCGGGGTTAGAATATTTCTATTTTTGGGGTTGCATCCCCGTACTCTAGCTATGGTAGATGTTTTTGGTACGATGACTTTCATATTCTATGGAGGGATTTTTCGCAGGCTATATTTTTATAGAGTTGTTTTGATTATGTTGATTTCTAGTTTACATTTCTGCACACTAGTTTTAAGTTGTTAGGCTATGTTGAGAGTTGGAATCTATTGGTTCGCTCATCCGGGAGTTGGGTGGGTGCCACTCACAGCGGTCTGGGTCGTGACAAAGATGGTATCAGAGCCCTAGGTTCATTGATCTCATCGTACCAAAATAGGTCTAGTAGAGTCTTACAGAACGGTGCGAAGACGTCTGTACTTTTCTTCGAGAGGCTATAGGACTTTAGGAAACTATCTCTTTTTTCTTCCATCGTGCTATAACTTAATTCCAATTGTTATCTAGTGATACAAATTGGTATCTGACTCTTTCACTTTTCTATACGCAGATGGTTAACACACGGAATAACGGAGCTAGACCGATGGTCCCAGCAGTTGGCCCGGCTGTCCATGGTAGAGGCAGGGGAAGAGGCAGAGGATAAGGTAGAGCCACACCCGCCAAGGGTGGGGTTCAAGCTGCCGCAGGAGCGCAAGAGGCAACCCTTCCCCCTACCTCAGGAACAGGTTGTCGAAGATGTGAAAGTTGTTATAGAGGATGAAGAGGCGAGGGCGGAGGCAAAGACGGCACCAACTGGAGGTGCAGGCCTTCCCTTTATGACTCCCGAAGCATTTCAGCAGGCTTGGAACTTCTTGAGTGGTTTGGTTGGGGCTAGAGCCATACCCGCGGGCGTTGCAAATTAGGCTCTGGGCACTCAACCAGAAGGTCTTATAGCTCCTACGATGGATGCAACTTTAGGCACAGGTGACTTCTTCAGGGCAATGCTAGGCCAAGTGATGACAGGAAATGAACATGAGATGCTGACCAAGTTTCTCAAGTTGAAACCTCCTACATTTCAGGGTACAAACAGGGAAGATGCTTATGAGTTCATATTGGATTGTTATGAGAGGTTACACAAGCTCGGCATTGTGCAATAGTATGGGGTGGAGTTCATCACATTTCAGCTGCAGGGTGATGCCAAGCAGTGGTGAAGATCTCATGTGGAGTGTCGGTCATCCGTTTTATCTCCACTAACTTGGGAGAAGTTCCACGCTCTTTTCTTAGAGAAGTACGTGCCCCGTACTTTGAGGGACCAGAAAAAGGATGAATCTTAAATTTGGAACAGGGTAGCATGTCAGTCTCTGCTTACGAGGCAAAATTTCATGCCTTGTCTCATTTTGCTACACAGTTGCTGGCTTCCGAAGAGGAGAGGGTTTAGTTGTTTGTCAAGGGTTTGAATACTGAACTTCAGGTATTGTCTGTGCACATGACTTCTTCAGGGAAAGGCTTTAATGAAGTGGCAGATTATGTGAAGAAACTTGAGGGAGTCAGGTAGGTGGGGCAGGCTAAGGTGTTAACCAAGAATCCCCGAAATGAGGGAAATTATGGTGGTTCATACTCCAAGGGTCAGAATCAGCAGGTATACTCAGCCCGTCCTATTAGTCAGCTCTGCCAGCTGCTACAGGTGGTCATCCGGGAGCTAATCAACAATTTTCAGCTCCTAAGGGCAAGAGAGCTTCCTATTCATCTTTTAGCAGGCCTGCACTTGATCGCGATTGTTTCCATTGTGGTGATCTGGGCCACTTTAAGAGGGAGTGCCCTCACAGGCAAACCAGTAATCAGGTTCAGCAGCAGCCCAAGGCTGTGGTCCGGGCAGGTAGAGGTGGTCATGCTAGAGGTCATCCACGTGGTGGGTGAGGTAACTTTTAGGGAGGCCAGGGAGACAGAGGGAACGGCAGTGCGGGCAGGGGTGCAGCACAACCGGCCAGGAAGGTTCCCCGGATTGATGACCAGGCTCACTATTACGCATTTCCAAGGAGGACCGAGGCCGAGGCATCTGATGCGCTGATCACAGGTACCATTCTTGTCTGTGATAAAATGGCTTCCGTATTATTTAACCCAGGTTCTATATATTCTTATGTGTCTGTGAGTTTTGCATTAGGTCTGGACTTGATATATGATATCCTTGATTCCCTATCTATGTTTTCTACCCCAGTTGGAGAGTCGGTGATTGTGACTCATGTTTATCATAATTGTTCGGTTGTATTTGTGGGGTTGTAAACTTAGGTAGACTTAGTAATTCTGGATATGGATGACTTTGATATTATTTTTGGCATGACCAGGTTATCCCCGTATCATGTTGTGTTGAACTGTAACACCAAGACTGTGGCTCTAGAGATTTCGAGTAAGGATAGGCTAGAGTGGGAAGGTGTGTATAGGTCTAAGCTGACCAAAATTATATCGTTTATTTAGGCTAGGAAGCTAGTGGGGAGAGGGTGTTTAGCCTTTCTGGCTCATCTCCGGGAAGATAGTGTGGAGTCCCCATCTATTGAGTCAGTTCCAGTTGTTTCAGAGTTTTGTGAGGTGTTTCTAGCGGATTTGCCTGGTATGCCTCTGGATAGGGATATTAACTTTTGTATAGACTTATAGTTGGGCACTCGTCCCATCTTTATTCCTCCGTACTGTATGGCTCCGGCAGAGTTGAGGGAACTTAAGACTCAACTTCAGGAACTCCTAGATAAGGGATTTATCCATCCCAGTGCTTCGCATTGGGGTGCCCTGGTACGGTTTTTAAAGAAGAAGGATGGTAGTATGCGGTTGTGCATAGATTACAGGCAGTTGAACAAGGTTACCATCCGGAATAAGTACCCTCTACCCCGTATTAATGATCTGTTTGACCAGCTACAGGGTGCATCGGTGTTTTCAAAAATTAACTTGAGGTCAGGGTATCACCAGTTGAAAATTAGGCCCGAGAATGTTCCTAAGATTGCTTTTTGGACTCGGTATGGGCATTATGAGTTTTTAGTGATGTCGTTTGTTTTGACCAATGTACCGGTGGCATTCATGAGTCTGATGAATGGGGTGTTTAAATCTTACTTGGATTCGTTCATCATTGTTTTCATTGATGACATTTTGATCTACTCCAAGAGTAGGGAGAAGCATGCTAAACATCTCCGTATAGTGTTGGACACTTTGAGACATCAAAAGCTCTATGCAAAGTTTTCCAAGTGTGAATTCTGGTTGACTGCAGTTGCGTTCTTGGGGAATGTAGTGTCAGAACAAGGGGTGATGGTAGATCCCCAGAAGATAGAGGCACTCAAGAGTTGGGACCGGCCTAGCTCTGTGACTGAGGTGAGGATTTTTGTTAGACTCGCAGGTTATTACCGGAGGTTTGTCAAGGATTTTGCATCCATTGCTACTCACCTGACAAGGCTGACACAGAAAGATGTACTGTTTGTGTGGTCTGAAAAGTGCGAGGAGAGCTTCCAAAAGCTCAAGACACTTCTGACCACGGCTTCTATTTTGTCCTTGCCAGTTGAAGGTAAAGACTTTATTGTTTACTCTGATGCTTCACATTCTGGTTTGGGTGCTCTATTGATCCAGGATAGGAATGTGATAGCCTATGCTTTTAGGTAGTTAAAGGTGCATAAGAGAAAATATCTGACTCATGATTTAGAGTTGGCAGCGGTGGTCTTTGCACTTAAGATTTGGAGACACTATCTTTATGGTGTCAAGTGTGAGGTGTTCACTGATCATCACAGTTTGCAGCATGTTTTCACTCAGAAAGACTTGAATCTGAGGTACAGAAGGTGGATGGAGTTGTTGAAGGATTATGATATGACTATTCAGTACCATCTAGGTAAGGCTAATGTGGTGGCAGACTCATTGAGCCGAAAGATAGTTAGCATGAGCAGTTCGGCTTGTTTGGGGTGTCCAAACGACCACTAGCAAGGGAAATTCAGGAATTGGAGTACAAGTTCATGCACTTGGGTATTTCAGAACAAGGTGGAATTTTGTCCAGTATTGAGGTCAAATCCATATTCATGGAGGAGATAAAGGCCAAACAATTTCAGGATTCACAGTTGAGCAGGCTTCGGAGCAAGGCAATATCCAGAGAGTCTGGGGATGTTACATTGGACTCTGGCGGTGTGTTAAATTTTAGAGGAAGGATGTGTGTTCCTCAGGTTGATGACATGATTCAGAAGGTGCTGGTAGAGGCTCATGGTTTGCGGTATTCAATTCATCCGGGTGTAACCAAGATGCACAAGAATTTGAGGATGCTCATTCAAGAGTGGAAGTGGGAGAGAATTACCAGCAGGTAAAGTATGAGCACCAGACACCTGCAGGACTACTTCAGAGGATGCCCATTCCGGAGTGGAAGTGGGAGAGAATAGCCATAGATTTTGTGGTGGGTCTCCCCAAGACTTTGGGGAATATACTCTATTTGGGTCATTGTGGACAGGCTGTCCAAGTCAGCTCACTTCATTCCGGTCAGGGTGGATTATAATTTGCAGCAATTGGCTAAGATCTACGTGAAGGAGATTGTGAGATTGCATGGAGTTCCACTGTCCATTATTTGAGATAGGGGTACGTAGTTTACTTCCAAGTTTTAGGGCAAGTTACATGAGGAGTTGGACACTCAACTCACCTTTAGTATAGCCTTCCACCCTCAGACTGATGGTCAGTCGGACAGGATGATTCAGGTATTAGAGCACATGCTGAGAGCATGTGTGATTGACTTCGATGGTTATTGGGACCAGTTTCTACCATTGTGTGAGTTTTCATACAATAATAGCTACCACTCCAGTATCGATATGGCATTGTTTGAGGCTCTGTATGGGAGGAGTTGTAGGTCAACAATTGGGTGGTTTGATAAAGACGATGTAAAGCCTTTGGGTGTAGACTTGGTAAGAGAAGTGCAAGAAAAGGTAAGAGACATTCAGACCAAGTTACTAGCTGCCCAAAGCAGGCAGAAGGAATATGCGGATCACAAGGTTTGGGATATGGAATTTCATATTGGTGAACAGGTATTATTGAAAGTGTCACCAATGAAGGGAGTTATGCATTTCGGTAAGAGGGGCACGCTCAACCCCCGGTTCATCAGACCATTTGAAGTCCTTGAGATCATAGGGCCCATCATCTATAGATTGGCATTGCTGCCCAGTCTTTTGAGTGTCCATCCAGTGTTTCACGTATCCATTCTAAAGCGATACCATGGGGATAGGGACTACATCATAAAGTGGGATGAGGTGTTACTAGATAAGGATCTTTGCTATGAAGAGAAGCCGATTTTGATTCTTGATCGGGAAGTCCAAAAATTGAGGACAAAGGTGATCAGTATGGTAAAGGTTCAATGAAAGCATCATCTGGTTGAAGAGGCCACTTGGGAAATTGAGAGGGACATGAGGGACAAGTACCCTCAATTGTTTGAGGATACAGGTTTCTACTCTTTTCACTCTTTACTTTCCATATTTTTGGGTTTGATCATTCGGGGATGAATGATGGGTAAATTGGTATCTGTTTTAAAGACCAGGTCCGTCGTTACGGGAAAACCATTCATGTCAATTCTTAGAGTTAGAAAACTCTGAGTTTGGGAGTTTGAAATTCTGGGCTAGGCTAGTCTCGTCCAGATTTGGAGCGAGGTATGGTCTAGGGCAATCCGAGTAAGGATTGGGTTTTATGTATTGATTCAAGCTAGTTTTCCTTGTAGCTAACACATAAAGGAGTCTGGGGGACTTTTCGAAATCAAATTCGGGTAAGTAGAACTCCCGGAATTTAAGTTGACGTGAAGGGGTTGTTCCGGGACGTCGGAAAAATGTAGCGGTTGACACTCCGCCATGGCGACCTCCACTGTAGAAGAGAAATTACCGCTATAGCGAAAGTCAACGATGGTCAGCCTCCGCCATAGTGGATGACTCCGCTATGGCGGTACCGCTATAGCGTAGAATGATGGGATTTAATGCAGAAATTTCACCAAAATAGTTTAGTTTTTCTTGAAATATTTTTTGGAGAAGAAGGGGGCGATCTTGGGCGATTTTCATCCATTTTCCACCATTTTTCATCCTAAAGGTAAGGATTCTACTCCCCAAACTCTGTGATATCTTTTCTATGCTATAGAATTGCTAGGGATGGACTTCAGGAAAGGTTGGGATGACCTAGGAATGGTAGAATTCAGAGAAAAAGAGAATTCTAGAGTGCTAGAGTTCTTGGGTCTTGATTCTTGGCAATGGGCAATGATCACTTAGCGATAATTCTCTAAGAAAATCCATAAAAATGATGAATTTAGGTGAATTAATGGTGGTAGAGCTCGGGAATGGGAGGAATGATCATGGTTCTCCTGGGGTTTGGGATATTTCATAATCTGGGTAATTTATAGACCATGAGGATTGATTTTTGGTTATTGTGTATTGTTTCTAGACCAAGAACAAGCAAGGGATCCTGCAAGGGGAAAAGCTCCAGCATTGTAGAGCTTGCTTATTAGAGGTAGGTGAGGTTATATTGATTCCTGTATGCATTGTATTTTTGTGTACTCATGTCTAAGTATTTGTATGGTTTGCATTGCTTAGGGAATGATTTAGGAATGTCCAAAAGTCCTGCTTTTCAGTCTTGTGAAATGAACTAAGTGTTATTGCTTGTTGTTTACAAGTGTTGATTGTTCATTGTTTGTGACTGTGGATTTATGTGACATTCGATTGGCTCGGGTACCACACCTAGTATGGGAAATGTTAACTGTTGGCTCGGGTACCATGCCTGGTAAGGGATATACTAACGGTTGGCTCGGGTACCACACCTGGTACGGGATAACACTAACAGTTGGCTCGGGTACCATGCTTTGTACGAGTTTACTTTATTGTATTGTTGCATCTTTATTAATGGTTCCCTAAGAGGACTGGGTTGTGTTTATGAATTGTGGTTTTGTATTTTAATCCTTGAGAGGTCGGGTTGTTACATTGCTTTATGAGTTTTGTCTTGGTGTAGACTGGGTTGTTTGTCTGACACTTAGGTGTTGTCTAGAGGGGATCCAGGGTGGGTTCGAGATATGTATCGAGTTATAATTGTTATTGTTGTGGATTATTGATCATAACTGTGAAGTGGTTTACATATGGGAACAAGTTAGGTAGAGACTTGTAGTCTAGGAGTACATGTTGACTTGCCTATGTGTTTATGTACTCTTACTTGATTGGTGTACTACTCATACACTATTTATTTGGAACTGGCTGATGATCCTACCAGTACACGATGGTTGTGTAATGATACTGCACTTGCTTGTCTTTTTGTGAGTACAAGAAATCTTCCAGCGGTTGACGCACGACCTCACTTGTAGGCCTGACACTTCGAGATATCAAGGGTGAGTTGTTCGACCAAGCTGCCTTGATTTCCATCTATTGAGTTGTAGCCCAATTATTTCGGGCTTAGACTATTTCTATTTTGGGGGTTGCATCCCTGTACTCTAGCTTTGATAGATATTTTTGGTACGATGACTTTCAGATTCTAGGGAGAGATTTTCCGCAGGCTATATTTTTATAGAGTTGTTTTGATTATGTTGATTTCTAGTTTACATTTCTGCATACTGGTTTTAAGCTGTTAGTCTATATTGAGAGTTGGACTCTATTGGTTCGCTCATCCGGGGATTGGGTGGGTGCCACTCACGACGGTCTGGGTCATGACATTGCTCCATAGCCCAACTTTTCTCTTGTGGTACAAAAATTTTCATCATGCTAAAGTTTGTTTGTAGAAGTTATTGCGCCACTGCCCCCCTTCTCCTAAAGGCGCAAATTTTCGCTGCCCTCTGAAGTCTATTTTGCTGCTGCGCCACTGGCCTGCTTTGGCCTTGTGGTGCAAAGGTTTGTTTTCCCAATCCATTTTGGATCGAGTCTTTAAAACATCAAGGTTTCCTAGGCTCTTATTGTAGAAATTCATGAATCCTCTTCAAAGAGAATCATGAGTAGCTAAACTCTTAGCATATAGTTTTGTGGTTAGACATGAAGGTTGACATTTGATAATCATATATTTGATTCAAATTTCTATTTATTGAGTTATTTATCTTCTCTTGATCTTAATTATTTTATTCTTTGGCCAATTATTAAATACTATCTACGGTGTGTAGATTGAACTAGGAATAGAAAATTTGTGTATGCAATAAGGAAAGGTATAGCTTGTTGTGAACTCTATAGGGAACGGGAAATAATTCGCTAACGTGGATAGGAATATACATGTTAGACTTGCTCAGTTGATACGGAAGAGAAATCATTTGCGCTTCACTATCGACCGACAATCATAGAAATATAAGCGTTAGAAATAGTCGAGTAGACCTAGAGTTGTTAGAAATACGCTTAATATGGTTAAAATCAACCCACAACTAGTAACTTAGGAAATCAATCAAATGTATGATTTGATAACTCAATTGGATTGTCAAAATATCACGACCCTGAATCATCTCTCTCATCTAAATTTCGTTAAACCAAATCGTAGCTTGTTTCACATCTCAGTAGTAAGTTAAAATCAATCAAAAGTAGCATAGTAAATCTTAAAGCTCTCTTAATTGCCTGATACCCGCTGAATAGTTGTATCACTATAAAAAAAAGCCTCAAATTGTGGAGGTTTTATTATGGAGGTTAGTATGACCCCCCCCCCCCTAAATTGCATCAAATTGCAGAGGTTTAAATAACCCCTCCCAATTTCTGTGCAATTTGTGGGGTCACCAATCGATGTAACCCTCAAAATTAAAATTCTATAATATCAACGCGCATATTTTTTCTTTTCCTACGCATTTACCCCAACACTATTGTACCCTTTTTACAAATCCCTCTCCCAAATCCTTATCTCAGTGTTCCTAGATACTTCTCCTCTTCTCTCTCTATCTTGAGCCCTAATTAACATCTTAGGGTTTCTGTGTGTCTAATCTTAGAGTTCAAAGATGATGAATGGACTTATTAATCTTAATATTGTGAATAGCGGAGGAGAAACAATGGCGTTAGTGTCCTTGAATTCATCGAAAGCGATGTTTGGAAGTTCAAATTGACGTCGTCAACTCCGCCGGCGGTGGAATTGGTGTGTAAGCTCTGGAGCATGTGTTGGACCGTTGATTTTGCTGCCAAAAAAAGTAAGTATTGCCATGTATCTACCTCAAGGTCACTTGAAACATATCTCTGAGTACCCTTCCATAGCTTATAGCCTTCTTCCTCGTGTTTTATGTCGCATTATAGATATGAAGCTAGAAGTTAATATATTTTTCCTCTCCTTAATGTCAATTTTATTGAAAAATTGGTATCGATTGATGAAAATATTTGCTTGTGTAGGTTTCTCTGTTTAGTGTATATTGAAGAATATTTGAATATTTATTTAGTGATCTTGTATTTGGTTTCCATATGTTCGATTACTGGTGAATGCAACATCTGATGAGGTCTATGTACAAGTCTTACTAGTTCCTAACAATCAGGTTTTTTAGCTACTTAAATTTAGTTCCTTTAGGTAAAATTTCGTTAATACAAGCATTGTCAGGGTAATTATGCTCTGTTGTGCAATATTTTTCTCTATTTTGCAATTTTTTTCACTGTTCTGCTCTATTTTTTTGTCTCTGTTCTGTAATCTTTTCTCAGCTTTGTAATTATTTTTTCTATTCTTCATTTTTGTTTGTTATGATTGTAGTAAAATTTGTTTTGTTATACTGTCTTGAAGGAAGAAGATATACGTCAATATTTTTTCAACCTTATAAAGGAGAAGGATGATCAAGTAGAGATCTCATTTTGTGACCATTGGATCCCTCCCTCCAAGGCAAACTTGTTCCGTTGAATTTTGACTAAAAATTCTTTTTCCTAAGTATTTCATATCTGATCAAATGAGAATAATGTGGATACTGTTAATGTTGCATTATTGGTATTTTTGTGTTAATCAAACTAATGATGATGTAAAAGGTGTATTTTGCTATGTGGCTGCTATAGTGTCTACTCTTATATCATTTATGAGTATGTTGGTTCACCTGAGTGGCCTGCTTTCAACCTTGGTGAAACTAGAATAGCGTTCAAGCTTCAGAAAGACAAGTAAGAAGGATTTTCTCCTTTTAAACTATTCTTTTATCATGGATTCTACTGTCCAAGCTATTCCTGTTTATATGTTAACAAAGGCCTCGTCCTCTTCAGGTTCACTGGTGATGTAACTGATCTTGGTATTATTAGGGCTGGGTAATTCAATATGATAAGTCCCTGAGTTTTGAATGTGTGTCTAAATTTTTAATATTACAAGCTGAGTATGTTCAATACTATCGTATGTAAGAATGGTGAATGTATTCCACTATTAGAACATGGTTGTGGCCCTTGGCTAGTGTTAACACGAGCCAAATGGATATAACATAAAGAGTGGTTCATGATCAGTTATTTTGACTGAGTTCGTGCATGATAATAGTTTACTAACTTAGTATGCAGATCTTGTCAGCTTAGATTATTTGGACTAATTTTCATTGTTAGTTCTAAGAACAGTAAGTGCATGTCAAGTTTGTTATTACTGGTTACAGTCAGCCTACGACCACTAAATAGTTACTGGTTTGAAATGTATTATTATTTTCAGGTCGGCTAACTTTGACATATCATGTTCTCTACTTTGAGGCACTTCGTGTTGTGTCTTATGGCAAGCCAAAGATAATGATCTGTAAGATGATCTAAACCAGATTGTTGGACCTAAACTAACTGGACCATGGGGCACAAGACTCTTAGAAGTTAATGAATGATTATAGAAACTTTTGCTTCAATTCTCGAGGCCTGATAAGATTGTCTTTAAAACAGATTTTCATATTCAATCTATTTAGTTTCAGTAATTTTATATGAATAGATTCACTAATTTGACCTTTGATGCAAATGATTTTAGTGACAGGTCGTTGATGGTCATGATGAAAAGGGAGCAGCACTCTTTATACGTGACTGCTTACCAAAAATCTTCATTGAGGATGCAGATTTCTCTTTGAGGCCACACCTTCTAGTAGTAATACCAAAGGTCTGTAAGTTTTTCTTTTCTCCTTACCTAATTTTTGTAGTTGGAAGATAGCATTTTTTGTTAAGAATATAAATTAAATTGAATTTTGAGGTGTAAATCACAATTCTTAATTTTATTTCATGGTTATAATATGATGGAAGCAACATATGGGAAGAATAATGATAAGGATAGTGCAATAAGGTTTAAACATTCAGTGACATAGCAACGTCGAAGGCTAGTGTAAAACGTTTGATTCATTATAAATTTGAGAAATTAAACAGTGTGACCGACTATTGTGTTATTGAACTTCTGATGAATGTGATTTGACTATGACTTTTCAGTGGATGCCCATCAAGAAAGTTGCACAACCTTACGATAGCTACTATATTCAAGGACATGTATTATTACAAGGCTCTTTTTGCTGTCAGTAGCTATAGCTTCTACATTTTGACATGGTTATTATCTATTACTGATAGACAAATGTATGACGAATAGACAGTTGAGCTGAAAGCAATTACAATCGAATTATTAGTATGCACCAGCAATTCTTTGATTCCATGCAAGGTAATACTATTACATACATTTTTTGTTGTGTTCTAGAGCTTGTGTTAATTGATGAAACTTGCCTTTTTTGACTAGTAACATTATGCATCTCTCTCTGTTTCTTACTGAATGCAATCCAAAAGTTCTTGTATTGCCTTGATCTAGTACAGGCTCTCTATTGTTGCAGGAATAATGTCCTTCACATACTTTACTGTTGAAATTGCTAATCTACTGCACCTTGAAATGCCAAAGTCAAATATCTACTTGTTAAAGATTGAAGGTTCAGTTTGGAGAAATAACTAAAGTGCCAGAAGAAAATAATGATCTGAATTAAACATGATGTATGTAAGGAAGATGTACTAGAATTATTATTTTTTTAATCATTTTTACTTTTTTTGGGGCATAAAGGTGTACCTAACATTTAATGAATTGTGATAGTGGTTAACATTTATATGATCCAAATACATAATGATGTTTTCTTGTTAAAAAAGGACTTCTTTTGGCTTTGTTACATGATTTGATAGGTCTAAGTATGAAATTATCTATATATGTAGATTAGTTGTCGCCTAATAATAAAATATTAGTAAATTATGAAAGATGAAAAATATTATTTTAAAAGTTACAAAAACATCGCGGAGGTTTGAACCCCTCAAAATGAAGCAATTTTTTTTTTTTGTAAAAAGCAAATTGCGGAGGTTAAAATCCCCGCAAAATAAAGTAAAAAATTGGAAAAAAAAATTGCAGGGGTTAAAACCTCCGCAACTTGGCCGCCCCCAAATGTTACGGCGGTTGTTAAAAAAACCCGCAAATTAATTGCGGTGAACATTATTTCGAGGGTTTTATAAACCGCCGCGATAACAAATTGTGGGGGTTTGGAACCGCCACAAGATGCAAAATTAACCTCCGCAGTTTGTACGTTTTTTTGTAGTGTATATTACGAATTCAACCTAGGAAATCAATTCGTCAAATCTGTGTGGGATCAATAACGGGACTAACTTCCTATATTACTTGAACGATTATGTATACTTTCATATGCGTTAGCCGCATCATAGCACTTAAAGCTAAATTATTGTAGTAGATAAAGCAACAAATAAAAGATGCAGCAATTAAGATTGAAAGGATAAGTGACTCATCCTATGCATGTTAAATTAAGAGTTTTCTGTCTTCTGTTTTTTATTTTAAGAAAAGGTTCCTTTCTCAAAATTATGATAAGGTCAATCATGTCAAATCATGAGTAAATAAAATTATCCATTGCAAAAAATGTCAATAAAATATTTATTGAAGCACGGGAAATTCTTTTGAAGAAAATAGACTTGAGCAAAATTTTAAGGACGTCTTTTTAAAGAAGGTAGTAATAGCTAAAAGGTAAGAAGTGAAGCATAGTGAAAAGAAGAGGCTGAGCTAGAATTTAAAATTTATGGATATAAAACTTTTATTCTTTTATGTTACTACTTATTAGGTTTTTAAATTAATAATATATGCATAATCAATGAATTTCTTGAGATAAATAGATGATTTGGATTCAGCCAAACATTAAGCTATATTCTAGTTCTGTCCAAGTTGAAAGAACAACTCAATCATATATAGTCCTAGTCAAGGTAGTATAAAGAACATGTACAAGAACAGTTTTCCACTTCATGATTATAATAAACGAATACAGCAAGTAAAAAGGGACAACAAAAAGTTAATCATTGAAGTACTGGTAAATAGTTAATACTTAATAGTAGTAGTAGTATAAGTAATAAACAAATATGAAAAAGAGGAAGTTATAGTGGAAATTAACTAATTAAGTGGGTTCCAATTCCAATTGCTTAAAACAAGGATGGAAGATATAGTAATTGCCCACCAAAATGAAGAATAATTTTGAAAGTGAGAGCATGCAATCTTTTGTTATATCAATGCAACCCTACATCTCCAATGAATTATTTTAATTAGTGTAGCCTTAAGAAGGGGCAGCTTTGGATTTTATGCTAAATTATTTGTACGATTTTTGCAAAATCTGACATATCCTCTCTGGGGTCATTGCACTATATTTGCAGTTACTACATTTTTGTGAAACCCAAACAAAATACTATGAATATGTCTCTGTCAACAAAAAATCAAACTCCCACATTATGTATCATGCTTGTTTGGCAATTACGTGGTGCAATAATAACAATATGTGAAATTTCCAAAACAAATTGGACAGCCTTAATTCCCAAGCAAATTTAACTTTATATGCATGTGGAAACAAATAATTGACACATACCACATGTTGAAAATCACCAAGATTATAAATGTCGAACACCTAGATCTGTAAATTAATAATAATCTAGCTGTTTATACCCCAAAAGAAAAACAGACATAATTATTAAGATAAGAAAAAAATCGAAGCATCTTCTGCTGTTTAAACGAGCCTTATTAGCTGTTATGTGCACAAATTACAAATGATTTAACGAACAAAACAAACTTCAGTACACGCTTATAATTGTATCGTGGAAAAAGAATTTAATAAGATAGACAACAATTTGGATGGCTATCTCAATCTAGTTAATATACAACTTGGAAAATATTCAAAAGAAAATTATTGCACTACGTACTCCTTTACCAATTTTAATGGTTGAAAAAAAAAACTAGATTTGTCTCAAGTACATGAATTTGTTTAATTCATGTATTAGGAAATTAATTTTAAGATGCATGTATGCTTTTTTTTTCATGAACTAGAAAATAGAAAATGTTTGAATAGATATATGTAAGAAGAATTCCTATAATTATTCAGGCAGTACAACATTTTATGTAAGTCGAGTGGGTAAAAGAATATTTTCCTCCACTTGTCTTTAAAGAGAAAATGATTGATTAAATAAAGTAAGTTGAGTGAAATAAAGAAGAATTATTTCCTCACTTATCTTCCAAGAGAATGTAAAAGATTGAGAGAACTCCTTCTCCCAGAATTTTTAATATTTATTATCAGAGTCACTTGTCTTGAGCGGCCTGCGAAAATCTCAATATTTAAAAATTCGAAAGAATGAGTCTTTAGAATGAAATGGATGTGAGCGAGATTAGCTATTGTTACTATGAGAATGTTGGGTCAGAAGCACCAGATGATGAGATTAATTTGGAAGGCGGTGTTTAGATATGATATACTATAATTAAGTAAATAAATGTGTGCTCTCTCTAATCGCTTAAATTTATGTTGGACTGAAATTTTGTATAATTTTATTGTACAAGCTTCATATTTAACTTGTTGCTCATAAACTGATGGTACATGTACAACTAAAATACATCTCAATGAACTCTTTTCTTCAATCAATTCCATACTCAATAAAAGAAGTTCAACATATAATATTCCCCTTCTAATTGTAACAATTTTGTACTTTTATTAGCTTAGGTTACAGTTTACACCAATACTTAAGCATAATGATTTCTCTATTCTAAAGGCTACAAATTGTTCTCCGGAAACTAATAAAAGGAAAGATAAATATTCTTAAGGCCACAATAGTGATAACAGAGTATATGTTACCTTTTAAAATAAAGGTAACAATTATCAGTTTTTTTCACTTGCAACTGATGATCTATTGTTTGACCATAACTTACTGAACATTTTCTTAGGTCGATTTGGAATCACACATAAAGCTCTAATTCTTGAAGATTTCCCAATTTCATCCAAATCATCATCTTCAGCTAGCTTCATTTTCAGAGTTGAAATGTTGGACTTTGGTGATTTTAGGCCTGAGGCATTACTCCACTGGTCATCAACTGGTGTCATTTTGGCCTTGTTAAAAGATGCTGAAGTCTTGGCTGTGTCATCATGGTTTGCTAGAAGTGCCTTGATGTTACTAGGCAACTCTGTTACATGGCCACCAGACATGGCGGTTCTAGCTTGCTCGAAGAAAAGAACTTGAACTACTACCCTTAGTGGAAGTAATTCATTTTGTGCAGCATGCATGCAAACATCCATTGATAGTTTCTTGCAGTCTAATATTCTGCACAGGCGCTTTCTTTCACTCTTGTTCAGCCCTGGATGCCCCTGCATTTTTGTTACAGTTTAAGTTATATGCATCAATCGCTTAAAAATATATTTATATTATCTGGTCAGTTATAAGATAATTACATGTCCATATCTATGATAAGTATTACTTAGTAATTGATAACCGTCTAAAATTGGTTAAACTCATGTAGAACTTTTTATTTTTTAATGGTCTACATGATGTAGGCTGAACATGCCTGATTCTATAAATCAGAATTAGAGCTTCTAATACTAACTGAATATTGACTTGAGGATATTCAGACGTCAAGGAGTTGGTTATCTGCTAACATGCTAATGCCCCACATTCTAATATTTAACATTTAGGACATGTGCAAAGGATTATTTCTACACATGAATGTAACATTTTTGGTTTCTTTAATTGAAACAGAAATCCCAACAGTAAATTGGACAAAAAGATAATGGTATAGCTGAAGATGTTATCTGCAATTTTACCTTGAGATAGATGTCAATGGCTTTGTAAAGATCATCATGGTCAAGCCTAGCAAACTCTGGAATTGCTTCAGCAATTGTTATGAATTTTGACAGGGGCAAATTTGTGTCACTGGCAATTTCTTGAAGATATCCATCGACAAGCTTAGCTACCTTGAGTTTTGAGCTATGTGTTGCTGAAGAAGATCTTCTACTTTCTTGAAACTCAAGGTCAATATTCTCCGCGGACCGAGACCTTCTCCTCTCAAAATCTCCTTTCCTTCTTAGTGGACTTGTTGGGGGACTTTGCACCTGCAACATGAACTGTTGTAATATGGTGATAACTACATCCACATCATAAATTGTGTCACATGTGTGTAACACACAAGGTATTATCAGATCATTAACACTAGCATCTTCTAATTGAAGGCCAGCCCTTCTTGCCAATTCCATTTTGGATGAACAAGAAGCCTTCAAAATGTTAGCTGCTTTAAGCAGTTTCAACAAGAAACTACAAGAAACTGCCCCCTTTTCAGCTGGTAACAAGCTGATTATTGACTCCAAAAGCAGCCTGTGCTTTCCAATTGAATCTGACTCGGATTGATCATGTACTAGCTGCTTCTCAAGATTTGCATACTTTGAAATATTTGGTAACCATCTTGAGGCATAAATTCGCAATGCATCACCGATAACAGTAGCAGGTACTTTCCCACCAGATTTGATGGCTATCATACTTCTCCAATAAAGGTCTATGCTCAATTCTGCTAAATCTTCAGCCCACCAAATTTTAGATGAAGCTTTATTATGCCTTCTGCTCTCTGATTCATTGCATGAAATATCATCCCTTGGGCCTCTTCTTGAGTAGGTCCTTGACAAATTCACCTTTGAAGGATGAGCTAAGACTTTTGAAGCAATGGCTTCAATACATCTGCTTGTAATTCCCAAGTCCTCAGACCATAAAGGAAAGGACTTGGTACTCTGCAATGTCACAATTGAGTCTTTCCAACCTGAAAGTATGCAAGAATTGAAGAATACTTCGAGTTTGTAAATCAAGTTTCCTTTCTCTACATCCTCTGTCATCTGCATGTACTCTGCAGCACACCGAGCCGCAACAATGTTGTAGGCACTTAGAGTGATGGTGATTCCATAGCAGAATTTTGCACATAGCTCAAATGCTTCAATTCCACCAGGAAAATCTGGCAGCTGCACAATTTGGTGCTGTGAGGTTTCTGGACTTTCAGAGCATAGCCTCTGCAGCCTTGAACACTTTGACAGCAGGGGAAACTGTTTAACACATACCATAACTAAATTAGTAGGCATTTGGACATACAAATTATTTGTAAATCAATTTTTGTTTTACAATATTGGCCAAGAGGGAAAAAGAAAAGGAGGTGAAATAGATAATTTGAAGTTGAAAAACTTTCAAGTGAAAAAAATGATTTTCACTGCCAAACTTCAACTTTTCTTGAGGTGAAATTCATGTCTAAACACAATTTCGACTCTCAAAAATATTTGTTTTCTACTTCAAGTCCTCATTTTTCAAGTTCAACCATATATTGGCCAAGAGGGAAAAAGAGAAAGAAGGAAACAGAGAGGTAGAGAATTTAACCTTGTGAAGCAAATATCTGCTACCCTTTACTTGGACTATGAGATCACTAATAACTTCAGAATTAACTGACCTGCATCAACAAAGAAAGAAAAATGTTGGTTTCTTTTGAACACTTGTGAATTTTTTTTCTTGTTGAATTCAAGAAGCAGAGAAAGAAAATATGAAGTTACCTTACAGCCTCAGTAGTGATGAAAGTGTCAGGCCTAGATCCAAGTTTCATAAACTTCATCTTCTGAGGCTTTTCTTTTTGTTTGTTAATGCTCCCAAGAAACAAAATATATCAGCCAATATGCAAAACCATGGCAGAATCAGAGAGACAAAGCCATTTCCACAACAGTTGAAAGGTTCACTTTTTTTAGACACCACTACCTTAGAAAGTTCCTTCTCCAACTGCTAGCAATAGATATTGTCTAGAAACAAAAAGAAGCACCACTTAGTTATACCCCTCCTTTAGCATATCCTGTCTTGTTAAATTTTCTAAAAGTTTGGTAAATTACCCAACAAGATTGACACTTAATTCAACTCTCAAATAGTTGCTCAGGAGAATGAAGAGAAAAATAATATCAGAGAGAAGGGACATAAAACTAAAGGATTGTGGATTTGTTAGTATCTGGCTTCCACTAATGCAATTTATATTAATGATGACCAAAATGACATGAACCAAGAAAATCAAGCACTCCCGAAATTCTTGTCCTTTAGACAGCCAAGTTTGCTGTTAGATTTAGACATGCAAACAGAAGGAATTAAAGGCACCCCAATTCTCATTAAGAATAAAGGACTATGCCAATACAAGTCAATTTAAAAAAGAAAGGAAAAAGTAGAACCACAAAATTTATTCTAACATTAATAACTGAGATTGGAAAAGACACCAAATATATATATATATATATATATATATATATATATATATATATATCATAAAACTGAATTATTTTTTCCCTTTCTTCTTCTACTCTTTAGGGCCGGTTTGGAAAGCCACTTTAGGAATTGGATTTGGTGTAATTGGGTGTAATTACAATGTTTGACATGTTTGGTTGGCCAGGTAATTACTTGGTCAGTAGGTAATTGAGTGTAATTGGCAAGGGGTAATTACACTCTCCAATTCACAGGGGGAAGCTGAGAATTGCTGGTGTAATTACAAGCTGATTATTTTTTAATTTCGTCCTTTTATTTCTATTTTTAGTTTTTCATTTTAATTTATTTTTTATTTTTATTATTTTAAATTCTTTTTTGTTTTTATTATTCTAATAACTTTAAAAAATATATTTTTTATTTTTTATTATTTATATTTCATTTCTTTCTCATTTCTCAACTTTTACTTCTTGTGATTCCATGCAATTGTTCGAATTATCTATTTTATATTTATTTTTCTCATTTAACATAATTAAGTTAGTATTCTAATTTTTAAGTTAAAGTAGAATTAGGTTCTAGACTTAGGTTTTCCTTTTCTTTTGAATCATATTTAGGTACGTTATGTTGAAATTTGACATAAGAGTATTATGTTAACTTTTTAATTTTGAATTTTGAACTTATGTTATAGTTTCAGTTCTAATTTATTTGTTTTACTATTATTGACTTGATATTTCACATTGCAAGCCATTCATTTTTTAGTTAGAATTGATAGATTATCTTTTTGTCAAATGTTTTAACAATTTTATGACATTATATTTATAATATTAATCTTTTTGTCAAACATGCATTTCATGATGTTCTTAAAAATCATGTACTTTAAATTTTTATGGTTAATTTAATTAAATATACTAATTTGAACAATAAAAATTAATTATTTTTTATAATATTAGTTAAGAATATATATTTATTAATTGATATATTTCAAAAGACAATATCTATATCTTAAATATTTAATTTAATATCATTTATAAAGACCCTTATTTGTTTAATGTAGATTTTTAGTTTTTGATAATTAGCTTTTATTTTAAAATTTTACTACAACCATGTGATTACACTTGTACAACCAAACAGTACACTTGTAATTACACTGTAATTACACTATGGCAAACAAACAAGTCATCGTAATTATTAGGTTGTGTAATTACTTGGCTGGTAATTACTACCCTAGTAATTACACCAATTTCAATTACCAGGTGACTTTCCAAACATACCCTTAATTTTACACTCACATATTTAGTGAAATCTATTAAAGAAAGAATAATAATTATCTAATTAGCTAAAAAAAAATTAACTCTTTCTTATCTCAACATTAAATTAGTTCATTTATGATGAATCCTTATAGGCAAAATATGTCAGATTGACTCACTTAGGCACGCGTTACACAAAGACATACTTAAATAAAGTGACATAAATAGTGAAAATTCATATAGCTAATCGTAACTTGCTTCTCATTCATGTGTAATATTATTAATAAGAAAAAGAGTCAATCTTGCCAGTTGTACTATTCGAATTGAGCAAATTTGTCATCCATTAAACTTTTGGTCTAACATTACCTCGTGTTAGAATTTAGAAAAAGAATCGTTATGCCCTCGACCCTTAAAGGAGCTTCAATTTGAGGATAATTTTAACACATAATCAAAAATTGAGGAGTAAATTTGGATATATTTTTTCATGAAAAAATTGGATTCTTGTATTTCTACTCATTTCATGTTTGATTTTTGTTAATGGAAAAAGCAAATACAAAATGATTGCTAAAGGTAATGATATGAATGAACCAAAAAAAATAATGCAAGGAAAGACAAAATTTTACAATTTTGAACAGTAGAAGAGCAAAATTGGAGGACCTTATTCCTGTTTAATACTGTTGATCATTTTACCTGTTTTGATAGCCTTTTTTCAGTGCCAACTGCCAACAATAAGAGAGAGTGGCGACGCCCACGTGCTTATCATGTGACACTATTGCCTCTTTCTCAACAAAGCACAGCTCGGTGCACTAAGTTTCTGCGATATGCGGTCTGGAAAAAGAGTGAATCATAAAGGTTTATTATTGTATATATTCTTAAACATCATTTCTGCAATATGCTATTTTCACAGTTCGAAACGTTAATTTACTAATTACATGACAATAATTTTATCAGTTACATGAAGACTCTTCTTTTTGTACCTAATTTTATTAATTTAGTCAAATCACTATAATCATGCAAGTCATCCTACGCCGCTCTCTTTGTATTAAACATCCAATAGTTACCTTTTCTGTTTTATATACAAGAAATAATTTTCTTTTCCTTTTGGGAAAAAGAAAAAGAATACATGTAAATAAAGTAATGATATAATTAAAGAGGGAGAGCAGAAAGTAAAAGGAAAGGAGGATATGTGTATCACTTTCAAAGTTGGCTTTTAAGTATTCTCACATAAGGGCCTCAAGTTCATGATATATTAATGGGGACAAGAAAAGTTTGCCCCTTGCTTTTCAATATATCTAAATAAGTAGACCATCAAGCATTAATTGCAAGAGGGCCATGGCCATTAAATATAATTTGTTCAAACTTGTGTGTGAAATGAAGAATTTAGTTTACCTTTTTTTTCATGAAGATTTTAGTTTACCTGGGAGGAAAAGAAAATTAGACAGGTTTTTTGTGATAAAATATTGATGTGGGGATAAAATACATTAAATTGGCAGTTGAAGGCCATGTTGGTCAATTTTGTTTTCTGCCTTGGATTCTACTGAAATAATAACTTTTTCTCATAAAATTATTTGATAACAAAATCAACCACAGTGATGACTCTGATTGAAAATTGTAGGGGTCCACTTGATATGCAGATGAATCAACTTAGGAAGGATTAAAATTGAAGGGAATATTAGTATGTGGCCGTGGCGTCTATGTTTTATCCCCTTATCCATACAAAAATAAAGTAAATTTTGTTGTTATTAAGTCCACAAAGTGATGGTGGCCATCCACTTATTTTTTTTATTATTCGATATTCGATATTCATATTGGGGCCCGATTAAATTTAAATTCACATCAGAAAGCTTAACGTTGAGAGGTAAAATGTATCCTAACAAAGACGACTTATATTTCAAGCTCGAACCGAAAATCTCTGATAAAGGATGAAGAACGACACACCACTATTGCTGGTTTCTCCATCACTTATACTAATAGCTAAGTTGACCTCGTAAAACGTAGGTGCAAGTTTTATACTAAAAACTTTTGTCTCATTTCTTTTCTAGTTAAATTTAGTTCCATGAGTAGAATCGTCATCATTTCATAGAGGGCTTCTTGAGAATCACCAAAGACTGTTACTGAAGTTGTTGAATTTATAAATAATAATTGGAGTAGCTAGTTGTTGCGTATAACACACTTTTATAACAAAAAAAGAAAATGTGCCTAAGCAGGAATATAATGATGGTTGGTTTCCAAATTATAAGGATATATACATGATGTATGCATAACATTGTCTTCTTTGGTAATTCAAACATAATAAAGTATGTTGTTTTGTGAAAAATAGACCTAATATGTTGCATGATACATAACTAACACAGAGATATTGTGTCATAGTTCGAATTGGCACCACTTGCAAGCTAGCTATATGTCCAATATCTCTAGCTATTCTCCAAAAATTGAATGTGTAATGGCTCTATCAATGTCCGGTGAGTATTAAGACCAAACCATATGAGTTAGCTCTATCAAGATTCGGCCAGGGCCATTACCATTGACATTTGGCAGATAGGTCTATATCAACATATACATTATACACCACCACTCACTTCATTGATCATTTACATATTTATTAACTATACTAATTCAAATTTAAAATTTTGAATCGGTCTATAATCATTGTATATATGCAGCTCACGAATTAGTTCAATGTCTTCCTATTTGACGTTCGGATAAATGGGGGAAAATGTGACATTTTAGGGCTCATTTGGTTTTCCTTTTAGTAATGCAACGATTGTGTATGTAATCAATATAATTATGTAGAGATTGTAAATAATAATACATGGATTGTTATATATGTAGAAATCACCTAATTATTTGAGAGTATTTTTGTCTTTAAATACTCTTATCATGATGTATTGCAAATACACGTATTCACATCCTGCATTATGTTCGTATATACTAATACATAAATTCTCAATATTCATGTTATTAGAATTAATTAATATGACAACAATTAGTTTCCAATATTAAACTTTGCCTATGCATATGTTAATATTGGAACTGCATGTTGTATTAGATATACAAAAAATTTATTAGTTATACAAATTTTATATCGAAATATATCAAACACTGGCATATATAGTAATACAAAAGTTTATACAAGGACTTATGCATATGTTAATATTGAAACTGAATGTTGTATTAGATATATACGAAAATTTTATTAGTTATACAAATTTTATGTCGAAATATATCAAACACTAGCATATATAGTAGTAATACAAAAGTTTATACAAAGACTAAATTCTCTTACACTTCAAATCAAACAACCTCTAATTAAGTTCATATGTTAACGATGCAGTATTGTTTATGTGGTGATTAATTAATAATCAAGATATTATTATGTTAGGATTAATATTTTAATTAATTTTGAAATTGTTCATTCAATAAAAGTTTTTGTTTACAAAATGAATGAAAGATGAATCGGATTGTTAAGATTAATGTTCAATTAATTTTGAAACTATTTATCCGATAAAAGTTTTAGTCTAACAATTCATCTTTCATTTAGTTTTACGTTTTAAAATTCATGAAAGATACATTTTAATTTTCAAAATTCGTGAACCTATATTAATAACTATATTAATAACTTTTATTTAATTGAAACTATTCTCTTCGAAGAAGTTTCGTCCTATAAATAGTTTGTCTTTTATTTGAAAAAGACAAGCACTTCAAAAACAAACATTTTCCCTTAGAAAATATTTGAGACATTGATCAAATGGTGAAATCACTAATTCATGAATAGAAGAGCAACATTCTTGAATGCTACTTATTTTTTGTGGCTTAGTTGAATCTCGAAGATAGAGTTGTTATTTATTCTTCTGTTTGCTCGTGGGAGAAACTCCAACTATCTTCAAGAAACGTATCAACGTGCATCTAAGCGAAACAAGTTTTATTTTAAGTTTTCTTGTAATATTATCATTATTGTTTTAACAATTTGAAGATAATTGTCTCTATGGCTTCTACATCAATATCGAATAGTGTTTCACCTTTGCCAAATTTAAATTTTAAAATATTCGATAGCAAAGACTTTCTTAGATGGCGTGGAAAGATGAAATTCTTTTTAAGACGATTGAAGTTGGCATATGTTCTTGAGGAACCTTGTCCTAATGCTCCTGATTCTGAGGTAGCAACTGACGAGGCTACTTTGATTAAATAATAAATTGCCAAGTGGCAAGATGATGATTATTTATACAAGATTATATTCTTAGAGGAATGTCTAATAAATATTATGATCAATATTATATTAAATATAAATTTGCTAAGGAGATTTGGGACACTCTTCAAGCTATCTATTTGGCAGAAGAGGCGAGCTCAAAGAAATTTCTTGTCTCAAATTATATGAAGTTCAAAATGATTGATGACAAGTCAATCACTGAACAAGTACAAGAATTCCAACCTATAGCTAATAAAATTGCTATATCTGAAATTGCTCTTGATGGAAACTTTCATGTTGGTGCTATTGTCTCAAAACTTCCTCCATCTTGAAAAGAGTACAGAAGCAAACTCTTACACAAGAAGGAAGATTTGACTCTTGAATAATTGTTGTAACACTTGCAAATTGAACAAGAGACGCGATATCGTGACACTAATATTTTGAAGGAACCTGTTATGAAAGCTCATATGGTTGAAGAAAAATCAACCAAGAAGGAACATGAATATAAGAAATTTTCAAAGGCAAAAAAAGTATGAATTTCAAGCGTACTAGTGCCAATTTTAAGTCTAATGAATGTTATCATTGTCATAAAGTTAGTCACTATGCGCGTGGTTGTAAAATTCTTAAAGCCAAAAAGAAGAAAGAAAAAGCAAATAAAAATAAAAAAGATGAACTTGTTACAATGGTCACAGAAGCATTTGTAGCGGAAGATCAAGCGGAATGGTGGATAGATACTGGAGCAATTCGTCATATATCAGGTGATCGAAATTCTTTCACGACCTATAAATTAGTGGGGGACGATAAAATTTTGTAAATGAGAAACTCGTTCTCTGCTAAGATTGTGGGAAAAGGAACTGTTGAACTGAAATTCACTTCCGAAAAGATGATCACATTGATGGACGTATTGCATGTTCTTGATATTCGAAAGAACTTGGTGTCAGGTATGCTTCTTCCGAAGCATGATTTTAAAATAATTTTTGAGACAGATAAATTTATTCTATCTAAAAATGGCATATTTGTTGAAAAAGAATATGCTACAAATGGAATGTTCAAACTCAATATTGAAAAATAAAATATTTTTGCTTATATTGTGGAGTCTCTAAATTTATGGCATGAACGTCTTGGTAATGTGAATTTTAGATCTATTCAACTTATGATAAATAATGAATTAATTAAAGACTGTGAAAAGAATCATATTACTAAGTGTCTTACTTGTAGTAAATGCAAGATAACAAAGAAGTCTTTTAAGACGGTTGAAAGGACATCCACACTTTTAAAATTAATCCATACTGATATTTGTGAGATGAATTATTTGTCACGTCATGAAAAGAGATATTTTATCACTTTCATTGACGAGTACTCAAGGTATACATATGTCTTTCCATTAAAAATAAAAGATGAGGCTTTTGAGACTTTCAAAACTTATAAAGCAGAAGTTGAAAATAAATTGAGTTAGAAGATTAAATCATTAGATCTGACAGAGGTGGAGAGTACTTAAAATCAAAATTTATTGATTTTTGTGAAAAAGAAAGCATAGAGAAACAGTTGACTATGTCTTATACACCACAACAGAATGGTGTAGCTGAAAGAAAAAAATACAAATTTATAGAAATGGTTAATTCTATACTTTATGAATCTGGTCTGCCTGAAAATATGTGGACTGGAGCCTTATTTTCAGCCTGTCATATTTTGAATGGAATTCCTTTCATGAAACATGATGCATCTCCTTATGAACTTTGAAAGAATCGAAAGCCAAATATAAATTATCTTAAAGTATGGGGTTGTTTGGCTCATGTTAGATTACCAGATCAACATATGACTAAGATTGGCTATAGAGGAATAGATTGTGTGTTTATTGGTTATTCGCAAACTAGTAAGACTTATAGATTCTTAAATCTTGAGACCCCAAGCCCTCACACAATTATTGAATCCTTACATGCTAACTTTTTTTAGCATATATTTTTCAAGAAAAATGAATCTTTAGAACAAGGTGTAAGTTCTTTTATATCTCCTCTTAAAAGGAAAATAGTTGTGCCATTAGAAGAAAGTCAATCAAGGCGTAGTTCAAGATTACCCAAGCCAAGAGATTTTGGACCTGATTTTCAAGCTTATTTAGTTGACAAAGATCCTGAGAGTTATGCTGAGGCAATGTCTTCACATGATGCTCCTTTCTGGCGTGAAGCTATTGATGATGAAATGCATTCTATCATGTCAAATAATACATAGATTTTATCAGATCTTCCTTCTGAATGAAAACCTATTGATTGCAGATGGATTCTAAGGAAGAAATTGAAATCTGATGGTACTTTAGATAAGTACAAAGTTCGCTTGGTAGCAAAAGGTTTTACTCAAATGAAATATATTGACTATTTTGATACCTTTGCACCTGTAGCTCGGATGACTTCTATTCGGCTCTTGATTGCTTTAGTAGCAATTCATGATCTTGTGGTTCATCAAATGAATGTGAAAATTGTATTTTTAAATGGAGATCTAGATGAAGAAGTTTACATGAAACAACCAGAAGAATTTGTCATTCCTGGCCAAGAACATAAAGTTTGTAAGCTTCTTAAATCTTTTTATGGATTAAAACAAGCTCTAAAGCAATGGCATGAGAAATTTAGAAGAGTTATGATCTCTAATGGCTATTTTCTCAATGGTGGTGATATCTGCCTATTTAGTAAATTTCATGAAAATTCTGGTGTGATAATTTATTTTTATGTAGATGACATGTTAATCTTTGGAACTGACATTGAAAGAGTCAAAGAAATAAAATTATTTCTCGCATCTCAGTTTGAAATGAAAGACTTTAGAGAAGTTGATGTAATTTTGAGTGTTAAAATTATAAGATCAGCTAATGGTTTGTCTCTTACTCTATCAAATTATATTGAGAAAGTTCTGAAGAGGTTTGGTCATTTTAACGACAAACCTGCTCCTACACCATTTGATCCTAGCATCAAACTAGTGCGAAACTCTAGAGATGTACTTGATCAATTGACATATTCTCAGATTGTTGGGAGTCTTATGTATGCCATACATTGCACCAGGCCATATATTGATTATACGGTAGAAACTTTGAGCAAGTTTATTAGTAACCTTGAAGTTGAACATATATTGATTATACGGTAGGAACTTTGAGCAAGTTTATTAGTAATCTTGAAGTTGAACATTAGAATGCCTTAATTCGTGTTCTAAGGTATTTGAAGGGTACAATTAATGTTTGCCTACATTATTCAACCTTTCTAGCAGTTCTTGAAGACTATAGTGATGCTTGAAATTCTGATCCAAATGACTCCAAATCTAATACTGCTTGAATTTTTACTTTGGTTGGAGCAGCGATCTCTTGAAAGTAAAAGAAGTGCAAACATGTATTACTCACTCAACCATGGAGTCAGAATTTATAGCTATGTCTTCTGCTGGAGAAGAAGCTGATTGGCTGTGAAGTATGCTGATAGATATTCCTTTATGGAGTAAGTCAATACCACCTTTGACTATCTATTGTGATAATCAAGCTGCTATATTTTGGACTGCAAGTGATTGTTACAACAGCAAGTCGAGACAAGTTCTTCTCAAACACAATCATGTGAGAAGATTATTGAAGGATGGCATAATATTGCTTCAATATGTGAAGTCCAGATTTAATTTAGCAGATTCTTTGTCTAAAGGGTTAGGCAAAGAGTTAGTACTGAAAACTTGTAATGGAATGAGAATAAAGCCTATTATAAACTAATTGTACTTTATGATAACCCTACCTAATGATGTAATCTTGGGTTCAAAGGGAAAAACAAGTAAAGTTACAATTGTGAAGCACATCAATAAAATTTTCATTTCCTGATAGAGTGAGTAAATGTGCATATGTTGAGATTATATTCTCGTAAAAAATAATAATCTATAAATCGATTTCAATTGGAGTGTGTAGGAATACTCTTGATAGATTTACTAATACTTTGTTGTAAAGGAGGATGAGATTAAATTCTCTTAATAAATTCATAGACTATTTGATCAGAGTATGCAAAGTTACTCTTGATGAATTTACCGCTCTAAGTGCGAAGTGGAGGCCGCTTCAATAAGATTTTAACACAGAAATCTTAAAGCACTTAGATAGAGGATTCAAGACACATGGCCGTAAGGTATCAAAGGATTTTGATTTTCACCAGAACATAATAATATGCGTGGAGTATTTTTCTACTTCATTCAATCAACTACTTGGTTCAAGATTCGTTCACTAAGTTGTCAATGATTTATAAAGTCTTCACTAGCTAATGGTTCAAGTCCAAAAGACACCATTATTGATGCATGTTGCTAGATTAATGTCTCAAATTTTTTCAAACTAAAATTTCTTGAAACAAGTGAGAGTTTGTTAGGATTAATGCTTCAATTAATTTTGAAACTGTTCATTCAATAAAGGTTTTTGTTTACAAAATGAATGAAAGATAAATTGAATTGTTAAGATTAATGTTCAATTAATTTTGAAACTGTTTATCCGATAAAAGTTTTAGTCTAACAATTCACTTTTCATTTAGTTTTACGTTTTAAAGTTCATGAAAAATACATTTTAATTTTTAAAATTCATGAACCTATATTAATAACTATATTAATAACTTTTATTTAATTGAAACTATTCTCTTCGAAGAAGTTTCGTCCTATAAATAGTCTGTCTTCATTTGAAAAAGACAAGCACTTTAAAAACAAACATTTTTCCTTAGAAAAATATTTGAGATATTGATCAAATGGTGAAATCACCAATTCAAGAATAGAAGAGCAACATTCTTGAATGTTACTTATTTTTCGTGGCTTAGTTGAATCTCAAAAATAGAGTTGTTATTTATTCTTTCGTTTGCTCGTGGGAGAGACTCCAACTATCTTCAAGAAACGTATCAACGTGCCTCAAAGCCAAACAAATTTTATTTTAAGTTTTCTTGTAATATTATCATTATTGTTTTAACATATTATGCATTGATTAATAATGAGGAGACTGTTATATTAAACATAAAATTACTTACTTTAAAAGGAACTTTTTATCTTTAATTAAATAATTTAGTCATTGTACTGCTAATACAAATATTCTTATTTTATATTTTATCTCCTATAAAATAATACACAAACTTTTGTTTAACTTAATTATATATGTGGGGATTATTTTAATACTGCCAAAGAAATGTCACATTAATTTATTGGTGAATAATTTTTAAGAATAGTACAATCCAATGTCTTTAGGTGATTTAGCTTAAAAAATAGCTAACAAATATATAAATTTTGTATATTTAAGTATTATATATATATATATATATATATATATATATATATTATTTTATTTTTGACCCAGTAAAAAATGGGATTGATGGTATTGCAAAAACAAATCAAACCCAATATTATTTTATAATAAGGTATAAACCAAGGCTAATAGTCTGTTTGAATTGGCTTATTTTAGGTGCTTTTAAGTCAAAATAGTTTTTAAGGACTTGTTTGACCATGTTTTTTTTTTCCACTTTATTAGAAAATTTGTATTTGGCCATGAAAATTTCAAATACAACTTGAAGTTGTATTTAGAATTTGAAAAATAGTCAAAAATCTATTTTTACTTTTTTCACTTTTTAAAATATGTTTTTTCAAAGAAATCTTATTTTTTTAATTTTCATAAAATAGCCATTTAAATTATATTTAACGTTTAAATCATATTTTATATATTTTTTTAAAAAAATATTTAAATTTTAAATATTTATTGCAAAAAATTATGATCAAACACAACTCTGTCTCCAACTTTAAAAATTATAAATAAAGTAAAAAAAATTTCATGGTCAAACGCCTACAAAGTAATTTTATAGTATTTGGATAAAATTTAAAAATGGTTTTAAACACTTATTCTTAAGCCAAAATTCATAAGTTAGAGCCTGGATGAGCTTATAATTTATGACTTATAGGCATAAGTTATAAGTTAGGAATTCTAACTTATTCCTAACTTATGACTTTGGCTTATTTTTATTATTTTGGCTTAAAAATAAATGCGTAAAGTTTTTTTTTTTAATCTGAACTCAAACACTATGAAAATGCTTAAAATTATTGTAGCTTAAAAATTACTAAAATAAATCAATCCAAACAGACTCTTAAAACTCTAATTTATGACTTTTGACTTAAGTCGCAAGTTATAATTACATCCTAACAGGATCTAAGTTATGAAGCAAGTGGCAACGGCGTCAGTCTCCAGGTCGCTATCTGTGCTACCCAACGGGGTTACCAGTATTAAACATGTAGGGCAATGCTCTTTTAGGTGAGCCCACTATCTAGTCACTAGTGATCCATGGACCCAAAAATGGTTGAACAAAGTCACTTCACCATTAGAGAAATAGTGGAGACCTAATTGGAAATTAATTAAGCTCTTATAGGAATAACGAAATTTATTTTGCCCTCAAATTAATTGACCCTCAATTAAACCCTATTTCCTAACTTAACCACCCATAACCTATTTTCATATCCACTAACTAATAGAGATTTGATTTTATAATCTCTTACAAATTTATTTTTAATTTTATGTCTTTTTTACAAAAAAAACTTTATTTTTTCACATAAAAAATCTTCATTTTATACCTGACATTGTAAAAGTCATTTTTTTCTATTCAATTTATAAGTGGCCATAAGAGATCATTTCCTTCTAAATACATATTGTTCAAGATTTTAGAAGAATCCTAGTGGGAGATTTCATGTCTTAATTAGTTGTCAAGAGACAAAGGGCAAATCAAGGACAAATTCTGTAAATTCAATTGAATGTATTGTGTTTTACTATACATATCTGGAATAGGAAAAACAACTAAGGTTGTGTCTCCCAAAAAAGAATCGAGGGATCCTTAATTTCACGGTTGGAATAAAAAGGAACTGTAACAAAAACTGTAGTGGTATAAGAAAACAGTACTTAATTAATGATTGAGTTGAATAGCTCCATGCATGCATGGTCTATTTTTATACACTGGAATTTGACCCAGGAAATAAATAAAAGAAAAAGAAAATGCAGGATTTTAACACAATGGAATTATTTCCACATATACTTTACTTCCTCAATCTCAAAATACTTTTTTTTAATAACCGTGGTGTCTGGATCAATGTTTACGCATACCTTGACTAATTTCACGGGGCACCTACCAAGAACAAACTACTTGTTCTTCTTATTAAAAATATGCGTGTCAAAATTCTTATCATTTTAGAGGTTCAAGACAGAATTATATTAATTATTTTTTTCTATTTTTTCCTTAGTATGTTTTCATTCTTGAAGACTATAAACACCTCAATTATAATACATAAATAGAGTAAATATTTAATAAAGATAAATTATATCTTAAGATATAAATAAAAAATTCTCTTAATTAAATTTTTTTAAAAAAACATATAAACGAAAAATAAGACAAGTATTTTAAGGAGGGAGTAATAAATTTTCCAGAGTTATCAAGAAGACTCTCTGAAATTGAAATGACTGGCCGCATGCAGAAGATAAATTGCCTAGTCAAAAGAATGGTCTCTTTGACAGCTTATTAATAATTCATTCATTCATCATCATTTTTATTATTTGGTATTACACCATACTCACAAACAAAGACCCATCACCTGCATCTTATGTATATGTAGGGTATGTTAATTAGTAGTTTGCTTGCCTTACTCTTTTTTTTTTTTTTTATCATAACTAATTCTGTGTGCTTGTTCTAAGACAAACATGGTACTGATTAAGAGTTATGTTTAGCTGTTTCTCTATATTTCCCATCAATAATAATATTCCATTTGTTCAAAATTAAGTTATAATAAACCTATTAGATCTTTTTACCTTAAGAAAACATGATCTTTTGACCACATCTAAAGTGTAATTTATCTTTTTCATTTCTTAATCAATGTTCAGTATCAACATTGAGGCTCGACTAATCCTGATATATATTGAAAAGTCCCACTTTGGGGGTAATTAAAGTACTCTTATTAAAGGAAATTCGATTCCAGAGTTCAAACACCTGGACTTTTAATTAAGGATGAAGTGATCATAACCTCTTTGGTGGTATCCAAATTGTAATTTATACATGCAAAATGGGAAAAGTAAAGATTGTAACTCTATTAATATAAAAACAAGATAATATATATAGTAATAATAGAAATAAAAAGTATTCCCTCCGTTCCATTTTATGTGGCACCTTTTGATTTGGCACGATATTTAAGAAAAAAATGAATACTTTTAAAACTTGTGGTCCAAAATAATCCTTGAATTTTTGTGTGGTTGTAAATTAATTCATTAAGGGTAAAAGGAAAATTTTAAAGTTAATTTTTTTCTAATTATAGTAAGGTGACATTCTTTTTGGGACGGACTAAAAAGGAAAGAACGCCACATAAAATGAGACGGAGGGAGTAGTATATATATATACATCCTTGTGGTTAGTGAAAAATAATCATCGGAAGACATAAATTCTAGCTAGTTGATCTTATGACTTTTGCAAGATAGTATTATTAATTCTAGCTAGTTGATAAATGTTTTGTCATATTGTTAGGTGTGAGTTTAGTTCAATAAAGTGGAATATATATATGGATGTACCTCTTTTTTGTGTTAATTAATCAGTGTCATTTTCCATTTATTGGTAGGTGTAAATTATCTTACTTTAGGTCTTAAAACTTTGTACATATTAGGGGCAATGCACACAACTCACAAACCACAAAATACAGAGAGTAGAGAGACAAGGCCAAATCTGATATAGATGTGATACTGCTGGGCTTCCACTTTTAGTGTTCGACTTGTAATATTCATGATTCATTACACAGTTCCATGAACTGGCAAAATGGCCATGCAAAAGTCTCTCTCATGCCATTTCTTTTTCTTTTTAAGTACAGGTTATTTACACCAACAACAATCACAACTAACATACACAGTGTAATCTCACATGTAGAGTCGAAGAAAATAGACTAGTATACGTAACTTTACCCCTACCTCATAGATATAGAGAAGTTATTTTCGAAAGATCCTCCGCTCAAACTATAAGTTATTTACACCATCAAGTAAAATTAACCTGTAATAGTTGCATGTAAATTTTCAATTCAAGTTTGATATAGTAACCTAGAAAATAGAGAGAGAACTTACTAATAGTTAATTAAATTGACTTGAACTGATAGTATAAAAAAATAAATTAAATCGTTAGTTTAGTAACTCAGTAAATTCCTTTTTATTTCTTCTGTTTTGTCCAAGTTGGGTTGGGAATATAGGATCATCCATACATTTCCTGAAATTTTCACCAGTTATATTTCTTACAACATATGGACTTTTTTTTAATCATGGTCTAAAGATCTCTTTTGAGTAAACCAAAAATTATATGAGAAATTGTTAGATCGTGATCTAAACTTTTATAAGTTATTTAAAAGGTAGACGATAGTTTAATATTTTTTCAGTAAAATTGAGAAATATATGAAAAAATATTAGACTCAAGTCTAATGTTATCTCGAGGGCTAATATTGATTATATTTGTATAATTTTTTTTAAAAAAAATAGTAACTCAAAAAGGAACATTATTTGTGTAAACTAGCCCTATATTTGGGCCCACTTCATTGTGGGCCTCCCTTTTGGGTAAACGTCTTGTTAATTTCTAACATGAATGAATACAAGTATGAATCTTGCCACTAAGGCAACAGACCAAATTACTCCACTGGTTTTCATCTGGCATTGCCTCCTCAACCCCTTACTTTTTCTGCCACGAATATCATTAATATTAATTGTCCCAATGGGATCACTTCAAAGGATTTCCCAATTTACTCTAATTGTTTTTCGCAGTATACATTTAAAGATTTTAAATGAGTGAAGTATAAAAACACAAGTAAACTATTTTTCTTTTCTTTTTTAATTTCATACCTAAAGTATTAAAAGTGTGAATTTTATACTTAAAATATTACTCATTAGTTTGAGAAACATACCTCAACTAATATGTGATGGTGCGTTTTCTACACTCTCTCTTTTATTTAAAAATTCTTGTCACGTGGCACTCTGTGTATTTTTTTTCACCTTGACAAAAATTAAATAAATTATTAGTATTAGGTTAAAAATTAAATATTCACCGTGTTGAGAAATGATATATGAAGAAGAAGAAGAAGAAGAAGAAGAGGAGAGTTTAAGATAAAATCAAATTGAAAAATTAAGAAAATGATGTGTCAGCTGAAAATAAAAATAAAAATATGCCACGTCATCAGAAAATATTTAATGGTCAGACGCGCCTAAATGTGTTTGTATACAAACACTTGGTTCAGTCAACGTTGAGGTGTGTTTCTCAAACTAATAAGTGATAGTTCAGGTATGAAACTCATACTTTCAATATTTTAAGTATGAAACTCGAAAAAAGAAAATAACTTAGATGTGTTTTAATACTTTACTCATTTTAAATAGATAATGTTGTATTTTTCATTTTATTAGCCTTATTTGTCAAAAATCACCCGTATATATGTAAGATCTTGAGTATATTTTGTTTGTTAGCTTCACTGCGTTATAGACATTAAATGTAACATTTTTTCATACACACCACAAGTGTATATTGATAAGATATTATTCAAGTAAAGCCATGATGAAAAATAATAAGAGCTTAACTTTTTGAATGAGTTAAATTTGCATTTCTTAATCACTACACGACTAAGCAGGCATGACCACTAATCCTTTTGCTCAGCTAAAACGACGAAAATTTCCAGTAGTAGTATCCAAAACCCTTATTATCAATTTATTTTAATTAGTAGTATCCTAATTGCAGCTTTCTCACTGTCTTTCTTCTTTTGCCTTTGCCTTTATTTTTTTCTTTCTTTTTTCTCATTATTTGCTTTATCTCTCCTTTCCTAACCTTAAATTTTCAAGCACATTCTTGTTATTTGGTGATTATTGAGGCCCCTTTTCAAGATTTTCTTTTCTTAAATAAATCCTTATTTGACTTTTTGGTTAATTCCTTCATTTTCTCGGATACTCATTACTAGAAACAAAAACTTTTTCCACCGTGAATCAATAAAAATTTTGTGTTATAAAAGTACATGATCATTTTCCCACCTCATTTTCACTGAACTAGCTCACTGAAAAAATGTATGGTGAAAAATAGATTCTCATTGAAATATTTGGAAGCTTTTTAATTTTTTCATGTGGAAACAATATTATTTTTCTTTTCTCAGTAATCGATTCAATCAAAATATTTGTGGGAAAAAACATTAAACATTGTCCAATGAAAAGTTTCAATGAAAAAATAGTGATTTTTTAGTAATGACGGAGCAGACGAAAAATGAAAGCCGTCAATTACATATCACCCAATAAGTTAAATGAAATGCTCAATAAAAAAATAGAGAAAAAGAAAACAACTCTTCTATATTGAAAATTCATCTGCCAAATGGTATTTATACCAAATAAGTAAATACATGATATGTATCAAATTACGTACACGATCTATATTCACTTATCATGATTATAATAATTACAGTATATGATTTGATGTAAAAACATTGTGTGTAGTTTTTTTTTCCCATTTATCAAACGTTGTTTAGCAATTGGTTTGGTAAATGATGAGATAGAAAATAATTATTTTATTGGACAGATTTCACCCAACTCCACCCACTTAGCCTCTTGTGTTTTGTCAAAGATTCGCGTGCAACGCATGGGAGAGGCACAAATGAGTGTGACCTGACCAATTTGCTTTCTGCTTTATTATCTTGTTTAGGATAAATAAAATCGAACCGCAAATTAAATTAAATTACAAATTGAATCAAATTATAAAAAAATTTGACTAATGGTTTAGTTTGACTTGGTTTGGTATTAATTTTTTTTTTTTGGTTATAATTGCTTGGGTTTGATTTTAACTAAAAAAAAGTCAAACCGAACCGAACCAACCCGATATTACATTTATACTATTTTTAAAAATATTTTATAATAAAAATATTTATTGTGATGTAATTTATAAATATTTCTTAAATTTTTTCATAGTTTTATTTTTCAACATATTGTTTCAAGTTTAAACTTAGAATTTTTAAATGGTCCAATAAGTTTTTATAACTTATAGATATTAGTGGCTCAAATCCAAACCATTACTAATGCTAACAAAAAATTATTCAATTCAATACTAGGAATGACAATCATGTTAGATATCTTTTCTTTAATTTTGATAAATACATAAACTAATTTTATTTTTGTGTTTAATATTTAGTCATGTAGTTAATACTTAATATTAGACTTATTTTAGCATGACTTTATACTTTTAAATTATGATTATTTTTATTATGACTTATTAATATGCATTATTGTTTTGATTGAATATTTTATTGCCATCACTCATTTATATTTTGTGTTATTTTTTTAAGAAATACCTTAGATAGTTGTATCAATTGCTAGGACTAAAGAAATATTTGAAGCACAAGTTAATTATATATGTATGAAAACTTTACCGAAAAAACCCCGAAAACCCCGAAAAAACCGAAATAACCCGAGGTTGGAAAACTCGACTTTTATTGGTTAGATTTGGTTTATAAATTTAAGAACCTGATACTAATGGTTTGATTTGGTTTTTAAAAAAGCTGAACCAACCCGGTCCATGTACACCCTAATCTTGTTGACTCTCTAAAAGAAAAAAGAAAAGAAAAGAAATTAAAATTAAAAAAGTTGAGTCTGAAATGTGATTATGATGATGAGCTGGGCTCACACCTAGACACATGTTTATGAATATGATTAGTAGTAATCCAATTAATCATAATTAGGTTGGTTTGACGTGATATATTTATGGATGCTTATCATAAAAACACTAATTGAGTACTAATACAACTTTCTTTTTTAGGTTTAAAAATCAACACTTTCCACTGTTATTGTTGGCGGAAAGAGGAGAATTCGTACCTCAAGAATCTTATTTGGTCCCCTAAACAAGTGTAATTATATATCTTGGTGTCAAGTTATGCAATAAACCACGGATTAATGACCACCTTAATTAAGATAAGCTTGAAAAGGAGATGCAATTAGAGACTACTGTTTACATACTTGTCGCTTGCATATTCACTAATGCTAGCTCCTCTTGATTTTACATTTTTTTTTTTTTTTTTTTTGTTGTCTTTTACCTTATATTCCAAAGTGTGAGATTCAAAATGCTTTGCTGTTAGGGTAGAATTCTATAAAGAAATGGAAATTAGCATTTTTAGTCCCTCAAATATTGACATATTTTGACTTTGGTCCATTTTTTATTTAAGCAGATCTGTGAAAATAATCGGTTCATTTGTCCCTGGTTTCGGTTGGAAGTGTCATCTGTAGCGGGAATCGATATCTGTATTTGTATAAATAGTTAAGATGCTTTTTTCTTTGTCTTTTAAGCCGGATCTAGAATGTATTGGTAAGGATCTCTCCCCTGCCTATTTGTTTGGAGGGTGCTTGTATCTACTCTGAGTCCTCTCTCATCCAAGCAGCTGAAGAAAAGCAAGAGTGAAACTAGTTTTCACTTCCTCAATTAAGGGCATTCTAGTTCGACATGCTACCTTCTCGATGTATCGATTCTTGGTAGGCATGAATCACCGAACCTGCACTCAGGAATAGTAATGCTTTGAAAAAGACGTGATTCATTAAGTGAAAGACGCTAACCGAATAGTTAGAGATGCCGCAAGCAAATATCATATAGCCTAATTGACTGCAAGTTGAATAAGCTATGACCCTCTTTAGATCATTCTGTAATATTCCAGTGGTTGCCGCAGATCCTATTCATAGTTGATTCTCGAACAGTAAGAGCTAAGACTGATGCCCCTATTCCCTCCTGTTCACTCCTTGGCCTTTTCTCATCCTTATCGTAGGGGACTAGAGCGAGATGGCTCTTGCTTTTTGCCTTATCTTACTTAGTAAAGCAACCTTTCGCGCTAGGCGCTCACCTTTTCCCTAAAATAGAATATTTGGAAGTTGGTAAAGACCCGCCCCTTGTTTCAGTCAGAATGAGTCCCCGAGACCCCGGGACATTGGCTTCCGCCAACAGTGAACTATTAAGGATCGCATCCCGCGCATATTCTACATTATAGCCTGCAACTGATTCAACTTCCGCTTCTGGAAGAAGAAGGCAAGACTAAGTCATTTAGTTATTTTCTATTTCCATTTTGCCTTCACCATGCCTACCCTGTAAAAGGATGCTCCTCCGGATGGGAAGTATAGATAGAAAGGCAGAAAAAGAGTCGTCGGCTCTGAAATGATGGAAGATTGAATCATTCCTTCATTCTATTCCGGCTATTCCTTTCCGGCGGGTGATTTATTCATGAGCTAGAGAGATAAGAGATAAAGATAGGGATCCATCTAGATCTTGATTCACTATTTCCATATTTTTTCTTTTTTCTGATTGATTGTATTTTTTTGAAATCGTTTTAAATCTTAATGCAGGAGCGGATTTTGGGTCGCGCTTTATGGCATTTCCACTATAAAAAAAATCCAATCCCGCAAAGGATTGTTCATGGAACTACTATTGAGATTAAGGTCCGGAGAAGGAGCATTAGGGTAGGCGATGGCCGCTGCATGATGGAATTTAGCAAGTTGCCGGAAATCGGCACCACCTACCCGAGCAAGAGTTGTGCTCACCGGTCCGAAGAAGGGGAATTGAACTCTATGAGATCGAATCTCCTGTTGCCTCTTTTCCCCCTTTTAATGAAGGACCCTCGCCTCGCTTCCTATTCATTTGTGGTCTGGACCCTATTTTTTTTTCAATTTCGAGAATCAGTCCCAATAGAAGCTGACTGACTTGGCTCTTCAATCGACGAAGTACAGACCCGACGGCTAAAATGAATTCTTTTCTGAGTCCCTTTAGTCGCCTCTGCGTCCATGACCAAAGAGGTCGCCCTTGCGGGTTGCTCTTTTGTTGTTATAGTCCGATCAATGAAATATAAATTTGGTTTCCTGTTCACTGCTTTGTATTTAAAACAGGACTTCTAAACTATAGGCAGCAGGTCATGAACCCACAGTTTTGTCACAACTTTGGAATTGGAATCCACATGCTAGATGCGAGGCTTCTTGTCGAGGCACAACTTTTATTCCACGGTTGTACCATCGCCTTATCGTGTTCCAGTAGTCGCACTTGCTACTGTCTTGTTGAAGGGACATAAGGCTCAGCTAAGGTAAGGAAAGACCCTGACCATCTAGGTCACCAATCTTCTTTTTTAGGGAGTCAGAGACGATCAAAGAGGCGGCAAAATAGGAACTTTCGATCAGGGAGAGCTCAACAAGGTCGAGACCGAATTCGTAAATCTGAGGAGCATGCCGCAACAAAAGGATGGTCCCGTATGCATTTCATTTTTTCCTTAAGGGAAAAAAAGTACCCCCCATCATAGTGAACCTCTCTTTGTGATCGGGATGAGGGCGTATTTTGACTCTTACCTTCGTTTCTTTCATTCGCTTTCTTATTTTTGGCTCAAGCAGTAGGTCCTTCGACCCTCAAAGCAATACGGTATGCTCCTTCTATGCTGTCCAGAAAAGACAAATGCAAAACAAAGTTGATTTTTAGTAGTAGTTCATGAGACCTCGAATTCCCACGTTCCAGCCTGCATTATGCCAACAGGTCCCACCACCAACTCTAGCTGAGAAGTTGAGTCACCTTTTTTTTCCTTTTCAGAAATAGAATAGAATAAAGAATGAGATAGTCTATATCATGTATCGATCATAGGATCACTCTATGAATAGGTCAATTCTCTGTGACCTCCCACCGTTCACGACATCCCTTGCTTCTCGCAAGAATGGCTCCTCGGTGGAGGAGTAGAAGCGCTGGTGTGATATCTGATTAAGCATATTTTACCTTCAATTAATTGATATGAGCACTTTTGATCCCTCATATCTTCACAAATTTAATGAATATTAAGTGTTAAACTATTAAATTATCGATGTATTATTTTTAAAATTGTATTATTACTCTATATTTGAGAGAAATATAATTCTAGTCTATTGGATGCCAAATGAAAATTTATTTTTTTTCGATAAAAAGTGTTTTTTGCTTCAATATGAATCTTACGTCAGGGTTGGAGTCCGAGTTTTATTTTTTATTACATTTTAAATTTTAAAATAATGATTTTAAGGGGTAATAACTTAATTCTGAATTTAATATTTGTACATATTTAATATATTTCTTAACACAAATATAATATTTGAATACTAATAATTATTGATCGCAATCGAATTCCAATTTGAACAACTAGCTCTGCCCCTATCTTACCTAGCACGAACCCAATTAATTGAAATTTCAAAATAGATATCGAATGCGGAATGGAAAACTAAAGAAGCTAATAAAACGAGATCATCTTTGACCCTTTCAATTCCTTTAGTAGTGGAACAAGATCATGTCTATCATTCATTAAAGTATGGTGGAAGATTCAATTTATAAAGCCAACCAAATGGATATGCCTTAGTATAAATGTTAAAGATAAAGAATAAATTCAATTGTTGATATGACTCAAATCTTATAATTTTACGTGTCCAAAGAGAGTGCTGTTTGCTTTTATAATTGAGAGCTAGCTAGCTAGTTCTCAATCATTATTAGTGATCTTGTTTTTTTAACATAGTTCATTGATTCAATTTAATAAATAAATAAAAGAAAGAGAGTTCTTGGGAGTTAAAAGCTATACATAGGTTTATAGCATAGGCTTTCAAGTTTCAACTGTCCTAGAATAGTTTGACAATAAGAGAATATATGGCTGTTATAAATTTGGAGAGTCAACGAGCGATCATCTCAGTTTAAAGTTGATTGTGGGCGGCTTTTATATTCTTTTTCTCATATACTATTTCTCCTTTTTTCTAAAAAAAAAATGATTAAAAAGAAAGAAGCTTCTTTATCCTATGTGAGGAAACAAAATCCATATTGTATAATCAAGATATCCACAGGCGAATTTAGATTTATTAAGCTTTTGAAAGTTGCATGCGTTATAATCAAGATAAACAAAGTCGAATTTAGGTTTATCAAGCTTTCGAAAGTTGCATGCGTTACAATAATCAAGATAAACACAGTCGAATTTAAGTTTATCAAGCTTTTGAAAGTTCCATGTGTTACAACCAAGATAAACACATTCGAATTTAGGTTTATCAAGCTTTCAAAAGCATGCGTTTTTTAAATCATTATTCCCTTTGTTTGTCTTAGTTTGATTGGGCACAAATTAAAGTTTAAGAAAATAAACACAATTTATGAACCTTGTGATTTTAATTAACTAAAGATTTGTATAATGTAACAAAATTTCCTTTAATTTTGTCATGCGGAATGTTGGAAGTAAAATCAAATAAAAAAAGAAACATTCATTTTAAAACCGACTAAAAAGGAAGTAATTAAGACAAATAAATTAAAAGAGAGAGCACATATTTATAAGAGAAAAGAAATTTTAAAATTGAATATAAAATTGTTTTTAGTAAGTGTTGATACCATAGTTTATTTAAGAATTAAGGCATGCACACTACAAGTAAAAGGAAGAATGCTCTTTTTATTAATCTTATATACATATTCCTTTGTTTGTCTTAGTTTGATTGTGAATAGAGTTTAAGAAAATAATTTTTTTTTTGAATCTTGTGACCTTAATTATATTAACTAAAGATATGTATAATGTAACATAATATCTTTTAATCTTGTCATGTGGAATATTGGAATTAAAAAGTTATCAAATAAGAAAAGAAATAATCTTTTTGAAATAGACTTAAAAAAAGGAAATAATTAAGACAAATAAATTAAAATAGAAAGAGTATATTTATAAGAGAAAGAAATTTTAAAATTGACCATAAAATTGTTTTTGGTTAGTTTTGATACCATAGTTTATTTAATAAGGCATGCACAGCACAAGTAAGAGAAAGAATGTTCTTTTCATTAATTAATCTTATATACATAAGGTAAACGTAAAATTGCAATTATTGAACATATTGCAAATTGTGGAGCTGTTTAATAAATGTTACAACTTTGCCCTACCACATGATCGATAGAACTCGATTGCAATATTTCACCAACAAAAGAGGAAAAGATAACCAAGAAAATAACAGATCAGCAGCTATCTCGAACTGCGTTGATTTTTATAAATGTAATTTATTAGCATTTGGTTATGAAAACTTTTTTGACAGTCAAATTCAAATTATATATATACTCACTATGGTTAGCAGTTAAAATTGGACCAAATGCATAATTACCAGAAATTATTGCATATGAGTATCCAGTGGGGCACTCACCTTTTTTCTCTTAATTTCTATGTGGGACATCCACATGAATTATTAGAATTTTCTGGATCTACTCTCTTTTTTACTACTTTATTTGTACTCAAATCTCTTTCTCTACAAGGTTTATAGGTGAAAAATAATCTTGTATTCTTGGAGGGAAAAAAATCGTACTCTTCATTGTCTCATGACTACAGTCTACATTAATTAAACAACTTTATAAGAGATTTAACTTATATATGTACAAATTTATTTTATATTATTAATATAATTTAACCTATCGTAATAGATAAATTACCTTATTTTTGTGTAATATATTTTTATCTGTAGAAGTATTTATGATTTTTCATATCATTTAGTCGATTTCAGTATACTTGATTGTGAAATTAAATATGACTGGACCATTAACAAAATAATACAAGCACTGGAATATGATAGGATAAACATTTATTTTCTAACCAGAAAAAGGAATGGACATTGTAACTGCAGGCATGACTTTTAAGATGGTTGATTAAATGTACTTTTAGTAACCTTGAAATAAGGCAACTAACAATTAAGGCACCTATGGACTATGGTACATTTTTATTATTTGACTCTTCGTTCTTACAGGGGACCAAAATTGACTATGACCAAAACTGAAGCTGATCATATGTTTAAAAAAAAAGAGATTTTTTAGATTTGGCTGGGCTAATTGATCAATCATCACAATGCCTAATATCCTTTTTTATAGCCATATTTCTAGCTCTAAAACAAGTGCTTTTTATGTATACTTCCATATAGTATTAGTAGGATGCCTCTTTCCCCTTAAATTTTTAATGGAGGGCTGGCAGCTTAGCTCTCTCCTCCCTCTTGCTAGTATATTCTATTTTTTTCTGTGATAATTTGTATTCCATAATTTCATTTTACCTTAAATTACATGATTTTATAACTACATAATGTCTATAACATATTTTAGATAATAAATTTTGAAAATTGTTCTTCCTCTCTTAATTTCTTGCTCAGTAAAACACATTTATATACAAAACAGAATGAAGAGAGAAGATGTAGAGTTCAATTTCACATTGTTTATGATTTAAATTAAACATTGACATAGCTTAGAGTTATTTGTATTACTAAGATTAGAAATGTAAAAGTCTGATCCAATCCCAGTCTAAATACAAAAGACAATTATATAATGAAGTCATTGCCTCACATAGAGAATTAAGCAAGAAAAGAAAACATAATAGGAGTTGTATTTCAACACTCAATTAATATTGTTGTATAATCTTTTTCATGGTATCAGATCATTAGTTCTAATCTAAGTTATTTTGTATCCTGAATTTTGTACCAATGTTCTTTAATGGTCAATTCATCTTCCTCTGCTCTCTCCCTTTTACCAGGATCTCTTTATCAACTCGTAGCTATAGCCTATATGGATATTAAATTGAAATATTTAAACTATCTTATTTAGAGAACTCAAATAATTAAGCCATTAGATATACAGACCCTAAAGATTGGTGACATTATTGTGAAAGAACCGTCATCTAAGGTTGTGATAAACGAAAAGGATAAAGAAAATGCCAACCCTAAGTTTATAGAAAGAGACGATAAAGATGTCGTAGCGAGAAATTGACTAACTAGAACAACGACTGAAGAATTAATGTTCCTTATTATTAGTTGTACTTTGGTCAAACAAATTGAGGAGAGTCTTGAGGACAATTACCTATAAGGTAGTAAAGATAAAGAATTTCATTTGAAGCAACACATTTAGAGTATCAAAATAGAATCAGAATATGTAGATGAATAAATAAAATATTCAAGGGAATTTGTGATTGTCTCACTATTATATAAACAAATCGCTAGAAGAAGATAGCAAAGTTATAAAGTCCACAAGGACTCTCAACAATAACAATCAGTGAATCATCAAACAACATTCCTTATATGGACTCTAAAACAAGCTTGGATTTGTATCGAACGTTGCCAACTTCTAGCTGGAAGGGGGATGATATAAGAGAACGTGTAGGTCCAATTCCATATTTTTAGGATTAAAACTGACATACCTTAGAATTATTTGTATTACTAAAATTGGGATTTTAAGAGTCTAATTCCAATCTAAATAGAGAAGACAATTATATAATGAAGTCATTGCCTCAATAGAGAAGAAAGAAGAGAAAACATAAAGAATTGTATTTTTATGTTCAATATTATTTTATAATCTTTTATATGGTATATTAGAGCTTTGGTTAAGTTATTTTGTATCCTGAATTATGTTACACACGTTTTTTAATGGGCAGTTCATCTTCCTTCACTTTCTTCTTTTTACCAAGATTTCTCCACTAATTCTTAGCTATATATATGTCTTGTAAATTGAAATCTTCAAATTATTTTGTTTAGAGAATCCAAATAAGTCAATATATGCAAACCACGGAGATTGGTGACATTATTGTGAAGGAACCACCATCTAAGATTGTGATAAATGAAAATGATGAAAAAATGTCAATCCTAAGTATATAGAATGGAAAAAGAAAAATGTCTTGGCGAGAAGTTTAATTGGAACCACAATTGAATTGAAGAGACCATGTTCCTTATTATTGGTTGCACTTCGCCCAAACAAATGGGGAGTGTTTGAAGACAATTACCTAAGTGCTAGTAAGGATAAAAAGTTTCACTTGAAACAACAAATTTAAAATATCAAGTTGGGATCAAAATCTATAGATGAATACATAAAAGAATTCTCAAAATCTATAGATGAATACATAAAAGAATTCAAGAAGATTTGTTATGTACATTTATGGGGCAAAGAATTTCTATATTATTAATATACTTTATTCAATTATGTACTTATTTTATTTTTAAACTATTAATTCATATTTTATCGGCCATTGCTGTTATCTTTTACCTAATTTGACAGTGTCAAGGAATTTTTATGTGAAAGTTGAACTCTTCCCAAACGCACCGATTAAATTCGATAAGTTCAAGTCATGCACATGCAAATTTGGTAGTTAATTAAGGCACTTTAAAACACAATTGATCATCTTATAGTCAATAATTTAGTTCCACTAAACCAAAACAACTTGTGTCCAAAGAAGTCAGCTTGACAAGATAACCTATATTAGACATAGAACAAAAAAAAGATCCAGCAAGGCACAAAAGTTGTTAGAGCATATAACACACGGCAAATGAGATTGATCAGAAATTGGGATCCATATGTAATTCCCACCAGTTTTGGTCTTAACTTGTCCAAAGCAGTGGGTGACAAAATGTCAGTCTCATTGATGAATCATGCATGACCAATTAGACTTTTTTTTCTGTCCCTTTTGTGAACAAAGAGTTAACGTCATATGACTTATTTCTTCCATGAAAATTACAAAGTTTTTTAAAAGAAGAAAACATGGCCATGTGAAGCCTACCCAGCTTGTTCTCTAAAATCACAATAACAACAACATATATAACTGGTTGCATGCTGTGTGTGATCACAAGCACGAAAACGTCCAAATGGCTAGTTGGTAAGGAAACATTGATTGGATCATTTTACCAGAAAATGTTATGAGTTACGTTGCACACGTGAGATCATTTATTTCTTACTCTTATCACAAAAAAGTAACACACTATCAACCACATATTTCATTTGTTTTTGTGCCAGAATAAATTGTTATAAGGTAAGCTAATACTTTTGAGTTAGAATCATTATAGAATATGACGTTTGGTTGATGGGCGTGATTAAAATATAAAATTATTATGTCCTATTGCTATTATATGTACCTTTTGATACAATAGTAAACGTTTGATCCCAACACAGTTAACTCTTTTCTTTCCGTGGATAAACTTACCAAATCGAACACGTTACTAAATATTCTCACACACACACACAAAACAATTAGAAAAGTAGCATGACAAAATCAGTAAAAGAGGAGCATTACATGACACCATATGTCGAAACTTGGTTAAGAGGAGAAAAAATAAAAAAGCATGTATCACCTAGTGTAAAGAATGGGTCACAAAATTAGGGGGTCCATTATATTGTTGGTGCATATTCACTGCTTTCTTGCTTTTTCTCTTCCTTTTTGGAATATATATATAGATATAGCCTTTCTTAGGCTTATTTTAGATAATCCTATCTATATTATTCACCAAAAACATTTCCTTTCTTTCTAGTGTGTTTTGTCATATTCTATTTTCTAAGGATCCTTACGACTATATAATTAGCTTAAGGTGGCACACCGGCCTTAATATATAGGAACACTGATTAATATTTTTGGTTTAGTCAATATGTAGGTAATTTTACAATAAAGATTAACAAGAATTTTAAAGGTAATACTACACTACTATAGAAAGGGAAATAATATGACATTTAGAGAAAATGCCCACATTATAATCACATGATCAACAGCCAACTTTCACCGACGAACCTTTGGGTCCTAGTATCATGTGCACGATTGCAGATCCAATACGATGTATTTGGATTCTTCCAAAGTTCTATTGGGCTAGCCCAAAGGTTGAAGCCCAAAATTTCACCAACCATATAATCAGTATCAGACATTCATTGTCGCCAATGAGCAGTTGCTTCTCGTTCAGACCAGACTCCATAGCATAAGAAAAAAAAAAAAAAAAAGGAAAAATTAAGTAGAGTAGAAAACATCAAGTCATAATTATCAGGCGCAACTAATATTTAAAATAATTACCATCTACAGTTAAGGTTTATATTAAATAGCTAAATTTATATTTCTTTTGTATTTGTATATTTCGAGACTCATACAAATCTCGAATTTTGGAGGGGGAGGGGAGGGGAGGGAGGGGGACTCATATACGTTTGTATTTGTATACAAAGTAAATTTCAGCGCTCATATGCAAATCTCTAAAGAAAATTTGTATTTGTATATATAATTTGTAATTTTTTTGTTTAGCTACTAAATTGTGTTGGGAAATATTGTAGAATCACGAAAATTCTCTAGCTTGAGGCATGCCTATTGACACTGTCCTTAAGGATACCTCTAAAGCCAACATTAGTATTTATCTTTTTTCTGAGTTTTTTGGGCTTTTTTTCCATTTAAATTATTTAATTTTAATTTTACCTATTTGTTTTCCTTAATATATTCATTAATTATCCCTCGTAGCAGCAATTCATTAATTACCCTCCACACTTAGCAGTAAAAATAATAATTCACATCACTTGAAACAAAACGTCAAAACCTCCGTCTTTTCTATTCCCCTTCACCAGTTACGCCATTAACCCTTCTTCTCAATAAGTGTACAATCAAATCATACCTCCACAACTCAAATTCATCTCCTTTTCTTCTTTCCCTGCTATTTCATCTTCTTTCACAATTTGAAAAAGCATTAAAATTTATCTTTTAAGATTTTAGAGTGTTACCCCTCATCCTTTTGGTTAAATCCAGATTGTGAATTTTTTTCTATTCTTTTCTTTTCTTATTTTAGATAATGAGAATTATTTTAAGATCAGTTGGAAAAAAATTGTCACGACCCAGGTCGTCGTGAGTGGCACCCACCCAACCCCTGGATTAGCGAACCATTAGAGTCCAACTCTTACCTAGCCTAACAGCTTAAAACCAGTGCAGAAAAGTAAACTAGCATTCAATCATAGTAAAAATCAACTCTATAGATAAAGTAAACTACGAAAATTCCTCCCTAAAATCTGAAAGTCATCGTACCAAACATCTATCAAATACTAGAGTACGGGGATACAACTCCAAAATAAATGAAATAGTCTACGCCCAAACAAATGGGCCACAACTCAAACTAGATGGACACCAAGGCAGCTCGGTCGAATAGCTCACCCTTGAAATCTCGAAAAGTCTGGCCTACAAGTGAGGTCGTGCGTCAACCGCCAGAAGATTTTCTGTACTCACAAAAAGACAAGCAAGTGCAGTATCAGTACACAACCACCGTGTACTGGTAGGATCATTAGCCATTTCCAAATAAACAATGTATGAGCAGTACAGAAATCAAGTAAGAGTACAGAAACACATAGGCAAGTCAACAGGCATTCCTAGACTACAAGTCTCTACCTAACTTGTCCCACATGTAAACCACTTCAAAATTATGATCAACAATCCACAACAATAATAATTATGCCTCGTCACATATCTCGGACCCACCCTAGATCCCCTCTAGACAACACCTAAGTGTCAAACAACAACCCGGTCGGTCTACACCAAGACCAACTCGTAAAGCAATGTAACAACCTGGCCTCTCAAGGACCAAAATACACAACCATAATCGTTATTATATATATTCGTACTAGGCGTGGTACCTGAGCCAACCGTTAGTATATTTCGTACCAAGCGTGGTACCCGAGCCAACCGTTAGTATCACCCCATACCAGGCGTGGTACCCAAGCCAACCAAATGTCAAACAATCCACAGTCACAAAAATGAACAATCAACTTGTAAACCAACAAGCACAATACAACGTTCAATTTACCAGACTGCTAACAAAACTATTTGACATTTATAATTATTCCCTAAGCAATGCATCTCATACAAATACTTAGACAAGAGTACTTAAACAGACAAAGCATACAGGAAGCAACCATCACCTACCTCAAAATGATCTAAAGCTCTAGTCAACCAGAGGTTTCCTGTTTCTCAAAGTTCTTGCCGGTTCTTGATCTAAAATAACACACAATAACTAAGAATCAATCTTTATGGCCTAAATTTCACCCGGATTACGCAAAATCCTAAACCCTAGGCCACCCATGATCATTTCACCCTTTTTCCTGGGCTTTCCCACCATTAATTCACCCAGTTCTACCATTTTTATGGAACAATTAAAGAATTAAGGTCACATGATCATAAAACAGTAAAATTAGCAACACCCAAGAACTTCTACACATAGAATCCCCCTTTTTCCTCGAATTCTACCCTCCCTAAGTCATTCCAAACCTTTCTCCAAGTCCACTCCTAGAATTCTACCGCATAGAAAAAATATTATGAAGTTCGGGGAGTAGAAACCTTACCTTAGGGAAGAAAAATGATGAAGAATGGAGGAAAAATGCCTGAAATCGCCTTAGCCCTTCTCCCAAATGAATTTGTGAAAACTGAATATTTTTGAGAAAGTTTCTGCATTAAATTCTGTCACGCTCCGCTATAGCGGTCCTCTCTGCTATAGCGGTACCGCCGTAGCGGAGTCAACCGCTATGGCGGAGGTTGACTGACTTGACTTCCACTGTAGCGGTAATTTTTCCGCTATAGCGAAGGTCACCGTGGTGGAGTATCAACCATTGTAGCGGTTGACACAGTACAAAAAGTCATAAAATCTCCAAAACTAGTCTATTTTACAACACACTTATTTTCTCGATGTCCCGGAACAACCCTTTCATGTCAACCTCAATTTTGGGAGTTCTACTTACCCGAATTTGATTCTGAAAAGTCCCTTGGACTCCTTTATGTGTTAGCTACGAGGAAAAGTAGCTCACATAAAGACATCAAACCCAATCCTTACCCGGATTTCCCTAGACAATATCTCGCCCCAAAACCGGCTGAGACTAGCCTAGCCTAGAATTTCAAACTCCCAAACCCGGAATTTTCTAACTCTAAAAATTGGCACGAATAGTTTACCCGTAATGACGGACCCGATCGTTATAACAGATACCAATTTACCCAATGTTCATGCTCGAATGATCAAACCCGAAAATACGGAAAGATAAAGAAGGAAAAAGTTAGTACCTCTATTCTCAAATAAGTGAGGGTACTTGTCCCGCATGTCCTTCTCAGTTTCCCAAGTGGCTTCCTTAACCGGATGATACATCCATTGAACCTTTACCATACTGATCACCTTTGTCCTCAATTTCTGGACATCCCGATCAAGAATCAAAATCGGTTCCTCTTCATAACGAAGATCCTTATAAGTAACACTTCATCCTACTTGATGATGTAGTCCCCATACCCATGGTATCGCTTTAACATGGATACATGAAATACCGGATGGACACCCAATAGACTGGGCGGCAGACCTAATTACGATCTTAAGAACCTCAAACGGTCCGATGAACCGGGGACTGAGCTTTCCCCTCTTACCGAAATGCATGACTCCCTTCATTGGTGACACTTTCAACAACACTTGTTCACCAATCTTAAATTCTATGTCCCGGACCTTGCAATCCGCATATTCCTTCTGCCTTTTTTGGGAAGGTAGTAACTTGGCCTGAATACCTCTTACCTTTTCTTGCGCTTCCCTTACCAAGTCTACGCCCAAAGGCTTCACATCGCCTTCCTCAAACCACCCTATCGGTGACCTAAAACTCCTCCCATACAATGCCTCGAATGGTGCCATGTCAATACTGGAGTGGTAGCTATTGTTGTATGAGAATTCACACAATGATAGAAACTGGTCCCAATAACCCCCAAAGTCAATCACATATGCTCTCAGCATGTCGTCCAATACCTGAATCGTCCTCTCCGACTGACCATCAGTCTGAGTATGGAAGGTTGTACTAAAGGTGAGTTGAGTGCCCAACTCTTCATGCAACTTACCCCAAAACTTGGAAGTAAACTGCGTACCCCTGTCTGAAATGATGGACAGTGGCACTCCATGCAATCTCATAATCTCCTTCACGTAGACCTTAGCCAATTGCTACGAATTATAATCCACCCTGACCAGAATGAAGTGAGCTGACTTGGTTAGTCTGTCAACAATGACCCAAATAGAATCATACTTCCCCAAAGTCTTGGGGAGACCCACCACAAAATTCATGGCTATTCTCCCCCACTTCCACTCTGGAATAGGCATCCTCTGAAGTAGTCATGCAGGTCTTTGGTGCTCATACTTTACCTGCTGGCAATTCTGACACTTGGACACAAAATCAGCTATGTCCTTTTTCATCCCAGGCCACCAATAAAGTTGCCTCAAATTCATGTACATCTTGGTGACACCCGGATGAATAGAATGCCGCGAACTGTGAGCCTCTGCCAACACCTTTTGAATCATGTCATCAACCCGAGGAATGCATATCCTTCCTCTAAAATTTAACACAATGCCAGAGTCTAACTTGGCATCCCCGAACTCTCCAAATATTGATTTGCTCCGAAGCCTGCTCAACTGCGAATTCTGAAACTATTTAGCCTTTATTTCTTCTATGAAGGTGGATTTGACCTCAACATTGGCCAAAATCTCACTTTGTTCTGAAATACCCAAGTGCATGAACTTGGACTCCAATGCTAGAATTTCCCTTGCTAGTGGTCGTTTGGACACCCCCAAACAAGCCAAACTGCCCATGCTAGCTGTTTTCTGGCTCAATGCGTCTGCCACCACATTAGCCTTACCCGGATTGTACTGAATAGTCACATCGTAATCCTTCAATAATTCCATCTACCTCCTCTGTCTCAGGTTCAAATCCTTCTGAGTGAAGACATGCTGCAGACTGCGATGACGAGTGAACACTTCACACTTGACACCATAAAGATAGTGTCTCCAAATCTTGAGTGCAAAGACCACCGCTGCCAACTCTAAATCATGAGTCGGGTAGTTACTCTCATGCACCTTCAACTGCCTAGAAGCATAGGCTATCACATTCCTATCCTGCATCATCACAACACCCAAACCAGAATGTGAAGCATCACAATAAATGATAAAGTCTTTACCTTCAACCGACAAGGACAAAATATGAGCCGTGGTCAGAAGTGTCTTGAGCTTTTGGAAGCTCTCCTCTCACTTGTCGGACCACACAAATGGCACATCTTTCTTTGTCAGTTTTGTTAAGTGAGTAGCAATGGAGGCGAAATCCTTAACAAACCTCCGATAATAACCTGCGAGCCCAACAAAACTCCTCACCTCAGTCACAGAGCTAGGCCGGGCCCAACTCTTGACTGCCTCTATCTTCTGGGGATCTACCATCACCCCCTCTTCTGACACTACATGTCCCAAGAATGCTACCGAAGTCAACCAGAACTCGCACTTGGTGAACTTTGTATAAAGCTTTTGACGCCTCAAAATGTCCAACACTATACGGAGATGTTTAGCATGCTCTTCCCTACTCTTGGAGTAGATCAAAATATCATCAATGAAAACAATGACGAATGAATCCAAGTAAGATTTAAACACCCCATTCATTAAACTCATGAATGCCATCGGTGCATTGGTCAAACCAAATGACAGCACTAAGAACTCACAATGTCCGTACCGAGTCTGAAAAGCAGTCTTAGGAACATCCTCAGGCTTAATTTTTAACTGGTGATACCCTGACCTCAAGTCAATTTTTGAAAACACCGATGCACCCTATAACTGGTCAAACAGATCATCAATACAAGGTAGAGGGTACTTATTCTGGATGGTAACCTTGTTCAAATGCCTGTAATCTATGCACATCCGCATACTACCATCTTTCTTCTTTACAAACAATACGGGATCACCCTAAGGAGAAGCACTGGGATGGATAAATCCCTTATCTAGGAGTTCCTGAAGCTGAGTCTTAAGTTCTCTTAACTCTGTCGGAGCCATACGATATAGAGGAATGGAAATGGGAGGAGTGCCCGACTCCAAGTTAATACAAAAGTCAATATCCTTATTCGAAGGCATACCAGGCAAATCCGTTGGAAGCACCTCTCGAAACTCTGAAACAACTAGAACTGACTCAATAGATGAGAACTCTACACTATCATCCCGGAGATGAGCAAAAAAGTCTAAACACCCTCTCCCCACTAGCTTCCTAGCCCGAACAAATGATATAATCCTGACCGGCTTAGACCTGTACACACCTTCCCACTCTAGCCTATCCTTACCCGGAATATCTAGAGCCACAGTCTTGGAGTTACAATTCAACACAACATGATAAGGGGATAACCAGGTCATGCCTAAAATAATGTCAAAGTCAACCATATCTAGGATTACTAAATCTACCCAAGTACGAAGCTCCACAAAAATAACAGAACAGTTAGATAAATATGAGTCACCACAACCGACTCTCCAATTGGGGTAGAAACATGGATAGGGGAATCAAGGATATCACATACCAAGTCCAGACCCAACACAAAACTCACAGACACATAAAAATATGTAGAACATAGGTCAAATAATACCGAAGCCATTTTATCATAGACGAGAATTGTACCTGTGATCACCGCAGCTGATGCCTCAGTCTCGGTCCTCCCTGGAAATGAGTAACAGTGAGCCCAGTCATCAATCCAGGCAACCTCTCTGGCCAGCTGCACTGCTCCCTTGCCCGCGCTGCCGTTCCCTCTACTCCCTGGCCTCCCTGAAAGTTACCTCGCCCACCCTGTGGACTACCTCTAGCATGACCACCTCTACTTGCCAGGACCACAACCTTGGGCTGCTGTTGAACCTGATTATCGATCTACCTATGAGGACACTCCCTCTTAAAGTGGCCCATATCACCACAATGGAAGAAACCACGATCAAGTGCAGGCCTGCTAGCAGATGAATAAGAAGCTCTCTGGCCTCTAGGAGCTGAAAATTGTTGATTATCTCCCGGACGACCACCTGTAGCAGCTTGCAGAGCTGACTGAATAGGACGGGCGGAGTATACCTGCTGATTCTGACCCCTGGAGTATGAACCACCATAATTTCCCTTATTCTGGGGCTTCTTAGCTAACACCTTAGCCTGCCCCGCCTGCCTGACTCCCTCAAGTTTCTTTACATAATCCACCACTTCATTAAAGACTTTCCCTGAAGAAATCATGTGCACAGACAATACCTGAAGCTCAATATTTAAACCCTTGATAAACAACTGAACCCGCTCCTCCTTAGAACCCAGCAACTGCGTAGCAAAACAAGGCATGAAACTTTGCCTCATAAGTAGAGACTGACATGCTACCCTGCTCCAGATTCAAGAACCCATATTTTTTCCGGTCCCTGAAAGTGCGGGGTACATACTTCTCTAAGAAAAGAGAGTGGAACTGCTCTTAAGACAGTGGAGGTAAGACGAACGACTGACACTCCACATGAGATCTCCACCACTGCTCGGCATCACCCTGCAGCTGAAATGTGATGAACTCCACCCCATACTATTGCACAATGCCCAAATTGTGCAGCCTCTCATAACAATCCAGTATGAACTCATAGGCATCTTCCCTGTTATTACCCTAAAACGTAGGAGGTTTCAGCTTGAGAAACTTGGTCAGCATCTCATGTTCATTCCCTGTCATCACTGGGCCTAGCATTGAACTGAAGAAGTCACCTGTGCCTAAAGCTACATCTATCCTAGGAGCCGTAGGATCTGCTGGTTGAGTGCCCAAAACCTGATTTGCAATGCCCGTGGGTATGGCTACAACACCAACCAACCCACTCAAGAAGTTCCAAGCCTGCTGAAATGCTTTCGGTGTCATAGAGGGAAGGCCTGCACCTCCAGCCGGTGCCGCCTCTACCTCAGCCTGCACCCCATCATCCTCCACAACAACTTCCACATCTTCAACAACCTGTTCCTGAGGTGGGGGAGGGGTTGCCCTCTCACGCTCTTGCAGCAGCTTAAGCCCCACCCTTGGCGGGTGTGACTCTTCCTCATCCTCTGCCCCTTCCCCTGCCTCTACCATGGATAGCCGGGCCCGCTATTAGGACCGCCAACCTAGATCCGTTGTTCCTTGTGTTAACCATCTGCAGACAGATGAGTGAAAGAGTCAGATACCAATTTGTATCACCAGATACCAATTGGAATCAAGTTATAACAAGATGGAAGAAAGAAGAGATAGTTTCCTAAAGTCCTATGGCCTCTCGAAGAAAAGTATGAACGTCTCGCATCCTTTCAAAAGACTCTATTAGACCTGTTTTGGTACGACGAGATCAACAAACCTAGGGCTCAGATACCATTTTTGTCATGACCTAGTCCGTCATGAGTGGCACCCACCCAACCCCAGGATGAGAGAACTATTAGACTCCAACTCTTACCTAGCCTTAAAGCTTAAAACCAGTGCAGAAAAGTAAACTAGCATTCAATCATAGTAAAACAAAACTCTATAGATAAAGTAAACTGCGGAAATCCCTCCCTAGAATCTGAAAGTCATCATACTAAACATCTTTCAAATATTAGAGTGCGAGGATACAACCCCAAAACAAATAAAATAGTCTAAGCCCAAACAAAAGGGCCAAAACTCAAACTAGATGGACACCAAGGCAGCTCGGTCGAATAGCTCACCCTTGATATCTCAAAAAGTCTGGCCTATAAGTGAGGTCGTGTGTCAACCGCCTGAAGATTTCCTGTACTCACAAAAAGACAAGCAAGTGCAGTATCATTACACAGGCACCATGTACTAGTAGGATCATCAGCCAGTTCCAAATAAACAATGTATGAGCAGTACAGAAATCAAGTAAGAATACAAAAACACATAGGCAAGTCAACAGACATTCCTAGACTATAAGTCTCTAACTAACTTGTCCCATATGTAAACCACTTCACAGTTATGATCAACAACCCACCACAATAACAATTATGCCTCGTCACATATCCTGGACCCATCCTGGATCCCCTCTAGATAACCCTTATGTGTCAAACAATAACCTGGTCTACACCAAGACCAACTCGTAAAGCAATGTAACAACCCGATCTCTCAAGGACCAAAATAAACAACCACAATTCAAGTTCACGACCCGGTCCACTCAGGGAACCATTAAATAAAGATGCAAAAATACAAGAAAGTAAACCCGTACCAGGCGTGGTACCCGAGCCAACCGTTAGTATATATATTCATACCAGGCATAGTACCCGAGCCAACCATTAGTATATTTCATACCAGACGTGGTACCCGAGTCAACCATTAGTATCACCCCGTACCAGGCGTGGTACCCGAGCCAACCAAATGTCAAATAATCCACAATCATAAAAATGAACAATCAACTTGTACACCAACAAGCACAATACAACGTTCAATTTACCAGACTGCTAACACAACTATTAGATATTTATAATCAATCCCTAAGCAATGCATCTCATACAAATACTTAGACAAGAGTACTTAAACACACAAAGCATACAAGAAGCAACCATCACCTACCTCAAAATGATCCAAAGCTCTACTCAATCAAAGCTTTCCCGTTTCCCGAATTTCTTACCGGTTCTTGGTCTAAAACAACACACAATAACCAAGAATCAATCTTTATGGCCTAAATTTCACCCGAATTATGCAAAATCCTAAACCCCAGGCCACCCATGATCATTCCACCCTTTTTCCCGGGCTTCCCCACCATTAATTCACCTAGTTCTACCATTTTTACGGAACAATTAGGGAATTAAGGTCACATGATCATAAAACAGTAAAATTAACAACACCCAAGAACTTCTACACATAGAATCCCCCATTTTCCCCGATTCTACCCTCACTAAGTTATTCCAAACCTTTCTCCAAGTCCACTCCTAGCAATTCTACCGCATAGAAAAAGTATTACGGAGATCAGGGAGTAGAAACCTTACCTTAGGAAAGAAAAATGATGAAGAATGGAGGAAAAATGCCTGAAATCTCCCTAGCCCTTCTCCCAAACGAACTTGTGAAAATTGAATATTTTTGGGGAAGTTTCTGCATCAAATCCCATCATGCTCCGCTATAGCAGTCCTCTCCGCTATAGCGATACCGTCGTAGTGGAGTCAACTGCTATGGCAGAGGTTGACCGACTTGACTTCCGCTGTAGCGGTAATTTTTTTGCTATAGCGGAGGTCGCTGTGGTGGAGTGTCAACTGCTGTAGCGGTTGACACGGGATAGAAAGTCGTAAAATCTCCAAAATTAGTCCATTTTACAACACACTTATTTTGTTGATGTCCCATAACAACCCCTTTACGTCAACCTCGATTCCAGGAGTTTTACTTACCCGAATTTGATTTCGAAAAGTCCCTCGAACTCCTTTATGTGTTATCTATGAGGAAAACTAGCTCACATCAAGACATCAAACCTAATCCTTACCCGGATTGCTTTAGACCATACCTCACCCCAAAACAGGCCGAGACTAGCCTAGTCCAGAATTTTAAACTCCCAAACACAGAGTTTTCTAACTCTAAAAATTAGCACGAATGGTTTACCCGTAATGACGGACCCGATCGTTACAACAGATACCAATTTATCCATCGTTCATCCCTGGATGATCAAACCCAAAAATACGGAAAGATAAAGCAGGAAAGATTAGTACCTGTATCCTCAAACAAGTGAGGGTACTTGTCCTGCATGTCCTTCTCTGTTTCCCAAGTGGCTTCCCCAACCAGATGATGCTTCCATTGAACCTTTACCTTACTGATCACCATTGTCCTTAATTTCTGGACATCCCAATCAAAAATCAAAACCGGTTCCTCTTCATAGCAAAGATCCTTATCAAGTAACACTTCACCCTACTTGATGATGTAGTCCCCATCCCCATGGTATCGCTTTAGCATGGATACATGAAACACCGATAGACACCCGACAGACTGGGTGGCAGTGCCAATCTGTAATCGATGGGCCCTACGATCTCAAGAACCTCAAAAGGTCCAATGAACCGGGGACTGAGCTTACCCTTCTTACCGAAACACATGACTCCATTCATTAGTGACACTTTCAATAACACTTGTTCACCAACCTGAAATTCTATGTACCAGACCTTGCGCTCCGCATATTCTTTTGGCCTGCTTTGGGCAGCTAGTAACTTGGCCTGAATACCTCTTACCTTTTCTTGTGCTTTACTTACCAAGTCTATGCCCAAAGGCTTCACATCACCTTCCTCAAGCCATCCTATCAGTGACCTACAACTCCTCTCATACAATGCCTCGAATGGTGCCATGTCAATACTGGAGTGGTAGCTATTGTTGTATGAGAACTCACACAATGGTAGAAACTGGTCCCAATGACCCCCGAAGTCAATCACACATGCTCTCAGCATGTCCACTAATACCTGAATCATCCTCTCCGACTGACCATCAGTTTGAGGATAGAAGGCTATACTAAAGGTGAGTTGAGTGCCCAACTTCTCATGCAACTTACCCCAAAACTTGGAAGTAAACTGCGTACCCCTGTCTGAAATGATGGATAGTGGCACTCCATGCAATCTCACAATCTCTTTCACGTAGACATTATCCAATTGCTGTGAATTTTAATCCACCATGACCGAAATGAAGTAAGCTGACTTGGTTAGTCTGTCAACAATGACTCAAATAGAATTATACTTCCCCAAAGTCTTGGGGAGACCCATCACAAAATCCATGGCTATTCTCTCCCACTTCCACTCTGGAATGGGCATCCTCTGAAGTAGTCCTGTAGGTCTCTAGTGCTCATACTTTACCTACTGGAAATTCATCCTAGGCCACCAATAAAGTTGCCTCAAATTCCTGTACATCTTGGTGACACCTGGATGAATGGAATATCGCGAACCGTGAGCCTCTGCCAATACCTTCTGAATCATGTCATCAACCTGAGGAACTCATATCCTTCCTCTAAAATTTAACACACCGCCAGAGTCTAACATGGCGTACCCGGACTCTCTGGATATTGCTTTGCTCCGAAGCCATATCAACTGCGAATCCTGAAACTATTTGGCCTTTATTTCCTCTATGAAGGTGGATTTGACCTCAACACTGGCCAAAATCCCACCTTGTTCTGAAATACCCAAGTGCATGAACTTGGACTCCAATGCCAGAATTTCCCTTGCCAGTAGTCATTTGGACACCCCCAAACAAGCCAAACTTCCCATGCTAGCTGTTTTCTGGCTCAATGCATCTGCCATTATATTAGCCTGACCCGGATGGTACTGAATAGTCACATCATAATCCTTTAACAATTCCATCCACCTCCTCTGCCTCAACTTCAAATCCTTCTAAGTGAAGACATGCTGCAGACTTCGATGACCAGTGAACATTTCACACTTGACACCATAGAGATAGTGTCTCCAAATCTTGAGTGCAAAGACCACCGCTGCCAACTCTAAATCGTGAGTCGTGTAGTTTCTCTCATGCACCTTCAACTGCCTAGAAGCATAGGCTATCACATTCCAATACTGCATCAACACAACACCCAAACCAAAATGTGAAGCATCATAATAAATGATAGAGTCTTTACCTTCCACCGGCAAGGATAAAATAGGAGCCATGGTCAGAAGTGTCTTGATCTTTTGAAAGCTCTCCTCGCACTTGTCGGACCACACAAATGGCACATCTTTCTGTGTCAGTCTTGTCAAGTGAGTAGCAATAGAGGCGAAATCCTTAACAAACCTCCAGTAATAACCTGCGAGCCCAACAAAACTCTTCACCTCAGTCACAGAGCTAGGCCGGGCCCAACTCTTGACTGCCTCTATCTTCTAGAGATCTACCATCACCCCCTCTTCTGACACTATAACCCCAAGAATGCTACCAAAGTCAACCAGAACTCGCACTTGGTAAACTTCGTATAAAGTTTTTGATGCCTCAAAATGTCCAACACTATACGGAGATGTTTAGCATGCTCCTCCCTACTCTTGGAGTAGGTCAAAATATCATCAATGAAAATGATGGCGAATGAATCCAAGTAAGATTTAAACACCCCATTCATTAAAATCATGAATGCCACTGGTGCATTGGTCAAACCAAATGACATCACTAAGAACTCACAATGTCCGTACCAAGTCCGAAAAACAGTCTTAGGAACATCCTCAGGCCTAATTTTTAACTGGTGGTACCCTGACCTCAAGTCAATTTTTGAAAACATCGATGCACCCTGTAACTGGTCAAACAGATAATCAATACGGTGTAGAGGGTAATTATTCTGGATGATAACCTTGTTCATCTGCTTGTAATATATGCACACATCCACATACTACCATCCTTCTTCTTTACAAACAATACCGGAGCACCCTAAGGCAAAGTACTGGGATGGATAAATCCCTTATCTAGGAGTTCCTGAAGCTGAGTCTTAAGTTACCTTAACTCTGCCGGAGCCATACGATATGGAGGAATGGAAATAGGACGAGTTCCTAGCTCCAAGTCAATACAAATGTCAATATCCATGTCCGAAGGCATACCAAGCAAATCTGCTAGAAACACCTCTCGAAACTCTGAAACAACTGGAACTGACTCAACAGATAGAGACTCCACACTATCATCCCAGAGATGATCCAAAAAGGCTAAACACCCTCTCCCTACTAGCTTCCTAGCCCTAACGAACGATATAATCCTGACCGGCTTAGACCTGTACACACCTTCCCACTTTAGTCTATCCTTACCCGGAATCTCTAGAGCCACAGTCTTGGAGTTACAATTCAGCACAATATGATAAGGGGATAACCAGGTCATGCCCAAAATAATGTTAAAGTCAACCATATCCACGATTACTAAATCTACCCAAGTACGAAGCCCCACAAAAACAATAGAACAAATACGATAAACATGAGTCACCACAACTGACTCTCCAACCGGGGTAGAAACATGGATAGGGGAATTAAGGATATCACATACCAAGTCCATACCTAATGCAAAAGTCACAGACACATAAGAATATGTAGAACTTGGGTCAAATAATACCAAAGCCCTTTTATCATAGACGAGAATGGTACCTGTGATCACTACATCTGATGTATCAGCCTCGGTCCTCCCTAGAAATGCGTAATAGTGAGCTCGATTATCAATCTGGGCAATCTCCCTGGCCGGCTGCGCCACACCCCTGCCCGCGCCGCCAATGCCTCTTTCTCTCCGGCCTCCCTGAAAGTTACCTCACCCACCCTGTGGATGACCTCTAGCATGACCACCTCTACCTGTCGGGATCACAACTTTGGGCTGCTATTTGAACTTGATTACCGGTCTGCCTGTGAGTACACACTCCCTTATAAAGTGGCCCAGATCACCACAATGGAAGAAACCACGATCAAGTGCAGGCCTGTTAGTAGATGAATAAGAATTTCCCAGGCCTCTAAGAGCTGAAAATTGTTGATTAGATCCCGGACGACCACCTGTAGTAGCTAAAAAAGCTGATTGAATAGAACGAGCTGAGTATACCTGCTGATTCTGAACCTTGGAGTATGAACCACCATAATTTCTCTCATTTTAGGGCTTCTTGGCTAACAGCTTAGCCTGCCCCTCCTGCCTGACTCCCTCAAGTTTCTTTACATAATTCACCACATCATTAAAGCCTTTCCCTGAAGAAGTCATGTGCACACATAATACCTGAAGCTTAGTATTCAAACCCTTGATAAACAACCAAACACGCTCCTCCTCAGAACCCAGCAACTGCGTAGCTAAACGAGATAAGGCATGAAACTTTGCTCCATAAGCAGAGACTGATATGCTACCTTGCTCCAAATTCAAGAACTCATCCTTTTTTCGGTCCCTCAAAGTACTGGGTACGTACTTTTCTAAGAAAAGAGAGTAGAACTGCTCCCAAGACAGTGGAGGTAAGACGGACGACCGACACTCCACATGAGATCTCCACCGCTGCTTGGCATCACCCTGCAACTGAAATGTGATGAACTCTACCCCATACTGTTGCACAATGCCCAGCTTGTGCAGTCTCTCATAACAATCCAGTATGAACTCGTAAGCATCTTTCCTGTTAATACCCTGAAATTTAGGAGGTTTCAACTTGAGAAACTTGGTCACCATCTCATGTTCATTCCATGTCATCACTGGGCCTAGCATTGGCCTGAAGAAGTTACCTGTGCCTGAAGATGTATCCATCCTAGGAGCCATATGATCTGCTTGCTGAGTGCCCAGAGCTTGATTTGCAACGCCTGCGGGTATGGCTCCAGCACCAACCAACCTACTCAAGAAGTTCCAAGCCTGCTGAAATGCTTCCGGTGTCATAGAGGGAAGGCCTGTACCTCTAGCCGGTGCCGCCTCTGCCTCAGTCTGCGCCCCATCATCCTCCACAACAACTTCCACATCTTCAACAACCTGTTCCTGAGGTAGGGAAGGGGTTGACTCTCGCGCTTCTGCAGCAACTTGAGCCACACCCCTGGCGTGTGTGGCCCTTCCTCATCCTCTGCCCCTTCCCCTACCTCTACCACGGACAGCTGGGCCTGCTGCTGGGACCGCCGGTCTAGCTCTGTTGTTCCTTGTGTTAACCATCTACGGACAGAAGAGTGAAAGAGTCAGATACCAATTTGTATCACCATATACCAATTGGAATCAAGTTATAGCACGATGGAAGAAAGAAGAGATAGTTTCCTAAAGTCCTATAGCCTCTCGAAGAAAAGTATGAACGTCTTCGCATCCTTCCGAAAGACTCTACTAGACCTGTTTTGGTACGACGAGATCAACGAACCTAGGGATCAGATACCATTTTTGTCAGGACCCAGGTAATCGTGAGTGGCACCCACCCAACCCCAGGATGAGAGAACTATTAGAGTCCAACTCTTACCTAGCCTTAAAGCTTAAAACCAGTGCAGAAAAGTAAACTAGCATTCAATCATAGTAAAAATCAACTTTATAGATAAAGTAAACTACGGAAATTCCTCCCTACAATCTGAAAGTCATCATACCAAACATCTATCAAATACTAGAGTACGGGGAAACAACCCCAAAACAATTGAAATAGTCTAAGCCCGAACAAATGGGCCACAACTCAAACTAGATGGACACCTAGGCTGCTCGGTCAAATAACTCACCCTTGATATCTCGGAAAGTGTGGCCTACAAGTGAGGTCTTGCGGTAATGGTCGGAAGATTTTCTATACTACACAAAAAGACAAGCAAGTGCAGTATCAGTACACAACCACCGTGTACTGGTAGGATCATCAGCCGGTTCCAAAAAAACAATGTATGAGCAGTACAGAAATCAAGTTAGAGTACAGAAACACATAGGCAAGTCAACAGGTATTCCTAAACTACAAGTCTCTACCTAACTTATCCCACATGTAAACCACTTCACAGTTATGATCAACAACCCACAACAATAACAATTATGCCTCGTCACATATCCCGGACCCATCCTGGATCTCTTCTAGACAACACCTAAGTGTCAAACAACAACCTGGTCTACACCAAGACCAACTCGTAAAACAATGTAACAACCCAGTCTCTCAAGGACCAAAATACACAACCACAATTCAAGTTCACGACCCGGTCCACTCAGGGAACCATTAAATAAAGATGCAGAAATACAAGAAAGTAAACTCGTACCAGGTGTGATACCTGAGCCAACTATTAGTATATATATATTCGTACCATACATGGTACCCAAGCCAACCGTTCGAATATTTCGTACTAGGCGTGGTACCTGCGCCAACTGTTAGTATCACCCTATACCAGGCGTGGTACCCGAGCTAACCAAAGGTCAAACAATCTAGAGTCACAAAAATGAACAATAAACTTGTAAACCAACAAGCACAATACAACATTCAATTTAACAGACTGCTAACAAAACTATTAGACATTTCTAATCATTCCCTAAGCAATGCATCTCATACAAATACTTAGACAAGAGTACTTAAACACACAAAGCTTACAGGAAGCAACCATCACCTACCTCAAAATGATCTAAAGCTCTAGTCAACCGGAGCTTTCCCGTTTCCCAAAGTTCTTGCCGGTTCTTGGTCTAAAACAACACACAATAATGAAGAATCACTCTTTATGGCCTAAATTTCACCCGAATTATGCAAAATCCTAAACCCAGGCCACCCATGATCATTCCACCCTTTTTCCCGGGCTTCCCCTCTATTAATTCACCTAGTTCTACCATTTTTATGGAATAATTAGAGAATTAAGGTCACATGATCATAAAACAGTAAAATTAGCAACACCCAAGAACTTCTACATATAGAATCCCCTTTTTCCCCCGGATTCTACCCTCCCTAAGTCATTACAAACCTTTCTCCAAGTCCACTCCTAGAAATTCTACCGCATAGGAAAAGTATTATAAAGTTTGGGGAGTAGAAACCTTACCTTAGGGAAGAAAAATGATGAAGAATGGAGGAAAAATGCCTGAAATCGCCCTAGCCCTTCTCCCAAATGAACTTGTGAAAATTGAATATTTTTGGGGAAGTTTGTGCATTAAATCCCATCATGATCCGCTATAGCAGTCCGCTCCGCTATAGTGGTACCGCCGTAGCAGAGTAAACCGCTACGACAGAGGTTGACCGACTTGACTTCCGTTGTAGCGGTAATTTTTCCGCTATAGTGGAGGTCGTCGTGGTGGAGTGTCAACCGTTGTAGCAGTTGATACAGGATAAAAAGTCGTAAAATCTCCAAAACTAGTTTATTTTATAACAAACTTATTTTCTCGATGTCCCAGAATAACCACTTCACGTCAACCTCGATTTCGGGAGTTCTACTTACCCGAATTTGATTTCAAAAAGTCCTTTGTACTCCTTTATGTGTTAGCTACGAGGAAAAATAGCTCACATCAAGACATCAAACTCAATCCTTACCCGGATTTCTCTAGATTATATCTCGCCCCAAAACCGGTCGAGACTAGCCTAGCCCAGAATTTTAAACTCCCAAACTCGGAGCTTTCTAACTCTAAAAATTGGCAGGAATGGTTTATCTGTAATGACAGACCTGGTCGTTACAAAAATAGACTATCACAATCACATCAACTTGCAGGGGAAAACAAAAATTTAACAAAAATATTAAGATTTTCTATTATAATGACAACAGTGGCTAAGAAGAAATCAGTAGAGGAGAAGAAATTTAATCTCTTTGAGAAATATCAGAAGGTATGAATATCGTTTACACCTCTTCTGATTGAGTTAGTCTCCGTCCCCTTTGTTGAAGCCTTAGAATTATGTTTATTTAGTATATTATTTATGTCTCATTCTCAAACTAACTAAGGTCAATTATACAATTCTCCAGTAGAACCATTTATACTATACAAAATACATAGGTCAATTGAATATTTTACTCATAATATCTTTAGGATTAAACTTAAACCACTGAACATGTTTAAGGTTCCATTACTTTTGACAAATATGACCTATCTACAATTTATAGACTACAAAGTTATTTTTTCTTCTTGAAAACTCGCTTTTAGTCTCACATTAATATAATGATATTTTAAAATTAAAATACAAAATATGATTTATCGTTAGGAGTAGGTGTTTGTAGCGTAGTTTACTTTAGTTTTAACCATTTTTTGTGAAATGTTCATTTACAAAGTGGTGGTGTTGTTGTATACACAGGAGAAAGGTAGAGTCATGAAAAGAAAGATAAGAAGAAGAAATGTGAAAGAGGTAATCTGTTGGTTCAACACGTGTGGTTGAGATTGAATATACGTCCCATCATAGGCACTTATCTTAATACAGGTTCAGTTTTGATTTTTAAGATTTTTTTAATCAATGTTGGCTCTTTAAAGTGACATTGTTATAATCTTTTTTAAGAATGAGAAATGTTGAACTTTTGTAGGATGGGATTTTGGGTTTTTTGTTTGTGATGTATAGGTATTTGCGAAGAGGGTAGAGAAGAGAAGGGGGAAGAGGAATGAGCTATCACCAAAAGATGCAGCTTTAGCTGTTCAAATGAGCTTGATGCGACCTCCGAGGGAGCTGTCTATTGCCAAGACTAAATTTAAGGAGCTAAGGGCTCTCTTCAACAACTCCACTTACCAATGACATATTGATCGTGATGTTGAGGAGTTCCAGCGGTTCTAGGGATCTCTTCAACAACTTCACTTACCGATGACATATTGGTCGTGATGCTGAGGAGTGCCAGAGGTTCTCTGAGAAGATTATTGTGGTGCTACTCACTGTTGATGCCATTGAGGTAAATTTAGTAGTATCCATTTATGCTTTTTCCTGTACTTGGTCTTACGATGTTGCTAGCCATTTGTATCAGTTAGCTTATTGAGTTTAGTTATCTAATATTATTCTTTCTTTTCAAATTATATGATAGTGTTTGACTAGATATGGAGTTTAAGATGCTAATTTCACTTAGCTATATTATATAGTTGAACAAAATATTAGAGTAATACTAGAAAAAGGCACATCAAAATTTATGATTTGATTAGTTAAATGAATTTGAATATTTAAAAGTTGTGAATACAGTACAAAATAGTATTGACAAAGACTTTGAGTTGTCCCAAAATTAAATAAGAAAGGCGTATAAATTAAAATGGATGGAGAAGTAGAAATTTTCTACTTGCAAATGTTATTTTCCTAGGTAAGGTATCATTTATCAGTTCTTGGATCTATAGTTCTCAGATGTTTGTAGTTGTTGCGTGATCTGATTTCCGAAATTGGCCTTTTAACGCCCTCATTTTAGTGATTTTTTAATTTTTTTTTCTTATTTCTTTTCATTCTCGATTGGGTTTGGGGGTGTTGGATGGTCTACCATTGAAGTAGTTCATGGAGGGGCATTAATAGAAAGTTTGGATCTGAATAATGAATAAATTAAGTGCACGACCTTGGGGACAAATACATTTTGAGACCTTTGTGCTTCTGTTTTGGCTATTCATTATCCAGTACAGATTACTCATGGAAACATAAAATGTACATTCTTCACATTGTCTAACTAAACAATCAACTTAAGGCTACAGTTTATTACTATATTGCTGTGTTCCTGGAATTGAGGTGGAAAAACATAGATTTATTGTTCTTCAGCTAGCTTTGCAGCAACTTCGTCACTTGATAAATACTTCTAGTAAAAAAAATTGATCTGTATTTTGATAGATTTGCCTGAAACAGTGCCTACTGCAACATGTTATCTTTGATTTAATTTTATTTTTTATATTAGAATTCATATGCATAGTTTGACGATAACATTAAATGTGTGAATATAATGTGATCACATATTTTTGCTACTTGCAATTTGTTATGCGAATCTTTGGCAATCTCGACCCTTTTTTGCGTTTTCCTTTTGTTTCAGAAATGCATTTATTTTTACTTTCCTTATGTAGTAGGGTGCGGATATGATGATATGATATGCAAAGAAAGTCTATGGTGGACGAGTTAGAAGCAATGCTTGATGTTATCGACTCCCAATCTGGCGGGAGGCCTTTATCTGCTGCTAGGAGGAGAACATTTGATATGCCAGATGGTGCTCTTCTGAAGGAACTGCTGTTAGAAGATGTGAAGTGAGGGCATGGCATTTTCCTTCATTTTGGGCACCTAGAATTGTGTCTTCTTCTTGGTATCTACTGATAGTGATACAAGCACTGAATTTTTTTAATTTTTGTTAACTGCTGGACCAGTAAAGTAATGTTTCAAATTCTTCTGAACACCAGATAATAGAAGCATTGTTGTTGAATTTGTAGTATTTGGTTTTTTAGAAAATAATATTTATGTTGCTTCCACTATAATTTGTACTATGTTTTTCTCTTTTCACGTCCATGGATTTTCCTTAACGGTCTATTTGATGTATTGCTTTGTATGTTCAAATATTGTGAGAATTTTCATTTTGACAACCTAATTTCAAATCGTTTGAGTCATTAGTAAGAATATGACTATTTTCATGGTGTACCTTCATGTTCATTTCTTTTGTTTTGGTCATTTGGCATACAACTTTCATTATTCTTCTTAAATTTTCTTACTTTGAGCTTTTGGGGTTGTAATTCTTTTGGGTTTTGTATCATGTCGATGTTAGTGAGAGGTTTACGGCTAACAAACACGTGTTATGTTATCAAAGTAGATGTAGAAATTAGTGTAAACCTTTATTTTCATTATCTACGTCAAATATTTTTTGTTGTGTTAGTTAGAACTTTTTAGCGATCGCGCGAAGCGCGGGCAAGTACACTAGTTAATAAATGATAATATCTTTTTGTCATGATCTAACTACTGAGCCGTGCAGGCATCTACTCTAATCCACCTAGATAGGAGAACCTTTACCACCCGATCCAACAGGCAATGCGGAAAAAGAAGTGAAACATGAAATAACTCTTTTTATCACATGAAAATGTTTACAATATAATGCGGAAAAGAAAAACTTTTTTTTTAAATACATACACTCTCCCTAGGTTCTAGTCTAAGCCGGTATAAGAGCTACTATAAGAAAATGTAAAAGGACACAACTCCACCATATAAACAAGAAGTAAGAGTTGTTGGAGATTGCCATCATCGTGTACCTATGAAACATCACCAACCCTGCAACTATACTATACCCAAAAATGTATAGCAAGAGTAGAATCAGTACAAATACATGTACTAGTAGGAATCATTGATCGATTCGAATCCACTCATACCATCATATAAGAAATCAACAGAAAATACACATTTAAACTATAATACTTTGGTCCTTTAACATCCACCTTTACCAAATCCGCTTCGACCCCAAGCCTTCTAACCCTTCCGCTGCTAACTCCCCTCTCTAGCTCTACACTCAACACCTACGACTTCCCAAGTGACATTAATCCTTAGACTCCCCAAGTCACCTTAATCCTTAGACGTCCCATGTCACCTTAATCCTTTGACTTCCCAATTCACCTTAATACTTAGACTTCCCAAGTCACCTGGCACTAGCCCAACCACTAAATCCAGACTCGGACTGCCACCCTATCTACTCAACAAACCCCTATGGCTAAGCACCCAGAAATAACCCGTAGCTGCCAACCCAGACCCACCACACACATGGTGCTACTAACAAGTAATTCGGACCCCTCAGGATTCCTAAGACAAATCCCCAACATGATAATACTAACTAACAATACAACTCCATACTCTCGGTCTTCCTCCTAGCTTATCAACCACATGCAACAGTCAACACCCATTGACGATACCCAATGACCATAACATATCGATATATCCCCTTACATAGTCTGGACTCACCCCGGGATCCCCCCAACAACACCTAAGTGTCATACGTGCAACCCATGTCATACGTGCAACCCAGTCTACACCAAGATAAAACTCACAATCAAATATAAAAACCCAGCCTCTCAAGGACCATATGAAAATAATCACAGTTCAGAAACACAACCCAGTTCACTCATGGAACCATCATCAGAATGCAACAATTCAATAAAATAAACCCTTACCAGGCATGGTACCCGAGCCAACCATTTAATATCCTATACTAGGCGTGGTACCCGAGCCAACTTTTTATTATCCCAGACTAGGCGTGGTACCTGAGCCAACCATTTAGTATCCGATACTAGGCGTGGTACCCAAACCAACTGAATGTCACACAGAAATCCAACAGTCACAAACAATGAACAAATCAACACTTGTAGACCAACAAGCAATAACACCTAGTTCATTTTATAAGACTGATAACCGGACACTTAAACATTCATAAAACACTACCTAAGCATGAAACTCATACAACACTTAAGCAAGCACACGAACATACAATGCACAAAGGAATCAATAACCATCACCTACCCTTACCCCGGGTACGTAACTTAAATCCCGTCCCAAGACTAAGCCCAATTCACCCCTTAATACCTACTAGTAGATACATCCAGTCCTGGCCCTCTTCCTAGTGCCAAAATACAACATGGGGAGAGACATCCCCTAACCCCGGTAATTCAACCAATTATGATATTCTAGTTTCTTTATAACAACATTTTAGAGAATCCCCTCTCTAACCTATTGTGTTATTATCCGAGCTCTTAGTTCCTCGAACCTTCCCGACACCCTAGTCCTCAGATTTTATCATCACACAACACAGTTAATCATAACAAAACACTATCACCATTCAAACAATTCTAGATTATAAAATTCAACCACAACCCTTCTCCTCCAGACTCCGTGCCCGAAGGCCTAAGCATGGATTCTCCTTTTCAACTATACAATAAGTAGGAAATAGAAATGGGTCAATCTACCCAATAAAGGAAACCTAGCCTACCTGGATGCCAAGAAACTGTGCAGTGCAATTTCTGGCACTATGAAGGCATTTCCAGCTCGATAACGATCCCAAAATTCATTATTCCACGTCCTTTCAGCCCTAATCCCTCCTCCTCATGGCTCCGAAGCCTTGGAGCAGCCTTGGAGCAGCCTAAGAGGGTTTTTGGAGTAACCCTCATACATTTTCCAACTGAGGAAGAGAAGTCTTTTATTTAAAATCACGTAATAGGCTACTGCCTCTCGTCACCCCGCTATAGTGGACGGCCATCCGCTATAGCGCTTCCGCTATAGTGGAATAAATACCTCTATAGCAGAGTGATGTCAGCCTGGTCCAAACTTTAAACATTGTAAATTTTTCCATCACATCAACCCTGCTTAATGCAAAAATATTTTTAAATTATTCCCGAGGTTTTGCAATATCGTGGTTTCTAGAATAACGATAAATCTGGTCGTTACAACAGATACCAATTTACCCATCGTTCATTCCCGAATGATCCCCAATATAAGAGGATGAAGAGAAATAGTCTGGGACCCTTACTGTCCCTAGTGACCGTGTATTTAGGAACCTATGCGAAATATCAGACCTCTCCTTATTTAATCGGACCTGACCCAAGATGACAAAAAATAGTTTCCCGCTCTGACGAGGAATTCCCTTTTCCCGAGCCATCCATAGAATTATGATTGTTTCTTTTCTAGTACCCAAGAAATCTGAGGCCTCGTATCATGTCGGAGCAAAGGAATTTGAAAAGACCTGGGAAAACCTTTCCTTTCCAAAAACTGACTGCCATCCGCTATAGAGGATGTTATATCGCTATAGCGGTACCATTACATCGGTGTACCGACCGCTATAAGGGTTAGCAATAGATTGAAATAGGGGTGAAATGGGTTTTCATCCCATTCTCCTCTATTTCCTTTCAAAATACCCCCTTCTTCTCTCGATCACCCCGTTCCCGACGTTGAAAATTCCAGGTAACAACGCTTCTACTCGCTCTTTTACTTTCTTGCATGAATTTTAACATGATTATGGTAGAAAACAAGGATTTAGGGTATACATTGCAGTTGCCTTTTTGAACTTGACAATAGGTTGAATTTTTATTGAATTCTCGAACCATGGGTGCTTCCCTTACGTTTACAACGCCTCCATAACGTTCTGGGCATAAGGATTATGCAACTTTTGGCTAAAAATGGGCCAAAAATGGTGTGGGAGGTGAAGGGTTGTTCTTGAATAAAACTTGTGTTTTGAATGGAATTTAAGGGTTATAATGTCCAATTTTTTGTAGAAAATTGTAGTAGAACACTTTAGGGGCACTGATTTGAACTTGGATTGTTAAAAGCAGAGTTTTGGGTCTGGGGGTGCCGTTGAAGCACCTTTTGGAGTTTTGGGACGATGAAGATCACCGTAGTGGTCGGGTTCCGCTATAGCTCCCCCGCTATAGCAGAGAAATTTTTGCTATAGCGGTTTTGCTATAGCGGACGTCCATCCGCTATAGCGGAGAATCGCAAAAACAGTGGCCTTACTAGCCTAACACTTAGAAATATTTCCCCCTTTTCTTAATCCTTTATGCCTTTCGAGTTATAATTCCGCCTTCTTGTTACATTATAGGTTATCACCCCCAATGGCTGACGAATCAGTGTAAGAGTATCCTTATCAGAGGTTCCCTGATGATACCAGTCAGGAGAGATTCTTGGAATACTGGAGAGTAGGATTTTGCTATGAGAGGGGCTGTAGAATGACATGTGTGGATGGAAAAGCAGTCGAGTTTCATCGCAGGATCAAAGAGTTCAATTGGGAATCCTTGTTAGTGTCTCCCCCTCTCACGCGAACAGGCTGGGTGCGGGAGTTCTATGCTATCCTTCCCATCATTCATTGGGATGAACACAACCCTACCATTCGAATTCGAGGGATAGATGTTCCGGTGGACTCTCACACCATCAATGAGGTGTTAGGAGTGCCTCATATCCTGAATGATACCTATGAGGCCAAAGCTCGACTATGGGACATGACTTGGCTGAGGGATACTTTTGTGGAGGCAGAGTTTAGAGTGCAGGTCTACTGGCCCACTGTTGAGTGCATCACCAGTTCTTACTTTTTAGCTGACGCTAGGAGGTGGTTAAATATGATGTCCCAAAGAATCCGCCCGTCGGCTAATAAGACCGATGTAACCTATGCCCGGGCCCTGGTGATTGCTTGTGCTTTGTAGGGAATCATTATGAATATGGGGGAACAAATCATCTCTGAGTGGAAGGACTTCTACCGAGGTCATAGGAAGGCCCCCTATCTTCCGGGTTTGGTGTTCGAGTTGTGTAGGCGGTTCTATGTGCTGGAGGACGCACAAATAGGGTGGTGGAGATGGATGATCCCTTTGACCCTCTCCGAGTGAAAGTGGTCTCTTCTAAGAAGAAGAGGAAAGTGGATGAAGCAAAAGGCAGTCAGCCGGTTGAGGATGCTGATGATGTTGGTGACACTCCTGCCCCTTCCTAGCCTCAGCCCCCTATCACCAGCCGCCAATTTGAGGAGACCTTGGCTGCGGTCCAGAGGTTCATGGAAGGCACCGCCGCTGGAGGTTAAACCCAGCCACCTTCTGCTCATGATTTTGCAGCACTCCGCAGGGAGTTAGATGAGGAGAAGAAGAAGAGATGCCCCCGGGATCGCATGTTTGCCCGGATGTGGAAGACCGTCAAGGTCATGTTCTATTGCGTCACCCCGAGTCAGGAGCTTCCCACACTTGAGCTCGAGGATATACAGGAATTCTCTTTCCTGAGTGACAATGATGCTTAGTACCTCCCCTCCTCCCCTCTTTATTTAGACTATTTACTGCTTTTTGGGTTTCGCCCTCGTTTGGGGCTTGATTTAGACAATCTTTCCCTTTCCTTTTTCCCCTTGATTTTCGCACATGGATGCTAGTTTCAGACATTATTTCCCTTATATACATACTAAGTTAGCTCTATAGCTGATTTTCTAATTTTGCATTGTAATTTACAGCTTAACTACTGCATTTTAAAGACCCGAGAATGAAATGAAAGACAGGGGAAAATAAGGCAGGCATTCTGCCCCGCGCCCTTTTGCTATAACGGTTGTTACTCTGCCATAGCGGTACCGCCATAGTGATAAAAATCCATCTATAGCGGGATTGCCATAGCGGTACAGTTTCTCTATGGCGGTCCCGATGGTAACAGTCCAGAATTTCAAAATTTTTAGCAAGTGTACTCATCCCCCTTCCCGGTTTCTATTGTCTAACCCCGTCAATCCCGCCATGATCTCAAACAACCCCCAAGACCATTCTTGGCAATGCACAAATCAAACTTAGCACCCAATTATCACCAATCATAAAGGAATTTCACAAGAAAATCAATCACAACGACACCTTCCCGCTATCCTACAGGGATAGTCCCATTGCTCCTATGGTTCCCAACCAAGCCATGACTGTCCTGAAACTGAAGTTTCCCTATAATCGTAAATCTTTTCCCCTCACCACCTTAACCAGCGATGAGTCCCTTTCCGAAAATAACATGAAATTTTAACTCCACACACATAGCATTTCTTCACAAACCAATCATAGCAATTCAAATTATGACTACCTTTAGACCCACAAATTCATAGTAAGGCAACCAATCACACACCAACCAAGTAAGTCACACGAGCATTGCAACACATAAACAATTAAGTTTAAAGCTATAACATAATCGAATCACAAAATTTACTCCCTCTTCATCCCATGGATGACCATTAGCCAATCGTCCATGTCTTATCGCAGCCTTTCAGGCCAGATACCAATTAGAACCTTTACGGTTCCAACTTCTCTTGCTTGTCTCATTGTGACCGGAGTCTAATGACACCCTACACTTTGTTGAGATACCAATTAGAATCGAGAGATACCAATTGGACTCAACCCATACAAGCAAGTAAACAACCGCACAAAAAGGAATGAAAGAAGAGGGATGTTTCCTAGAATACTTCATAGCTTCCCAAAGATTAGATGTGTACGTCAACACACCAATCTGTTGGACTCTATTCGATATTTTGCTCTTGTACTTGGAGACTGGTAACTTAGGCTCTGATACAATATGTCACGACCCAACTACCGGGCCATGCAGGAACCTACTCTAATCCACCTATATAGGAGAACCCTTACCACCCGATCCAACATGTAATGTGGAAAAAGAAGTGAAACATGAAATAACTCTTACACCCCCCTAGGTTCTAGTCTAAGCCGGTACAAGAGCTACTATAAGAAAATGTAAAAGGACACAACTCCAATAGAAATAAGAAGTAGGAGCTATTGGAGATTGCCATCATCGTGTACCTATGAAACATCACCAACCCTGCAACCAGACTATACCCAAAAAGGTATAGCAAGAGTAGAATCAGTACAAACACACGTACTGGTAGGCATCATCGATCGACTAGAATCCACTCATACCATCATATAAGAAATCAAGGGAAAATACACATTTAAACTATAATACTTTGGTCCTTTAACATCCACCTTTACCCAATCTACTTTGAGCCCAAGCCTTCTAACCCTTCGGCTGCCAACTATTCTCTCTAGCTCTACACTCAACACTTATGACTTTCGAAGTCACCCTAATCCTTAGACTTCCCAAGTCACATTAATCCTTAGACTCTCCAAGTCACCTTAATCCTTAGACTTCCCAAGTCACCTTAATCCTTAGACTTTCCAAGTCACCTTAATCCTTAGACTTCCCGAGTCACCTGGCACTAGCCCAACCACTAAGTACAGACCCGGACTGCCACCCCATCTACTCAACCAACCCCTATGTCTAAGCACCCAAAGAAACCCATAGTTTCCAACCCAGACCCATCACACACATGGTGCTACTAACAAGTAATTCGGATCCCTCAAGGTTCCTAAGACAAATCCCCAACATGATAATACTAACTAACAATACAACTCTATACTCTCGGTCTTCCTCCTAGCTTATTAACCACATGCAACAGTCAACACCCATTGACGATACCCAATGACTCTAACACATTGATATATCCCCTTACATAGTCCAAACACACCCCGGGATCCCCCCTAACAACACCTAAGTGTCACACATGCAACCGGGTCTATACCCAGACCAAACTCACAATCAAATATAATAACCTGACCTCTCAAGGACCATATGCAAATAATCATAGTTCAGAAACACAACCTAGTCCACTCATGGAACCATCGTCAGAATGTAACAATTCAATAAAATAAACCCATACCAGGAATGGTACCCGAGCCAACTATTTAATATCCCTTACCAGGCGTGGTACCCGAGCCAACCTTTTTTTTATCCCATACCAGGCGTATTACCCGAGCCAACCATTTAGTATTCTATACCAGACGTGGTACCTGAGCCAACCGAATGTCGCACAAAAATCCAACAGTCACAAATAATGATCAAATCAACACTTGTAGACCAACAAACAATAACACCTAGTTCATTTCACAAGACTGATAACCAGACACTTAGACATTCATAAAACACTCTCTAAGCATGCCACTCATACAATACTTAAGTAAGAACACGAACATACAATGCACAAAGGAATCAATAACCATCACTTACCCTTATCTCGGGTATGTAAACTCAACTTAAATCCCTTCCGAAGACTAAGCCTGATTCACCCCTTAACACCTACTAGTAGATACATCCAATCATGGCCCTTCTCCTAGTGCCAAAATACAGCATAGGAGAGACTTCCCCTAACCTCGATAATTTAACCAATTATAATATTCTAGTTTCTTTATAACAATATTTTAGAGAATCCCCTCTCTAACCTATGGTGTAATTATCCGAGCTCCCGGTTCCCTAAACCTACCTGATACCCTAGTCCTTAGATTCTATCATCACGCAACACTCAGTTAATCATAACAACCCAAAATGTCACAACACACTATTACCATTCAAACAATTCTAGATTAACTAGTTCAAGCACAACCCTTCTCCTCCAGACTCCATGCCCGAAGGCGTAAGCATGGATTCTCCTTTTCAACTATATAACAAGTAGAAAATAGAAACAGGTTAATCTACTCAATAAAGGACTTAGCCTACCAGGAAGCCAAGCAGCTGCGCAGTGTAATTTCTGGCTCCGTGAAGGTGTTCATAGCTAGATAATGATTTTGAATCCGTTATTCTACGTCCTTTCATCCCTAATCCCTCCTCTTCATGGCTCCCAAGCCTTGGAGCATCCTAAGAGGGTTTTTGGAGTAACCCTCGTACCTTTTCCAACTGAGGAGGAGAAGTCTTTTATTTAAAATTGTGTAACAGGCTACTTCCTCCTGTCACCCCGCTATAGCGAATTACTATCTGCTATAGCACTTCCGCTATAGCGAAATAAATACCGGTATAGCAGAGTGACGTCAGCCTAATCCAAATTTCAAAAATTATAAATTTTTCTATCATCTCAACCCCGCTTAATGCAAAAATATTTTTAAATTATTCCTGAGGTTTTGCGATATTGTGGTTTCTAGAATAATGACAGATCTGGTCGTTACACATTTGACCAAAATTAATGGCCTATGAATGTTGCCTTTTAAGGATAATAAATATATAGTTAATACTTATTATTTTTGAGATAATAATATAATTTACCAACAGTCCCTCATATTTCTCAAAAAGAATATTAATGAATAAAATGAAGTACGAAGTTTTGCTGGATTTTCACAAAAGAGAATAATGCATCAAATATGGTATCTCATAGACTATGAATCAGACCTATACACAACAAGATTAAACTCACAGAATATTGGTGAAGTTTAGAACTTCTATGAACAAAAAATTCTTTTGTAAGTTCAGTGTCTTACTCTATCATATTATACTCATGCAATCTATGTCATTATCGCAGTTTTGCACAAAAAGGCCATGCACGTGTACTGGTATTCATGAGTGCTCTAGAAATATGTCACAATTTCATAGCAACGGCACCACTTCACACTCATATAGGTCCACCCATCAAGTGTATTCTGCAGAGCAATACACCACTTATAAAGGATATGATAATGGGTTAAGAGTTAACATCTCAACCTCATATTCCTTGCAGATTTGCACTATATGCACACCATAATAGATCACCAAAGGGATAAACTTTATAGTGCACAAGATCAAACAATGACTTGTTATTACCTATACGAACCTAATTCATGGGATCTTCAATCACATAGGTTGGGTTACCATCATGTTTGATATACAACTTGACAAAAGTCCCATTCCTATTGAAGCTTCATTTATAAATTTTTTTTCTCAAAAATTTAGTCAGTGAATTGGTCAAATTCACTTCTGACCTCGCATAGTCTATGGATATAATTCCATCTCATAGCAGTTGCCTTACCACATTATGTTTCTGTAATGACCATGTTCGTCATTAGGATAAATCTTTCGTGCCAAGTTTTGAGTTAGAAAAATTCTGAGTTTGGGAGTTGAAAATTTTGGGCTAGGCTAGTCTTAGACGGTTTTTGAGAAAGGTATTATCCAGGGCAATCCGGGTGAAGATTAGGTAATATGTCTTGTAGTGAGATATTTTTTCTATTAGCTAAGGCATAGAGGATTCCGGGGACTTTTCAGAAGTGAATTCGGGTAAGTCGAACTCCCAGTATCAAGGTTGACGTGAAGGAGTTGTTTCAAAATGTTAGAGATTTAAGGTGTGTTGTAAAATAGACACTTTTGGAGGAATTTTCGAGTTTCTGCCTGTGTTGAGTGCTGTCACTGCGCCATAGCGACGACTGCTATAGCGGTAATATGTCCGCTATAGCAAAAGTCAACTTTAGTCAGCACTACCATAGCGGTGGATTCCACTACGGCAGTGCTGCTATAGCAGTGTACGGATTGCTATAGCGGACTGAGTCAGGATTTAATGCACGAACTTTCCCAAAATGTTCAGTTTTTCCTCAAGAACATTTGGAGAAGGGAAAGGGCGATTTTGACGAACTTTACTCCATTTTCACCTATTTTCATCCTAAAGGTAAGGATAATGCTCCCCTAACTTAATACTATCTTTCCTACATTGTAGAATTGCTAGTTATAGACTTGGGGGAAAGTTTGGGTTGGGTCGTGACAAATATGGTATTAGAGCCCTATGTTTGTTGATCTCGTCGTACCAAAATGGGTCTAGTAGAGTCTTGAAGAATGGTACGGAGACGTCTGTACTTTTCTTCGAGAGGCTATAGGACTTTAGGAAAACTATCTCTTCTTTCTTCCTTCATGCTATAACTTGATTTCAATTGGTATCTGGTGATATAAATTGGTATCTAACTCCTTTCACTCTTTGTCTGCAGATGGTTAATACCAGGAGAAATGGAGCGAGAGCACTGGTCCCTATAGTGGGCCTAGCAGTCAGAGGAAAGGGAAGGGGAAGGGGAAGGGGCAGGGGCAGGGGTAGAGGTAGAGGCAGAGGAAGGGCAACACCCTCTGAGGGTGAGGCTCAAGCAACTGCTGGACCAAGATAGGCGAACCTTCCCCTACCACAAGATCATGTTGAGGAAGAAGTAGAGGTTGTTGTTAAGGAGGGCGCGGAACAGGAGGAGGCGGCACCAACTGGAGGTGCAGGGCTTCCCTTTTTTTTGCCTAAAGTATTTCAACAGGTGTGGAGCTTTCTGAGGGGACTGGTTTGTGTGGGAGCCAGCCCCATGGGTAATACAGATCAGGTTCTGGGCACCCAACCAGCGGCAGCAGTGGCTCCTAGGATGGAAACGGCATTGGGTACTGATGAGTCCTTCCGTCTAATGTTAGGACCGATTATGACAGGGAATGAGCACGAGATGCTGACAATATTTTCAAAGCTGAAACCTCCTACATTTCAGGGTAATGAGAAGAAAGATGCTTATGAATTTATCTTAAACTGTTATGAGAGGCTGCATAAGCTAGGCATTGTGCAACAACATGGGGTTAAGTTCGTCACTTTTCAGCTGCAGGGTGATGCTAAGCAGTGGTGGAGGTCTCTTGTTGAATGTCAGTCTTCTGTTTTGCCTCCACTGACTTGGATGGAGTTTCATGCCCTTTTTTTAGAGAAGTATGTGCCCCGTACCTTGAGGAATCGCAAAAAAGATGAGTTCATGGCTCTGGAACAGGGTAGCATATCGATCTCAGCTTACGAGGCCAAGTTTCATGCCTTGTCCCATTTTGCTACTCAGTTGTTGGGCACTAAAGAGGAGAGGATTTGTTTGTTCGTGAAAGGCTTGAATACTGAATTGCAAGTGTTGTCCGTGCACATGACTTCAACAGGGAAGAGCTTCAATAAGGTGACAGACTATGTAAAGAAATTAGAAGGGGTCAGGCAACTTGGACAGGCTAAGGTGTTAGCCAAGAAGTCCCGGAACGATGGAAATTTCAGTGGTTCATACTCTAGGGGCCACAATCAACAGGTGTATTCTGCTCGTCCTATTCAGTCCACCTTGCCAGCTGCTACAGGTGGTCATCCGGGAGCTAGTCAGCAGTTTTCAGCTCCTAGAGGCCAGAGAGCTTCTTATACGTCTACCAGTGGGCCTACTCTTAATCGCGGGTGTTTTCATTATGGTGATCTGGGTTGCTTCAAGAGTGAGTAGTGCCCTCACAAACAGATGGGTAATCAGATTCAGTAGCAGTCTAAGGTTGTGGTTCCAACAGGTAGAGATGGCTATGCTAGAGGTCATCCACATGGTGGGCGAGGTAACTTTCACGGAGGCCGGAGAGACAGAGGCAATGATGGCATGGACAGAGGTGTGGCGCAGCTAGCCAGGGAAGTTACTCGGATTGATGATCGATCTCACTGTTATGCTTTTCCAGGGAAGTTTGAGGCCGAGGCATCAGATGCGGTGATCACAGGTACAATTCTTGTATGTGATAGGATGACTTCTGTATTATTTGACCAGGTTCTACTTACTCTTATGTGTCTGTGAATTTTGCTTTGGGTCTGGATTTAGTTTGTGATGTCCTTGATTCCCTTATTCATGTTTCTACCCCGGTTAGAGAGTCCGTGATAGTGACTCATGTTTATTGTACTTGTCTGTGGTATTTGTGGGGTTGCAGACTTGGGTAGATTTCGTTATTTTGGACATGCTAAATTTTGATGTTATTTTAGGCATGACCTGGTTGTCTCCATATCATGCACTATTGAATTGAATACTAAGACTGTGGCTCTACAAATTCCGGGTAAGGATAGGCTAGAGTGAGAAGGTGTGTACAGGCCTAAACCGGCTAAAATAATATCATTTTGTTCAAGCTAGGAAGTTAGTAGGAAGAGGGTGTTTGGCCTTCTTAGCTCATCTCCGGGATAATAGTGTGGAGTCCCCATCTATTGAGTCAATTCTGGTTATTTCAAAGTTTCAGGAGGTGTTTTCGATGGATTTGCCCGGTATGCCTCCAGATAGAGATATTGATTTCTATATAGATTTGGAGCCGAGAAGTCGCCCAATTTCCATTCCTTCATATCATATGGCTCCGGCAGAGTTGAGGGAACTTAAGGCTCAGCTTAAAAAACTCTTAGATAAGAGTTTTATCCATCCTAGTGCTTCACCTTGGGGTGCTCCAGTCTTGTTTGTGAAAAATAAGGATGGTAGTATGTGGATGTGCATAGACTACACACAATTGAACAAGGTTATCATCCGAAATAAGTACCCTTTACCCCGTATAGATGATTTCTTTGACCAGCTACAGGGTGCGTCTGTGTTTTCAAAAATTGACTTAAAGTCAAGGTACCATCAGTTAAAAATTAGGTCCAAGGACATCCCTAAGACTGCTTTTTGGACTCGATATGGGCATTATGAGTTCCTAGTGATGTCGTTTGGGTTGATCTAGGAATGGTGGAATCTGGGGAAAAAAGGGGTTCTAGGGCGTAGAAGTTCGTGAGTCTTGAATATTATCATTGGGTTATGAACAATTAGCCATAATTCACTAAATGTATCTGTAAAAGTGATATACTTAGGTGAATTAATGGTGAGAAAGTTTGAGAATGGGTGGAATGATCATAGTTTGGCCTGGAGATTGTGATTCTGTATAATCCAGGCAATTAGTAGGCCATGTGAACTGATTTTAGTATCTTATAATCATTTTTAGATCCAGAACAAGCGAAGGTTTCAGAACACGGGAAGGCTCATGTCCAGTAGAGCTTTTGTGTAATTCGAGGTAGGTGATGGTTATCATTTCTCAATATGCAATATGTGTTCATGTACTATCTCTTAGTATTGTGTGAGTTGCATGCTTAGGGAATGAGCTTACGAATGTCTACTTATCCGGTTATCAGTCTTGTGAAATGAACTGGTTTTATTTCTTGTTGGCTTACAAGTATGCTTTTGTTCATTGTTTTGTTGATTGATTGGATTTTGTGTGACATTCGGTTGGCTCGAGTACCATGTCTGGTACAGGTTACATATTGATTGGCTCGGGTACCACACTTGGTACGGTATACTTATCAATTGGCTTGGGTACCACGCCTGGTACGGGTTTGATTTACTTGCATTAATTGTAGTCTTTTGATGGTTTCGTGAGTGGACCGAGTTGTATTCTTGAATTGTGATTGTTGCATATAGTCCATGAGAGGCCGGGTGATTATATTTAAATATGGAGTTAGTCTTAGTGTAGAATGGGATTGCATGTTGAAAATATAGGTGGTGTCCTAGGGATTCTTGGTGGGTCTGGGTTATGTGAAAAGGATATATGGTTACTGTCATGGGGTTGTCATTGGTTGTTGATTGGTTACATGTGGTTGATAAGTTAGGGAAGAGACTTGTAGTTTAGTTATATTGCTGGCTTATATTACATGTTTACTTCGCTTTACTCAACTTTGGTTTACTGTTCATATTTTATTTATTGAAGCTGGCCGATGATCCTACCAGTACATGGTGGTTGTGTACTGATTCTGCACTTGCTTTTCTTTTTGTGAGTACATGACATCTTCCGGTGGCTGACACACGTCCTCACTTATAGTCCCAGCGAATTCAGATCTCAATGGTAAGCTACTTTGGTCGAGCTACCTTGTCTTCTTCATTTAGTTGGAGCCCAATTATTTTGGGCTTAAACTCTCATTTTTCTTTTGGGGTTGTATCCCCGTATTTTAGATAATTGGTAGAATATTTTGGTATGGTGACTTTCAGGTTCTAAGGTGGTTTTCCGCAGATCCTTATTTTACTAGTATTTGAGATTGTGAATGATAGTTTATTTTTGTTGCAAACTGATTTTAAGCTGTTAGAATTACTAAGTGGTTGGTTCTCTCATCGGGGGATTTGGGTGGGTGCCACTCACGGTAGGTTGGGTCTTGACAGTTTCGAACACTTATATATATTTTGCCATTGAAAAAAAATATTTTTTCACTATAGCTAATGCTCCTTGGCAACCACAATATATATAGATATGTTGATTTTATATCAACCTCAATACTCACTAAGAATTTTCTTAGCCTCATTATCAGTCAACTCCAAATCAGAAACTCAAATTTCATAATTGATCTAGTAACTATGGTTCATTTGACTGATTTTGTGTTATTTTAGCCCATCAAAAATAAATATATAATCACATATGAATTTTATTATTCACTTAGCATCATTGTTCCTTTCTAGTACAACAAATATTAATTTACTATAATACTTTATCTTAGTTGCATCTTTTCAAAATAACGCACCAAGAGAAGAATACCAACATAACATATTTTAAGATTATTATCAACAATATAAGTATAAAATCTTCACCAAAAAGTTTTTCTAACCTTGTAATTTTTTCCTCCTCCTCAAATTCTCATTTTTAAAAAATATCTTGAACAACAAATCACATAAGATATTACAACGGAAATATATTCTTAAAATTCTTTTCCTTAAAATAACTTTGTTCACAAAATTAATCACATCACTATTATAATCACAAAGTTTATATGCAACACTTTTAATTAGCATACACATACAATTAAAAATACTATACTTTCTTTTGCTTCTTTCAAAATCAAGTAGCACAACCTTAACAAGCCACCCCCATACTTTCAAATATTTTAGGATAAGCAGAATAACTTTTATAAAACACTTTACCCTCATATTTTTAACATTATAAAATAATATAATAATATTTTCATAACTCATAACAAGTTCAATCAATTTCTCATAAGACATTTCATCATTTCATTTCACAAAAATATTAAACAAAACAAATTCATTGTGTCCACCAAATGTACTTAATATTACATTCTCATTATATAAAATAAACTAATTTATCAAAATTTAACATATATTATATATAATAAATCAAAGAAATCAATCAAGCAAGCTACTAGCATTTTCATTCTTGACTAGAATATTTAACATAATTAAATCATGCTTAGTTAAGATACCCATGACATTCTCAAAAGAAATCTTTACTCTAACATTTTCTAATAATATTATCACATCAACAAAATTGGTTCAAATATGAAGAACATGTAAACTCATTTAAAGTCAATATTTCTTTCACATGTGAGTTAAGAAGAACTTTTTTTTTTTCAAGAACTTGAGTAGTTCTTCAATCAAGATAAATAAATGCTTCTCCTCCATTAACTTGGGTGTAAGCCACAAAATTATTTTATTCACACAAAATCTATCACCCAGTCACTCACATTGACCACAATATTTACTTGAAAAATGACCGCAACAATACTATCATCTGCTTCATTCAAATTAATTTTTGACTTAGCAGGATTGTCAATTTTTCCAACTCTTTTCTCAAAGATTTTATTATTGCCGTTGGACATGTAACAATATTTTTCTCATAAAAACAATAAAGAGTATTGTAGTATATCGACATACCTTACAATGTTAGAAACACCATATACATCAAAGTGGAGATTAAACAATATTACCTCCGAAAATAGAACTCTCGGGATCCTTTACACGAAATTGTAAATCCTAAATTTGAAGCAACAAAGCTTCTCGATGCGCTTCCCATTATTGCTTTCCTTAACCACCGTTGCTCCTCCCCTTTCCGATGAACCACTTGATTTTAATATCCATCTCAATAACAACTAAATAGAACCACAATATCCTTGCTTTCATTCTGAGACAATTTCGATCCTAATGCAACTACTTTATGTGGCAAAATCCTCGTACCAATTACACTTTCAAACATTGAAGAATTTATAACTTCACTGTGGAAAGATTATCAAGTAACCAAAAGGAAGATATAATTTTTCATTTTATTTTTATTTGTTCGTAATTCATAAAGAAAATATTCTTAAGATTGTTGGAAAATATTGTAGAATCACGGAAACTCTCTAGCTTGAGGCATGCCTATTGACACTGTCCTTAAGGATATTTCACCGGTTAAGGTGTATCCCCCATAATTCAACAAGCTCATCTAGTTCTAAACTAGGAGTCAAAACTAACAAAGATTTATATTTCTCAAGAAAAAACCCAGCAAAAAGAAAAGGAGAAAAGGAAATTGTTCATTGTTTTTCTACACTCCCACATGAGTGGATGAAGAAACTATTTATAAGTAAAAATAAAGGGGCTGCCAACGTTTCAAAGAGATTGAAATTAAGAGTATCAAGGCCATAAATGTTATTAAAGATCTTCAACCATTAAAATCAATTGAAGGGGACAATTGAAGACCAATTAAAATAAATAAATATATAAATGGTAACATCTTTTGACCAAAACTAATGGCTGATGAGTGTTGCCTTTTAAGACTAATAAATATATAGTTGATACTTATTTTTTTTGAGATAATATTATAATTTACCAATAAATTATAGCTACATCCTATAATTAAGCAAATTTTAACTACGGAACCTCATTTATTGTCTAAATATTAGCTGTTTCTGAACTGAAAAAATAGAATAAAGACATAAATGACCATTTAGTGTAAAATATTGAAAAACTGGCGCAGTGCACTAAGGGTCCAATGTGGCATTTTGTAGCCCAATATTCAAAAGTTGACATCAAATATTCATATTTAACCTTTTCGGTCCAAATATATAGCCTATAAATATTTTTACCAATCTCAGATTTTCCTCTCTCTAAAAATATTTTAATTTCTCCTTCTCTCCTCTTAAATTTTTTTCTTCTTTTCAGTTCTCTTCCTATATTATCTCCATTAATCCGCGAATCTCTCAATTGGAGTCATAAGATTCTTACAAAGTCTCTATCCTTTTAACCATCAGTTTTCTTTCAATATTTTTTGTAGGTTTACACTCAAAATATTCATCTCACGATTTGTGTCATTATTGAGAATTTTTTTTTAAACTGTAAAATCGATGGGTAAGAAAAGTTTTTTGACAAAATTTGTCAAAATGGGGCTACTGATTTTCAATTTTGAAGATTTTTTGTCAAAAATTTTAAGTTTATCACATGCAAGATCTTCTCGTATCAAAAATCGAAGTAAGGAGGGGGACAAAATGTATATCTCTTTTCAATGAATTACTTAAGACATCTATTCCGTGTATACTTATTAGCTTATATAAATATCTATCAAAAGTGTATACATTTCAAATTATAATAGTGTGTATATATATATATATATATATATATATAAGATCCGAATAGCGGATTAATAACGCTACAAAGAAACGCGTTAATAAAATTAGAACAATTAAGTATAAGTAGCTAGTTCCAGATAAAAGAATTTCTAAATGAATACTATTATTACTGTACAATTAGTGGAAATACTTTCGATCAAAACTTAGGAAAGAAACTATTTAATAAACTTCCCGGAGCCTTAGGCAGGGAAATAGAAGAAAGATGGAACAAACGAGACGGAGTATTACAAAACCCAAATACAAAATGGACCATAGGTCATAGAACACAACATGTAATGGAAATATTACAAGAGAAATGTACTAACATACAAATACAAAAACAATTAAAACAAAGTGAGACAAGTTTTTGTAAGAGTATATACACTACACAAAGTTACGATAAAAACCCACATCAGAAAAGATATAAGAAATATAAGAAAACTTCTTATTACCCAAAGAAATATTATTTAAGAAAATTATATATATATATATATATATATATATCAGAACTACACATATTTCAATTTAACAGTGAATACATATTAGTGGGTTCTATACTAATTGGTACTGCTAGAATTTTTATGTATAGCTCATTTCAATGAATTACTATCCAGTGCTTTTAAATTCTCAGTTAAATAGCAAATTTTGAAAGTGCTAAAAAATGAACATGTTACAGAACAAAACGAATACGCAACAAATAAATTCTATATTTAATAGATGTATACGCTAATATAAATTGCGACTAAACTGAAATTTAACTAGCATAACTGTTAAAAAATAAAAAAAAACAATCATTCTTGTTGAACTAAACGAATACAAAACAACTAGATTGCTTTGAATACATATAGAAAGTGTATACATATCATATTTTAAATTTGATAATGTATACATATCCGAAGTGTATACATTGCATATTACAATTTAATAATGTATAGATATAAGTGTATACATATTAAAGCTATAAAGATTTTAATATAACAGTGAATCAAAATATGTAATGGTGTCTTCATGTCTTGAATTTGCTTTTTTGATAAATTGGAATTCGAAGAACGTGATCTTTAGTCAATTAGGATTTCAATGAGATCCGCTACTTTGTTCTTCATATTTTCTCTTACAAAGTGATGTAAACTTTGTGCCGTATTATATTGCAGGGGAGAAAGATACGAACAAATAATTTTTTGATACGTGTCTATTCAATATACGTTAATTAAGGGATAAAACTATTTTCATCCCTTAAATGTAAACCCAGCTTATTTTAATTGACCATTTTGTGCCAATCTTTTTTATTCTTTACTTTTCCTAAAAATTTAGGAAAAAATATATAGTTGTCCCATAGAAACAAACTATTTACTGCTAAATACCCTCTTACAGAAAATACCCCCTAACTAATTACAAAAAATGCCTCTTCTCTATGATACCTTATTGGTATATGATATACCCTACCGGTATTCTATAGTACTAGACTCTTTTTTTGAAGGAATAAACAAAAAATAATTAAGAGAAAAATATTAATTATTTCGTTCATTTTTTTTATTTTATCTACTCCTTTTCTTTTCTTTTTTTCTCTCTTTTTTTTTCAAGTATATTTCTTTATTCATTATTTTTTTCCTCCTTTTCATTTATTTTTTTCTCAAATCATATTATTTTTTATTTTTTTCCACCATGATCTAATTTCATACTCAATTTTGAATCCTTTCTTTTTAGTTTTTATGTTTTTTTTTTTCATTTAATTCCTTGTATTTTTATTTTTTTCTCCATAATCTAATTTCATTCACTTTTTTTGATTTTTTTTATTAAGGCATGCTTCAATCCTTGACACTCTCTAGTCCTCCATGATACCATTATAGTATATCTATATACTGACATGGTATCATGGATGACTGCTTCAGTCCTACAATGAGACACTCATCAGTTCTCTATGATACCATCACAATATATTTATATACTAATATGGTATCATCATTCAATAAGTCACTCCTCAATCCTCCATGATACCATTATAGTATATCTATATATTGACATGATATCATGGAGGACTGTTTCAGTCCTTCAATAAGACACTCCACATTATAACATGATATGATCACAGTACATTTATATATTGTTATGGTATCATAAGTATTGCTTCAGCCCTTCAATGAGCAATTATCAATCTTCTATGATGTCATCACATCATATCTATATATTGACATGGTATCATGGAGTAATGCTTCAGTTCTTCAATGAGACACTCTATAGTATACTACTATAATATATCTATATATGTCATGGTATCATTAGATTTGTTTCATTCCTTAATGGTACTATCACAATATATCTATATACTGACACAGTATCGTGGAAGACTACTTCAGTCTTTCAATAAGACACTTCTCCATCCTTCATGATACCATCACAGTATATTCATATACTATCATGGTATCATTGAGGTTTGCTTTAGGCCTCAATGATATCATCATAGTATATTTATATACTGTCGTGGTATCATTGATGTCTGTTTCAGTCCTTCAGTGAGACGTCCATGATACCATTAACATGGGATCATTGATGTATGCTTTAATTCTTTAATAAATCACAAGATTCAAAAAAATTCTTTACTTTCTTAAACTCCGTGCCAATTCAAAATATGACAAACAAATTGAAACAGAGGGAGTATATGTTTCATTTTCTTTTAAAAAGCGAAAAAACTATAAATTTCATTAATTTATATTTTAATAAATAAATTAATGTAATTTAATATAATTTTATTTTTATTAATCTAAAAGTAGTATGTTTAATATTTTTATCTTTGTATTTTGTTTTTGTTTTTTAAAATACAAAAACATAGAAAGAGAAAAAAAGTAAAAAAAAACTATTTTTTTTTCTTTAATATGCAATAACTACTTCATGTTCTATTCTATTTTTTTTTTTAAAATAGTTTTATTAGTATAAAAATAATTAACTAATTTTGTTTTTATATGTTATTTTTATCTGACAAAAACAAAAAGAAAAGGAAGAGACAAAATAGAAAAATAAAACCAAAAAAATAAAATTAGCTATGTAGACACACGAGCCAGTTAGGCAGAGATGTAAAGTGACCCTTTATGGAAGTGTTCTGCCGCCAAAGTAACATAGAATTAAATGAAGCAGTGACTTTAAGCAAAGTGGGATATCTCGGGTAAAATTTTTTGAGCGATGAGGTATTAACAAAATTAATATGAAAAGGGATAGGATCGCGTAAATAGTTTCATTTTAGGTGGTATTTTGTGTACTTTTCCGTGTTATGGGTTATTAGAATGCCAATTTTATGAGTGTGTTGTATCTACATTTCATTAACTCAAAATATTTCAAATTTGTAGCTTTTTTTATTTGAGTTTTTGGCTTTTTTTTGGGGGGAAAATACACAAAATAGATCCTAAATAAAAATAATTACTTGTAATTGCCCTCTCCCAAACTAATTTTACCAAATATTCATGCGACTCATAATACTTACACGTGTTACCCATAATATCAATTGCAACATTCCTTAATGCAACATCCAATTACATCTAACGCCTTAACATTAATTAGCTCAACAAATATTATCATAACAATCCGATTAATTCTTCTTTTCGAGTTTATTGCCTTGGAACACATCAAGTGAGGACAAAATTAAGTCAACTGGAACATATGCACAAATCCACGTGTACACATACAAAAACATGTATACAATAAGGATTGTGTTATCACGACACCCACACTAAATTCCTCGGTGGGAGAATTAACTAACCGGATAAATCATCCAACACTTAGTCAAAAATAAGCAATTAAAATAATCTTATTAATAAATCCAATAGTCAATATCCTAAATGAAGAGTAAGAATAATTTTGCGGAAATAAATCACCCCTATAACCTAAAAGTCATCGCACCAAAACTCTAATTATTGTGAAAAGAAAGGGGATGCAACCCCAATACATAAGTAATATCTATGTCCGAAATAATAGACCAGAAAATAAGTGAAGAACTCATGGTAGCCCGAAAGATGCAGCTCACCCTTGAGTTTGAATACTTTCTGAATCAATGCTGAGATCTCGAAACAGTCGCTGAAATACGCCCTGTACTCAATAAAAGAATATCATGTATAATATCAGTACACAAGAAACAATGATGTACTGGTAGGGTCATCGGCCAACCCAAAATGAAAATATGAACACATAACTATAACATAGTACAACAAGACAACCATGAACCCTATCATGCAACTCTACTCCAAGTTTATAATGCTTAACCTTGTGACAAGTTTAACATGAAGTTTAGTCAATATGAGTCGACAAGAATAACAAGTCAAGTCAAACTATGACCATCAACAAGACTCCAAGTCAACAATCATGACTCAATAATCATATAAATCATGTCACAACTACACAAGTAATAGATAACACAGAATTATGTCACATCTTGCAATTAACCTGGACCACCAAAGGATCCCTAAGACAACTACTATGATAATTAACATGCATCCCGATTTATATCAAGTTTTTACCTTTAGCAATTAAGAACACAAACCCAGTTCACTCAAGGAACCAATATAATAATGAAAATACTTAAGCCCGGTTCACTCAAGGAACCGATATAATTAAGAAAACACATAATTTTTGATTCACTCAAGAAACCGCCACACTCACCAATTACATGTACGCATATGCTAAGGGTCTTGTAGTCGCCCACTAGCCATGACCTGTAGGGGACGAGCTCTTGTCCATGTACCAAATCTCAAACATCAAGTGTCTGCCAATCTTATAATAATCAATCCTGTGGAGATGTTCAAATACTTGTACATTCCACAATAATGACAGATATCAATACAATCACAACTACAATGATAACATAAATAACACTTGTATAAATCAACTAGCTTTTATTTAAACTCATTACATATGATCAACATTTAGGATATCAAACAGTCATTTACTTTTTCTTGGACGTGCATTGTACAAGTAATACTAAAGAATAGTTATCATGTACACATAACACAAATTGAATTTCAACTACATTTAAATCATCACCTACTTTAATTCAAGCCTGAAATGCTCTACTGAATCTGAGCTTTCCTTTTTCTTGCTACCTATCACGACCCAACCCATCGTGAGTGGCACCCACCCAACCCCCGGATGAGCTAACCAATAGAGTTCACAACTTTTCCTAGACTAACAGCCTATACCAGCAACAAAAAGTGAACTAGCAATCAAAATAAGCAAAAACTATAGCATAATCATTAACCTGCGGAAAATCTCACCTAGGAACTAAAAGTCATTGTACCAAACATTAACACCAATATCTAGAATACGGGGATGCAACCCCAAAAGAAAATATGAAGTAGTTTTAAGTCCAAAACAAGTGGACTGAAACTCTGAAGATAACCCAAGGTAGCTCGAATCAAGTAGCTCACCCTTGAAAGTCAGGAGTCATCGGTGCTAAAGGTGAGGTCGTGTCTCAGCCGCTGGAAGATTTCCTGTACTCACCAAAAGACAAGCAAGTGCAGTATCAGTACACCACCACTGTGTACTGGTAGGATCATCATCCAGTTTTCAAATAAACAGTGTATTTTACAACAATATCAAGTATAAGGTATGGAAAACATGCATAAATAACCACAGACACACTTAGACTACCAGTCTCTACTTAGCCTGTTCCCGCATGAATCCACCACCTAACTCTAAGCCACAACCATATACCATTAACTATACCTTTCCGTCTAGCTCGGACCCACCCTGGGATCCCCTCTAGACTACACACATGTACCTTGAATTAACCCAGCCTAAACCAAGACCAACACAACAGTTAGCCAGGATTTCCCTGGCCTCTCAAGGACTACCAAACCAATAACACATTTCAATAAGCAGTCCGGTCCTCTCACAGAACTAATATCAATCAATGCAACACAATAATAACAATGCAATGATGCAACAAAAGTAAACCATACCAGGTGTGGTACCCGTTCCAACCATTTGTTATGCCCGTACTAGGCGTGGTACTCGTGCCAACTATTTTTTATACCCGTACCAGGCGTGGTACCCGATCCAATTGAATGTCAATAATCCACAGTCAAATGCATGAACACACAACTTGTAAACCAACAAGCAAATATCGTTCAAATCACAGACTGTAAAACAGGAACTTTAGACATCCTACACAACTTCCCTAAGCAATGTAATTCATACAATCACTTAGATATGAGTACAAGAATATACAACATTCACCAAAATCGTAAGCCATCACCTACCTCAAAATGATCCAAGCTCTATTCGACCCGAGCTTTTCCGTGTTTCGGATTTCTCTCTCGTTCTTGGTCTAAGAACAACACATAGTACATACAATTAACACACAAGGCCTGCACATTACCCGGATCATACCAAATCCCCAAACCCTAGGCCACCCATGATCATCCCACCCTTTTCTCGGGCTTTTCCACCGTTAATTCTCCTAGTTCTATCATATTTACGGGTAAAAATAGAGAATTAACCAACCTATGATCATAAATATATATTTTATCAATACCCAAGAACATACATGCTTGGAATCCCCTTTCTTCCCCGAATTCTACCATTTCTAGGTTATTCCAACCTTTCCCTAAATTCCCTCCTAGCAATTCTACCGCATAGGAAACGTATTACAAAGATTGGGGAACAAGAACCTTACCTTAGGGAAGAATTTCGATGGAAAAAGGAAGAAAAATGCCTGGAATCGCCTAGCCTTTCTCCCAAAATGAATTGTAGAAAACTGAACTGTTTTGGGGAAGTTTCAGCATTAAAAACCCGTCGGCCCGCTATAGTGGTCCCTGCTCTGATATAGCGGTCCCGCTATAGCAGATGACTTCTGCTATAGCGGTATTAAGTGGGTGTTGACCGCCTTGACCACCGCTATAGCGGTATTTTCCACCGCTTTAGCGGAGGTCGCTACGGCGGACTGTTACGCTCATCACGGACAAAATGTTCGAAAATCTCCCAGTTTTGGCCATTTTATAACACACTTGCTTTCCTCGATGACCCAAAACAACCCCTTCACGTCAAACGCAATTCCAGGAGTTCTACTTACCCAAATTCAATTCCGAAAAGTCCCCCGCACTCCTCTATGTCTTGGCTACATTGAAAACTATCTCGAAACAAGACACATAAACCAATCCTTACCCAGATTTCCCTAGACTCTACTTCACTCCAAAATTGGTCGAGGCTAGCCTAGCCCATAATTTCAAACTCCCAAATCCGGAGTTTTCTAACTCTAAAACTTGGCACGATTGGACTTTCCATAACGACGGACCCGATTGTTACACTACCTTGGCTTGATTATGGTATAAGAATAGGAATATAAATATATAATCAATCAAATAACTTACAATATCGAGGATTGCAGCCTAATCTCGAAACCTATGGCCAATTTCATGATCATCCCACCAATTCTAGCGCTTTCCACCATAAATTCACCTTAAAACTATCAATTTCATGGTTACACTAGTGAAATATAGTCATGCAGGTGTAAATAATCAATCTTTAACTAAAACTCAAAGTTTTACACCTAATTTACCCCTATTGTACCAGAAATTATAGCTAGCTCAAGTTAAACCCTCCCCAAGACTCATAAACTAGTGATTTTAGGGTTGAGGAATTGGAAAACTACTTAATAGAGATAAATAACTTAACTTTACGAAGAATTCTGGTGGAAAATAGGTGAAAATCACCCCTAATTGCCTAAGCCCTCTCCAAAATGTGTTTAGAAAGAATAAAATATTTTTGGGGAAGTGTCTGCATAAACAATAATTTACCTTGCTATAGCGACCCAATCCTTCTATAGCGGCATCACTATAGCAAAATCCATCTGCTATAGCTGGATTGACTGTCTTTGACTCCCGCTATAGAAAGAATTTTTCTGTTATGGTGGTAACCTTATAGCAGCCTGCCACCCGCTATTGTGGGTGTGATGAGGTAGAAACTCGGGATTGCTCCTAGTTTTGCCTTTTTTACAATGCACTCTCAAACCATAACATTCTGGATAATCCCTTTACGTCAAGTTCGATATTGGAAGTTCTACTTACCCGAATTCACTTCCAAAAAGTCCTATGGATTCCTTATTATCTTAGCTAACATAAAGTCAAGCCAAACTTTATTATATTTTCCCAATCCATTCTTAAATTGCCCTAGAACATACCTCACTCGGATTTCATCCAAGACTAGTCTAGCTTAAAATTTTTAACTTCTAATTTTAGGGAAAACCTAACCATCAAACAGATACCAATTTTACCCATCGTTCATTCCCAAATGATCAAACAAGAAAATGAGCTAAATCAAGAAGAAGGTAGTACATGAATTCTAAAACAAGTGAGGGTACTTGTCCCATATGCCTTTCTTGGTTTCCCGAGTGGCTTCTTTAACCGGATGATGCTTTCATTAAACCTTCACCGATCTGATTTGCTTCGCCCTCAACTTCTGGACATCCCAATCAAGAATAGAAACCATCTCCTCCTCGTACTGTAGGTCTTTATCTAACAAGACCGAATCTCATTTGATGATATATCCCCATCTCTATAGTATCTCTTCAGCATGGATACATGAAAAACTGGATAGACTCTAGACAAATTGGGCGAAAATGCTAACCCGTAAGCTACCGACCCTACACTTTATATAACCACAAATGGACCAATATACTGAGGTCTAAGCTTACCCCTCTTGCCAAATCTCATTACTCCTTTCATAGGTGACACCTTCAACAGAACCTGTTCACCAACCTGAAATGACATGTTCCTTACCTTGCGATCAACATACTTTTTTTGTCTGCTATGGGTGGCCAATAGCTTAGTTTATATACATCTCACTTTTTCCTGAGCTTCCTCTACCAAATCAATACCCAAAGGCTTCACATCACCTGCATCGAACCACCGTATGAGTGATCTACATCCCTTCTCATAAAGTTCCTTGAACAGTGCTATGCCAATACTGGAGTGATAGTTGTCATTGTATGAGAATTCAAATAATGGTAAGAACTGATCTCAATGGCCACCGAAGTCAATCACACAAGCTCTCAGCATGTTCTTCAACACCTGAATCATCCTCTCCGACTGACCATCCATCTGAGGATGAAAAACTATGCTAAAAGTGAGCTGGGTGCGTCAACTCTTCTTGCAACTTGCCCCAAAGCTTAGAAGTAAACTGCGTACCTCTATCTGAAAAGATGGAAATGGGCACCTCATGGAACATCACTATCTCATTGACGTGGATTTTGCAACTGCTGGGAGTTGTATTCCACTATGACTGGACTAAAATGGACTGATTTAGTCAGCCTATCCACGATAACCTAAATTGAGTCATACTTCTGCAAGGTCTTAGGATACCTATCATGAAGTCCATGACTATCCTTTCCCACTTCCACTCAGGAATGAGCATACTTTAAAACAAACTTGCAGGCCTTTGGTGTTTATACTTCACCTGCTGGTAATTGTGACACTTGGACACATATTTTACTATGTCCCTTTTTATCTCAGGCCACCAATAAAGCTTCCTTAATCTCAATATATTTTGGTTACGCCCGGATGATTAGAATATTGAGAACCATGAGCTTCAGCTAACACATTCTGAACCAAGTCATCAACCCAAGGGATACATATCTACCTTTTAAAACACAACACCCTACACGCGTCAAGTGTGGCATTCGGGGTCTCCCTAGACACCACCTTGTTTTGGAGCTTCTTCAATTGCACATTCTTAAAGTATTTGGCCTTGATTTTCTCTAGAAATGTGGACTTAACCTCAATATTGGCCAACACTCCACCCCTTTCTGAAATGCCCAACTGCATGAACCTGGATGCTAGAGTTTAAATCTCTCTAGCCAAGGGTCGCTTGGACACCCCAAAACAAGTCAAATTACCCATGCTTACCATTTTTTATATCAATGTGTCTGCCACTACATTTGCCTTGCCCGGATCCGCTGCCAACTCTAAATCATGGGTTGGATAATTCTTCTCATGAGGCTTCAATTATCTCAAAGCATAAACTATGACATTCTTGTCCTACATCAACACAACACCCAATCCCAAATGTGAAGCATCACAAATACAATGAAAGCCTTACCTTCAATCGACAATGAGAGGATAGGACATATAGTCAAAAGTGTCTTTAGCTTTTGGAAGCTCTCCTCACACTTGTTAGATTAAACATATGGTACCTCCTTCTGGGTCAACCTTGTCAGTGAGTGGTAATTGAAGAAAAATTCTTGATGAATCTTCAATAATAGCTAGCAAGACCCACAAAACTTCTAACCTTAGTCACAGAGCTAAGTCAGACCCAACTCTTAACTTCTTCAATCCTTTGGAGATCTACCATCACCCCTTTTTCTGAGACCACATGCCCTAAGAAGGCAACCGAAGATAATCAAAATTCATACTTTGAAAATTTAGCATACAATTTCTTCTCTTTCAGAATTCCCAAAATAATACGAAGATATTCTGCATGCTCCTTCTTATTCTTGGAGTAAATAAGAATATCATCAATAAAAACAATCACGAAAAAATCCAAGAATGACTTGAAAAACCCATTCATCAAGCACACAAGGACTACCGGCATATTAGTCAACCCAAATGACATTACCAAGAACTCATAATGCCCATATCAAGTCTAGAAAGGCGTCTCAAGTATATCCTCAGGCTTAATCTTCAGCTGATAATACCCTGACCTCAAGTCAATTTTAGAAAACACTGAAGCAGCTTGCAACTGGTCAAAAAGGTCATCTATACGGGGAAAGGGATACATATTTTAGATGGTAACCTTGTTCAATTGCCTGTAGTCTATAGACATCCTCATGCTACCATCCTTCTTGTTAACAAACAAGACCAGAGCAATCTAAGGCAAATCACTGGAATGAATAAATCCCTTATCTAGGAGTTCCTGGAGATGAGTGTTGAGTTTCCTCAACTCTGTCATAGCCATGCGATAAGGAGGAATAGAGATTAGGCGTGCCTGGCTCCAGATCAATACAGAAGTCAATATCCCTGTTCGGAGGCATACTAGATATATTCTTAGGAAATACCTCCTAAAATTCAGAAACCACAGGGTCTGACTCAATAGAAGGGGACTCCACATTAACATCCCAAAGATGAGCCAGGAAGGTTGAACACCCCATGGAACACCCCAAAAATTCTAAGCTAAGACCCAAACTGATTTCCATATGAGTCATGATTAATTCCCTAGTATGGGAAGAGTTTTTAATGTGAAGCATATTCATAAGAAATTCCTATCAATAAGTTAAGTTGAAAGCACCCCAACTAAAGAAGTTTTTATGTAAGACTAAACTAGGGTCAACTTCAAACAATCATAACTCCTTGAATATAAAGTGTTAGGTGGCCTAGTATCCACTAAATTAAAGGTCTCCGAGTCTTTTTTCCAATTCCACTGACCGCGTATTAATTTGAGCTCAGAGTAAAAAGTTATCAGTGTTTTACTAAAATGTGTCTGTCTGTCAAAATGATAGACATTATTTACGAGAGCCATCTACGGCTCGTGGATCAAACCATAACCCGTGGTTTAAGTTCATGAAATCAAACTTGCAGATCAATTTTTGGCCTGAGATTCACGAGGTTGATCTATGGGTCATGGATCAAAGCACGGACCATGGTTTCCCCTCGTGGAAATTAGTCCAGAGGCCAAAAAATTTCCCTGCAACTTAAAGTTTTGTCTGAAACCTACAGGAGGTTTCCACGGGTCATGGAATGATCCATAGACCGTGAAACCCACTCGTGGAACCTATCCAGAAGCCAAAAAAATGGTCTGAGAACCACGGCCTCCATCCATGGACAATGGTTCCTTCCACGACCCATGATTCATGCCCGTGGAAGCCTATGAGAAAATTTTCAGCAGTCTTTCAGACTCTTTTCTCAAGGGTATTTTAGTAATTTTTTATTGTTTTAACTCTTATATTAAGTCATTTTAAGTCTTTAGAAGGGGAATTTATCAATTTTATTGATCCCTCCTCCTCTGTCATGCCTCGAGGCTACCCTCTGGACGTGACACGGTGCTTAGTATCACGAGTGACCCCAAGCTAACCCATGACATGGCATATATAAGTAAAACCAGTTTAAAGATATGTACTGTGCAGAAAACTAAAGCAATTAAATATCTGAAAACAAGAAGAACCCAAATGAAATCTGAATATAAGAATCTGGTTGAGTACTGACTGAATAATAATACTAAAAGTGTTGAATCTAGTCTATGTCTGAAAGCCATCTAACTGAATAGGAGTTGCTGGGACATGCCCCCAGCTAACCCTAGCAAAAATGAAAACTGAAGATAAATACTGAAATAAAGGTATGTCTATTATCCCCAAACTATTGGGACTCACCACTGAGCTGCTGAGTATGGACCGGAGGTCAAGTTAGGCGCGATCTGGATGCTGAGTGCCTGAACCTACATTATGAAATGATATAGCACAAAAGTATGCGTTAGTACTATGAATGTACTGAGCATGCAAGATACAAGCTGGACTGAACAATATATATATATATATATATATATATATAAAACTGAACATAAGAATAAACATGCTGAACTGTAACTGAGAGTTGTACTAAATACAGTGACACAATATAAATCATGAAATAACATACTGATCTGAATACTGAACATGAGTACTGAATACAAGGTCAATGCACGTGAATCTGACTGTGGGAGATACTACTAACTGACATACCCCAAGCTGAGCTAACTGTAGGGCCAACCTGTAACCCTGGATGGAAGGGCATTCATACCTTACTAAGGGTACAAACGAGTCTGACGTGGATCCACTGCTGATGTCCACAAGGGAAAAGGAGGTACAGCCTAGTCTGACAGTTGACTCCTTCAAACCTACTATGGCGCCGTAGTTATGGGACTTGGGGATTGCTACTAAGGGTCATAGTCTAAGCTGACATCTAAGCCCTCATCCCTAGTCCACTCGGTACTAAGTCTACTCTCAACTGAATATAAGCTGGCATGCAACTATAACACTAGATAGCTCAAAATACTGATATAATCTGAGAACGCACACAACCAAGTTGTAGGACATGACATTCAAATTTTGAAATCTGATCATCTGACCGAGTCTGCCTAACATGTATAATCTATGGAGTACTGAAAAATACAACAAGTTAGGGTTCTGTATTCTGAACATGAACTATACAGATTCTCCAAGAAACATGGACTAAGCATTATATAATTCCATAACATCTAAATAGCAAGGATTCTCTAAGGTCTATGAACCCTAGGTTTTTAGCATTTATGGAGAACTGAAGGGATTTGACTGAGTGAGAGGTACCTAATGGGTTAAAGGAACCCACTAGTGAAATCCTACATACCTGTATGAAGATTCTACGATTGAACCTTTGGATTCTGAGAGGAACTTGGAGAAAACCCTATTTGCCTTGTTCTTGAGAGAGAGCATTCTGTTCTTTGGAGATTTGCTAAGTATGAGTGATTTAGGAGTAATAAGGGAGAAATAGAGTTAAAAACCCTTTAATTACCCCCAAAATGACATAGGGTCAGAATTAAAATAATTGGGAAAAGACTGGACTGCCCCTGGGAAAGTTTAAAAGAATTTGTAAAAAATCACGCTCAGGGACTACGACTTGGTTGATGGACCATCCTTCTGAATGACGGACCATCAACTGGAGCCATGGTTCTACCTGTGCATTTTAGGGTCTCTGGTCCTAGGAACCACGGTTCGATAGGACGGTCCATCCTTTTGAACGATGGCCTATCATTTGACCCATGGTTCCTGGGGCTGGAACTGGGGCCCTCTGATTCTGGGAAATTACGAATCCTCAAGATGGACCGTTCTTCTGAACGACGGCCCATCAAGGGACTCATGGTTTCTAAAGACAGATCTGAGGGCTCTACTAAAATTGGGACTACGGTTTGAACGATGAACCATTCTTCTGAACGATGATCCATTGCCTGAACCATGGTCCCTGGGGTAGAACTGATGGGCTACTGTTTCAAGTATTACGATTTCAAATGACGGACCATTTTTCTGAACGGCGGTCCGTGGTTTGAACCATGATTCCTGTGAACCTGAAATTTTTTGAAAATTTTATTTTCTACTGGTTTTCTGAGCTAAGTCTAGGCTTGGAAGTTCTGGGGTGTTATAATATCTCCCTCTTGGGATCATTCATCCTCGAATGAAGACTGAACAAGCTGAGTTTGGAGGGAAAAAGCTGAAGTCCCTACCAACTAAGTACTAGAAACTGATACCTGACTGAACTGAGTTCCATGAACATGCACATAAGGTGAAATGCAAGGAAAGCTGATGGAACAAAGTACTTGAGACTAAATTATACAAGAGTAAACTGCGAGACTGAAGAAAAATTGTTACCTCAAGCTGAAACTAAGTCGGAGGGAAAGAGGTGAGGGTACTTGGACATCATGGCTGCTTTTGCTTCCCAAGTAGCTCCCTCTACGTACTGGTTCCTCCACAAAACTTTGACTGAAGCGACTTTCTTATTTCTCAACCTACGAACCTGACGGTCAAGAATCTCAACTGGAACCTCCTCATAGGTGAGGCTATGCTTCACAACCACACTTTCTAAGGGGAAAATCGATGTCGGATCACCCATACAATTCTTCAGCAAGGAAATATGAAAGACTGGGTGAACAACTGCTAATTCTGCTGGCAACTCTAACTCATAAGCCATATTACCAACCCTTTTCAGGATCTTGTAAGGGCCTACATATCTGGGACTGAGCTTCCCTTTCTTGCCGAATCTCATCACACCCTTCATGGGTGACACTTTCAGGAAAACCCAATCATTAATTTCTAACTCTAAGTCTCTTCTCCTAACATCTGTATAGGATTTCTGATGACTCTGAGCTATTTTAATCCTGTCTCTGATGACCTGAACTTTTTCCATAGCCTCATGAACCGAATCTGGTCCAATCAAGGCTGCTTCACCTACTTCAAACCAACCAATAGGTGATCTACATCTGTGCCCATATAGGGCCTCGTATGGGGCCATTTGAATGCTGGAATGGTAGCTGTTATTGTAGGCGAACTCTATGAGAGGTAGGTGATCATCCCAACTATCCTTGAAATCGATCACGCAAGCCCTCAACATATCCTCTAAAGTCTAAATGGTACGCTCTGCCTGACCATCTGTATGCGAGTGAAATGCTGTACTGAGCTTTACCTGAGTGCCAAGAACTTTTTGGAATGACTTCCAGAAGTGAGATGTAAACTGAGGGCCTCTATCTGAGATGATAGACAAAGGAAATCCATGCAACCTAACTATCTCACTTATGTAGAGCCTGGCATAATCTTTTGCTGAATCTGTAGTCTTGACTGCTAAGAAGTGAGCTGACTTGGTAATTCTGTCCACTATTACCCAAATGGAATCGTGCTGCCTGCGAGTACGGGGTAGACCTGTTATGAAATCCATGTTAACCACTTCCCACTTCCAAGTAGGAATGCCAATCTCCTGAGTCACACCTCCCAGTTTTTGATGTTCTACCTTTACCTACTGACAATTAGGACACTTGGCCATGAAATCCGCAATGTCCCTCTTCATTCCATTCCACCAATAGACTTCCCATAGATCACGGTACATCTTAGTTGCACCTGGATGAATGGAATATCTGAAACTATGGGCTTCTGTAAGGATCTTCTACCTTAACTCACCCACATTTGGAACACACAAGCGACCCTGGTAGCAAAGTACACCATCTCCCCCTTGGGAGAAAACTTCTATTCTCTGCTGATGAACTGCACCCTTGAACTGAAGCAATATAGGGTCACTATATTGTTTCTCCTTAACCTCTGCTGCTAGGGAAGATTCTGCTCCATTTTGAACTATCACACCACCTTCTAACGTGTCCATAAGGAAAACCCCTAAGCGAGCCAACCGATGAACATCTCTGGCTAGTTCGCTCTTTTCTTCCTCAACATAAGACACACTACCCATAGACAGTATGCTGAGGGCATCAACCACTACGTTGGCCTTACCCGGGTGGTAGAGCACATTTATGTCATAATCCTTGAGGAACTCAAGCCATCTCCTCTGACGAAGGTTCAACTCTCTCTGGGTGAACACATACTGAAGGCTCTTATGGTCTGTGAACACGTCAACATGGACACCATACAAATAGTACCCCTAAATCTTTAGGGCAAATACCACCATTGCAAGCTCGAGGTCATGAGTCGGGTAATTCTTCTCATGGACCTTAAGCTGTCTGGAGGCATAAGCTATTGCCTTACCCTGCTGCATTAAGACACAACCCAGGCCAACTCTGTATGCATCACAATAAACCACATAACCATCTGAACCCTCTGGTAGAGTCAAGACAGGAGCTGTAGTCAACTTGGTATTTAGTTCTAAGAAACTCTGCTCACACTTATCTGACCACTGAAACTTGACCTTTTTCTGAGTCAATCTAGTCAATGGGGATTCTATAGATGAGAATCCTTCAATGAACCTTCTGTAATAGCTGGCCAAACCCAAGAAACTTCTGATATCTGTAGGAGAGATGGGTCTAGGCTAGTGCTTTACAAACTCAATCTTCTGAAAATCAATACGGATCCCTTCTCTGGATACTACATGACCAAGGAATGTGACCGACTATAACCAGAATTCACACTTGCTAAACATAGCGAATAGTTGGCGATCCTTGAGAGTTTGCAGAATAACCCTTAGATGAGTCACATGCTCCTCTTCATTTCTAGAGTAAATGAGGATATCATCAATGAAGACGATGACAAACAAGTACAAATACTGTTTGAACACCCTGTTCATTAAGTCCATGAAAGCTACAGGAGCATTGGTTAGTCCAAAAGACATAACAACAAATTCGTAGTGACCATACCGAGTTCTGAAGGCTGTCTTCGGGATATCACTATTTTTGACTCTGAGCTGATGATAGCCGGATCTGAGGTCTATCTTAGAGAAATAACTAGCACCCTGAAGCTGGTTAAATAAGTCATCAATACTGGGGATAGGATATTTGTTCTTAATTATGACTTTATTCAACTGACGGTAGTCTATGCACATCTTGAGAGAACCGTCTTTCTTATGCACAAACAATACCGGAGCACCCAATGGTGAGATGCTGGGTCTGATGAAGCCTTTGTATAAAAGGTATTTCAACTGTTCTTTCAATTCCCTAAGCTCAGATAGAGCCATTCTATAAGGAGGAATTGAGATAGGCTGGGTATCTGGAAGGAGATCAATTTCAAAGACGATTTCCCTTTCTGGAGGGACTCCAGGAAGATCTTCTGGAAAAACTTCGGGAAACTCACTGACTATTGGAACTGACTCAAGAGTTGGGGTTTTGGAGTTTGAATCCTTAACCCAAACTAGGCGATAGATATACCCTTTGGAAATCATCTTTCTGGCCTTAAGGTAGGAAATGAAATGGCCTACAGGCACTGAGTTACTACCCTTCCACTCTAGGACTGGCTCGTTAAGAAACTAAAAATGAACGATCCTAGTTCTGCAATCGACTGACGCATAACAGGAATGTAACCAATCCATGCCTAAAATAATATCAAAATCTACCATTTATAACTCTACAAGATCTGCTGAGGTGACTTTCTTGGAAACTATGATGGGGCAATTTCTATATACCCATATAGCTATAACTGGGTCACCAACTAGAGTAGAGGCTGAGAAGGGTTCTAGAAGAGTTTCTAGACTGACATCAAAGTTTACTGCTATATATGGAGTAATGAAAGAAAGCGTAGTTCCTGGATCTAACAATGCATAAACATTGGAATTGAAGACTCGTAACGTACCCGTGACCACATCGAGAGAATCTTTCTGGTCCTGATGACCCTGAAGTGCATACAACCTGTTCTGGCACTGACCAACACCCGTACTAGATGAGGCACCCTGCTGAGTAGGGCGACCTACGGGAGGTGCTGTAGAACTAGTCTGAGTCTGAGGGAAAATATCCTTACCCTTCTGATAAGCTGTGGGACAATCTCTCATCATGTGGCCTAGCTTACCACATCCAAAGCAATTTCTGCTGCCTGCCATGCACTCACCTTGGTGGTTCTTACCACACTTCTTACACATCGAATTAGTGCACCCACTAGTAACCGAACCTTGGGACTTGGAGCCAGATGCTCTACCCTATCGGTCCTTCCTGAACTTAGGCACTGGGGCACTAGCAGAAGATGGAGCTGGTGCTGATGTTGATACTGAGAGCGATTTCCACCCTCTGACCTCTGCTGAAAGTGCCTATACTCATCTGTGCTAGCCCTCTTAGCATTACCTCTCCTTTCCTTGATCTTTTCCTCCTCAATCTCTTGAGCATAAGTAACTAACTTGGAGAAGTCCATTTCCTTCACAAGCATGGCCGTCTTGCATTCCTTGACCACATCGTCGGACATACCCAACACGAACTTGCTCATGCGAGCTCGGGAGTCAGCTACTATTGCTAGAGCATACTTGGATAACTGTGTGAACTTCAGAGCGTAGTCCTATACACTCATGTCATCCTGCCTCAAGTTGATGAATTCCTGAACCTTAGCTTCCCTGAGCTCTAGTGGAAAGAATCTGTCCAGGAAAGCAGTCCTGAATATATCCCAAGTCACTGGTCCTGCATTGGTACAATGGGATTCCTTCCACTGCTGGTACCAAGTGTAGGCCACTCCCTTTAGCTGATAAGCAGCCAAGTCTGCACCCTCTATTGAAGTGACACACATAATGTTAGTGACCTTCTGGATGTCCTCAAGGAACTCTTGGGGATCCTCTTCTAACCTGGACCCATGAAACTCTAGAGGGTTCATCTGAGTGAAGTCCCAGATTTTGGCTGCAGCAGCATTGACCTGAGGTGGAGCTGGTGCGGAAGCTTGCTGGTTGACGTGAGCGGTCATGGATTGAGCGAGCACTTGAAAGGAGGCCTGAATTCGGCATGCGTAACCTGATCGTTTAAGGGGTCTGCTGGGGCTGCTGGCTGGTTCCTAGCGTTAGCTCTTCTTGGAGGTATTTTTCTGAAATGCATAGAGCACGAGTTAGAATAGAGAGAGATCAATTAGAGTTCACACTCTATAGCATGAGCTGGAAAAGAAATAAAGGAAGTTATTATTAATAACGTCTCATAGCCCCTCCTCCATAAGTGTGGCGCGCTTTAGACCCATGAAGGAGAGACGCGGCTTTCAAACCGCCTAGGAGAGTTGAACCTTATGCTCTGATACCAAGTTTGTCATACCCCGAGGCTACCCCCTAGACGCGACACGGTGCTTAGTGTCACGAGTGACCCCAAGCTAACCCATGGCATGGCATATCTAAGTAAAACCAATTTAAAGATATGTACTATTCAAAAAACTAAAGCAATTAAATATCTGAAAGCGGGAAGAACCCAAATGAAATCTGAATATAAGAATCTAGTTGAGTAATGACTGAATAACAATAATAAAAGTGCTGAATCTAGTCTATGTTTGAAATCCATCTAACTGAATAGGAGTTGCTGGTACATGCCCCCAGCTAACCCTAGCAAAACTGAAAACTGAAGATAAATACTAAAATAAAGGCATGTCTATTATACCCAAACTATTGGGGACTCACCACTGAGCTACTGAGTATGGACCGGAGTTCAAGTTAGGCATGATCTGGATGCTGAGTGCCTGACCCTACATCATGAAATGATGTAGCACAAAAGTATGCGTCAGTACTTTGAATGTACTGAGCATGCAGGATACAAGCTGGACTGAACAATATATATATAACTGAACATAAGAATAAACATGCTAAACTTTAATTGATAGCTGTACTGAATACAGTGACCAAGTATAAATCATGAAATAACATGCTGATCTGAATACTGAACATGAGTACTGAATACAAGGTCAATGCACGTGAATTTGACTGTGGGAGATACTACTAACCAACATACCCCAAGCTGAGCTAACTGTGGGGCTAACCTGTAACCCTGGATGGAAGGGCATTCATACCTTGCCAAGGGTACAAACGAGTCTGACGTGGATCCACTGCTGATGTCCACAAGGGACAAGGAGGTGCAACCTAGTCTGACAGCTGACTCCTTCAAACCTACGGTGGTGCTGTAGTTCTGGGACTTGGGGATCGCTACTAAGGGTCATAGCCTAAGCTGACAGCTAAGCCCTCATCCCTAGTCCGCTCGGTACTAAGTCTACTCCCAACTGAATATAAGCTAGCATGCAACTATAACACTGGATAGCTCAAAATACTGATATAATCTGAGAATGCACAAAACCAAGCTGTAGGATATGACATTCAAATTATGAAATCTGATCATCTAACTGAGTCTGCCTAACATGTATAATCTATGGAGTACTGAAAATTACAACAAGTTAGTTTTCTGAATTCTGTACATGAACTATACCGATTCTCCAAGAAACATGGACTAAGCATTATATAATTTCATAACATCTGAATAGCAAGAATTCTCTAAGGTCTATGAACCATAGGTTTTTAGTATTTATGGAGAACTGAAGGGATTTGACTGAGTGATAGGGACCTAATGGTTGAAAGGAACCCGCTAGTGAAATACCACATACCTGTATGAAGATTCTATGGTTGAACCTTTGGATTCTTAGAGGATCTTGGAGAAAACCCTTTTTGCCTTGTTCTTGAGAGAAAGCATTCTGTTCTTGAGAGATTTGCTAAGTATGAGTGATTTAGGAGTAATGAGGGAGAAATACAGTTAAAATCCCTTTAATTACCCCCAAAATGACATGGGTCAGAATTAAAATAATTGGGAAAAGACTGGACTGCCCTTGGGAAAGTTTAAAAGAATCTGCAGAAAATCGCACTCAGGGACTACAGCTTGGTTGACGGACCATCCTTCTGAATGATGGACCGTCAACTGGAACCATGGTTCTGCCTGTGCGTTTTAGGGTCTTTGGTCCTAGGAACGACGGTTCAACAGGATAGTCCGTCCTTCTGAATGATGGCCCATCATTTGACCCATGGTTCTTGGGGCTTGAAATGGGGTCTTCTTATTCTGGGAAATTACGACTCCTCAGGATGGACCGTTCTTCTGAACAACGGCCCATCAAGGGACTCGTGGTTTCTGAAGACAGAGCTGAGGGTCTACTAGAATTAGGACTACGGTTTGAACGACGGACCATTCTTCTAAATGATGGTCCATTGCCTGAACCGTGGTCCCTGAGGCAGAACTGATGGGCTACTATTTCAGGGATTATGGTTTCAAACGACGGACCGTTCTTCTGAACGGCGGTCCGTGGTTTGAACCGTGATTCCTGAGAACTTAAACTTTTCTGAATTTATTATTTTCTACTGGTTTTCTAAGATTAGTCTGGGCTTAGAAGTTCTAGGGTGTTACATCTCCATTCTATCGATCAACTTCAGAAAAGAAAAACAAAAGAGCGATCTTCTCTCCACCTCAGGCCTAGGGTTCTTCTCTAAAGCATCAAACCTTAGTTTTAGTTCAAGAATCTTCTACAACAAGGTTTGTGGGAATTCAGTAAGGGTTTAGTTTGCCCTTATGCCCAAAACTCCAGTCTTATTTTTGAAATTTCCTGATGTTAGAAACTAGGATTCTTACCCAGTCATGCTAAATTTTACAAAATTCAGTCTTTATGATTTCTACATGATTTATATCTTATTTTAGAAGATTTGCACCATGTTTTAAATGACTTGCATGAGATTTTACAAAAACTTTAAGAAATCAAGAATTTAGCCTAAAATTGTAGTATTTTCATGAGAATTGATTTTCTTCTTAATTTAACCTAGATTACTAGCATTCAGTTTTAAGCATGAAATTAGTCAGTTTTCAGTCTACAGATTTTCTTCAAAACTTCTCATGATTTAGCAGGCTTTTTCCTACCTTCAGTATGCTCTACAAGAATATGTTTTAAATATGGACTTTCAAGATATGCCATCAATGATGATGAACTTAGTAGGTTTCGTGATTAGCATGGTATCCAGATATGCCATCAATGATTACGAACTCAGTAAGCTTCATGATTAGTATGACATTTAGATATGCCACATGCTTTATGGATAGGTTTCAGTTATACAGTCTTTCATAAATCATTCAGTTTAGTTAAGTTCTGATGCAACATTCTAGAATTCCAGTTTTAAAAGAGCTTTTAGAATTCAGTTCGGGAGTAGTACTTAGCACCGAGTTGGACTAGGATTCAGCGTACCCTAAAGTCCCATAACTACATGCCACTGTAGGTTATTTAGCCCCTCAGTTGGGCCTTAGAACTAGTGATCACACTAGTCATGCCTTTATACCCTGGCAAGGTATATTGGGTCCTCTCGATGGGGAGTATACATCAGAATCCACGTTTAGCTCACGTGGTTTATGTTGGTTAACATGATCTCTCATAGATTCAGTTTTAGTAGATGGTACATGACCCTTAGTCTAGTTCAGTTGCATATTTATAATGCTTCTTACTTTAGATCATCTTTCTTATTCATTATATCCACTTTATGATTGGGTCATAGTACTACAGTAAAGTTTCTTGCACTCAGTTTGCATTTAGCATAGTATATTAGTATTTTCAGCATGCTCAGCTTATCTTACAGTTTACATATCTCATAGTTATAACTCAAAAACATGTTTTACCCTCCTCATTAAAGGAGCTTATATTTTACAGTGTTGAATTATGCATTCTCAGAGGTTTATACTTAGTCCAATTTTCAGCCATACTTTCAGAGTATATATTTGTTTTCTTATGATTTAAAGTTAGTGTATCATATGCTCAATACATTCAAAGTACTGATCGCATACCTTCTTGTGATGCATCTTTTTGATGATGCAGGTTTTAGTGCTAGCTTCTAAGATCATGGTCAGACTGATCGCAACTTCTAGTCAGCAAGGAACAAGTTCTCCTTTTTTGGGAACGCCAGTTAGTTAGTAGTTATAGTGGTTATTTCAGTTTTTATACATTGATTATAGATAGTTGGGGGTCATCTTCCGGCTAAATATAGTTTAGTGTTAGTAGAGGTTTCATGGACAATCAATCAGTCAGTTGTATCATTTTTCAAATGAGTTATATTTCAGTTTATAAAACTTCAGTTTATTACAACACTCTTCAGGAGATCATCATACGTTTTAGCTTCTGTATAATATTTTTTAGTTTATCTGTTTCTGTTTAGTTGCTCATGAATTATGCCAGCAAGAAGGGTTATATTGGGATCACTTGTGGTCTAAGGTCCCGTGTTACATCCAGGGTATAGGCTTGGGGCATGACAAACTTGGTATCAGAGCCCAGAGTTTTAGTGTCCTAGGGTGTCTATGAAGTCATGTCTAGTAGATCTTGCGAAATGGTACGGAGACGTCTGTACTTTTCTTCGAGGGGCTGCAGGGCATTTAGAAAATGATTTCCTTCTTTCATACTCCAGATCATGCAGTAAAACTGTTCCTTAAGAAACTTTTGCAGATTCATGCATTAATCCAACTCCTCCAATCATGCCTCATCTTTGAGGTAGTGGAAACAGTTAAGTTCAGATTCCTATCGATGAAATACTCTCAGATAGAGTCATCAAAAAGTTAAGAGACTGCACAAGGGCTTGAGAGGAGCCCACTAGTGCATTAAGTCTATTGATTCAAAAGCATGTACCCACTTTCACTCATGCAGTTGAGCCTATAGCAGGATGTTCTCTCAGACCCTCTTCCAGAAACTTTACTACAAATGGTGCCTCAACCAAAAAATATGGTTCCCTAAGCATTTGAGTTGTACAATCACTCAAGAGTTAGTATGAATTAAGATGTTATGAGTGATAAGTAGCAGAATTACCCCAGAGCTAGGTGCATAGATTCAGAAGTATAATAGCCATAAGATTAGGATAGTGATGGATGGAAGTCTATAGTCATAGTCATCTTAGAGAATATTTAAACTAAGTGAAGAAGATCCCTGAATGGTAGTGCTATGCATGCAAGATTGGTAAGTTTGGTTCTCCTAAGTGTATGGTTTCCAAAATAAAAGAATGTCACCATGCAACTTGGTCAGTCTATGGGCTTTTGCTTTGCTAACCCTTACCAGTGATCCCAGATTAGCTTTTCCTTGGCAAGTTCAAGCTAATTAGATGAGGGTTGGTAGCCTCAAATTTCCATTGTGTAATCTCCTTTCCCATTCGTTACCCCTTTGGTCAAGAAAGTAGGAATAAAGCGAGTTCTAACGTTTGCAACCATTAAAAATTAATCAAAGCGAGAGGAAGAACAATACATGCATGAACACTGTTTTAGAATTACTAAGTACTTTGCCTACGTTGTTAATCTTTCATGGTTCCCACAACCCTAGTTGTGGATTTAGCTGATCATAGTTGTAAGAAAACAATCAAATTTATATGAAGAGATCATGATTATGACTTACAATAATAAGTAAAGAAAACTGGAATCTTGAATTCTCAAGAACACTTCAATGATCAAAACTAATAATTAAATTCTTAAAAGTATGGAATAATAATGTCAAAAATACGCTATGATGTCCCAATATTGCGTAATTCTCGAAATAAAACCCTAGAAAAGGTATTCATAGATAACAAAGACATAATCCTAATATGACTAGGAAAGCTAAAATGTAGCTTTTTCAACGGGTAGGTCCCACGGGCCATCGTATGCTGACCGTCGGGTCTTCTTGCCTTTGTGTTTTGCATTCTGCCAAGTTCCCACGGGCAAGGCTGATGGGACATCGTGGTTCCCACATCCCATCTTGGTCCATCATCGCCCAAGTCATCTAACTTGTCAACTGTTCTGGTTTATTTCAACGGGCACATGTGATGTCACATCGCAGCTCTCACAGGCATCGTGGCTGGGCGTTTGGACTTTGCCTCTTGACTTAGATCCTCTGGTTCAATCCCATAAGCAGGTGCAACATCCCGTGGTGCTTCCAACGCCCACCCTATTTAGTTGTGGGATGAGTTTTTGCCTTGTTGATTCACTGCTCTATTTTCACGTTATTTTCCATGGGCCGTGGTAGATCCCACACCCGTAGGGCATCGGTTTTAGCCTAGAAACAATAACTTTTTCTGTCTTTTCTTCTTTTCAATACTTTTCCCGCACTTGTAGCAAAAGGGCATCATATCTAATAAAACACGCTTAAGAACTCCCAAAATATTTAATTTTAAGCGTCGAAAGTGTCCTGAAATCCCGGCATATCAACACCCTCAACTTAGAATGTTTGCTTGTCCTCAAGCAACAACATGAAACTAAACTAACACAACGCTTAAGAGAAACCTAGGAACTACAGCAACCATATGGTTCAACCATTTCAGTTCACAGAATCAACACCCAGTCATTGTCAGTACAAAACCAGCGCACATATACAAGTTATCAAGACAACACAAAACGGATCTATGGCTGATAGCATGATATAAATGAACAGGATAGCATACACAAATGACATTTATCCGATGAATCAACAATCACAATCTACTCTAGTGCCCTCACATCAAAGAAGTCTCGTTCACACAGAATTTCATTCATTAACAGGGACTAGGATCACACTCACTCTCGCAAGGAAATTCAAACTGTACATGCACAATATCTTAGGCTTGCCCTTATTTTCTATGTCTCAGCTTTCAAACAGTTGGGTTAGGATCACTATAGGACTTTATTAGGCTTGTAACATAGGTTCAGGGATGTGTATGGTATATTTGGGTAATAGTGATTATGTCCTCCTTGATACTACACTTACTTTTATTCTCTATTTCAGACCAAAGTATTTTGCTCCCTTATTCTCCTCTTTTTTTTATCATTTCACTCAAGCATGGGGTGTGGCTTTTATTTCACTTTTGCACTTTCTCTTTCTCTTTTCTCTTTTTTTTCTTTTACTTTAATTTTCCTCTTTTATTTTTTTTCTTTCTTTTTTTTAGCACACAAACCACACCCATTATTTTCCCCTTTACTACTAACTCGATCTTTTCATACCCCCTTCTTCCTATTTACCTTTATAGTAGCCACCCTCAACTTATGCGATTAGCCTGAGTTGAGGTACACAATGTCCAAGGAGGGACCAAGGCCAAAACAAAGTTTTATAGAGAACAGGAAAGGTGAACATGCTAAACAACAAAAAGGATCATTTCAGGCTCAAAATCAGGGTCAAAGGGAATAAATTTCATTTGGTAGTACATTTGGATTAAGTGGACTTCATTTAAAAACAACCTATGATCATCTCCTAACCAAATATTCTACAACCAAGGTAAGACTAACCAGGCAAGTTCTAGATTGGTACATATAGAAAAAATAATACAAAAATAGCTCACCTACACATGGCACAAAGTTAAAACTATTGATTAGCTAACTACTAGTTCATCCATTAACTTAAGCCACTTATTACATTTTATATACATACTGTCAATGCACAAATCCATCAAGGTCAGTATTAACAAGGTGACTGTACAAAAATTGGACAGGTCTCCATTTTTACAAATAGTATCAAAATTAGGCTACAAACTGCATGAGTTCCTATTTTTCTTTCACAAAAACACATCTACTCTAATCATGCTGGTTCAACAGAAATTAAAAATTCTCGGAGAAAAAACACAACAAGAAAACCCCAAGGATGCATGTACCTTGTAAGATACCCTTATGGGTTGCCTCCCATGCAACGCTTGATTTAACATCACAGCACAACGCGAGTGTTTTGACTACTCAGACTTTTCCAAAATACTCTGTCAAAATATACACAGATAATCAAGATGCCCCTACTCCATCAAAAAGAAGTGTGCATTGGGGAAACGAAGTATGCATTGTCCCCAATGCACGAAAATATATCAAAAAGAAGGGAGGAAAGGCATACCTATGGAGTCTAAGCAAGATTATCCCGTGTAGTAGTCAGGCCCGGTGGATTGGTACCCATTTCTATCTCAGTAATAAAGGCTGCCTCAGCAGCCTTCTCAATATCAACAGCTGCCCGAGCAACTTCATCAATACTAACTTCCACAATGGGGTCTAAAGAAGGTACCTCAGTAGTGCCTGCAACACCACTTTCCTAACCTCCCCTACTAGTAGCATCTATCGAATCTGTTGCTCGGCTAGGGATGTTCTCTCTGCTTTTTTTAACTACTTCTTCCTCTTCTTCTCAGCTCTTTCCTCTTTGCGAGCCAATGATTGAGGGCTTAATTGGGCATCGTCACCCTCATCACGAGCCTTCTTAATTTTTCTTCTCCTCTCTCTTCTCACCTCGAGGACTAGAAAGATCCTCAACCATCTCATCAATATTTTTTTGGAGCTCAAGGTTGGCATAGTTCCACAAATTTATCATTGGTACAATCGGTTCCAGTGGCATTACTATAAGAATACTGAGTACATTGTAGTCGGACAAACTTTCAACTCATTAACATCAGTCCACAACACTCTTATATACTCTTTCATCTGTGTAAGCTCAGCCACACATATTTCATCCAGCTTTTCATTGATCCTCTCCTTCATCAAGTTTATCCAGCACATGGAAAATAGTGTAATGGCTTGTTGTATCGAAGAATCAATAATGGACTGGAACTGTTCAACAAACTTTTTCATCTTCTCCTGTAGCTAAAGTGTAGTCTGAACAATGTTGGCAAAATTTTCCTAGTGGAAGGCATATATAGAGGTTGGCTTGGGTAAAAGAGGTGTGGCAAATGTGAAAGGAGCACTAGCAGTTTCTGGAATGGAGATGTCAAACCTGTGAGGAGTCAACAATGCACCACTTCAAGGGCGTATTGATGTGACAACAACTTCTTCCCTTACTGATAGAGTCTCTTCATTTAAGAAGCCCTTTGGAGTAGGAAAGGCAGAAATGAAGGGTGCAACCTCTGGTGGCAACACAAATGCATCATGTATAGTGGTGGGATGAGCTGACTCTGAAGTACTGCCTAAGCCCAATTTATTGCTCTCATCTTTGGACTTCTCAGGATAATGGGTGCATAAAACAGGCTCACCATGGTCAATCCTGAAATACTTCAAGACACCAACATCATCACACAACTCCGTTAGGCGACAAGGAAAAGGGTCTGAGTAACACCCTGTATTTTTTTAAAAAAGTAAGCATTCTTAATATGTTACACTTAATAATTTCACGAGGGGATGCATCGTAAGTAAAACAATATGATCCTGACAAGTTAAGGAAGTGTCGTGAGGGTTGGAGGTTAAGCTAATCGAAAATGTTATAAACTGTACAATAGGGATAAGAGTAGGAATGGTGAATATGATAAGGAAAGGTGTTTTATGAGGTATTCGAATCATAAAATGTTTGTATGTTAAGTTTTGAAGTCAAGCAAGTTGTACAACAAAAGTCAGATAAAATTATCGCAAGTTACTTTCATTAGTTCTCTGAAATTTGGGTCAGATGTCACAGAGCTTTTATCTCAATATACTCGGAGTTATAGGATGATCCACCCTCCAAATTCAAGGTCTATAAATCTAGTTTCCAACGCACTAAACTGTTTGATGATACGACTTTGGAGTAGAGAGGTATTCATATTTTCACGAGACTGCGCAAGCAGGCAGGTCAAGGTGCCCCCCTAAGTCGGGGGAAATTTCAAGAGGATATATACAACATTTTCAGTTCATTTTAACTCAGTTTTTCTCCTAAATAAGAACCAAAACAGTTCCAAATACTCTCTAAGGGTTCCCTTACCATCTAAGCCATAATCTACATGATTTCAACATGATTTAACCTTCGGAAAGTTCATAGAGATTGTGTTACTTCTTTCCTCCTCTTTGGTTGTGATTTGAAGGATTCTTCAAGGTTATGGGGTCTCGTGTTTGTGTGGTGTTGCTTCTGTTTGGAGGTAACAATTCTCACCCTTCATTTTATTGAGTGAATCCAAGCAATAGCTAAGCTATGTAAGCAATAACACACGAATAGACGGTCGGAAAATCGTATTTAGATTGTTATGTGATGTTGGGCTGTTTTAAAGTATTTTTCTGATGTTGTTGTTGATGGAATTTTGGGGAATGATCTGTAGAGTGTATGGTTATGGTTGATATGCATCTAGGAGAGAATAAGGAGTAAAGATGAGTGTTGAATTGTAAGATAAATTAGCTTAACATTAGTTCTATTGTTGTATTGTGATTTTCGAATGGTTTCTTCTTGATTCATGGTCTCATGTTTGAGGAAACTATTTGTTATTTGATGAGACAAGTTAAAATACTATAAATTCCATCAAGTTTAAGTTAAGGTTCTTCCCTCTTAACCCCTTATTATTTATCAGGAGAATGAGATGATTCAAGACATAATTGTTATACAAATTCACAGGACGGTGATCGAAAGCCATGAGTTTGAGTTATTATGGTTATGTTGAACTATTATAGGACTGTATTATATATATATATATATATATATATATATATATATATATATATATATATATGTATGTGTGTGTGTGTGTGTGTCTGGATTTAAAGGTTTGAAGACTCATGGTTGGGGTTTGGTGGTGGCTGTTTTGGGGTTGGAAAGGAGGGGTGTGGCGATACACCAACCTTTTGATTGTTGTACAGGCATACTGTCTATTTCATTTGGGTGGACTATTTCGTAGGCCTCCAATTATGAATAGCTGCTAGAAAAAATGTCCATTATGTCTTTAATTTATGGTCATAATTGGGAGAAGAAAGTGTATTGACACATACATTTAAAAAGAGTTCGACGAGCTAATTACTCGCCTAGTAGTCTATAAATTTCTGATTTGACCCTAGCATGTTAATGTTATATTTGTAATGGTTGTGTAACTTGATTTTATGTAGATTACATACTGTAAGGAAGGGGTACATTCCATATTAATATCTCAAGACCCAGAATAGAGGTATGTTAAGGCTGCTCTATTTTTATCGGCATGAATCTAGAAATAGAACTATAAATTTTCGAAGGGAGGAATTTGAGTATTGCATAATCAGGAAGTGTTTTGGTGACTAAACAAGTCTTAAGAAACTAAATAATACGTTATGATGAGTCAAGTCTCTTTTTTACAAAAATATGATTTCGAAATAGAAATGCAAGTTATTCTTTCATTGAGTTTTCCTTTTCATTGTGATCCCTAATCAAGCTTTAGAAGGTACAAAAGGAAGGTTAGCGAGTTAAATCAATATTAATACTCAGATAGTAAGTTGAGTCCCAAAGAGTACATGAGAATAATGTTTCGTAAGTCGAGCCTAAGGAAGTTAGCTAAAAGAAATCTTCATAATCAACAGAAGTAACTTCGGAAGTCAATCTCGATAATATGCTTATTATGTGTGAGTTGCGTGTGTTAGTGTGTGCCAAGGTGCTACTGCTATATTGAGGCTATTATATATAGTGTGTGACAAGGCGCTATTACCATATTGAGGCTATTATATACATAGCGCGCACTGAGGCACCACTACCATAAAGAGGCTATTATATACATAGTGTGCGCCGAGGCCTTACTGCCATATTGAGGCTATTATATATAGTGTATGCCAAGGCCTTACTGCCATATTGAGGCTATTATATATAGTGTGTGCCAAGGCGCTACTTCCATATTGAAGATATTATATACATAGCGTGCATCGAGGCGCTACTGCCATAAAGAGGCTATTATATACATAGTGTGTGCAGAAGCACTACTGCCATATTGAGGCTATTATATACAGAGTGTGAACCAAGGTGAAATTTACCTTATAGTGGCTAATATTATATATAGTATGCGCCAAGGCACTATGACAAATCAGTGTGCATTATAAAGCATGTGTTGCATCGGGATTAAGGTGTGTTGTTCTCTAAGAAGAATAAAGAAGATTTGAGCTCAATGAGTCCTACCAATTATAGTTTACAGGTTTCACATTATATCTCATTCTCATTTACTGCTTGTAGCTTAATCATATATTTATACCTTACATACCAGTACGTTTTCTTTGTACTGATGTCTCTATTGCCTGGGGGTGCTGCATTCATGCCTGCAGGTCCAGATAGAAACCTAAACAAAACTCTTCAATATGAGCTGAAGTGTTCAGCCATTTTGGTAAGCTATATTTTCCTGGAGCTGACAAGTCAGAGGTCCAGCTTGTATTGTGAGTACGTATGTAGCAAATGGGTAGGTCGGAGCCCTGTCCTGATTATATAACAATCTGATTACTCTTAGAGGCTTGTAGACACTTATTGAGTTGTTAGTATGTTATTTATGGCCTTGTTGGCCTTTTGTTTACCCATTGTGCAGTTTATACTTTTGTCGTTCCAAATACTATCCAGATTATATGAGTTTCGGTGGCTCGCTCGATCAAGTAAGGCACTAGGTGCCAGTCTTGCTTCCCAAGGTTGGGGTGAAACAAACTTGGTATCAGAGCACGTCGCATCCTATGGGGTCTACAAGCCGTGTCTAGTAGAGTCTTACTTTGGTGTGTTGTTCACCACACTTATAATCAGGATACTACATGATATTTAAGGATAGTTACTATTTTTTCATCTATTAGATCGTGGGATAGAGCCAAGTTCTAAGAAGTTGTTTTAGATTCATACTCTGCCTAATTGTTATACAGATTCTGCCTACTAAAGGCAAACTGCTAGTATTACCATAGAAGTAATTTTTAGCTTATAGTGGCATTTACATGGAGACTCACTCCTCGACTTATAATAGCCTGGTGAGTCCGATTTTATTTCAATATTTTAAAGGTTCCCTTGTAATAGAAAGGTTTTAGAAATTTATCTGTTCTCTACAACTATAGATGCAATTATGTAACTCCATGACTTATCATAGTATGACCTAAGATAAGGTATTACTCTTATGGTTATTCGGTGAAGGATTAGTATGTGGCATCTCCCATCACTATTGTTACGCAAGAACTTAGTTTTAAATTTTGAAAGTTTTCCTACACGGTCCCTCTAATACTTATAGAATCTAAGTATATGCAAAATGTTGAATAATTGTTGGGTAATATGCCTAGAAGATTCAGACTAGTATATATGTTATGATTATAGGCAATTGAATTAGTTCCTTATAAGTTGAAGATGTGATAGTAGCCAAAGTTATGAGGCAAATGTGTTATGAGTGTTAAATAAGATACCTCAGTTGGTTAATTAGGCCAATAAACTATATTAGATATTAACTCAGGAGGGTACATAAATGATTTTTTGTAAAATTTGTGCATCCGTCAATCCCAAATGTTTAACGATTTATGTAAGCCCTTTTAATAGGTTTTAGCTTGAGGCTAAGTATTTTAAATTACCTTATAGGAATATGTGTATATAAACTCATTCTTTATGATTATAATAGAGATGAATTAAGTTATTAGGTGACCAAAGGTAAAAAAAATGAAAAAAATATCAATGACTTAGGCATAAGTTAAATATCTATGCGAGTGCTAAGAATAACAAGAGATATAGCACCAACAATTATCCTTGGGAATCAGTTATTACGAGGAAGGTTATTTGCAAAATCTAATTAACTAGGGAGATATGTGAATCTTTTTATGGACACCGAGCTTGGGGAGTAGTGGTTTAAATTATTTTAAAAGGACAAATATGTAAAGATTTATCTGATTGTGTTTTTTTTACTAATATCAGAAGAGATTGTTACATGATTAAAAGGTTAGGCTCGGAGGATATGAGGAAAAAGTCATAAGATAAAGATTTTTGAGAATGTCCAAGATAATAATAGATAGATCATTAGTTACCTGCCTTTTGAACGGTGGTAGTTATATTTGACATATAGCAGAATGTTATATGAATAATACAAATAAAGTATATGCATGAAGTAAGGTTCCCAATTAAGGTAATTTTTTTTAAGGGTTAGAAGAATGATTTATAACCTATAAAAGCACCAGTTATCTATTGAATTAGGTTAATGTGAATTTACCAGAGTAAATGCTATAGATTACATGTTATAAGGTTATACATATTTTATGCCTTGCAGTTTTTTTGTTATATGTTATATGATCCATGATTTACAGCTAGACTGTTGCTTGCAATTTGTTTCTTAACTTACTAAGCTATGTGCTATATATTTCTTAAGAAAAATTATCTTTTTGATAATCCCATCATAAGTAAATTGTCCATGGAAAGTTTATATATGGACCGACATGTTAGAGATGTTACAAATTATGAACTATGACTGAGATGACTACATTGAGTGTTTTATAGATGGCAAAGGCATTAGATGCCTATAAAGAGTAAGTCGTCAAGAATCTATATATAAGTGTATTACAATATAATTTCTTACAACATTATATGTGCTACATATTTCATGATGCAAGGATATACATGCTACTCATCCCATAGTTTTGTTAGTTTGCTTGCTAAGTGCCCTTCAGTGGTTAATAATCTATACATTAATTGCACCACAGAGCCTTTGCTGCAATTTACATGTTATGTGATCCAATTGAGTATATTCTTCTTGTTTTATAAGAAACTTGCTAATGTGTTATATGCTACATGAATGCTTGATGCATATGCACTCCTCCCAACAAGAATAATGCCTTAATGAAATGCTTGTTGTAGCTTCCACATTCACATTATTAAGCATAATCAGTAATTTATTGCTTTCCGTTGCTCCATTGATTGAGTTTTAAGCATGATCGCTATTTTTGAATCTTTTATGCAAATATGTTATTGCAAGCCTCTTTTGGAAGTGTAGAGTATTTATTATGTCATATGTTCCCGGGTTGAAATGAATTAATAGTACTCGTAGCACCTAAAATTTGCAAAAAGAAGTGCATGATGAGTTCGTTTCTAAATTAATGAAATATTAATTTCTTGTGTTGTTCTTTAAACCATGTTTATGTTGTATCTACAGTTTTAATTCCTTAGAAAGGAGACGATAAGAGTTCACTCTGTAAGAATTCTATGTTTAGCGTGTCTTGTAAGTGTTATCTATCTGTTGTTTCAGATAGTGGTAAGCGTAGGAGTGATAGAGCTTCCTACCATTATGAGATATTTTATATTTCCAGTTATCAGGTGATTCTCCCTCCCTCCAAAAAAAAAAAGAAAATACATCCCATAAGCGTCGGGTACAAGACCTCATATAGAAACGTATTCTTGTCATAGCCTAAACTCCCTAGAGTCATTATTGTAAGATGGAAGCTTTATTTGAATGGGGATGATATTCTTAAGGTAGTGGCAATCATAGGGAGCTAGTTAAGCTAAGTGACTATGTATAGATAAGAGTAGTCATGAATTATAGCCCGTGGCCGTAGTTGAGTATAACCAGAAGGAATTCTAGTTATTGGCTTATTAGAATCTATTTTTCACCCATTACGATTTGTATAATAATTTGTTAAGAACTTAATTGTTAGGCTATTGAGACCTAAGAACCAGCTAACAGAGGCTTCCTCAAAAATTAAACAAGACATACCAATATGCTTCTTGAACAAGTAGTTTTTCAGATGAAAGAGCATTTCTATTAAGATTATAACTTATATTGTGTATGTGATACCTATTCTATAAAAAAAATGACATTTTATAGGTCAAAGGTTCAGGGGATATGAGCATCAAAGATTTAACTTTATGGATTACGCATTTATGTGCCACACACCTTATAGTATCTTTATTCAAATTATGTAAGTCTCATTAATTGTAGTTTAACATGCTAAATTCATTCGATGTATGCTTAATAACACAGAGGTAATGAGTTCATAAGTTATTTGTAAAGTATGATAAGATTATCTGTTGGTATGACATGATTAAGATTTCTCATATGTTATATGTTTTCATGTCCTAAAAGCTTCTGTGCGAAGTAAATTTATTTTTCCTTTCTCTTATTAGAATGCGTGACCAACTTCGCGTCACGGTATTTGACTACTTGTTACATTGTTAATCATTATTAGCATATATTCTACCATATAGCTTACTATTATTTAGATTACATATCCATATAAGTCCTACTACTCAAATGGCATATGCATGTTAGACTTACATGTTTAAAATCTAAAGTACTTTACTAGTTTAGATGATTACATTCCCTTGTGCTTCGTGATTTATGTGTTATGAATCCTATATGAATTTTTGTTCAAACACTGCATGTCATTCTGAGTATACCACTCGAGTGGATAGATAAGGATAACTTGCCCTTTAAAGTTGCAAGAAGTGTTATATACTACCTGGTAGTATTGGTAGAATTTTTATTCGACACTGTCTTGTAAATACATTTAACATCACTCCGTGAGGCACATAGGTTGGATTCTTCTGCTTTTCAGATTTTTGGAGTCCATTTTTACAGAGGAAACTCTGCCAAAAGTTTTGGCAAATCATTAAGACTTACTCCCGAAAGTAATACCTTCATTCGAGGACGAATATTCCTAAGGATGGAAGGATGTAACACCCTATATTTTTTTTTAAAAGTAAGTATTCTTAATATGTTACACTTAATACTTTCACTAGGGGATGCATCGTAAGTAAATCAATATGAGCCTGACAAGTTAAGGAAGTGTCGTGAGGGTTGGAGGTTAAGCTAATCGAAGATGTTATAAATTATACAATAGGGATAAGAGTAGGAATGTTGAATATGATAATGAAAGATGTTTTATGAGGTATTCAAATCATAAAATGTTCGTATGTTAAGTTTTGAAGTCAAGCAAGTTGTAAAACAAAAGTCGGCAAAAATTATCGCAAGTTACTTTCATTAGTTCTCTGAAATTTGGGTCAGATGTCACGAAGCTTTTCTCTCAATATACTTGGAGTTATGGGGTGATCCACCCACCAAATTGTAGGTTTATAAATCTATTTTCCAACGCACTAAACCGTTTGATGATACAACTTTGGAGTAGAGAGATATTCAAATTTTTGCGAGATTGCACAAGCAGGTAGGTCAAGGTGGGCCCCTAAGTCGGTGGAAATTTCAAGCGGATATATACAACATTTTCAGTTCATTTTAACTCAGTTTTTCTCCCAAATAAGAACCAAAACAGTTCCAAATACTCTCTAAGGGTTTCCCTACCATCTAAGCCATAATCTATATGATTTCAACGTGATTTAACCCTCAGAAAGTTCATAGAGATTATGTTACTTCTTTCCTCCTCTTTGGTTGTGATTTGAAGGATTCTTCAAGGTTATGGAGTCTCATTTTTAGGTGGTGTTGCTGATGTTTGGAGGTAATAATTCTCACTCTTTGTTTTATTGAGTGAATCCAAGCAATAGCTAAGCTATGAAAACAAGAACACACGAATAGACGGTCAAAAAATTATATTTAGATTGTTATGTGATGTTGGGCTGTTTTAAAGTATTTTCCTGATGTTGTTGTTGCTGAAATTTTGGGGAATGATCTGTATAGTGTATGGTTATGGTTGATATGCATCTGGAGAGAAGAAAGAGTATAGATGAGTGTTGAATTGTAAGATAAATTAGCGTAACATTAGTTCTATTGTTGTATTGTGATTTTCGAATGGTTTCTTCTTGATTCAAGGTCTCGTGTTTAAGAAAACTATTTGTTATTTGAGGAGACAAGTTAAAATACTATAGATTCCATCAAGTTTAAGATAAGGTTCTGCCCTCTTAACCACTTATTATTTATAAGGAGAATGACATGATTCTTGACATAATTATTGTACAAATTTACAAAATGGTGATCGAAAGCCATGAGTTCGAGTTATTATGGTTATGTTGAACTATTATAGGACTGTATTATATATATATATATATATATGTTTGGCTTTAAAGGTTTGAAGACTCATGGTTGGGGTTTGGTGGTGGCTGTTTTGGGGTTGGAAAGGAGGGGTGTGGCGATACACTGAGTTTTTGATTGTTGTATAGGCATACTGTCTGTTTCATTTGGGTGGACTATTTCGTAGGCCAATTATAAATAGCTGCTATAAAAAATGTCCATTACGTCTTTATTTTATGGTTGTAATTGGGAGAAGAAAGTGTAATGACACATATATTTAAAAAGAGTTTGACGAGCTAATCACTCGCCTAGTAGTCTATAAATTTCTGATTTGACTCTGGCATGTTAATGTTTTATTTGTAATGGTTGTGTCACTTGATTTTGTGTAGATTACATACTGTAAGGAAGGGGTACATTCCATATTAATATCTCAAGACCCAGAATCCAGGTATGTTAAGGCTGCTCTATTTTTATCGGCATGAATCTAGAAATAGAACTCTAAATTTCCGAGGGGAGGAATTTGAGTATTGCATTGTCAGGAAGTGTTTTGGTGACTAAACAAGTCTTAAGAAACTAAATGATACGTTATGATGAGTCAAGTCTCTTTCTTACAAAAATATGATTTCAAAATAGAAATGCCAGTTATTCTTTTATCGAGTTTTCCTTTTCATTGTGATCCCTAATCAAGCTTTAGAAGGTACAAAAGGAAGGTTAGCAAGTCAAATCCATATTAATACTCAGATATTAAGTTGAATCCCAAAGAGTACATGAGAATAATATTTAGTAAGTCAAGCCTAAGGAAGTTAGCTAAAGAAATCTTCATAATCAATGGAAGTAACTTCGGAAGTCAATCTCGATAATATGCTTATTTTGTGTGAGTTGCGTGTGTTAGTGTATGCCGAGGTGCTACTTCCATATTGAGGCTATTATATATAGTGTACGCCAAGGCGCTACTGCCATATTGAGGCTATTATATACATAGCGTGCGCCGAGGTGCTACTGCCATAAAGATGCTATTATATACATAGTGTGCGCCGAGGCGCTACTGCCATATTGAGACTATTATATATAGTGTGCGCCAAGGCGCTACTACCACATTGAGGCTATTATGTACATAGCATGCACCGAGGCGCTACTGCCATAAAGAGTCTATTATATACATAGTGTGCGCCGAGGTGCTACTGCCATATTGAGGCTATTATATACAGAGTGTGCACCAAGGTGTAATTTCCTTTATAGTGGCTAATATTATATATAGTGTGTGCCGAGGTGCTATGGTAAATCAGAGTGCGTTATAAAGCGTGTGTTGCAGCGGGATTAAGGCGTGTGTTGTTCCTTAAAAAGAATAAAGAAGATTTGAGCTTAACGAGTCCTACCAATTACAGTTTACAGGTTTCATATTATATCTTATCCTGATTTACTGCTTGCAGCTTAATCATATATTTCTACCTTACATATCAGTACATTTTTTTTACTGACATCTCCATTGCCTGGGGGTGCTGCATTCATGCCTACAGGTCCAGATAGAAACCCAAACAGACCTTTTCAATAGGAGCTGAAGTGTTCAGCCATTTTGGTAAGCTCCATTTTCCTGGAGCTAACGAGTCATAGGTCTAGCTTGTATTATGAGTATGTATGTAGCAAATGGGTAGGTTGGGGCCCTGTCCCGACTATATGATGGTCTGATTACTCTTAGAGGCTTGTAGACACTTATTGAGTTGTTAGTATGTTCTTTATGGCCTTGTTTGCCTTCTGCTTACCCATTGTGCAGTTTATAGTTTTTTCGGTGCAAATACTATCCAAATTATATGAGTTTCAGTGGCTCACTCGATCAAGTAAGGCACCAGGTGCCAGTCTTGCCTCCCAAGGTTGGGGCATGACAGTATCAAGAGCTGATTTTGGTAACCCTATCTCGTATCTCCTTAGCTATGATTTTCATGCTATTTAGCTTGTATTTTGACATCAAGCTGGCTACCAAAACTGCTCTGTCCATGGTCAGATTATTGTCTCCACTAGTCAGCATAAGCCAAAAATGCACAATCGCCCACTAGAATTTAGCCTCAAAACTCAGGTATGCTTTGTTGATCTGGGACTTTTCCTGATAGAGACATTTCGGGGTTCCAGTTGGGGTAAGTACATTGTCCATCCACTTCATGCGCTCCTCCTCACTTTTATACCTAGGTCATATTTTGATGTATCTACAGTCTCTACATATTGGGGACCATAGAGGAATCGGTTGATTGTGCAGGATGAAATATTTACCGTTCTCGAATAGGAACGCTCTTAAGAGAGGGTAGATATAAGGCTTTCTGGCCCTTTTTACAATGGCTCTCTTAGATGGCTTGATAATTGGTGTAGACCCCCTTTACAATAGTCGACTGATAGTTAATGAGTGGCTTGCTGGTCCAGGACAAGTTATAATGCCTGAAGTACTCCTCAGGCTTGGGGAAGTCCTTGAGCTTGAATGGACTGACCTCTATTCTTCTGCAATGGGGTGTTTCATGTTCCTTTTATCCATCAACTCAAGGCCTTAATCATAAATTGCTTTGGCACCTTTCACATTCCATCTAACCAGCTCTCGGAGTTTGATATCTTTGGAGATGATGGCAAGAGTCGTCTCGGGAGCTTTGGGAGTAAGTGGGGTCATCTCTTTTTCAGGAGTTATGCTTTCTGTATTGGACTCTCAACTGGCATTAGCATCTTTACCGGAACTTGATTGTGAGCGATCACCGAACTAGACTCAGTTTCTTTCCCTCTAGAAACCTGTATGGCTGAGTCTTTGCTTCCTTTTACCAGTGCAGGAGCTGTCTTGCTCTCATCTTCTGAACCTATGGATTTGGACGAGGATTCTTCTCCCTCTTCAGACTAGGTGGAAGTGTGTTCTGACTCCTTTTTCTTCTCAGGTGCATCACCCTTTTTTTCTTTAGACTGAGGAGAAGGTGATAGCACAAGCTTCCTCTTGGTCAACCAGGCAAGGGGGAGGTTGTCCAACTCATTCTTCTCTCTTTTAGACTCAATGGGTTGGTCTAAAAGGCGAGTTGTAACGACTTTTTCCTTGGCTTTTTGGGGACCCAGTCTTAGTGGAGTTACTGGTGCCATTTAGTACCTGTAAGCAAAGTACGTTAGTAAATTGGACCATATACAAAAATAAAAAAGATAGAAAATTTTACACAATTTTAGCCTCCCACGGGCATGGAAGGTTTGATGGCCCATCGAAGAGGGCATAGAAATGAGACAGAAGCATTAATGGCAATATTTTGTCCTCACACGGTGGCCTGCCATGGACATGGGAGGTCTGACGTCCCATCAGGATTAGGCATTGGAATGGAACAATAGCCTTTTTAGGCATAGTTCCTTTCCTACACCCAACTCCAATGCCCATCATGGCTCCAACGTCCCATCGTGCCTGCCCGTGGGATCAAAGCAACCTAAAATTTCTCTTGCGTTCCACAAAACCTTCTCCCAAACACTTACAAAAATCCAATTTTGAACATTACACACCCGTCTTCACAAGCAAAATTAATAACCCTAGTTCCTAGAACAACAACTACAATCAACACACACACATATGCACTTTTCATATCTAAGGTTCATTATATGTGATATTTCACACACATATGAACCCATGGATCTCGTCACTTAACATATTTAGTGAAAATATTGAAAGTGAAAATTCCACTTACTTTGCTTGTAGAACTTTTGAAACTTTTGAGTGACTTGTGGAAAGTGCCTTGTGTGAGTGCCTTATGAAGTTAAACTTTATAAGAAAGCTTTTAAAGGGAAAAGATTTTCTTATTAATGGGGATTGTGGAAGGGAGAAAACTATGGGTGTGATAGTGAGGGAGAAACATGATGAGTGAAGGGAGTTTTAGAGTTTTGACCTCATTGAATGAATATCATCATGTGTGATTCACAAGAACACAAGGAACCAAAAATTCCAATTATGCTCTTGTGCATTTCGCATGCGGTGCATGGATCTGGATGTGCAAAATGCATAAGGCACCACACTTGTTGAAAAATCAGTTCCAACTTAAAGTCAGAAGGTGCAAAGCAAGGTGCGACGTGCACCTTGGATCATGTGAAATGCACCAATTTTGCACCTCAAAGCATACTTTACTGAAGGTTCCGTTAGCTTGTGCGAAGCCATGTGCGACGCACACTCTGTCTAGTGCAGTTTGCACATAGCCCGCACAAGCCATCAGTCACCTACTTTGCTTTTCTACTTCTTTGTAATCTGATCTTTTTAGTTGTTAACTTCTTTTACAGTCTATTGTGGTATATAGAAAGTTGTACCTACCACTAACGACCATTTGCAGGAACATGTCTTCCACCAGGCTGCACCAAGAGGTGTAGTCCAAATCGAGCTTCATCATCCAAAAATATGGGCTTGCTTATACAAGATGAGGGTCCGACTGAATCTGAAATGCGCTTTGGAATCGAAAGGATGGAAGCATACTATTTACAGTTCTAGGAGAAACGACCAATATTGGAAGAAAAAGGGTTGGACGTGGAGGTGTTTGAAGCTGATTTCCCAAATATCCACAAGCAGTTTCGGGAATGAATATGGACTTGCCAAGACTCTGGGCCCATATATCCCAAAGTTGGTGCAGGAATTCTACGCCTTCTACCGGGCTAGGCAAGATATTCCTAAGCATAAGGGTCCAATACCCAAGCTCCCATGCCTCGATTCTATTTGGGTGAGAGAAAAGGAAATAGACATCACACCTGTGGCCATCCACTTTTCTATATGGGATGATGAACCAGTCCCTGAGTCACAATACATAGAGCGCGTAGCCACAAAAGAGGACCTATATGAGTGGGTTGCAAGTATAATCGCTGAGGGAATCCCTTTTTAGGCCATTTCAAAAGGGCCTATTCATCGGTCTGACCTCTTGTTTGAAGCTCGGATATGGTTAGATTTTGTGTGCACTCGACTCATTCCAACTGGTCACAAAGCAAATGTGACCATTGAGGTGTCAATCTTGGTTGCTTGTGTCATGGTTGGGTCTCCATTACATGAGGGGGAAATAATAGCCGAACAATTGAAGAGGAGAGCAAGACAAGAGAACACCTCCATGGCCTTTTCTATTCTTATTTGCCTCATATGTTTCCTAGCAAATTACCCATGGATTCGTTCTTTAGATATAATTATTTGGGCTGACGGAATAGTTCAATTGGAAACAAGGAGAGATAAAGATGCCCCACTTGCCAAGAGAATACACCTTGCTCAAGTCTCACATGCTACAGTAACATCTGAGGTTGTTGCTTCTAATCCTTTGATCTGTCCATCCCCCTCTAAAGAAGCATCGAACACCATCTATATGAATTCCAAATCCACCACATTTTCAGGTAACTTTCTCAAGCTTAGTCAAATCACTCACAGAAATGAGAAAAGCCTAGAAAGACTTGCTAAAGACATTCCATGCATGATTCAAGCCGCCATAAAATCAGCTTTGAAGCCATTAGTGTCAAGTGTGAGAAATCTTTATGCTAAAATGGATTCCATGGAAATGGAAGTTGATGAGCTTAGGCAAGCTATACCACATATTGAGCAAGTGAGTCATAATTGGGATCTAAGTCTACCGGCCCCGAACTCTACATCCTCTCAAATGGTTGCTAGCGCCCCTAATGATTGGTGCACGAGCTAGGACCAAAATAACAATGAAAATGTATCCGAAATTGAAGTAGTGATTGATACACCATCAGACCAGCAAGACCCAGATCCTCCTAAATCACCAGTTCCCGAATGGAGACATCTACATAGGCCGAGTTGGGGCATGGGACCTTCCTATCATGAAGTGATTACTACCGAAGACAAATGGTACGTTGATAACTCTTTTGGTCTCCTTAAGCTGCCATGGGATCCTGTAATACCCTTATTAGCAGGTTTTCAAATTAACCCTACACATGTCTATGTCCCACCACCAACATCACCACCACTACAGCCACAAAAGCCACCTCAGATATTCTATTCACGGAGGCATTGTCACCATCATTAGCATAATCAGGGAGTTTTTGCACTTATTCTTATTTGTATAACTTTTTGTGCATTGAGGGGTATGCATTCTTAATGTTTGGGGGTGTTTGTAATTAATGTGGTATGGAGCTTGATTGTGATGCTATTCCCCTTGCCGGGCCCTTGTCTTTATGTTTTGTTTTGTTTTGAGCTTGATTGTGCCCTTGTCGGGCTTGATTTTTATTGTTGATGATTGTGTTGCCGGGATAGTATTACATGCCCTATTGTCTCATTACCTGTGCTTTGCAAATGCACTAAAGGTTTACACCGAGGCTTGTTTTTTAAATGACTCATAAGCGCGCAAATTGATAATCGCCTTATTAATAGTAGTCTAGCAATAAACTCTGAGGGTTTTCTTAATACCACGATTCTTTCCCAAGGAGCAAAATCTTTTCTTTATTTTCTTTTTTCTTTTCTTTTGTTTTTGTGTCTAACCGAGTTGGTGTTTTCCTATGATAGATTGAGAGGTGACTTGCTTAAGGGAAAATGCGAACTTTTAGTTTAAAAATTGAGTTCGTAGTGCTTGTCTCAAAATGGACCCACCAAAAAAAAATTCTTGGCAAGATGTTTTGAAAATAAAAAGGGAAGAGGTAAAATGAATTTTTGAGGAAAACATTCTCTTGTCATTACTTGCACACTCTTGTTTTGACTTGATCAATTCACAAACAAGTGTGTAATGAACTCAGAATAGCTTGTCAAAAATTATTTGTCCCAATTGATCTTGAGACTAGTGGATGAAGTCTTGTGGCATGATGCCTCGTATGGTGAGGCTTTACCTTGATTCTTGTGCATGTGTGTTGTCTAAAACTTGCTCTGAATGTGATTCAAGGCAAAATTCTAGGTGTGACCGAGCTTAGAAAATGACCTTAGGCCCTCTTTGAACAACCACTTCACCCAAATGACTTCCTTCAACATCAATCCTAGCGTTCCTCTTTGAGCTTGTTACCGTTCTTTGGCACCTTGTTCAACACCTTAAACTTTTTTTGAAACCTCTATCTTGGCACCCGTCCTCCTTAAGGGCTCGAAAATGAAAAGTAGTCTAAAAGCCTAAGTTTTTTTTGGGGGGGAATGAAAAGACAACATAGGCAAATGCCTAAGTTTGGGGGTGTATGTGATCAATGAGAAGAAGAAAAAGGATGCACTTCAAGTGCAAGGTAGAACCTTAAGTTGAATTGTAAATTGCTCCAAAAAGTTCAATCAAATGAGCAAAAATGAAAAGAAAAAATAGATGCTACCAAACAAAAGGTGATACAAGTAGTTTTAAATGATCATGAGTGAAAAGAAGAAGCTTGGGTTGTGTGAGGGAGAAATAAGGTGAAGTCAAAGTAAAAAATATGAGCGGTGTTTGAAATGATAACAAAGAGCATTAGGGAGGTGTAGTCACTTAAACCAAATGAAATCCTCACCTTAGTCCCATCCAACATCGTAACTCGTAAGTCCTTGGTAATTCCGATCTTGGCTACCCTACATTAGTGGCGATCTACATGAAGGGCAAGCCTATGGGTCGACATATGTGCACTTGAACTTCCTTGAGAGAGTGAGAGTCTTTTTGGTTCTCCTATAATCCCTTTGTTTTGTGAATTATATGATTGTGAGTGGGATTCTCTCTTGTAGTAAGTGGCATCATGCACTCAAATTGAATCATGAAGTCTCTATTTCAATTGAGAGGAATGAATGAGATAAGTTGTGTGGCAAATCTTGAGGCAAACCTTAATGGTCCATGCCAATGACTTGAGGATCTTAAATGTCTTATCTTGAATGACAAAATTCCCATGATTTTAAATAAGAAATGAAGTCCTTTTGAAAAAGGTTTTGAAATGATCTATTGACTTGATGATGTGGTGGTTCAAATTGAGATGAGCATTGTAGTTGAGTTTTTTGCTTGAGTCTTTTTGTTTGTTATTTTTCTTAGTTTTTAGAATAGAGTAGTCTTTTGTGCCATGATTGAGTCTATAGCATAATTCATTTCTTACCTTGTGAGTATCTTGCTTGAGGACACGCAATAGTTCAAGTTTGGGAGTTTGATAAGTCGGTAATCTACCAACTTATTGAGCCTTTACTTATGAATTATTGCTATGTTTTGATAAGATTTAGAGGTTCTTATGGCCTTCATTGATGTCTATGTAGGTGCTTAGGATCAAAGATGGAAAATGAGGAAATGAACTCAATAAAGAGCCAAAAAGGAGTAAGTGTGAAGTGAGAAAGCAAAACACAGATTTTACTGAGAGATGCGGCCCGCGTGCGACACACACTTGACTTGGGGCGGACCGCACCTCCCACCACATGGAGATAAAAGTTGATTGAAGAATCTGTTAAGGGGTGTGGTCACCGTACGATGTGTACAATGCCTTGTGCGAACTGCACCCCTTTCGTATGAAGCTGCCCAATTTGCTGAGTCACTGGATCACTGAAGCAGGGTGTGCGACATGCACATCACAACGTGTGAACTGCACGTTGTGCCGCACATCACCCGAAGGGCATTTTGTCCAAAGTTATGTGATATTTAGGGAATGTTTATAAACCCATTTTAGGCACAATTGTAAAGAGTGGATCTAGCATTGAGTTTTAGAATAATTTTCTTAGCTTTGTGAACAAGTTTTCCCTTCTAAGAACAAGAAGAGGGTTTCTCACAATTCCTTCTTCTCAATTCTTAGAACCACCATTTGTGTACAAATTGAGCTTGGATATTGACAAATTTAGCTTAAATGAAAGGAAAATTGAATTACCCATTTGGTATATCTCTTTCCTTAAACATGAGTAGCTAAACCTCTTATCTAGGGATGTGTTAATGATGGGTACTTGATAAATGGGTGTGGTTATTGCTAATTCTTGTTTATAATTACTTTATTGACATGGGTTTAGTGATTTCACCATGTTTTAACTCTAAAATTGGTGGTTGGAAACATTGATTTTCCTTACTTGGTTATGGTTTTGCTTGAAAAAGGAGATCATAACTTCAGATGTGAAATTGCTAGTAGGAACTTGGGCTTCCATTTAGATTGAGGCTAGAAATAGATCAAATTGACAGAATCACCCACTTAAGGTTCTAAAGCTAGAAATAGTATGACCTCCCTAAACAATAGCTTGGCTGTTTATTAATTAATCAATAGTGCTTGACTTAAGGATGTTGAATATATGGGTATTGATCGAGAGATAAATAACCATACCTAAACCCAAGGTTACCCATGTCGTTTAGCATGAATTTGCATGAATAAGCATTCACCCTATCCCATGTTCGAGTCTTAATTGACAAACATCCCTAGTCTTCCTCTCTAGTGTCTACACCTCTTTTTACTTTATTGCTTTATTTTGTTGAATTGTGACAGATTCCTAATTCCCCCCCTTTTTTATATTACTCACTCTCGTTGTGAACTCTGTTTTATAATCACCTAGGCTAAACTTTAAATTCTCTATGGGATCGACCCCGACATCCGCTAGAAAGTATAAATGTGTTTTGCTCTGATAATCACCAATACCTCTTAATAAGAGAGTACGTTTGAGCGTTATCAGTAGGATAGGTGGTTGTGACAGACGGAGCCACATGTATGCATTTTTAGGCCGGCCAGAGGGTGAGGCTTCTAATGCTGGTATCACAGTATGCTCTTTATTTTTCATCAGCCAGATTCTACATTATTTGATCTGAGGTCTATATTTTCATATGTGTGTGACTATTATGTAACTCATCTGGAGTCATTATGTGAGTCATTGCCTATGCCTATGCATGCAGCTACCCTAGTAGGAGATTCTTTAGTAGTGGATCGTGTGCATCGGTCTTGTCGGGTAACTATCTTTGGGTATGACACGTGGGTAAACCTGATTGTGTTAGATATTGTTGATTTTGATATGATCTTAGGCATGGATTGACTATCTCCTTACCATGAAGTCTTAGATTGATTTTCCAAAGCTGTTACTCTATGTATGCATGGTATCTCTCCTATGTATAGAAGGGTATCGATAGCCACCTGCCAAGAGGAGTTATCTCATTTATGAGAGCATAACAGTTGTTAGGGAAAGGTGTTTTGCTTAACTTGCTTATGTTTGTGATACTAGTGCCGACACTCCTTCGCTCAAGTCAGTTCCTGTGGTTTGTGAGTTTCCTAATGTGTTCCCTACTGACTTACCTGGTCTTCCTCCTGATTGTCATATTGACTTTGGTATTGAGGTTGAGCTGGGCACCTACACCATTTGTATTCCACCATATCGGATGGCACCTATGGAGTTAAGGAAGCTTGAGGAGCAGCTCCAGGATCTTCTGAGTAAGGGGTTTATTAAGCCTAGTATATCTCCGTGGGGTGCTCCTATTCTGTTCATGAAGAATAAAGATGGTTCCTTACATATGTGTATTGACTACAGGTAGCTGAATAAGGTGACCATTAAAAACAAGTATCTAATGCCGCATATTAATGATTCGTTTGACCAGCTACAGGGTGCAACAATGTTTTCTAAGATAGATTTGAGATCGCGTTATCACCAGTTGAGGATTAGGGCGACAAACATTCCAAAGACTACCTTTAAGACTTGATACAACTATTATGAGTTCCTAGTCATGTATTTTGGTTTGACTAATGCCCCAGCTGCATTCATGGAGTTGATGAATCATATATTCAGGTCCTTCTTAGATTCATTTGTCATAAGATGACAACTTGGTTTATTCAAAGAGTAGAGAAGAGCATAAGCAACATTTTAAGGGTTGTTCTTTAGACCTTGCGAGGTCAGCAGTTGTATACCAAATTTACTAAGTGTGAATTTTGGCTTGAGTCCATGACATTCTTACAGCACGTGGTGTCCAAGGATGGGATTATGGTGGATCCGACAAAGATTGAGGCAGTTTATGATTGGTCTAGGCCTACTTCTCCTACCGATGTTTGCAATTTTTGACAGGTTACTATGAATAGTTTGTGGAGGGATTTTCTTCTATAGTAGCACCTTTGACTAGATTGACTTAGAAGAATGTCCCTTTCTAGTGGTTCGATGAGTGTGAGGCAAGCTTTTTGAATCTCAAGGCCTTATTGACTTCAGCTCCAATTCTTACTCTTCTAGTTGAGGCCCATGGGTTTACTGTTTATTGTGATACTTCCAGAGTTGGGTTGGGTTGTGTGTTGATATAGCAGGGTCAAGTTATTTCATATTCTTCTAGATAGCTGAAGGTTCATAAGAGGAACTACCCCACTCATAACCTAGAGTTTGTGATGGTAGTCTTCGCATTGAAGATTTGGAGGCACTATCTGTATGGAGTTCATTGTGAGTTCTTCACCGACCATCATAGTCTTCAATACATTTCAGCCAAAAGGACCTTAATTTGAGATAGCGCAGGTGGTTGGAGTTACTAAAGGACTATAATATTCAAATCTCTATCACTTGGGCAAGGCAAATGTGGTAGCATATGCCTTGAGCCGGAAGATAATGAGTATGGGGATTTTGGAATTCCTGGCGGTTGAGAAGCAATCTTTGGCTTCAGATATCCTATCCTTAGCCAACAAGTTGGTTAAACTTGATATTTTGAACTTGGGAGGATTTTTGCTTGTGTTGAGGCTAGATATTTATTGTTAGAGAAGATTCGGGACAATAGTTGGATGATGTGAAGTTTAGGATAATTCGAGATAAGGTGTTGAGTAGTCAGGCTAGGAAGGTGACCTTAGATTTTGAGGGTGTTTTAAGGATTGATGGTCGTATTTGTGTTCCTAGAGTTGTAGACCTGGTTAGATTGATTATGGAGAAGAATATTTTTTCTATATATTCCATTCATCCGGGAAAACAAAGATGTATTTTGACTTGGGGAAGCACTACTGGTGGTGTGAGATGAAGCAGGATATCTGAAATTTCATGTCAAGGTGCTTGAACTATCAGCAGGTGAAGTACGAGCACTAGAGACCACATGGTTTAACCCAAAGGCTTCTTATTCCTGAGTGAAAGTAAAAGAGCATAGCTATGGACTTTGTGGTAGGCTTGCCATGTACTTTGCAGAGATTTGATTCTATTTGGGTAATCGTGGATAGGTTGACCAAATAGGGTGAATTTATGTTGATTCAGACTTCATACAGTTCGGACAGGTTGGCTCAGATCTACATTCATGAGGTTGTCCATTTGCATGGGGTGCCTATTTCTATCATCTCTGACCATGGTACTCAATTTACTTCATGTTTTTGGAGGTCGATTCAAAGAGAGTTGGGTACCCGAGTTAGGCTTAGCATAGGTTTTCACCTGCAGACTGATGGTCAGTTAGAGCATACTATTTAACATCTGGAGGATATGTTGTGGACCTGTGTTATTGATTTCAAAGATTAGTAGGACCGATTCTTAACCTTGGCAGAGTTTGCGTATAATAATAGCTACCATTCCAACATTCAGATGGCTCTATTCGAGGCATTGTATAGTAGGTGTTGCAGGTCTTTTATTGATTGGTTTGATGCCTTTGAGGTTAGGCCTTTGGGTACCGATCTGTTGTGTGATTCAATGGATAGAGTTTGGGTGATTCAGGAGAGACTCCACAATGCCCAGAGTAGGAAGAAGAGCTACGCAAAATGGAGGGTGCGTGACTTGGAGTTTGTGGTTGGTGATAGATTCTTCCTTCATGTATAGCTCATGAAGGGAGTGATGAGGTTGGGGAGGAAGGTCAAGCTTAGCCACAGGTTCATTTGGGCCTTTTGAGATTCTACGGTAGATTAGGGAGGTAGCATATGAGTTAGCTTTGCCTCTAGCTCTTTTGGGTTTTAACTATGTTTTCCATGTTTCTATGCTGAGGCAGTATATTCTAAATGAGTCTCACTTGTTTTAGTGGGATTCGGTTTAGTTAGATGAGACTTTGGATTTTAAAGAGGAGCTTGTTGCTATTTTGTATAGGCATGTTAGAAAGTTGAGGTCTAAAGAGATTCTGTCAGTTAAGGTTCAATGGAGGCATCGTCCAGTCGAGGAGGCTACTTGGGAGACCGAGCTTGACATGTTGATTCTTTTGAGATTTTTTTCTGGTATTCTTTTGTGAACCTTAGTTTAGGTTTCCCATAGCCTTCGTGTGGTTAGTTAGTGAATCTTTAGTTATGCTTAGGAAAGGAGCTCGTGGTAGTGTAGGCTTTTAACGGTTCATTTATATGTACCGCGCTTCCTTTCCATATTTATCCTTTATATTATGTTATTGTGGACCCAAGGCCATGGTTATTGGATTGGTAGGACCCCAGGTTAGTTCACTTGTTTGAAGGATGATTTTGCCCTATTTGATATGTATATATATATATATATATATATATATATATATATATATAATATATATATATACATATATACATATGTATACATGTATTTTTTTGTAATGACACACATACTTTCGTACATGCACGTACATGGATTATGGCATGATTTGAGAGGAAAATACTGACTTTTTTATTTTTAAAGTAACTCTTCACTTTTACTACAGTTTTTAGATTAAGATAGGATTGCATTGATTTATCACTGATTTTGGAGTTGAAAATATGGTAACACCTTTACACTCTATTCGATGGATATTTCTGGACACTTTTTTGCATTTATTGTTCTGTTAATGAGCCTAAGGGAGGCCCATGAGAAAACTCTGAGTTTCTACTTCTATCGGTTGTTGATGATCCTAAGGGGTGCCCAATGGATTATTTTGGGTATACTTTTCTGTATTGGCCTCACATTGCATTGCATTATCCCATGATGCACTACATTCTCCTTGTATTCTCATATTGAGTATTTTGTTATCATTATTATTATTATTATTATTATTATTATTATTATTATTATTATTATTATTATCTTCACCATTATATCCTGTTATGTACGAAATTCTAGGTTAGTTCCCAACTTATGTTTTACTTTCATGTTCCTTATATTATATATTATCTTTAAGCTCGATCACCCAATGATGCCTACTGATTACCCTATATTTTAGTACTCATACTATACTTTTTCATGTTTTTCTGATGCATCACCTAGTATGAGTCATTCTCACTGATCATCCACTCATTCATTGCCTGTTGTTGTTCGGATCGTGGTAAGCTCTGAACGTCTGGATATTTAGTGCTTTCCCTTTTGTACCTACTATCTTTGTTTTGCATTTTGGATAAACATTTGTATATTGTTTAGCCGTACTCTCGTACTTTAGAGGCTCTTGTACGGTGACACCAGGTTTGGGGTTGGTTCCGTATGTATATATTTGGTCATTCTTGGTCTCTTTAGGGCCCATTTGTATATTTTGTACCATTTTGTATATATCTATATTGGTGGCCACCTCTTATCATTATCTTTCTTACGCTTTATCTATTCTTTTCTTTACTTGTAATACTTGTCTTGGATTTTGGCTTGCCTACTGGAGGGTTATAGTAGGCACCATCATGGCCTGATTTTGGGTCATGACAGTGATCTTGACCATCGCATTTGTGAGAGACCCTTCACATTTGTGATGAAGGATCCATTAGGTCCTGGTCCAATCCCTTCTTCGCATTTGTGAAGGGGCCATCGCGATCGTGATGGTTCAGTTGGGTGCAGTCCCACAATTATGATGGGGTCCCCACGTTCATTAAGGAGTGGACCCCTGACAACTATATGGTTAAAACCTCAATTTTTCCTCCATTTTCTTCATGAACTTTGAACTTTTTGAGTTTAGGATCTAAATTCTTGAGAGTTCTTCACTCACATTTTCTCATTAAGTTCCTTATTCTTCCCCGTGCTATTTTCCATTAGTATTGCGCGTATCCTTCTCTAAATCCCGTCAATTAATAGCTTAATTTTTGAAATTCTCCATTGATCAAAGTAATCTTTCAGGGCTATTTTGAGCCCTAAATCAATTTCCAATTGCGCCCAACTTTTGAGCATGGGTTTATGACCCTATAGGGAACATAATTGTAAAATTTATTTCTGTTTTCATCAACGAGCCTCGAGGGTTAATTTTTTACTCGATTTCCAGCCTAAATTTTGAAATATTAATATGGGTGTCATTATTCCTGTATTGATGTGTAGATTATGTTTGTGATAGCGTGGCATCAATGTGAGGCACTACAAAAGGGGAAGGCTCTCAAGTGACGGTTTGTAGTTGTCGTTCGACTTGGAGGTAGGTTATGATTTCCTTTATTTAGACTTTGCTTGGTTAAATAGTATATTTTATAAGTTTCATGAATGTTAGGGTCAGTTGCTAGGTAGAATTAGGTTATGATGGGTTTTTGAATAAAACGGCCTATTTTGGGGACTTAGACTAGTTTTCCTTCGTACGCGTTAGCCTAGGTTGCTTATTAGCATTAAGATTAGGTTAGTGAATCCCTCGTTATGCATAGGGGAGGGTTTTATGGTAGAGTAGTCTACTATCGTTTGGTTTATGCCTATCACTTTTGTTCATGTATTACTCCTTATGTTATGAGATTGTAGGCCCAAGGCTGTGGTTTTGGATTGGCTGGACTCTAGGTTAGTGTGACTTGTTTGAAGAGTGGTTTTACCCTTTTGGCATTTATATATATATATACACACACACACACTTGTAATGTCACACAAATATTCATACATATACATACATGGATCATGGTATGTTGGAGGAATATATCGGCTTTTTGGTTCTAAAAAGAGATTATACCACATTTACTATGGTTTTTAAGTCACAAAAAGGATTGCATTGATCTATCACTGGTTTCTGAGTTGGAAAGACTGTATCGTTCTTATACTTGGTCCAAGGGACGTTTCCAGACCTTTTTCCAATTTATTTTTCTATTGATGAGTCCGAGAGGCCGGAGGAATAAATTTTGGGTTACTTACTTTATTGTATATGTGGATGAGCTCTAGCAGCCCGAGGGATCATTCCGGGTTTTACTTTTCTGTATTGGCTACATGTTGCATTGCATCATCCCATACTGCACAACATTCTTCATGTGTATCTATATTTTATGTATTACTATTATTATCTTCACTTTATTCCCGTTATATAAGAGATTTATAGGTTAGTTTTTGGGTTATATTTTACTTTCATATCTTTTATCTTATATACTATTTTCTGAGCTCGATCGGCCTATGATGCCTACTGAGTACCCTGTGTTTTTGTACTCATAGCACACTTCTATATCTTTTTCTGATGCAGCTCCTAATACGAGTCACCCAAGTTTATCCTCTACTCATTCATGGATTGTTGTTGTTCGGATCGTGGTGAGCTCTTAGCGTCTGGAGATTTACTGTTTTCCTTCTCGGACTTACTGTCTTTATTTTGTATTTTGATAGATAGTTATATCTTTGTATATCCCTATTCCCATTCTTTAGAGGCTCTTGTACCGGTCCAGGGTTAGTTCCTTATGTATATATTGTCTTTCCTTATTTCCTTAGGGACCGTATTGTATGTTTTGTACCATTATGTATATATCTATACTTGTGGCTTGTTCACCTTAGTATTCTGCTTCTACATTATTTATTGTTAGGCTCTACTTTCAGTATTTGTCTTGGGTTTAGGCTTGCCTACTGGTGAGTTATAGTATAGGCCATCATGGTCCAATTTTGGGTCATGACAATGTGGTATAAGAGCCTTAGGTTCACCAGTCTTACCAGTATAAGAGCAAGTGTCTAGTAGAGTCTCATAGATTGGTACAATGACGTCAGTATCCTATATACGGGAGGCTATATGGCATTCTTAGGAAATTTTCATCTTTTTGATTCCTTGTCGTGCGTTCTTGACCCTATCAACTTTTAAACTTCATTTGTTTCATTTTTTTTCAGATGGTTTAGATGAGATCATTGGTGGGCAAGGATGAGGATCTTGTGCCTGTATCTAGTCCCCAGCTAGGGGTCAGGGCATGGGTAGACCTAGAGGTCGAGGATGGGAAAGAGTTGTGACACCAGCTTAAGCTCGGGATAGGGCACTGTTACAGGAGTTAGAGGTAAAGGTTGATTATGTTCTGTATCAGCTAGAGGGCATGGGCCAGCCTAACCTCTAACGGGATTTGTAGCCACGTTGGTCCTTCAGGATACTTTGGTCAGGATCCTTGGCTTTTTTGGGGGTATGTCATAGACGAGGACTTTGCTTGGCACTCTAAGAGGTTTCAGGTTAGAGATGATACATAGACTTCAGTCCAGGCAGGTGCACAGGGTGTTAAAGGTTTAGAATATTTCAACTCACTGTTTAGAGGTATTACCAATTTCTATTGTGGTTCGGCCTATTACAGCTAGACCAACTATGTCTTCTAAGTAGAAGAAGATGCTTGCTATGTTTATCAAATTTGGTTTTTCAAGGTTTTTAAGTGCTCCAGGAGAGGATGCCCATGAGTTTCTAGTGAGTTGCCAGGAGCAGTTGCATAACCTTGGTTAATAGAGTCGCACGAGGCTGGCTACAACATATTTCAGATAGAGCGGTCAGCTAAGTAGTGGTGGAGAGCTTATCTTGAGTACAAACTAGCCAGGTCACCTTCAATGACTTGGGCTTAGTTCTCTTAAGCTTTCTTGGAGAAATATGTACCTCACAGTATGAGAGAGTGGTTGAGAGATGAGTCCACTGACCTGCAGTAGGGTTCTATGTCAGAATTTGAGTATGATGTGCGATTCCATGAGCTAGCTAGACATGTTGCATTATGCCGATAGAGGACGAGATGGTTTGCTGATTTCTTAGGGGGTTTATTCTACCACTCCATTTGGCTACAGAGAATCTAGTGCCATTAAAGGATATGTTCCTTACAGTTGTCGATCATGCACAGATTATTGAGGGTATACGTTGTGAGGCCTATAGAGGTGGCGACAAGTGGCTTCACTGTCAGGGTAGTTTTAGTGGTTCTCAGTCCAGAGGTAGTGGTTTCACCGGTAGAGGTTACGCTTAGTATTATCAGTCTAGCAGGCTCGTCCAGGTAGCACTATATATTTTAGAGAGTGGGTATTTGGGTTAGAGTGGTAAGGGCATCAAGAGTTCATGTTAGACCTTGCAGGGTGCACATTCTCGGTATTCAGGCCGTGGTGGCCATTGGAACAGGGTGCATCTAGTAGGGGTTGCTATGAGTGCAACAAGTTAGGGCACTTTTGTAGGGATTACCCAGGTTAGGTAGGGTATGCTATAGGGTCAGCTAGTTCAGGCCCCCAAGGCTCCAACACCAACGGTTAGAGGTGCGCAGAGTAGTAAGGGTGGCCTCCAAGGTGCATGAGGTGCTTCTCAGCCAGGTAGGTAGATAGTCATGGTGGATGAAGCCACATGTATTTTTTTTCGGGTAGGCCAGAGGACGAGTCTTTAGACGCTATCATTATAAGTAGGATCTCCATTTGTCATTAGCCAGCTTCTGTATTATTTGATTCCGGGTCTACATTTTCATATGTGTTTACTTATTATGCTACTCATTTAGAGTTATTCTATGAGTCTTTGCTTATTCCTATGCATGTAGCCACTCTTGTAGGAGATTCATTAGTACTGGATCATGTGTATTGGTCCTGTGTGGTGACTATGTTAGGGTGTAACACTTGGTTAGATGTAATTATCTTGGATATGGTAGATTTCAACGTGATTCTAGGTATGGATTGGCTATCTCCTTATCATACGGTCATGGATTTCTTTGCTAAGATTGTTACCTTATATATGCTAGGTATCCCTCTGATAGTGTGGAAAGGTACCAATAGTCACATGACGAGGGGAGTTATATCATTTCTAAGGGCACGATAGTTGGTAGGGAAGGGGTGTTTGGCCTATCTTGCTTATGTTTGTGATACTAGTACCGACACTCCTTCACTTGAGTTAGTTCCTGTGGTTTGAGAGTATTTAGGTGTGTTTCTTACTGATTTACTAGGTCTTTCAACTGATTAGGACATTGACTTGGGCATTGATGTTGAACTAGACAACTCAACCTATTTTTATTTCGCCATATCGGATGACACATGTTGAGTTGATGTAGATTAAAGAGCAGCTTCAAGATCTTCTGAGTAAGGGATTTATTAGGCCTAGTGTGTCTCTGTGGGGAACTCATGTTCTGTTCGTGAAGAATAAAGATGGTTCCTTGTGTATGTGTATTGACTATAATAATAGGTATCCAATATCATGTATTGATGACTTGTTTGACCAGCTATAGGAAGTAACCATTTTTTCTAAGATAGATTTGAGGTCAAGTTATCACCAGTTGAGGATCAGGGTTGCGAACATTCCAAAGACTGTATTTAGGACTCTATACGGCCACTATAAATTCCTAGTTATGTATTTTGGTTTGACCAATGCCCCAACAACGTTCATGGATTTGATGAACTGTGTGTTCAGGACCTACCTGTATTCATTTATCATAGTGTTCATCAATGACATCTTGGTTTATTCAAGGAGTAAATAGGATCATGAGCAATATTCGAGGGTTGTGCTTCAAACCTTGCGAGATTAGTAGTTGTATGCCAAATTCACTAAGTGTGAGTTTTGGCTTGAGTCCATGGAATTCTTGGGGCACGTGGTGTCCAAGGATAGGATTATGGTGGATCTGGCAAAGATTGAGGTTGTTCGTGGTTTGGATAGGCCTACTTCTCCTACCGAAGTTTGTAATTTCTTCGGGTTGGCAGGTTACTACAGAAGGTTTGTGAAGAGGTTTTCTTCTATAGCAGCGCCTTTGACTAGATTGACTCAGAAGAATGTCCTTTTCTAGTGGTCCGACAAGTATGAGGTGAAATTTCTGAACCTAGAGGCCTTATTGACTTCAGCTCCAATTCTTACTCTTTAAGTTAAGGGCCAGGGTTTAATGTATATTGTGATACTTCTAGAGTTAGTTTGGTTGTTTGTTGATGCAGCAGGGCAGAGTTATTACACATGCTTCTAGACAGCTAAAGGTTCACAAGAAGAACTACCCCACTCATGACTTGGAATTGGCAGCGGTAGTATTTGAATCAAATATTTGCAGGCAATATCTGTGTGAAGTCATTGTGAGATCTTCACCGACCATCATAGTCTTTAGTACATTTTTAGCTAGAAAGACCTTAATTTGAGACAGTGTAGGTGGTTGGAGTTGCTAAAGGACTATGACATTTTTATTCTCTATCACTTGGGAAAGAAAAATATGGTGGCCAATGCCTTGAGTTGGAAGGTAGTGAGTATGGGGAGTTTGGATTTTCTTGTGGCAGAGGAGTTACCTTTGTCTTCGGACATCCAATCCTTGTCCAATAGGTTGGTTAGACTTGATATTTCTGAGCCTGGGCAGATTCTTACTTGTGTGGAGGCTAGGTTTTTGTTGTTCGAGCAGATTAGGGTATATCAATTTGAGGATGTGAACTAGAGGATGATTTGAGATAAAGTGTTGAGTGGAAAGGCTTGGAAGGCGACCTTAGATCCAAAGTGTGCTTTGAGGATTGAGGTTCGTATCTGCGTTTCTAGAGTGGGAGATTTGGTTAGATTGATTATGGAGGAAGCCCATTATTCTAGATATTTTATCCACCCAGGGCGACAAATATGTACCATGACTTGAGGAAGCACTACTGGTGGTGTGGGATAAAGCGATATATCTCGGATTTTGTGTGTATGTGCTTGAACTATCAACAGGTGAAGTACAAGCACCAGAGACCAGGTGGTTTGACCCAGAGGTTATCCATTTTTGAGTGGAAGTGGGTGGTAGTGTCCAAAATCACTCGCCAATGAAGGAGGTGGAAATGGTCATTCGCAAAACAAGTACCTAACAAGAGGTCGGGGTCGACCACAAATATTGGATATTAGATTCACCAAGTTTGAAAATTGAATCACACAAGCAAACGTATTGCATAAACATGAAGTAAAATAAGGGAGTTGATTTAATCAAGTAAACAATTGAGTATGCAAAGACAATGAAGTAACACGATTATTGGTATCAAGATTAGAGGATCTAGGGGTGTGCATTTGATGGGGAGTAGCTTTGATAGGTATTAACTAGATGCCTTAGAACAAATTATAGCATGGATAGCATTGGTTTTAGTTACACTCAAAGTTTCTCAATCTATGAGTGTGTCTATCTTTGGGTTCTCTCGAAGGCCAAAAACCATACTCAATAATCAACCAATCAATTGCTTGGGTAGGCTTAGACTATCTCTAGATCTAGCCTTTAGATGAGTTTTAGCCCCTAATTCCCACTATTAAATTCTTACCCAATTCCACTTCCCTTTCTCAACAAATCCATGCTTGTTAATTAATTCTAAGAAAAAATAGTCAATACCCAATCAATACTAAACGTCCATCATTTATAACACCCTTAGAAGAGAAATTATACCATAAAGGAGTTCCTTAATTCCATTCATAATGAGAAATTAATATTAATTCCAACCTCTTCAACCTTCTACAATGGTGTTTTCTCAGTTTTAGAAGAAGAAGATGCTAAGAGTTGTACTTCTTCAAGTGTACTAGCTACAATATACAAATTGGAAAAACTAGGTGTAATAGTCCTTGCACAAATCGCAAAATTTTCATAGGAAGCATCCCAAATACGCAACTGAATTTTGGATGATTTTTCCCTTCAGGTGACTTGCGGCTCCACATGCATTGGCACCTCTGGCCGCATGTGAGGAATTATGGCACACAGCTGCCCTTAATCCCGAGCAGTGTCCAAGATCCCTCTTGTGCATCACCTGTGAAGCGCAAGTGAGGAATTGCAGCATGCAAGTCCAGAGCATGTATCAGTCAGAAGGCTTCTCTTCAGTTCTTCTCTCGACTTGTCTTTCTATCATTGTATATTTTAGTCCAAATCCTCTTTCACCTCCAATTCATGCAAATGCCTGCATTTAAGAGAACAAATGGCATAAATTCCTTCTAAAAGCACTAGATTGAGACAATAATTCATGATTAAGAGCCTAATAAGTTGGTAAATTACCAACTTATCAAACCCTCAAAGTTGAACTATTGCTTGTCCTCAAGCAAAACATTCACTAAGCATAGGATTGACTTCAAGATTTCCAAGACACAAGATTGCACATAGGACTACTACGACACAAATAAAATAAAATAACAAAAGACTCAAAATAAAAAGACTCAATCAAAAGAACTAATCTCAATTGGTACCACCATGAATTCAAGGCAAGTACAAGAACTTCAAAATTCGGGGAACTTTTTCATTTAAAACAAGATCACGTAGCATCTCAAGTCAATGACACTAAACCTTCAAGGCTTGCCTTGAAGTTCAAGTCACAACTTATCGCGTTGATTTCCCTCAATTGGAATCAAGACTTCACTGTTTACTCTATGGTTGTAATGTCACTCACCACAAGAGAGAATCCCACTCACAATCATGCAATTCTTAACATAGGAATTGTAAGATATAACAAAAGACGCTCACTCTCTCAAAGAAGTTTTAGTGTACACACATAGAACCATAGGCTTGTTCTTTATGTAATACCTCACTAATGTAGGGTTGCAAAGTTCAGAATCACCAAGGACTTGTGAGCGACTATGTAGGTTAGGGTTAGGGGAAGGACATTTAGGTTAAGTGACTAGAACCTCCCTAATGCTAGCATTAGACATTCAAGTACACTGCTCACATTATTAATTCAACTTCACCTTATTTCTCCGTCTCACAACCCATGTTTTCCCACACCTTTGTTTACACCTTAAGCATTCACAAGGTAAGAGGTAGCACCAATCACTGCTTTTTTTTCTTTGTTTCTTCAATTCTTTGATGATTTCAAGCAATTCACAAGATAAGCATTAGGTGTTACCCCACATTTAAGCTCAACTCCTTATTCAATCATTAATGTACACCCCTCAAACTTAGGCTTTTGCCTACATCAATCATCCCAACTTATCATTCATGTTCCCCTCAAATTTAGGCATTTAGCTTTCATCTTTATTCACTAGCAACTAAAGAGGAAGGGGTGCCAACATAGAGGATCAAAAAGGTAAAGGTGTGTAACATGGTTGCCAAGGAAAGGTCAAAGACTCAAAGGGGTTGACTAGGATCACTGTTAAGGAAAGGAAACTTTGTGGTAAAGTGACTATTCAAAAAGGGCCTAAGGTCATCTTTCAAGCTAAGAAACATCTAGGATTTTGCCTTGAATAACATTCGGGTCAAGTTCTAGATGACATGCATGCACAAGAACAAACTAAACCTTACCACACAAGGCATCACAACACTAGGATTCAACAATCATTCTCAGAATCAATTGCAATTAATGACTTTTGACAAGTTAGTTTGAGTTTCACACAACTTATTTTGTGAACAAAAATCCAAATGAGTAATGTAAAGATTATGACAAGAGAATGTTTGTCACGACCCAAAATCTCCAAGTTGTGATGGCACTTACTATAACCCACCAGTAGGTAAGCGAACCCTTAGCCTAGAACTGCAAGTAATGGGCTAACACAAGAAAAAAATCCCAAGTGGAAAAAATACCAATAAAAAGCGGAAGACAAGATAACCCAACATAAGTAAAAGGGAGGGAAGGGAATAAAATACATAAGAATCCCCCAAGACGTGGTGTCATTCGTTACAAGTGCTACTACAACTTAGATGTTCTAGATAGATACAACAAAATACAAACAATCTTCCAAGGTACAGTAGAAGACTAGTCCAAAAGTAAAGGGAGATATATTATCTCCGATCACTAAGAGCTCACCCAATGTCTCCAGTCAGCAACCCTGCACTAGGACAATAATCAACGGCAATAACTTGTACTAGTATCTGCATTAACAAAAAGATACAAAAGTGTAGTATGAGTACCAAAAAATGTGGTATCCAGTAGGCATCAATGGCCAACTGAGCTCAAATAAGATATAAACATAACAAAATGCGAATATAACCCAAGGGTAAGAAAGATGAGTCAGAAAGAAATGTAATGGTCAAAGCCTAGATAAAAAGGATAAACACCACAACAATGCAAAAGACATAAAGCAATAGTCCAGCAATAGTTAAATCAGATTTCCCCGAGTCCAGAAAGTGCACCCAAATAAAGCACGCCAATAATACACAGAGTTCGATAGTAAAGATGTGCAAGGAATACCACGATATGTGATGTGAATGAATGAAATAAAATGTGACCAATGAAATAATGAATAAAACCCTGAGTCACCTCATGGGCCGTTGGAGCTTACCAACCAATACCGTACCATAATACTTGTAATATCCATACAGGCTGCCGGAGCTTATCAATACCACATAATCTACGTATAATCAGAAAACCCAGAGTATTCTCATGGGCCGCCGGAGCTTACCAATATAATGAATACCACAAAGTAAACCTCGTATGTACGCAAAGGGTATTGCCGGAGCTTATCAGTATAATCCCACAAATCTATGAAAAGTAAGCTTAAGAGCCGTCTCTTAGACCTAGTGCATAAAATAGAAGTGTTTTCCCCATTAAGAAGTCACTAAAACAGTGTTGTACCATTTCTCTTTAGCAACACAAGTTTATAGAAAAAGAAACCATTTTCCCTTTTTATTAACCAAAAACAGTGATAAAAGTGGGATGCTCACCCTGGGGCTCCATTCATTTAAAAAGGAAGTATTTTGGGCTTTAAACGTTAGCAATCAGCTTAAACTAGTTAAATCTTTCCTTAATTTGAAAATTATTTATTAAAAAAAGAGTTCCTTATTAAATCACTAAGCCATTCAATTTTCGTCAATCCATACCATTCAGTTTTTGTTAATTCGTAGCATTCAGTTCCCATCAATTCATACCATAACCCAATCGTATGCAGAAAGGGATGCAAATGAATTAGTCCAAATGTATGTATGAATACAAGTAAATGCACACAGCTATATCAAGATAAGGGTAGGGCATATCAAGATCGTACTAACCTGTAATCCATCAAGCTCAACCATGGCCTCAGGCCCACAAATACCCATACCAAAGCCAAACATAGAAAAATAACATGATAAGAATAGCCAGAAATCTAAGTAAGCCAAACATAGAAAAATAACTCTACCACGAACTACCCTCAAACGAATTCTATGGCCTCCTACTCTAGTATAATTACTAATAGGGAAACACTACACTAACTACCAACCCCCAAGGAATCCTCTTAAGGTAATCAGCTAACTGTAACCAAGCATAAAGTGTACAAAAAAAAAACTTAAGAAAAGCACAACCATACTGACCTGGGCTCCCGCCAATCCAGCCTCCACGACCTCGGGCCCACACATATATGATAAATAAAATACCAAAGGAGCAAGAATAATAATAATAATAATAATAATAATAATAAAACAATGATAACGCCTACTCTTTCATGAACCCTTATCTAGTTCTAGGCTAAGGCTCCCTAAATCTAGCAACCTTAACCACAAGCAACTTAAACTAAGCTAAGGCATCTAATCCTAAACTAAAGTATACTACAATGCCTACGCCAAGTCTTACGGGAAAGTTACAACCTCTACTAAGGATATGCTAGCCAAAATCTACTCTAAAGCCCCTAAATCACCTATAAGGATCAATATGCCTACTCAAAACTGTATCCAAACCACAAGATCCCACCAAACATTAACAAATTATTATATTCATACCTCATACGAGCAAAGTCTAGAAAAAGTAAACCATAACCTACCGGAAAAGCTGAGCACGTGCGTACAATCCAATCCACAAGACCGGATCCCTATCTCCCTCGAGAAGTATCCATAAGCATCCACACTATCATAACAATACTCTACATGCTAATACGAAGCTAACTGTACCCATATTGCTAATAAAATAGTCGAGCCAAAATTCTGGTCACAAGCGGGCCCATGGTCCCTGTAACCCAAAATTGGAAACACAAATCACCATAAGGACCTCAACCTCACCAAGAGTATATGATAAAAATTTGAGCGGATTTGGCCAAGGATAAGGGCTCAAAACAACCCACAAACTAGAGAAATCAAAGAGGAAAAATCAATGGAATCAACCGAAATTTAACAAAGAAATTTACCAATTTTAAAAGCCAAGAACGAGCACGAACTGGAAGTAACTAATCCTCCAAGGGCTGGAAATGATCAAGAGAAGAAATGGTGATTTTTGGAGTTAAAATGGTGGAGAAATGGCTTTTGGAAGAAGGGGAGATGAGCTGAAATGAAGGCTGGCCAGCATTTTAAATGTTGCCATGCCTAGGCACCAAGGTGGCCATGCAGGCGCAGGCGCACTAGCACCGAGATGCTGGAACAGCACAGGTGCACTGGCATGCCTAGGCTAGTGGGCAGGCTGGCGCACGCGTGCAGGTACGGCCCAGGCGACGCTTTGACACCACACCAGCAACCAGCTATAGCACAGCCCATGCCAAGGCAGATTTTTCAAGCACCCCCGGGAATACATCTGGGATCCCACAAACACAAACAAGCCAAGCTATTCAACTATAAACAACATTTTGGATCCAACAGAATCGATAAAAATACCATCGGAGGTCGATTTAGTGAAAAGTGGGCCCCACACCCAAAATCAACCTTTATGCCAACTATTCCAAAATGGAACCTAAGGGGTGAAATCATGTCTGGAAGCCTCAGGACCGGAACCAATGGTACATCTAGCCCAAAGTCGACATTTTAGAGCTAACAGCGTTGACGGAATTTTCATGTGAGGCTGTCTTCTCTGAATATTTACCAAAGTCAATCCTTCAAGCCCAACAGGACTGAAAATACAGAACGAGAGAAAATTCCAAGCTAAAAAGCTCCCGGATCCCGATCAAAGGTCCAACTAGACCAAAGTTTATGCTCTCAAACTAATAGAACTGTCAGAATTTGATTTTGAGCGTGTTTACCAAGAAAGTTGACCGAAGTCAAGGATTTCCCAAGTTGGCGTTCTAAAACACAGAAATGATCTTAACGACCTAACAAATGGTGAAGGACCAAACCGTCAGTCTCAGCAAGTCATAAATAACTTGTAGCCACTGCGAAAAAACTCAAAACACAGAAAATGCAAGGAAACAGAGAAATAACCTGGAGGGTCATTACAATATCCACTACGAAAAGGACTTTCATCCTCAAAAGTTAAGAAATAGGAAGTACCCGAAGGCTTGAGAAATGAAAATATACTAGGTCCGTAAGTCAAGCTGGGCTTCCTGAGGAGCCTCCTCGATCGGACAAGGCCAATGGAAGAATAACCAAAGAAAGCTTACTAAAACCTTAACTGATTACTATCCAACACAGGAAAAACAACAAACTCTAAATCAAAAGCTAATTGGTCAGACAACTACACAGAACCCAAAATAAAACGTTCGATAAGTACCAACAGAACACAAAGAACCATGGAAACCAAGGCAATCATCACATAGAAACGATAACCGTGCTAACACAAAGCACAAAACCCACTTTCTCTAATATTCTAACCCATGAGTCCTGGGTCGGAAAACCCTTCTATATAACCAAAATCAACATTCAAACCATAAAGTCAAACACTTGAGTTAAACTCGAAAAACATCAACAAACCCATTTGCACTATATACACACCATAACAGATCACAAAAGGGACAAACTTTATAGTGCACAAGATCAAACAATGACTTGTTATTACCCATATGAACCTAATTCATGGGATCTCCAATCACATAGGTTGGGTTACCATCATGTTTTATATACAACTTGACAAAAGTCCCATTTCTATTGAAGCTTCATTTATAAATATTTTTTCTCAAAAATTTAGTCAGTGAATTGGTCAAATTCACTTCTGAACTCACATAATATATGGATATAATTCCATATCATAGAAGTTGCTTTACCACATTATATTTCTGTAATGACCGAGTTCATCGTTACAGATAAACCTTTCGTGCCAAGTTTTGAGTTAGAAAATTTTCGGGTATGGGAGTTGAAAATTTTAGGCCAGGCTAGTCTCGGATGGTTTCTGAGCAAGGTATGGTCCAGGGTAATCCGGATGAGTATTGGGTAATGTGTCTTATAGTGAGCAAGTTTTTTTTGGTAGCTAAGGCATAGAGGAGTTTGGGGGACTTTTCGGAAGTTAATTCGAGTAAGTAGAACTCCCGATATCAAGGTTGACGTGAAGAGGTTGTTCCAGAATATCAGAGATTTAAGGTGTGTTGTAAAATAGACACTTTTGAGGGAATTTTTGAGTTTCTACTCTTGTTCAGGGCTATACTGCTCCATAGCAGCAATTGTTATAGCGGTAATATATCCGCTATAGCGGAAGTCAACTTTAGTCAGCACCGCCATAGCGATGGGTTCCGCTATAGTGGCACTGCTATAGCAGTGTATGGATTTAATGCAGAAACTTCCCCAAAACGTTCAGTTTTTCCTCAAGAACATTTTGTAGAAGGGCAAGGGCAATTTTGACGAACTTTACTATCTTTCCTACGTTATAGAATTGCTAGTTATGGACTTGGGGGAAGGTTTGGGTTAGGTCGTGACAAAGATGGTATCATAACCCTAGGTTTATTGATCTCGTCAAACCAAAATGGGTCTAGTAGAGTCTTGCAGAATGGTACGGAGATGTCTATACTTTTCTTTGAGAGGTTATAGTACTTTAGGAAATCTATCTCTTCTTTCTTCCTTCGTGCTATAACTTGATTCCAATTGGTATCTGGTGATACAAATTGGTATCTAACTCCTTTCTCTCTTTGTTCGAAGATGGTTAATACCAGGAGTAATGGAGCGAGAGCAGTGGTCCCCACAGCAGGCCCAGCGGTCAGAGGAAAGGGAAGGGGCAGGGGAAAGGACAGAGGTAGAGGCAGAGGAAGGGAAAAACCCGCTAGGGGTGAGGCTCAATCGTCTGCTGGACTGAGAGAGACGACCCCTCCCCCACCCTAGGATCATGTTGAGGAATAAATAGAGGTTGTTATTGAGGAGGGTGCAGAACAGGAGGAGGAGGCACCGGCTAGAGGTGCAGGCCTTCCCTCTTTTTTGCCCAAGTATTTTAGCAGATGTGGAGCTTTCTGAGTGGACTGGTTGGTGCGGGAGCCACCCCAATGGGTAATGCAGATCAGGTTCTGGGCACCCAACCAGTGGTTGCAGCGGCTCTTAGGATGGATGCGGCATTGGGTACTGAAGAGTCCTTCCGTCTAATGTTAGGACTGGTTATGACAGTGAATGAGACTGAGATGCTGACAAAGTTTTTAAAGCTGAAACCTCCTACATTTCAGGGTACTGAGAAGGAAGATGCTTATGAATTTATCTTGGACGATTATGAGAGTCTGCACAAGATGGGCATTATGAAACAACATGGGGTTGAGTTTGTCACTTTTCAGCTGCAGGGTGATGCTAAGCAACAGTGGAGGTCTCTTGTTGAATGTCGATCTTCTATTTTGCCTCCACTAACTTGGATGGAGTTTCATGCCCTCTTCTTAGAGAAGTATGTGCCCCGTACCTTGAGGGATCACAAAAAGGATGAGTTCCTGGCTCTAGAACATGGTAGTATGTCAGTCTCACCTTACGAGGCCAAGTTTTATGCCTTGTCCCATTTTGCTACTCAGTTGTTGGTCACCAAAGAGGAGAGGATTCATTTGTTCATGAAAGGCTTGAATACTGAATTGCAAGTGTTGTCCGTGCACATAACTTCATCAGAGAAGAGGTTCAATGAGGTCACAAACTATGTAAAGAAATTAGAAGGGATCAGGCAGGTTGGACAGGCTAAGGTGTTAGCCAAGACATCCCAGAACGATGGAAATTTTAGTGGTTCATACTCTAGGGGCCACAATCAGCAGGTGTATTATGCCCATCTTATTCAGTCCACCTTTCCAGCTGCTACAGGTGGATTTTTTGGAGCTAGTCATCAGTTTTCAGCTCCTAGAGGCCAGAGAGCTTCTTATACGTCTACCAGCAGGCCTATTCTTGATCCCGGGTGTTTCCACTGTGGTGATCTGGGTCACTTCAAGAGGGAGTTCCCTCACAGACAGACGGGTAATCAAACTCAACAGTAGCCTAAGGTTGTGGTTCAACAGGTAGAGGTGGCTATGCTAGAGGTCATCCACAAGGTGGGCGGGGTAATTTTTAGAGAGGCCAGGGAGACAGAGGCAATGGTGGCGCTGGCAGGGGTGTGGCACAACTAGCTAGGAGAGTTGCTCAGATTGATGATCAGGCTCACTGTTATGCTTTTCTAGGGAAGTCTGAGGCTGAGGCATCAGACGTGGTGATCACAGGTACAATTCTTGTATGTGATAGGATGGCTTCTGTACTATTTGACCCAGGTTCTACTTACTCTTATGTGTCTGTGAATTTTGCTTTAGGTCTGGATTTGGTTTATGATGTACTTGATTCCCCTATTCATGTTTCTACCCTGGTTGAAGAGTCTGTGATAGTGACTCATCTTTATCGTACTTGTCCTGTGGTATTTGTGGGGTTGCAGAGTTGGATAGATATGATTATTTTGGACATGCTAGATTTTGATGTTATTTTGGGTATAATCTGGTTGTCTCCATATCATGCAGTGTTGAATTGTAATATTAGATTTCGGGTAAGGATAGGGTAGAGTGGGAAGATGTGTACAGGCCTAAACCGGCTAAAATAATATCATATGTTAGAGCTAGAAAGCTAGTGGGGAGAGGGTTTTTGGCCTTCTTGGCTCATCTCTGGGATGATAGTGTGGAGTCCCCATCTATAGAGTTAGTTCTGGTTGTTTTAAAGTTTTAGAAGGTGTTTTCGGTGGACCTACTCGGTCTCCAGATAGAGATATTGATTTCTGTATAGATTTGCAGCTTGGCACTCACCTAATTTCCATTCCTCCATATCGTATGGCTCCAGCAGAGTTGAGGGAACTTAAGGCTCAGCTTCAAGGAACTCTTAGATAAGAGTTTTATCCATCCCACTGCTTCACGTTGGAGTGCTCTAGTCTTGTTTGTGAAAAAGAAGGTTGGTAGTATGCGGATGTGCATAGACTACAGGAAACTGAACAAGGTTACCATCCGAAACAAGTACCCTTTACCCCATATACATGATTTCTTTGACCAGCTATATGGTGTGTTTGTGTTTTTGAAAATTGACTTAAGGTCAGGGTACCATCAGTTAAAGATTAGGCCCGAGGACATCCCTAAGACTGCTTTATGGACTTGGTATGGGCATTACGAGTTCCTAGTGATGTCATTTGGGTTGATCTAGGAATGGTGAAATTCAGGGAAAAGGGGGTTCTAGGGCGTAGAAGTTCGTGAGTCTTGAATATTATTGCTGAGTTATGATCAATTAGCCATAATTCTCTAAATGTATCCATAAAAGTGATAGACTTAGGTGAATTAATGGTGGAAAAGTCCGAGAATGGGTGGAATGATCATAGTTTTGCCTGGGATTGGGATTTTGTATAATCCGAAAAATTAGTAGGTCATGTGGACTGATTTTAGTATCTTGTATTCATTTTTAGACCCAGAACAATTGAAGGCTTCGGAACACGGGAAGGCTCAGGTCCAGTAGATCTTTTGTGTAATTCGAGGTAGGTGATGGTTATCATTTCCCAATATGCAATATGTGTTCATGTACTATCGCTTAGTATTGTATGAGTTGCATGCTTAAGGAATGAGTTTATGAATGTCTACTTATCCAGTTATTAGTCTTGTGAAATGAACTGGTTTTGTTGCTTGTTGGTTTACAAGTATGCTTTTGTTCATTGTTTTGTTGATTGATTGGATTTTGTGTGACATTCGGTTGGCTTGAGTACCATGCCTGGTACAAGTTACATATTGGTTGGATCGGGTACCACACTTGGTATGGGATACTTATCGATTGGCTCGGGTACCACGCCTGGTACGGGATTCTTAATGGTTGGCTCGGGTACCACGCCTGGTATGGGATTCTTAATGGTTGGCTCGGGTACCATGCCTGGTATCAATTTCATTTACTTGCATTGATTGTATTCTTTCGATGGTTCCATGAGTGGACCAGGTTATATTATTGAATTATGATTGTTGCATATGATCCATGAGAGGTCGGGTGATTATATTTAAATATGGAGTTGGTCTTAGTGTAGACCGGGATTGCATGTTGAAAACATAGGTGGTGTCCTAGGGATCCTTGGTGGGTATGGGTTATGTGAAAAGGATATATAAATACTATCATGGGGTTTGTCATTGGTTGTTGATTGGTTACATGTGGTTGATAAGTTAAGAAAGAGATTTGTAGTCTAGTTATATTGTTGGCTTGTATTACATGTTTACTTCGCTTTACTCAGCTTTGGTTTACTATTCATATTTTGTTTATTAAAGCTGGCCGATGATCTTACCAGTACACGGTGGTTGTGTACTGATTCTGCACTTGCTTTTCTTTTTGTGAGTACTGGACATCCTCCAGCGGCTGACACGCGACCTCACTTGTAGTCCCAGCAAATTCAGATCTCAAGGATAAGCTACTTCGATCGAGCTACCTTATCTTCTTTATTTAGTTGTAGCCCAATTATTTCGGGCTTAAACTATCATTTTGCTTTTGGGGTTGCATTCCCTTATTCTAGACAATTGGTAGAATGTTTTGATACGGTAAGTTTCAGGTTCTAGGGTGGTTTTCCGCAGATCCTTATTTTACTAGTATTTGAGATTGTGAATGATAGTTTATATTGTTGCAAACTGGTTTTAAGCTGTTAGAATTGTTAAGTGGTTGGTTCGCTCATCCAGAAGTTTGGGTGAATGTCACTCACAATGAGTTGGGTCGTGATAGTTTCGAACACTTATATATGTTTTGCCATTAAAAAAAATATTTTTTCCCTATAGTTAATGCTCCTTCGCAACCACAATATATATAGATATGTTGATTTTATATCAACCTCAATACTCCCTAAGAATTTTCTTAGTCTCATTATCAGTCAACTCCAAATCTCAGATTTCATAATTGATCTAGTAACTATGGTTCATTTAACTAATTTGTGTTATTTCAGCCCATCAAAAATAAATATATAATCACATATGAATTTTTTGATTCACTTAGCATCATTGTACCTTTCTAGTACAATAACTATTAATTTACCATAACACTTTATCTTAGTTGCATCTTTTCAAAATAATGCACCAAGAGAAGAATACCAACATAACATATTTTAAGATTATTATCAACAAGATAAGTATAAAATCTTCACCAAAAAGTTTTTCTAACCTTGTAATTTTTTCCTCCTCCTCAAATTCTCATTTTTGAAAAATATCTTGAACAAAAAATCACATAAGATATTACAACGGAAATATATTCTTAAAATTCTTTTCCTTGTAATAACTTTGTTCACAAATTAATCACATCACTATTATAATCACAAAGTTTATATGCAACACTTTTAATTAGCATACACATAAAATTAAAAATATTATACTTTCTTTTGCTTCTTTCAAAATCAAGTAGCACAAACTTAGCAAGCCACCCCCATAATTTCAAATATTTTAGAATAAGCAGAATAAATTTTATAAAATACTTTACCCCCACATTTTCAACATTATAAAATAATATAATAATATTTTCATAACTCATAACAAGTTCAACCAATTTTTCATAAGACATTTCATCATTTCATTTCACAAAAATATTAAACAAAACAAATTCATTGTGTCTATCAAATGTACTTAATATTACATTCTCATTATATAATATAAATTAGTTTATCAAAATTTAACATAAATTATATATAATAAATCAAAGAAAACAATCAAGCAAGCTACTAGCTGTAACGATCGGGTCCGTCATTACTTGTAGTTTTATCGTGCCAAGTGTTAGAGTTAGAAAACTTCAGATTTGGGAGTTTGAAATTCTGGGCTAGGCTAGCCTCGACTGGTTTTGGAGCGAGGTAGAGTTTAGAGAAATTCAGGTAAAAATGGATTTAGGTGTCTGGGATTGAGCTAGTTTTCCATGTAGTCAAGACAAAAAAGAGTTCGGGAGATTTTACGGAATCGCATTTGGGTAAGTAGAACTCCCAGAATAGCGTTTGAGGTGAAGGGGTTATTTCAGAACGTCGGGGCAAACAGGTGTGTTGTGAAATGGCCGAAACTGGAAGATTTCCTGACATTCTGTCCATGAAGAGCGCGGTCATGCGCGATAGCGGCCACCGCTATAGCGGTAGAAATTACCGCTATAGCGGTGGTCAACCCACTTAAGACCGCTATAGCGGCGGGCTACCGCTATAGCGGGACCGCTATAGAGGAGCGGGTACCACTATAGTGGGCTGATAGTTTTTTAATGCACAAACAGCTCCCAAAATATTCAGTTTTTCACAAGTTCATTTTGGGAGAAGGGCTAGGTGATTCCAGGCATTTTTCTTCCCTTTTCGTCAAAATTCTTCCCTAAGGTAAGGTTTTCGTTCCCCAATCTTTGTATTACGTTTCCTATGCAATAAAATTGCTAGGAGGGAATTTGGGGAAGGTTGGAATAACCTAGGGATGGTGGAATTCGGGGAAGGAAGGGGATTCCAAGCATGTGCGTTCTTGGGTATGGATTAAAGTACTTTATTATGATCATAGGTTGTCTAATTCCCTGTTTTATATGTAAAAAAATGATAGAACTAGGAGAATTAATGGTGGAAAAGCCCGAGAAAAGGGTGGGATGATCATGGGTGGCCTGGGGTTTGGAGATTCGGTATAATCCGGGTAATGTGCAGGCCTTGTGTGTTAATTTTATGTCCTGTGTATTGTTTTTAGACCAAGAACGAGAGAGGAATCTGGAACATGGGAAACCTCGGGTCGAATAGAGCTTGGAACATTTTGAGGTAGGTGATGGCTTATGATTTTCTTTGAATGTGTATATTCATGTACTCATGTCTAAGTGATTGTATGCATTACATTGCTTAAGGAAATTGTGTGGAATGTCTAGGTTCCTTTTTATAGTCTTTGATTGAGCGGTTTTACTTGTTGGTTTTACAAGTTGTGTGTGTTCATATATTGACTGTGGTTGTTGACATTCGGTTGGCTCGGGTACCACACCTAGTATGGGTATAACAAAATGGTTGGCATGGGTACCACGCCTGGTATGGGTATATCATTCGGTTGGCACGGGTACCATGCCTGGTACGGGTTTACTTTATTGCATCTTGCATTGTTTCATTAACTATTGTATTACATTGGTTGATATTGGTTCCGTGAGTGGACCGGGTTGTTGTACTGAATTTGATACTTGATATTAGTTTCGTGAGTGGACCGGGTTGTCTATTTAAAGGTGCTTGATATTAGTTTCGTGAGTGGACAGGGTTGTCTATTTAAAGGTGATATTGCTAGTGGTCCTTGAGTGGCCGAGAACTTTGTATAACTGTTGTGTAGGTCTTGGTTTAGGCCAGGTTGAATCATTACTTTTTTATGTGTCTAGAGGGGATTCCAGGGTGAGTCCAGGCTAGACTGAAGGGTATAGTTAATGGCTCATGTTCTTGGTATAGAATTGTAAGAGATGGATTTAACGCTGGGACAAGGTAGGTAGAGACTTGTAGGCTAGGGCATGTATACTTGTTGCATGTTTTCCATATATTTACTTGCATATGTTGTACTGTTATATATGTTGTTTACTTGGAAACTAGCTGATGATCCTACCAGTACACAGTGGTGGTGTACTGATACTACACTTTTCTTTCTTTTGGTGAGTACAAGAAATCTACCAGCGACTGAGATGTGACCTCGCATCTAGCATCGGTGATTTCTGACTTTCAAGGGTGAGATGCTTGTTTCGAGCTACCTTGGGTTATCTTAGAGTTTCAGTCCATTTGTTTCGTACTTAAAACTATTTCATTTTGTCTTTAGGGGTTGCATCCCCGTATTCTAGATATTTGGTATTGATGTTTGGTACAATGACTTTCAGTTCCTAGGAGGGATTTTTCGCAGGACAATAATTATGTTAAGTTATTGAATTGTTTGATCATTAGTTTACTTTTTTCTTGTTGGTTTTAGGTTGTTAGTCTAGGCAAGGGTTGAACTCTATTGGTTCGCTCATCCGGAGGTTGGGTAGGTGCCACTCATGATGGGTTAGGTCGTGACAAAGATGGTATCATAGCCTAGGTTCATTGATCTCGTTGTACCAAACAGGTCTAGTAGAGTCTTGTGGAATGGTGTGGAAACGTCCGTACTTTTCTTTGAGAGGCTATGGGGCTTTAGGGAAAAATATCTCTTCCTTCTTTCCTTCGTGCTATAACTCGATTCCAATTGATATCTGGTGATACAAATTGGTATCTAACCTCGTTCACTCTTCTGTCCACAGATGGTTACTACAAGGAATAATGGAGCAAGGCCAGCGGTCCCAGTAGCAGGCCTGCCAGTTCACAACAGAGGTAGGGGAAGGGGCAGGGGACGAGCTGGAGTTGCACCCGCCAGGGGTGGAGCTCGAGCTGCTGCTGCACGTGAGGTAACTCCTCCCCCACCTCAGGAGCATGTGGCTGAGGATGTAGAAGAAGTGGTTGTAGAGGATGGAGGGGCTCAGGAGGAGGCGGCACTGGTTGGGGGTGTAGGCCTTCCTACTATGACACCGGAAGCTTTTAGGCAGGCGTGGGATATTCTGAGTGGGTTGGTTAGTGCTGGAGCCATACCCACCGCTTATACAAATCAGGCCTTGGATACTCAGCCAGCGGTTAGTACTACACCAAGGATGGATGCAGCTTCGGGCACAAATGATCTCCTCAGAACATGCTAGGCCCAGTGATGACAGGTAATGAGCATGAGATACTGACTAAGTTTCTTAAGCTGAAACCTCCGATGTTTCAGGGTACATACAAGGAGGATGCCTATGAGTTCATCCTGGATTTCCATGAGAGGTTGCATAAGTTGGGTATTGTGCATTAGCATGGGGTGGAGTTTGTCACTTTTCAGCTGCAGGGTGATGCCAAGCAGTGGTGGAGGTCTCATGTTGAGTGTCGGTCTTCCATTCTACCTCCACTGACTTGGGAGCAGTTCCATGCATTGTTTCTAAAGAAGTACATTCCCCGTACTTTGAGGGACCGGAAGAAGGATGAGTTTCTGAACTTGGAGTAGGGTAGCATGTCGGTCTCAGCTTATGAGGCTAAGTTCCATGCATTTTCTTGTTTTGCTACAAGATGTTGGGTTCTGAGGAGGAACGGGTCCGGTTGTTTGTTAAGGGTCTGAATAGTGAACTACAGGTATTGTCAGTGCATATGACTTCTTCGAGAAAGGGTTTTAATGATGTGGTGGATTATGTGAAGAAGATTGAGGGAGTTAGGCAAGCGGGGCAGGCTAAGGCTTTAGCCAAGAAGCCCTAGAATGAGGGAAACTATAGTGGTTCATACTCCAGGGGCCAGCATCAGCAGGCTTAACCGGCCCATCCTATTCAGTCAGCTCTGCCAGCTACTACAGATGGTCGTCAGGGAGCTCAGTCTTCAGCTCCTAGAGGCCAATGAGCATTCTATACATTAGCTAGCAAACCTATCTTGGACCGTGGTTGCTTCCATTATGGTGTGTTGGGCCACTTTAAGAGGGAGTGTCCACATAGGCAGACAGGTAATCAGACTCAGTAGTAGACCAGAGCAGTGGTTTCGGCAGGCAGAGGCGGTAATGTTAGGGGTCGTCCATAAGGTGGGCGAGGTAATTTTCAGGGAGGCTGGGGAGACCGGAGAGACCGAGGGAATGGTGGCGCAGGCAGGTGTACGGCGTAGTTGGCCCAGGAAGTTGCCGGGATTAATGATCGGGTACATTACTATGCTTTTCCATGAAGGACTGAGGCAGAAGCCTCAGATGCGGTGATCACAGGTAGTATTCTTGTCTGTGATAAAATGGCTTCAGTATTGTTTGACCCAGGATCTATGTATTCTTATGTGTCTGTGAGTTTTGCTTTGGGGATGGGTTGGACCTGTGATATCCTTGATTCCCCTATCTATGTTTCTACCCCAGTGGGAGAGTCGGTGGTTATGACTCATGTATATCGTGACTGTTCTGTTGTTTTTGTGGGGTTACATACTAGGGTAGACTTGGTAATCCTGGATATGGCTGATTTTGATATTATCTTGGGTATGACCTGGCTATCTCCTTATCATGTTGTGTTGAACTGTAACACCAAGACTGTGGCTCTAGAAATTTGGGGCAAGGATAGGCTAGAGTGGGAAGGTGTGTACAGGCCTAAGCCAGTTAAGATAATATTGTTTGTCCAGGCTAGGAAGCTAGTGTGCAGGGGGTGTCTAGCCTTCTTGGCTCATCTCCGGGATGATAGTGTGGAGTCTCCTCCTATTGAGTCAGTTCCAGTGGTTTCTGAATTTTTAGAGGTGTTTCCAGCGGACTTGCCTGGTATGCCTCCGGACAGAGACATAGATTTTTGTATTGATTTGGATCAAGGCACTCATCCCATTTCCATTCCTCCGTATATAATGGATCCGGAAGAGTTAAGAGAACTTAAGACTCAGCTGTAGGAACTCCTAGATAAGGGATTTATACATTCCAGTGCTTCACCTTGGGGTGCTCCGATCTTGTTTGTAAAGAAGAAGAATGGTAGTATGCGGATGTGCATAGATTATAGGCAGTTGAATAAGGTGACCATCTGGAATAAGTACCCTCTACCCCGTATAGATGATTTGTTTGACCAGCTTCAGGGTGCATCAGTGTTCTCAAAAATTGACTTGAGGTCGGGGTACCATCAGTTAAAGATTAAACCTGAGGAAATTCCAAAAACTACTTTTCGGACTCGGTATAGACATTATGAGTTTCTAGTAATGTCGTTTGGTTTGACCAATGCGCTGGAAGCATTCATGAGTTTGATGAATGGGGTGTTTAAGTCCTACTTGGATTCTTTCGTTATCGTGTTCATCAATGATATTTTGATCTACTCTAAGAGTAGGGAGGAGCATGCTAATTATCTTTGTATTGTGTTGGATATCTTGAGGCACCAAAAGCTTTATGAAAAATTCACTAAGTGTGAGTTTTGGTTGACTTCTATGGCATTCTTAAGGCATCTAGTGTCAGAAAAAGGGGTGATGGTGGATCCCCAGAAAATTGAGGCAGTCAAGAGTTGGGTTTGGCCTAGCTCTGTGACCGAGGTGAGGAGTTTTGTTGGGCTCGTGGGGTACTACCGGAGGTTTGTAAAGAATTTTGCCTCTATTGCTACTCACCTGACCAGGCTGACACAGAAGGAGGTACCATTTGTATGGTTCGATATGTGCGAGGAGAGCTTCCTAAAGCTCAAGACACTTTTGACCACATCCCCTATTTTGTCCTTGCCGATTGAAGGTAAAGACTTTGTTGTTTACTGTGATGCTTCACATTCTAGTTTGGATGTTGTATTGATGCAAGATAGGAATGTGATAGCCTATGCATCTAGGTAGTTAAAGGTGCATGAGAGAAATTATTCGACTCACGATTTAGAGTTGGCAGCGGTAGTTTTTGCATTGAAAATCTAGAGACACTACCTTTACAGTGTCAAGTGTGAGTTATTCACAGATCATCGCAGTCTGCAGCACGTTTTCACTTATAAGGATTTGAATTTGAGGCAGAGGAGATGGATGGAGTTATTGAAGGATTATGATGTGACAATTCAGTACCATCCGGGTAAGGCTAATGTTGTGGCAGATGTATTGAGCCAGAAAACTATTAGCATGGGTAGCTTGGCTTGTTTGTGGGCGTCCAAACGACCATTGGCTAAGGAGATTCGGGCCTTGGAGGACAAGTTCATGCACTTGGGTGTTTTAGATCAAGGTGGGTTATTAGCCAGCATTGAGGTCAAGGCCACCTTCATAGAGGAAATAAAAGCAAAACAGTTTCAGGATCCGAAACTGGGTAAGTTGCGAGGTAAGGTAATATCCGGGGAGTACAGAGACGTCCTGTTAGACTCTGGTGGAGTGTTGCATTTTATGGAGAGGATTTTTGTTCCTCGGGTTGATGATATAATTAAAAAAATCTTGACAGAAGCTCATGGTTCACGATACCCAATTCATCCTGGTGTGACCAAAATGTACAGGAACTTGAGGCAGCGTTAATGGTGGCCCGGGATGAAAAGGGACATAGTAGATTTTATGTCCAAATGTCAGAACTGCCAGCAGGTAAAGTATAAGCGTCAGAGACCTGCAGGACTACTTCAGAAAATGCCAATTCTAGAGTGGAGGTAGGAAAGGATAGCCATGGATTTCGTGATGGGTCTTCCTAAGACATTGGGGAGGTATGACTCAATTTGGGTCATTGTTTACAGGATGACCAAGTCTGCTCATTTCATTCCGGTCAGGGTAGATTATAATTTGCAGCAATTGGCTAAGATCTACGTGAAGAATATTGTGAGACTGCATGGGGTACCACTGTCCATCATTTCAGACAGGGGTACGCAGTTTACTTCTAAGTTCTGGGGCAAGTTACATGAAGAGTAGGGTACACAACTCACTTTTAGCACAGCCTTCCATCCTCAGATTGATGGTCAGTCAAAGAGGACGATTCAGGTATTGGAGGACATGCTCAGAGCATGTGTAATGGACTTCGGGGGGTTATTGGGACCAGTTTCTACCGTTCTGTGAATTCTTGTACAACAATAGCTAGCACTCCAGTATCAACATGGAACCATTGGAGGCCCTGTATGGGAGGAACTGCAAATCACCGGTTGGGTGGTTTGAGGAAGGTGATGTGAAGCCTCTGGGCGTAGACTTAGTGAAGGAAGCGCAGGAAAAGGTAAGGGGCATACATACCAAGTTGCTGGCTTCTCAAAGCAAGCAGAAGGAGTATGCAGATCACAAGGTCCGAGACATGGACTTTTAGGTTGGTGAACAAGTATTGCTAAAGGTATCGCTAATGAAACGGGTTATGCGGTTTCGTAAGAAGGGCAAGCTTAGCCCTCGGTTCATCGGTCCATTTGAAGTGCTGGAAATTGTGGGGCCAGTGGCGTACAAGTTAGCACTGCCACCTAGTTTGTCGGGCGTCCATCTGGTATTCCATGTATCCATGCTCAAGCGATACCATGGGGATAGGGACTACATCATCAAGTGGGATGAGGTACTTTTCGATAAGGATCTTCGTTATGAGGAAGAACCTGTTTTAATTCTTTCTCGAGATGTCCGGAGGTTGAGGACAAAGGTTATTGATATGGTGAAGGTTCAGTGGAAGTATCTTCCGATTGAGGAAGCCGCTTGGGAAACCGAGAAGGACATGTGGGACAAGTACCCTCAATTATTTGAGGATTCAAGTACTACACTTCCTTCCATTTATTTCAGTAATTTTGGGTTTGATCGTTCGGGGATGAACAATGGGTAAATTTGTATCTGTTGTAACGACCGAGTTTGTCATTACGGGTAGTTCCATCGTGCCAAGTGTTAGAGTTAGAAACCTTCGGGTTTGAGAGTTTGAAATTCTAGGCTAGGCTAGCCTCGGCCAGTTTTGGAGCGAGGTAGAGTCTAGGGAATTCCGGGTAAAAATGGGTTTAGGTGTCTGGGATTAAGCTAGTTTTCCACATAGCCAAGACATAAAGGAGTCCGGGGGACTTCTTGGAGTCGCATTTGGGTAAGTAGAACACCCGAAATTGCGTTTGACGTGAAAATGTTATTTCAGGATATCGGGGGAAACAAGTGTGTTTTAAAATGGCCATAACTGGCAGATTTCTCAACTTTCTGTCCGTGAAGAGCGCGGTCAAGCGCGATAGCGGCCACCGCTATAGCGGTAGAAATTACCGCTATAGCGGCGGTCAAAGGGCGGTCAACCCACTTAAGACCGCTATAGCGGTGGGCTACCGCTATAGCGGGACTGCTATAGCATAGCGGGGACCTCTATAGCGGGCACCACTATAGCGGGCCGACGGGTTTTTAATGCACAAACAGCTCCCAAAATATTCAGTTTTTCACAAGTTCATTTTGGGAGAAGGGCTAGGCTATTTCAAGCGTTTTTCTTCCTTTTTCCATCAAAATTCTTCCCTAAAGTAAGGTTTTCGTTCCCCAATCTTTGTATTATGTTTACTATGTGGTAGAATTGCTAGGAGGGAATTTGGGGAAGGTTGGAATAACCTAGGGATGGTGGAATTTGGGGAAGGAAGGAGATTCCAAGCATGTGAGTTCTTGAGTATGGATTAAAGTACTTTATTATTATCATAGGTTGTCTAATCCCCTGTTTTATCCATAAAAAATGATAGAACTAGGAGAATTAAAGGTGGAAAAGCTCAGTAAAAGGGTGGGATGATCATCGGTGGCCTGGAATTTGGGGATTTGGTATAATCCGGATAATGTGCAGGCCTTGTGTGTTAATTGTATGTCCTGTGTATTATTTTTAGACCAAGAACGAGAGAGGAATCCGGAACACGGGAAAGCTCGGGTCGAATAGAGCTTGGAACATTTTGAGGTAGGTGATGGCGTATGATTTTTTGTGAATATGTATATTCATGTACTCATGTCTAAGTGATTGTATGCATTACATTGCTTAGGGAAATTGTGTGGAATGTCTAGGTTCCTGTTTAAAGTCTGTGATTGAATGGTTTTACTTGTTGGTTTTACAAGTTGTGTGTGTTCATATATTGACTGTGGTTGTTGACATTCGGTTGTCTTGAGTACTACGCCTGGTATGGGTATAATAAAATGGTTGGCACGGGTACTACACCTGGTACAGGTATATCATTCGGTTGGCACGGATACCACGCCTGGTACGGGTTTACTTTATTGCATCTTGCATTATTTCATTGACTATTGTATTGCATTGGTTGATATTGGTTCCGTGAGTGGACCAGGTTGTTTTACTGAATGTGATACTTGATATTGGTTCTGTGAGTGGACCGGGTTGTCTATTTAAAGGTGTTATTGCTGGTGGTCCTTGAGTGACCGAAAACTTTGTATAACTGCTGTGTAGGTCTTGGTTTTGGCCGGGTTGAATCATTACTTTGGTATGTGTCTAGAGGGGACTCCAGGGTCAGTCTGGGCTAGACTGAAGGGTATAGTTAATGGCTCATGTTCATGGTATAGAACTGTAAGAGATGGATTTCATGCTGGGACAAGATAGGTAGAGACTTGTAGTCTAGGGCTTGTATACTTGTTGCATGTTTTTCATATATTTACTTGTATATGTTGTACTGTTATATATGTTGTTTACTTGGAAACTGGCTGATGATCCTACCAGTACACAGTGGTGGTGTACTGATACTGCACTTGTCTTTCTTTTGGTGAGTACAAAAAATCTACTAGCAACTGAGACGCGACCTCGCATCTAGCACCGGTGATTTCTGACTTTCAAGGGTGAGCTGCTTGTTTCGAGCTACCTTGGGTTATCTTAAAGTTTCAGTCCATTTATTTCAGACTTAAACTATTTTATTTTGTCTTTTAGGGTTGCATCCCCCGTATTCTATATATGGTATTGATGTTTGGTATAATGACTTTTAGTTCCTAGGAGGGATTTTTCGCAGGACAATAATTATGTTTAGTTATTGAATTATTTTATCGTTAGTCTACTTTTTGCTTGCTGGTTTTAGGCTGTTAGTCTAGTCAAGGGTTGAACTCTATTGTTTCGCTCATCCGAGGGTTGGGTGGGTGCCACTCACGATGGGTTAGATCGTGACACTAGCATTTTCATTCTTGACTAGAATATTTAACACAAATAAATTATGCTTAGTTAAGATACCCATAACATTCTCAAAACAAATCTTAACTCTAACATTTTCTAATAATATTATCACATCAACAAAATTGGTTCAAATATAAAGAACATGTAAACTCATTTAAAGTCAATATTTCTTTCACATGTGAGTTAAGAAGAACTTTTCTTTTTCAAGAACTTGATTTTAATATCCATCTCAATAACAACTAAATAGAACCCACAATATCCTTGCTTTCATTCTGAGATAATTTCGATCCTAATGCAACTACTTTATGTGGCAAACTCCTCGTACCAATTACACTTTCAAATATTGAAGAATTTGTAACTTCACCGTGGAAAGATTATCAAGTAACCAAAACGAAGATATAATTGTTCATTTTATTTTTATTTTTTCATAATTCATAAAGAAAATATCCTTAAGACTGTTGGAAAATATTGTAGAATCACGAAAACTCTCTAGCTTGAGGCATGCCTATTGACACTGTCCTTAAGGATATTTCACCGGTTAAGGTGTATTTCTCAGGATTCAACAAGCTCATCTAGTTATAAACTAGGAGCCAGAACTAACAAAGATTTATTATTTATCAAGAAAAAACCCAGCAAAAAGAAGAGGAGAAAAGAAAATTGTTCATTATTTTTCTACACTCCCATATGAGTGGATGAAGAAACTATTTATAAGTAAAAATAAAGGAGCTGTCAACATTTCAAAGAGAATGAAATTAAGAGTATCAAGGCCATAAATGTTATTAAAGACCTTCAGTCATTAAAATCAATTGGAGGGGACAATTGAAGACCAATTAAAGAGAATAAATATATAAATGGTAACATCTTTTGACCAAAATTAATGGCTGATGAATGTTGCCTTTTAAGACTAATAAATATATAGTTGATACTTATTCTTTTTGAGATAATACTATAATTTACCAATAAATTATAGATATATCCTGTGATTAGGCAAATTTTAGCTACGGGGCCTTATTTATTGCCTAAATATTAGCTATTTCTAAACTAAAGAAAATGGAATAAAGACATAAATAGCCATTTAGTGTAAAATATTAAAAAATTGGCACAGTGCACTAAGGGTCCAATGTGGCATGTTGTTGCCTAATATTCAGAAGTTGACATCAAATATCCATATTTAACCTTTTCGGTCAAAATATATAGCCCATAAATATTTTACCAATCTCAGATTTTCCTCTCTCTAAAAATATTTTAATTTCTCCTTCTCTCCTCTTAAAATATTTTCTTCTTTTCAGTTCTCTTCCTATATTATCTCCATTAATCCGCGAATCTCTCAATTGGAGTCATAAGATTTTGACAAAGTCTCTATCTTTTTTAACCATCAGTTTTCTTTCAATATTTTTTGTAGGTTTACACTCAAAATATGGATCTCACGATTTATGCCATTATTGAGATCAGTTTTTTTTAATTGTAAAATCGATGGGTAAGAAAAGTTCTTTGAAAAAAATTGTCAAAATGGGGCTACTGATTTTTAATTTTGAAGTTTTTTCGTCAAAAATTTCAAGTTTATCACATGCAAGATCTTCTCGTATCGAAAATCGAAGTAAGGAGGGGGAGAAAATGTATATCTCTTTTCAATGAATTACTTGAGACATCCATTGCATGTATACATATAAGAAGTGTATACATATTAGCTTATATAAATATATATCAGAAGTGTATACATTTCAAATTATAATTTAATAGTGTATATATATATCAGAACTATACATATTTTAATTTAACAGTGTATACATATTAGTGGATTCTATACTAATTGGTACTGTGAGAATTTTTATGTATAGCTCATTTCAATGAATTACTATCCAGCGCTTTTAAACTCTCAGACAAATAGCAAATTTTGAAAGTGCTAAAAATGAACATGTTGCAGAACAAAATGAATACGCAACAAATAAATTTTATATTTAATAGATGTATACGCTAATATAAATTACAACTAAACTAAAATTTAACTAGCATAACTGTTAAAAAATGGATAAAAATAATCATTCTTGTTGAACTAAATGAATACAAAATAATTAGGTCTTTGAATACATATAGAAAGTGTATACATATCATATTTTAATTTGATAATGTATACATATCCGAAGTGTATACATTGCATATTACAATTTAATAACGTATAGATATAAGTGTATACATATTAAAGCTATAAAGATTTTAATATAACAGTGAATCAAAATATGTAATGGTGTCTTCATGTCTTGAATTTGCCTTTTTGATAAATTAGAATTCGAAGAACGTGACCTTTAGTCAACTTTGTGCCGTATAATATTGCAGGGGAGAAAGATACGAACAAAATGATTTTTTGATACGTGACTATTCAATACACGTTAATTAAGGGATAAAACTATTTTTGTCCCTTAAATGTAACCCCAGCTTATTTTAATTGGCCATTTAGTGCCAATCTTTTTTATGCTTTACTTTTCCTAAAAATTTAGGGAAAAGTATATAGTTGCCCCATAGAGCAAACTATTTACAGCTAAATAGCCTCTTACAGAAAATACCCCTAATTACAGAAAATGTCCCTTCTCTGTGATACCTTATCGGTATATGATATACCCTATCGGTATCATATAGGACTAGACTCTTTTTTTTAAGGAATAAACAAAAAATAATTAAGAAAAAAATATTAATTATTTCGTTCATTTTTTTATTTTATCTACTCCTTTTCTTTTCTTTTTTTCTCTCTTTTTTTCAAGTATATTTCTTTATTCATTATTTTTTTCCCTCCTTTTTCATTTATTTTTTTCTCAAATTATATTATTCTTTATTTTTTTTTATCATGATCTAATTTCATCGCAATTTTGAATCCTTTCTTTTTAGTTTTTATGTTTTTTTTCATTTAATTTCTTTTTTTTAATTTTTTCTCCATAATCTAATTTCATTCACTTTTTTTTATTCTTTTCATTAAGGCATGCTTCAGTCCTTGACACTCTCTAGTCCTCCATGATACCATTACAGTATATCTAGCAAAATAAAAATCTACGAAAAAATCTCCCTAGAACCTGAAAGTCACCGTACCAAAACATTCTACCAACGTCTAAAATGGGGATGCAACCCCAAAAAGAAAAAGCAAGAGTTTAATCCCAAAACAAGTGGACTATAACCAATCATGGATGAAAACAAGGTAGCCCGAAACAAAAGCTAACCCTTGAATTCTTAATTCACTGGAACTACAAGTGAGGTCGCGTGTCAGTCACCGGAAGATGTCCTGTACTTATAAAAAGAAAAGCAAGTGCAAAATTAGTACACAATCATTGTGTACTGGTAGGATCATCGGTCAGCTCCAATAAATAAGATATGAACAGTAAACCAAAGTTGAGTAAAGCAAAGTAAACACGTAATACAAGTCAACAAAATAACTAGACTACAAGTCTCTTCCTTAACTTATCAACCAAATGTAACCAATTAACAACCACTGACAAAACCCAGTAACAATAAACATATATCCTTTTCTCACAATCCAGACCCACCAAGGATCCCTAGGACACCACCTATGTTTTCAACATGCAATTCCGGTCTACACTAAGACCAACCTCACATTTACATATAATCACGGTCTCTCATGGACCATATGCAATAATCACAATTCATGAATACAATTCAGTCCACTCATGGAACCATGGAGAAAATACAATCAATAAGTAAATTAAACTTGTACCAGGCGTGGTACACGAGCCAACTATTATGAATCCCATATCAGGCGTGGTACCCGAGCCAACTGATAAGTATCCAATACCAGGCATGGTATCTGAGCCAACAAAATAAGTATCCCGTACCAGGCGTGGTACCTGAGCCAACCGAATGTCACACAAAATCCAACAGTCAACAAACAATGAACAAAAGCACACTTGTAAACCAATAAGCAACAAAATTTCACAAGACTGAATAACCGGACATTTAGATATTCATAATCCCTTTCCTAAGCATGCAACTCACACACTACTAAGCGATAGTACATGAATACATATTGCATATTGGGAAAACAATAACCATCACCTACCTCGAATTACACAAAAGCTCTACTGGACCGGAGTCTTCCTTAGTTTCTAAGCCTTTGCTTATTCTTGGTCTAAAAATAATTATAAGATATTAAAATCAGTCCACATAGCCTACAAATTACTCAAATTATGTAATATCTCAATCTCCGGGCCAAACTATGATCATTCCACTCATTTTCGGGCTTTTTCACCATTAATTCACTTAAGTCTATCATTTTTATGAATATATTTAGAGAATTATGGCTAATTGATCATAACTCAACCATAATATTCAAGACTCAAGAACTTCTATGCCTTAGAATCCCCCTTTTTCCCGGATTCTACCATTCCTAGGTCAACCCAAACCTTCTCCCAAGTCCAAAATTAGCAATTCTACAACAGAAAAAAGATAGCATTAAGTTAGGAGAGTGAAATCCTTACCTTTGGGATGAAAAATGATGAAGAACGGAGTTGAAATTGCCCAAATCGCCCTTTTCCTTATCCAAAATGATCTTGAGGAAAACTAAATATTTTGAAAAAGTCTCTGCATTAAATCCTGACTCAGCCTGCTATAGCGATCCGCACTCTGCTATAGCGGTACCGTCATAGTAGAACCGACCACTATGACAGTGCTGACTGTCGTTGACTTCCGCTATAGCGATAATTTCTCCACTATAGTGGAGGTCATGATAGCACTATGTCAACTGTCAACAGAAAGTAATAAAATTCCCCAGAAGTGCCCATTTTATAACACACCTTAATTTTTGATATTCTAGAATAACCCCTTCACGTCAACCTTGATACCGGGAGTTTTACTCACCCGAATTATTTTCAAAAATTCTCTCGAATTCCTTTATATATTAGCTAACGTAAAAACTAGCTCACTACATGACACATTACCCAATCCTTCCTCGGATTGCCCTAGACCATACCTTGCTCAGAAATCATCCCAAGACTAGCCTAGCCTAAAATTTTTAACTCTCAAACCCGAAAGTTTTCTAACCCAAAACTTGGACGAAAGGTTTACCCGTAACGATGGACCCAATCGTTACAATAAAAGAAAGAACATCATGAGTTCTCAAAATGATGCTTCAAAAGGTGAAAGTAATTTGCGTCATCAATGATCATGGCATGAAAGGTCATTAGGCACTCGGTTGTAGTGCGATCAAATTCGATAAATTTTATAAATTCTCCATAAAAAAAAAGAAATATAAAATGAAGACACTTAACCTTTCAAAGTGATGTTGAGGTAGGTCATATAAATATGACAAATGACAATGCATGATAAAGAGCTTATAATAAAATTTATGGAGCACATACAATGAATTAGTTCATTTCTTGCAAAGAATGTGACTTGTGATAAGTGTTGTTGTTCGCCCATTCTTGAAAGTGAATATTTCAAGATGTAATAAAAATTATGAATTAAAACCTGCTCATGTATGATTGAGTAAGTGCCACGACTCACCTCTATGGGATGTTTGAGAGAATAAATTTTTTTTGGTATAAATGGTCATTTGGTCATGTACTTTGAGTACATCATAAATATTGTAGCATGTCTTATCATGAACTACTGAAAAGTAAAAGCAAGAAATCACTCTTGTCGATAAATATTTTGAGTATGACCTAAATAAATATTGTTGTGTGACTGCACAAATTTGTCATTGATTGTGCACCTATGGTACATCAAAAATATATTTTGCCAGATTTTATAGAAAGAAAAGAAAAAATTACTAAAGGCAAAAGTATAGCAAGAAAGAGATCTTGCTTATATAACCATGACAATAAAAATATAATTTTCTCACTGAAGGAGATGCTAACCATACAAATGGTGTTATGAAATACGTGACAGTACACAAAAATTAATTAAGAGCTCCAGAAGAGCTAACGTCTTACTACAAGGGGAATGAAATTATTTATAATATTGGGATTGTAGTAAGTCTCAGAAAAAACTTTTTAAGTTTCAAAGGTATGGAATTATATTGAAACTGTAAATTACAGAAAGATTTTATATCTTCATATTACTACAATCAAAGCGGGTTATAAATATTTATGTAAAAGGGTTACCCACCTACTCCTCATTTTTGTAGTACACATATATAAACATGGTCATGAAATCACATGCGATAGTAAACTAAAAGTTTATAGAAACTATATCAATTGGCATAACTGATTGACCATTCTGGTTTAAATGTGATGCAAAAATAATTGAGAATTCATGTGGTTATATATATTGAAGAAATAGAAAGTTCTTCATGAATTCTCTTGTGCTGCTTGTTCTCACAATAAATTAATTATTGTACCAGCTAAAGTTGAAATTGTATTTTATGAATTATTAAAACATATAAAAAGATGAATATGGGTTCATTCACCTGCCATGTGGATCATTTATTATTATATGATTTTAATAGATACATCTATGGTATGATCACATGTGCTTTGATATCAACTTGCAATTTAATTTTTACAAGGTTATTTGCTCGAATTGTTAAATTAAGAGCATCATTTTAAATTATAAAAATTATATTGATAATGATGGTTTATATTCAAGTTGGTTTAGCAAAAAATATATGCCTCCAATTATAGCTAAACTGTTGGTTATGAGAACAAAACTCCCAAATAAAGTTTGGTACGAGTTATGTAGTAGCACTTGTATGCATCAAGCCAACAAGGTTCCCTTATCACAATTGGTTCAGGGTCAGAAACCAGATAATTCTCATCTAAAAGTTTAAATGTGCGATATGATTTAATTGTTCCACCACAATGCACAAAGATGAGTCCCCAAATAAGATTGGGGTAAATGTTAAATTTGCTACCATTAGGGGGAGATATGATTAGCAGTTGGAAAAAAAAATTCTACGTGAATTAAATTATCTAGATCCTCGTATAAAAATGTGACTTGAAGTTCAGTAGATAATTTATTTGAAAAATATTGTAAATAAATTGCCAGATATATTTACTGACCCTATATTATAATTCAGTTGTGGATGCTCCAATAAAAATAAAAAGTCCTTGAAAGATAGAATCTATGGCATGCCTGATACGTGATAGACCAATCAGTTTCAAAAGTAAAGTTTCTTAAATAAGGAGTGGAGCAAATGATCATAATGGTCATAATAATGAGGCAAGTGCTTTAAAAGAGCACCACAACATAATACTTTATACAACCTTGAAAAAGGTTCAGGTACCTGAAAATGAAAAAAAATAAAGAGATCTCGATAAATTATGTCGCATTGAAACTGCTATCGAATAACCGTCGACGGTATCTTTGATATAATATAGCATTCAACATTATAAATGATAATGAGAATCTTGATTTCAAATCTGTCAAAGAATGTGGACAGATGAATAATTGACTAAATAAAAATACGCAATTTAAGTATATTCTGTTTCACATGGTAAACGTGAAATATTTTGAATCTACAATCCAAATGCTTGATGTTATAATGTCAATGGGGGGGGGGGGGTACAAATAAGGTTTTGTCCTAAATGTGAAATAAAATATAAAATTGTACTACATAAAGTACAACTTGTGCCTTGTGGCATAAAGGTTTTTCGCATAAGTCCTGGCATTATTATAATATATGAAGATGTGTTCTCCTGTGGTGAATGCAATTATTTTCAAGTTTCTTTCAGTCTGGCAATCATGAAAAACTTAAATGCGTATAATGAATTAATTGTTATGTCTAGCTAGACAGTGAATTTTATATGTAAATCCTTGAAGGATTTAAATTATCTTGAAGCATATAAAGATTTTTGAAAATTTGTTACAAAAAGCTTCAAACCCTTATAAGAATTAAAGTGATTCCATTGACTACCCCAATGATTATGAGATCACTTAACATAAAGAAAGATCAATTTTGATATTATGAAAATAATTAAAAAATATCATGTTTTAGTGCAATTGACACACTTATCTTATTATTACTATCCATGAGATAATATTTTTATTAATGTGTAGACAAGATATAATTTTACATTTATGTAAAAATATTTGAGTGAAATCAAATATTGGTATGAATTTATTATTTCTAACCAATATTGTCAAGAAATTATAGGTTATGCAAATGCAGGAAGACATTTGATCTACATAACGTTTGATCGAATAAAAGTTATCTATTTACAAGTAAAGGACTGTCATATTATCATATTCTACAAGACAGTCAATCATTGATGATTATTAAGTCCTGCCAAGATGATAACAACTTTTAAAACAAGTGATTCAACACATAAGAAATGTAAGAGTTTTCCTTGAAAAGAAGATTCTAGCAATGTTGAAGACAATGCTACTTGCAAAGCTCAAATGATAACATTGCGGAATAGCTCACTGAGAATTGTTGATCTCAATATTTGAGAAGCTGTTATACAAGAAGAAAATTTATTGTCTTTGAAATAATAAGTGATGTTTTCATCAGGGGGATTAAATACGTGCTGCATTCTTTTTTCCTTAACCAAGATTTTGTCCCACTAGATTTTCCTGGTAAGATTTTTAATGAGGCAACAAATAATGTATATCACAAGATATGTGTACTCTTTTATCTTCACTAGGATTTTAGTAAGGTTTTAACAAGACACGTTATTTATTAAAACATAGACATTCAAAGGGGAGTAATAAAGTATTATGAACAACTACATATACTTGCTCTTTTACTATAATTTTTCTTTTACATGAATATCCAAGGGGGAATGTTGTAAAATAATGGATGCCCATGTGGTTCATAGAATAACCACCAAATCTACCAAACTCCTTGTATCTTAGGCTTATAAATAGCCTTTCCTACATCAAATTATATATGAATAAAAGGTGTAAAAAATGAAATACACTTAGTAGTTTTCTCCCATTTTTTCCTTTGTTATTTACGTTGCATTAGCTATTATTTTATAACAGAACTTTCAATTTTTCTTTTCTTCTTTTAACGGTTTTCTCTATGGTCTTATTGGCTCTCTCTTTGGATCAACATAAGTTGAGATGGTATGTATCATTTTATTTTCAATTAAAAGTCTCCGATATAAAATCTTTTTGTTAGACAATATTTTGTCTTTAACATAGATTTTTCTAATATAAATTTTAATTTAATTAAACTCTAATATATATATATATATATATATATATATATATTAAATGCTAAGTGAAAAAAAATAAAGGATCGAAAATATTTCTAAATTATTTTAAATGTAAGTCAACTTTACCCTTATGATTTTAACTAAAAATATACTTTCATCATTTAACCAGCTCAAAACTACTCTAAAACATAGTAATATAGAGTAAAATTAAGACCCATTTGGTCATGAAAGTTTTTTCACTTTTTTTTTTGAAAATATTTTTTATTTTATTTGAAAATCAAAGTTTGACCATAAAAATTTCAGATACAACTTGAAGTAAACATTCAAACCTTGTTTTCACTTTTTGATTTTATTTATTTAAAAAAAAATCTTAATTTTTTATTTTCATAAAATAACCTCCTTTAAATTATATTTCATGTTTAAATCATATTTCATATTTTTTTAAAATATATTTATATTTTAAATATTTATTGCAAAAACTATGATCAAACATAACTCCAACTTTGAAAAATTCAAATAAAGTAAACTTTTTTTTTATGACCAAATGCCCCCACTTAACCTATTTCAAACCATTAGAAAATATTTTCGACTTATTTCCAAAAAAAAAAAAAACCTCTCTTGGTGGGAAAGAAGTTTGAAGGAAAGGGATTCTGATGGATATGATTCCTCTTTCATGGTCTACAAAAAATTTGAATTTTCATATGAGTAGGTCCTTTTTAACTTTTTTAGAATTTGTGGTGGAAAAAGATATTTGGTTGAAATATTCAATCAATTGTCTCTCAATGTTTCTATGTTTAATGACTTTGTACATGAGAACAACTGCACATAGCTTTCCTTTTAGGTGAAATAATTTGGGAAATCCTTATACTTGTATCTGTTTGTCACTTGAACCCTTCTACTCATGATTTTACCAATTGAACACTTAAATTTAATAAAATATAATATTTTAAGCCCTTTTCTAATCTAGTCAGTGATGCATGTAATACAAACACTCCACGTCAAATTTCACGTTATTTTTAAATGCCACATAGAAAATTGAATATTAAATATAAAGTAAACTAAATAGGTCATTTTTACAAATTGCGAAAAAATTTCAATAATCATGTTTTTCATATTTTCTCACAAATTGAGTATCAAATTCATTTCAAATAGCTAAAATTCTTCCCTAATTAATTTAAATTTTCAACTACAAGTTCACAAATACAATAGCTCCCCAACTATAATTTTGAATTAGTTTGACAAATTTACAAAAAGATATTTATTGTTCTTCAAGATTCCTCAAGTTTATCAATGGAGTTGTGTAATATTTCAGTACCCACTATCACTCACTTTCAATTCAAGTTCAAATTTTAACCCAAAAAAAAGGAGCACGGAGATCTTAGATTGTAAGAATGATTTGCCAAAAAAGATGGGATCTCCAAAGAGGGGGAGGGGGCTTTGAAGAAGAAGAACAAAGGTGAGGTGGGGTGGTGAAGAAGAACAGCAGGGTGGGCTACTGAAGAAGAGAGCGGGAAGGGGGGAGAGAAGAAGAATAGCGCGGGTGGAGAAGAAAAGAAAAAGGGTGGGGGGGGGGAGGAAGGGGAGGGGAGGGGCGCAAAATAGAAGGTGGGGGAAGAAGAATTATTTTGTGTATGTTTTTCCTTTTTTAAATTTATTACTTTTGTTTTCTCTTATAATTTTAATATTTTTTAAATATAAATATGATATTCACTTGCTTCTAAACGCATGTAGTCACACACTTTTTCCAACTTAGCTATCTTAATGCCACATAAACTTGGTCAGGTCAGAGGGGCTTAATATATTGAGTTTCGTCAAGTTTAAGTGTTCAGTTGGTAAAATCATGAGTAGAAAGATTCAGGTGACAAACGGATAAAAGTACAGGGGTATCTCGAATTATTTCACCTTTTTTATGCAAAAAGTATATAAAATAAAGGGTAGTGTGTAACGACCTATTCCGTCGTTATGGGTAAACTATTCGTGCGAAGTTTCGAGTTAGAAAACTTCCGAGTTTGGGAGTTGAAAAAATTGATCTAGGCTAGTCTCGGATAATTTCTGAGCGAGGTATGGTCTTGGTCAATCGGGGTGAGGATTGGGTAAAATGTCTTGGAGTGAGCTAGTTTTTCCATTATCTAAGACATTAAGGAGTCCGGTAGGCTTTTTTCAGAAGTGAATTCGGGCAAGTAGAACTCCCCATATCAAAATTGACGTGAAAAAGTTAGTTCGGTACGTCAAGTTTGGAAGTGTGTTGTAAAATGGGCACTTTTGAGGGATTTTCTGAGGTTCTGTTCTGTGTCAACTGCTATAGAGATTGACACCGCACTACAGTGATGACTGCTATAGCGGAGAAATTTTTGTATATAGTAGAAGTTAAAGTCGGTCAGCACCGCCATAGCGGTCAAGCCCGCAACGGCGGCGCCACTATAGCAGAGTGGGGACCGCTATAGCAGAATAAGTCATTGTAAATGCAGAAACTTTCCCAAAAATATTCAAAAATATTTTGGGGAAGGGCAGAGGCGAATTAGGCAACTCCAACTCAGTTTTTCACCGAAAATCATCACTAAAGTAAGGATTTTATTCCCCTACTTCATTACTTCGATTATCGAGTATTAGAATCGATAATTGCAGGCTAGGGGAAAAGTTTGAATAGACCTAAGAGGGTAGAATCTAGTGTTATGGGGATTCTAGGGCGTAGAGATTCTTGTGTCTTGTTTATTGTTCTTCAATTATGATCTACTCACTGTTATTCGATAAATATAACCGTAAAATGGTAGTTTTAGGTGAATTAATGGTGGGAAAGCCCTAGGATGGGTGGAATGATAATGGGTTGGCCTGGGAATTAGGATTTGTATATAATCCAGGTATTTTTAGGCCATTTGGACTGATTTTAATATTGTGTAATTATTTTTAGACTAAGAACAACGGAAAGCTTCGGAAAACAGGAAAGCTCCGATCCAGTAGAGCTTTCAGGCTATTCGAGATAGATGATGGTTATTATTTTTCCAAATGCAGTGTGTGTATATGTAACTGTCGCTTAGTAATGTATATGTATTGCATGGTCTAGGGAATGTAAATCATGAATGTCTAAATGTCGGGGTGTTAATCATGTGAAATGAACTTGATTTGGTTGCTTGTTGGTTTACGAGTATAATTCTATTCATTAATTGTTGACTTGTTAGAGTATGTGTGACAGTCGGTTGGCTCGGATACCACACCTGGTACGGGATACTTATTGGTTAGATTGGGTGATAACGCCCAAACTACACCTCGAATTAACGAAGCGTAAGCGGTCGTAGTCAAGTAAAGAACCCAACAAGGTTGGGGTCGAATCCCACAGAGAATATGGTGAAGATTAAGCCTTTAGTGAAGTACGTGACTGATGGTCAATAGTTTCCGGTAAATAAGGGGGGGGGTTTGTGTGAACAAATCGTAAACAAAACAAGTAATAAACGTGTGAGTTTTAATCAATATAAGAGAATGCGAACTAGGGACGTGTTCACCATGGCGTTGTAACAATCGATTCTAGGCGTTACAGGGTTCTTTCTATATGCGTGTCATGATGTGATTGCGTCAATGGTATCGTCTAAACGTCTCTCGACCAAATAAACAAATTTCCTTTTCTATTCTCTCGACCTCGAAAAGATGTGCTTTTTAGATTTCAATCCTAACATCAAGTAGATTAATCCAGTTACGGCATTAATCATTAAGACGAGAGTTGGTAGTCTCGAATCCTTGTCGTTAATCAAGTTTCCCGGTTTTAATCTCATTACTCAAGCAAATTAAACCTAGGCATGTTCTAATGTTTGCAACCACTAGAAAATGTGACATAAAGTATGATTAACAACGTGACTACATGTAAATTGAACCCGTCGCTACCCGGAATCTATATCGCTACTTTAGCCATGGCTCCCACAACCCTAGTTGCGGGAGTTTTAGTTACTCATGCTCGAAGAAGAAAAGAAGAAATTCATAATAAAGGAAAGAAGATTCTTACAATATGATAAAAATACCCTTCAATAATCCAAGAACAAGAAAAAACCAAGAACTCAAGAACGAATCAAGAACACGCTTGCAAGATCAAGAAACCGTGTTGCTTGCGCTCAAAGTCTCGACTAAACTCCTAAAACTATTTTAAAAGCGTGTAAAAACTAATTGAAAAGGTGATTAAAGAATAATATTCGACAATTGCTAAAATAAACCTAACATAGGGTATTTATAGGAGTCCAGAAAATAAACCCAAAAACATTCGGAATCCGTGTCGCGTTCTGCCTTAACTTGACGGTTTGGGTGACGGACCGTCACAAGCTTGACGGGCCGTCACTTGAACCGTCACTGCTAAACAGTGAGTTTTCAGGAGAATTTCCAGGTAAGTCGTCCACCAGGTGACGACTTACAAGTTTATATGCGTTTTATGATGAATTTTCAAGTAAGTCGTCCACCAGGTGACGACTTACATGTATATAGGGTAAAAACTGCATTCGAGGAGTGCGTTTCATCTTGGTGGCTTGGGTGACGGTCCGTCACGAGCTTGACGGTCCGTCACGCGGACCGTCACTCTTATCCAGAACGTCTTTTTGCTCGTATTTCCTTCCGTTTCCATGTTTGTTCCTATTTCCTGAAAATACACCATAAACACATCAAAAACGACGACGGTTGCTTGAAAACGTACGATTGTTCTTAGTTTAAAGGAGTCGAAAGTGCCGTAAAATGGCGGCACATCATTGGGTACCACGCCTTGTACGGGATATTTATTGGTTGGCTCAAGTACCATGCCTGGTACAGGTTTTATAATGGTTGGCTCGGGTACCACGCCTAGTATGGGTTTAATTACACTTGTTGATTGTATTTTATCGATGATTCTATGAGTGGATCGGGTTGATTATTGAAACTGTTATTATTGCATATTGGTCCATGAGAGATCGGGTAGTTGTAATTAAATACGGTGTTGGTCTTTGTGTAGATCGAGAATTGCATATTAAATACTTAGGTGTTGTTCTAGGGACCCTTGGTGTGATGACCCTTTCGGTCATCTTCACATTTTTGTATTTATTGCACTGTTAGAGCCTTCTTGTAGTGGGCCTAAGTCATTTATGGCTTGCTGGGACCGGTAGTTCGGTGCCCTGGTCGTTCATTTGGTCGTTTTGGACGTTTGCCTGTTTTAGCGCTTTAAACTTAGAATATCATTGACTTTAGTCAACATTCTTAGCTAACATGCTTGGAATTGAATTCTGACAGTTCCGTTAGCTCCGGAGCGATGAGTTTGGTCTAGTTAGACCTTTAGTTGAGGCCTGAGAACTTTCGGTGTGGGTTTTGTGTGGTTTTCTCAGTTTTCAGGCCATTTGGAGTTGAAAGTGTAACTTCGGGTGGCTTTCAATGATCAGAGTGTCAGATTCAAAATCCGATGATTTCATTAGCTCTGGAATGTTGAGTTTGGGCTAGGAAAATGGTTGGTTCGGGTTCCGGGTGAGTTGGACTCATTTCGAGACTTTGAGTTCCTTTTCGTTACTGTTGACTTGGGTCAACGTTTCTCCTAAACGATCTCATATGGAAGTTTCATTGATTTTTTTGAGTCCAAAACGTTGTTTCCACTCTATTAGCACTATTAGTTTTTGAATATTGGTTTTCAATTGTGCCCGAAATTCCCCGTTGAGTTTTCTAAAAAGTGCAGAAAATCAGCTGCGGACAACAACTATTTATTGCTGTCATTTCGTTTTTTCCAGCCCTTTTTATCACTTTTCTCACTCTAAAACTCAAAATTCTCTCCACCATTTTGCTCCAATTTAGTTCTAAACCTTGGAAAATTATTTGTTCGTCGATTATCCGTAGTTCTTCGCCTCTTGGTAAGTCATCTTTCCCAACTTGCCTTCTTTAGTTTTTCTTTTAATTCCTCCATTGATGCTCATCCAAAGCTTGGATTTTGTGATAGATTCTTCCCCCTAAGCTTGTGCATGTTCGTGGGTGTGAAGTTTTATCCGTCTTGGGCTGATTTTCCATCATTTTGGTGAGTAATTCTTTCCCAATTTCCATTTTTATTTTTGAAATTTCCATTCTTTAATCCCCTACTTGGGCGGGCTGTTTTGGTGCCCTTCCCTTGTCCAATTATGCTCAAATTTGGAGCATGCTTTCTTGGCATCGTTGGGGTCATCGTGGTTCTTTTCGTTTTTGGTTTTGGGTTGTGGGCCCCACAGGCCCGCTTTTGACCCAGCTACAATTTTAGCAATATGGGTATCGTTAGATTCGTCTTAATATTTTATTCATGAATTTGATAGTTTGATTCTCATTCAGAGCTTCTCGGAGCAGCTCAGCCTCGGATATCGTCGTTCCCACAGCTTGTCATCGGACGACAGGTTGGTTACGGCTTAACTCTCTAGATTTCGCATATATTGGGTAAAATTGTACTAGTTGGCATCCTTGGGTTGGGTTATTAGGTTGGTACCACAGACCTTGACCGCTTTTCCATGATTCATCATATTGTTTTCCTCCGTTGTGTGTAGTATTCCTATTATTTGATATATATATTACCCTTGTGACCCCGTGAGGTTTTGTTGACTCTGGAACATAGAAGGTGAGATTATTGGGAATGTCTGCGAGTCCCGGATATAGAAATATCCTTCTAGGCTGGTTATGCTTGCTGAGTAGCTTCGGAGCCTGTGCAAGGCCGTTAGGTTGATTGTGAGCTGCCGGGCAGCTATTTGGGTTGATCATATCATTTCCATGCATATAAAGAGGTTTTTCCACGTTTTATTATGGATTTTGGCTTTGGGCCTATGGAAACTGATTTTCTAAACCTTGCATGGCCCCGGGGGCCCATTTTGATGAAATTGGATTTGGAAATGATTTGAATTGATACGTGGATATTCTTGGGGTAAAAGAAGGTTAAAGATATGATTTTATCATGATTTACTACTATTGCTAGACTCGACTGGGTCGGTGTGCTAGTTGAGTTTCCTTACTGATTTGAAATGATATCAGGCTCGGCCGGGTGGAGCATCTGAGATGTTTTTACTACTGTTTTAGACCCGGTTGTGACCGGGCACCCTTGGAAGGGTTTTTTAGAAATTCTTTTTCATTGTTTTAGTCCTAGACAGGGTCTAGGCATGCATATTTGAGACTTAGCCACTGGATTGAACCCAGACTCAATTCTGGAGGACACGTTTTGATTTTGAGTTTTAGTATGAGGTCCGGGACCTCCATGGACCTTGTCGCTCCGAGCCTGAGGCTTTGGGATGCGTGTGCCAGGGGGAAGGGTATACGGTGGAGTAGAGGTATACGGGCTGTGTCCTTCCATGGAACCTGCCTACTGGGCCCAATCGGCATCGGAGGAGGTACAAACAGAGGTTCTATTTCACCTCGAGGTTTTCATGCATCATATCATCCATTGTTTGAGATACCACCCTTGTTTGCTATTTGTTGATTGTACGCTCTGGTAGTATGGGATGCCGGAGGGTTTATTTTCACTTGATTGCATTTCTCGGTTGTATGGGAGGCCGAGGGACTGTAAGTAGACTCTTGTCACTTTATTCCGATATCGTTCCCTGTTACGGTCGAGTATGAGTGTGCTTACTGTAAGGTTGTGAGTTCCTGGATTGAATTTGGATGACTAGATTGGGTATTAACTCCTATATGTCGAGCATTTATACCTTTATTCTTCTCTCCTATTTCCTTATACTTGAGGTTATCGGTATACTGCCCATTGTTAGAACTTATTTACATATATACTATTTTGCGAGGATCCAAGGTGTGTTGTCCTTACTTTCACCTGTGCCTGTTGTGTGTATATATTCTATATGCTAGCCTTATATGTTGTTTCTGCTGTGTCTTCCCTCTGTGCTAGCTCCTGTGTGCTTATTATTGAATTTTGTGACTGTTTGTTCCTACTCTGCCTGCTATTGCTCTTTTGCTTTATATATGCCCAATCGGCCTATGATACCTACTGGGTACCTTATGCTTCGCATTTGGATCTCACCCTACCCTCTGCATCTGCTGGTGCAGATCCTAGCATGGGCCATCTCCGTTAGCACGTCAGAGACTCGTGCGAGGTGCAGTTTTTAGATCATCCAGGCTGAGGGTGAGCTCTTGGCGTTTAGATCTTGACTTCAGTTATCCTTGGTGTATCTTATACTCTTATAGTTTCGGAGACATTGTGTATATATGACTTTTGGACCATTGTACTCCTGATGTAGTTCAGCTCTTATACGCTTTGATACAAGGTATTGGCTTAGTTTTCGCATTTTATATGTATTACTCTTATTATCTATTTTCTTCTCCTTATGACCTTGCTTTCGCTTATTTACCGAATCTTCCACTTAAACTGTTTGAAGGTATCCCATTACTAACCATTTTGGGCTACGGGGATTGGTTCACCTACTAAGGGGTTGTAGGTGCCATCATGTCTGAGAAATTGGGTCATGACAGCTTGGTATCAGAGCTCTAGGTTCATCGGTGTCATCGGTATAGGATCCAATGTCTAGTAGAGTCCTGCGGATCGGGGTAAAGACGTCCGTGCTAAATCTTTTGGAGGCTATAGTGACATCTTAGGAAACTGGATTTTTCTTGTCTCTCTCTCGTGCGTAGTATCCTTGAATGTTTCTAGAAATCTCACTTATTCTGATTCACTCTTCCGCAGATGGTTCATATGGGATCTTCAACTCATGGCGGAGGAGAGCCTCCTGCCCCTGCACCTCCAACTCCAGCTAGGGCTGGGGTGGTCACCGGGGTAGAGGTAGGGGTCGAGGGCGCCCCAGATCAGCGGCACCTTCTAGAGCTGCTAGAGTGGATATAGAGCTTGAGTATGACTACGAGCCAGAGTTAGCTCCAGAGTAGCAGCATGTGGGCCCGGGGATAGCCCAGGCACCACCAGCTCCAGTACCAGTTCTAATATCAGTTTCTGTGCTAGCTTCAGCCCCAGCTCAGTCTTCGGATATTCGGGGTTTGTTACTTTAGCTCTTGGGTATGATTGGGGAGCGTCCTTCTGAGACATCCCAGACATCCACTCAGGGGGTAGCCCTGGGTGTTCAGAGTTCAAGAGTGCAGCCTGCTACTGTGGCTTCCTGTTTTGAGGTTATTCCAGTTCCATCGGTTGCCTAGCCTCTTGCTCCTCGCCCTACTATGACAGAGACGGAGCAGAAGGCCTTGGGTAGGTTTCTGAGATTGGCACCGCCGAGATTCACTGGTATATCGGGTTAGTACCCACATGACTTTATCACTACCTGCGAGGAGATGTTGCACCATTTGGGCTTATTGGAGACTCACGGGGTTGGCTACACCTCATATCAGCTGGAGGGTCCAGCAAAGTTATAGTGGTGGGCACAAGTTGCTTGCAGGCCTTCTATATCACCTCTCTTGACCTGGTCTAAGTTTTATGAGGCTTTTATGGCCAAGTTCTTGCCACAGAGCAACCGAGAGCATCGGAGGGAGGAGTTCACTAGACTTTCTCAAGATACCATGATTGTCTTAGAGTATAAGACCCAGTTCCATTAGCTTGCTTTGTTTTGAGCCATGATTATGCCTACTGAGGCCGACAGAGTCTGTAGATTTATTTGGGGGCTATGGAGAGAGTTCAGAGAGCTTGTAGAGATACTTGTTGCTAGTGGTCGGTTATTCCAGGCCATTGCAGATTATGCTCGCACAGTTGAGGATTCGCGTCGTCATGACACCGGAGCAAGAGATAAGAGGCATCGACATCAGGGTGGTTACAGTGGTTCTAGGCATAGTGGTAGAGGTTCAGGACAGTGGGGCCGAGGTTATATCAATCGCAGCAGTATCAGGGTCAGTCTAGCCGACTAGTACATGCGTTACTTAAGGCTTTTGGTTCTCAATTTGAATAGGTTCAGAGAAGTCAGTGAGGTCACAGTGGTCAGCCGTCGAGAGGTACAGATTCTGGGGCATCAGGCCATGGTAGCCATTCAGGTTCTGCTGGTTTATCCTGACTGAGTAGGTCATCAGGGGCTTGCTATACTTGTGGTGTCGTTGGTCACTTTGCTAGAGATTGCCCCCAATAAGGTACAGTTCAACCAGCCGAGCCGCTGCAAGCAGTTCATCCTTCGGCTAGAGGGGCGGTGGTCAGCCTAGGGGTGGTGCCCCACATGGCAGAGCAGGTGGTAAGGATGGTGGTCGGGCAGGTGGAGGTCGTCGTCAGTTCTATACCTGGGAGATCGAAGGCAGAGGCCTCGGATATTGTGATCACAGGTACAATTTTTGTATGCCGTCGTCCAGCTTATGCTTTGTTTGATCCTGGATCCACTTGTTCATATGTCTCTTCCTACTTTCTACCTTGTTTGGGGTTGGCTAGTGAGCCATTGTCTGTGCCTGTTTCTGTTACGACCCCAGTAGGTGATTCTTTAGTAGTGGATCAGATTGTGAGATCCTCTGTGATATCTGTTGGTGATTTGGATACTTGGGCTGACCTGATGATACGTGATATGTTGTATTTTGATGTGATACTGCACATGGACTGGTTATACCCTCACCGCGCAGTTTTGGATTGCTACGCCAAGACCATTACCATAGCCGTGGCCGGTGTATTCCTGATTGTATGGAAGGGTTCTGTTAGCCATGCACCATCTGGGATAATTTCTTGTCTTCGAGCTAGCAAGATGATATCCCGTGGGTGTTTAGCTTATCTAGCATATGTCCAAGATGCTAGTTCTGACCCTACGTCTTCTGAGTCTGTTCCTATGGTTAGAGACTTTCTAGATGTGTTTCCTACCGACCTGCCAGGCCTTTCACCTGAGAGGGATATTGATTTCGCCATTGAGTTAGAGCCAGACACCAGGCCCATTTATATTCCTCCCTACCGTATGGCTACTGTTGAGTTGAGAGAGCTAAAGGAGCAGCTCCAGGATTTGTTAGCTAAGGGGTTTATTAAACCGAGTGTGTCTCTTTAGGGTGCTCTTATTCTCTTTGTGAAGAAGAAGGATGGGTCGATGCAGATGTGTATTGATTATCGGCAACTGAATAAGGTGACTGTGAAGAATAAGTATCTGATGCCCAGGATTGATGACTTATTTGATCATCTTCAGGGTTCCGCCGTGTTTTCTAAGATTGATTTAAGGTCCGGCTACCATCAGTTGAGGATTAGGGCGGAGGACATCCCTAAGACAGCATTCAGGACACGTTATGGCCACTATGAGTTCCTGGTTATGTCTTTTGGGTTAACTAATGCCCTCGCAGCCCTTATGGACTTGATGCATAGAGTGATTAGCCCGTACCTGGATCTGTTCGTGATAGTCTTCATTGATGACATTCTGGTATATTCCAGAGTAGAGATGAGCATGTACAACACTTGAGGATTGTACTTCAGACTTTGAGAGATCATCAGCTTTATGCCAAGTTCTCAAAGTGTGAGTTTTGGCTAGAGTCAGTTGCATTCCTAGGACACGTGGTGTCTATGGATGGGATTAGGGTTGATCCGGGTAAGATTTTTGTGGTTTGTGATTGGACTAGACCTACTACTCCTACCGAGGTTCGCAACTTTGTTGGGTTAGCCGAGTATTAGAGATGGTTCATCGAGGGATTTTCTTCCATAGCAACACCTTTGACTATGCTTTCTAGGAAGGATGTTCCATTTCAGTGGTCTGATCAGTGCGAGGATAACTTCTAGAGGCTTAAGACCTTATTGACTTCAGCTCCAGTTTTGACTTTGCCGGTTGAGGCTCAGAGTTTCTCTGTGTATTGTGATGCTTCAGGGGTCTGTCTTGGTTATGTGTTAATGCAGCAGGGTCAGGTGATAACATATGCATCGAGGCAGTTGAAGGTTTACGAGCGCAACTACCCCACTCACGACTTAGAGTTGGCGGCGATAGTCTTCGCGCTTAAGATCTGGAGGCACTATCTATATGGAGTTCATTGTGAGATATTCACTGACCATCATAGTCTTCAGTACATTACGGGTCAGCGCAAGCTAAAAGTAGATGGATTGAGTTGCTGAAGGACTATGATTTCACTATTTTATACCATCCGGGCAAGGCAAACGTGGTAGCGGATGCCTTGAGTCGGAAGGCGGTGAGTATGGGCAGCCTAACTTCACTTTCAGTTTCTGAGTGACCGTTGGCCTTGGACATCCAGTCCTTGGCTAACTGTTTGGTTAGGATTGACTTATCGGATCCCAACAGAGTTTTTGCCAGTGTTGAGGTTCATTCTACTCTAGTTGATCAGATTCAGAGCCGACAGTTCAAGGATCAGAGTTTGTGTGACCTTCGTGATCAGGTAGTTCGGGGTGAGGCCAACCGGGCTACTTTGGGTTTTGATGGTATTCTGAGGTTTGATGGTAGACGTTGTGTCCCGAGGGTTGGTGATTTGATACAGTTGATACTCTGTGAGGCATATTGTTCTAGATACTCCATTCATCCTGGCGCAGCGAAGATGTACAGAGATTTGAGACAGCTCTACTGGTAGAGTGGTATGAAGCGGGACGTGGCAGAGTTTGTATCTTGGTGCTTGAACTGTTAGCAGGTTAAGTTCGAGCACATGAGACTGGGTGGCTTGATGCAACGACTTCCTATTCCTGAGTGGAAGTGGGAAGGTTTACTATGGACTTTGTTGTTGGTTTGCCTCGTACTACTATGAGGTTTGATTCCATTTGGGTGATCGTTGATAGGCTGACTAAGTCAATGTATTTCTTGCCGGTTCAGACTTTCTATGGGGCAGAGAGGTTAGCTCAGATCTACATTTGTGAGATTGTACAGTTGCACGGGGACCTAGCTTCTATCATTTCAGATCGCGGCACTCAGTTCACATCCCAGTTCTGGAGAGCTATACAGAGGGATTTGGGTACGGAGGTTCAACTTAGTACTGCTTTCCTCCCTCAGACAGATGGCCAGACCGAGAGGACTATTCAGGTCCTGGAGGACATGCTTTGGGCTTGTGTTCTTGACTTTGGAGGTTCATGGGATCAGTTTGTGCCATTGCCTGAGTTTGCGTATAATAATAGCTTTCATTCGAGCATTGGCATGGCACCTTTCGAGGCTTTGTATAGTAGGCGTTGCAGATCACCCATTAGTTGGTTTGATGGGTTAGAGTCCAGACCGCAAGGTATATATTTACTTAGAGATTCCTTGGACCAAGTCTGTTTGATCCAAGACAGACTTAGAGTAGCCCAGAGTGGGCAGAAGAGCTACGCTGATCGTAGACTTCGTGCCTTGGAGTTCAGTGTTGGTGATCTAGTTTTCCTCCGAGTATCGCCCGTGAAGGGCGTGATGAGATTTGGTCGGCGAGGCAAGCTTAACCCAGGTTTATTAGGCCGTTTGAGATTCTACAAAGGGTTGGTTGTGTTGCCTACATGTTAGCCTTGCCTCCAATGTTATCAGTTGTTCACCCAGTTTTCTATGTTTCGATGTTGTGTCGGTATGTGTCTGATGAGTCTCATGTGTTGCATTAGGATTCGGTTCAGTTGGATGGGAGTTTATCATTTGTTGAGGAGCCAATAACTATTCTGGCCAGAGATATCAGGAGGTTGAGATCTAGAGAGATTTCGGTTATGAAAGTGGAGTGGAGGCATCGTCCAATCGAGGAGGCTACCTGGGAGACCGAGAGTGAGTTGCGTGCTCAGTATCCGCAGTTGTTTGAGCCTTCAGGTACTCCCTTCTTCTTGACTTTCGAGGATGAAAGTCTTTTTAGTAGTGGATGTTGTGATGACCCTTCCGGTTATCTTCGTGTTTTTGCATTTATTGCACAGTTAGAGCCTTCCTGTACCAGCCTCAAGTCATTTATGACTTGCTAGGACCGATAGTTCGATGTCTTAGTCATTTGTTTGGTCATTTTGGCCGTTTTCCTGTTCTAGAGCTTTAAACTTAGAATATCGTTGACTTTAGTCAACATTCTTAGCTAATGTGCTCGAAATTGAATTCTGACAGTTCCGTTAGCTCCGAAGCGATGAGTTTGGTGTAGTTGGACCTTTCGTTGGGGTCTGAGAACTTCCGGTGTGGGTTTTGTGTGGTTTTCTCTATTTTTAGGCCATTTGGAGTTGAAAGTGTAACTTCGGGTAACTTTCAATGATCAGAGTGTCAGATTCAAAATCTGATGATTCCATCAGCTCTAGAATGTTGAGTTTGGGCTAGGAAAATGGTTGGTTCGGGTTCCGGGTGAGTTGGACTCATTTCGAGACTTTGAGTTCCTTTTCGTTACTGTTGACTTGGGTCAACTTTTCTCCTAAACGATCTCGTATGGAAGTTTCGTCGATTTTTTTGAGTTCGGAACGTTGTTTCCACTCTATTAGCAGTATTGGTTTTTGAATATTGATTTTCGATTGTGCCCGGAATGCCCCGTCGAGTTTTCTAAAAAGTGCAGAAAATCAGCTGCGGACAACAACTATTTATTGCTGTGATTTCGTTCTTTCCAGCCCTTCTCCTCACTTTTTTCACTCTAAATCTCAAAATTCTCTCCACCATTTTGCTCCAATTCAATTCTAAACCTTGGGGAATTATTTGTTCGTCGATTATCCGTAGTTCTTTGCCTCTTGGTAAGTCATCTTCTCCAACTTGCCTTCTTCTGTTTTTCTCTTAATTCCTCCATTGATGCTCATCCAAAGCTTGGATTTTGTGATAGATTCTCCCCCCTAAGCTTGTGCATGTTTGTGGGTGTGAAGTTTTATCCGTCTTGGACTGATTTTCCATCGTTTTGGTAAGTAATTCTTGCCCAATTTCTATTTTTATTTTCGAAATTTCCATTCTTTAATCCCCAACTTGGGCGGGCTATTTTGGTGCCCTTCCCTTGTCCAATTGTGCTCAAATTTGGAGCATGCCTTCTTGGCATTGTTAGGGTCATCATAGCTCTTTTCATTTTTGGTTTGGGATTACAGGCCCTGCGGGCCTGCTTTTGATCGGGATATCGACCCGGCTACAATTGTAGCAATATGGGTATCGTTAGACTCATCTCCACATTTTATTCATGAATTTGATAGTTTGATTCTCGTTCGGAGCTTCTCGGATCAGCTCGGCTTGGGATATCATCGTTCCCACAGCTTGTCGTCAGACGACAGGTAGGTTACGACTTAACTCCCTAGACTTCACATCCTTGGGTTGGGTTATTAGGTTTGTACCATAAACCTTGTCCGCTTTTCCATTATTCGTCCTATTTCTTTCCTCCGTTGTGTGTAGTATTCCTATTAATTGATATATTTATTACCCTTGTGACCCCGTGAGGTCTTGTTGAATCTGGAACATAGAAGGTGGGATTATTGGGAATGTTCGCGAGTCCTGGACATAAAAATATCTTTCTAGGCTTATTATGCTTGTTGAGTAGCTTCGGAGCCTGTGCAGGGTCGTTAGGTTGATTGTGAGCTGCCGGGCAGCTATTTGGGTTGATGATATCGTTTCCATTCATATAAAGAGTTTTTCCATGTTTTATTATGGTTTTTGGCTTCGGGACTACGAAAACTGATTTTCTAAACCTTGCATGGCCCCGGGGCCCTATTTTTGATGAAATTGGACTTGGAAATGATTTGACTTGATACATGGATCTTCTTGGGGTAAAATAAGGTTAAAGATATGCTTTTATCATGATTTACTACTATTGCTAGACTCGACTGGGTCGGAGTGCTAGCTGAGTTTCCTTACTAATTTGAAATGATATCAGGCTCGGCCGGGTCGAGCATCTGATATGTTTTTACTACTGTTTTAGACCCGGTTGTGCCCGGGCACCCTTGGAAGGGTTTTTGGGACATTCCTTTTCACTGTTTTAGTCCTAGTCAGGGTCTAGACATGCATATTTGAGACTTAGCCACTTGCTTGAACCCGAACTCGATTCCAGAGGACACATTTTGATTCTGAGTTTTAGTATGGGGTCCGGGACCTCCATGGACCTTGCCACTCCGGGCCTGAGGCTTTGGGCGACGTGTGACGGAGGGAAGGGTATGCGGTGGAGTAGAAGTATACAGGCTGTATCCTTCCATAGAACCTGTCTGCTGGGCCCGATCGGCACCGGAGATGGTACATACAGAGGTTCTAATTCACCTCGAGGTTTTCATGCATCATATCATCCATTGTTTGAGATACCACCCTTGTTTGATGTTTGTTGATTGTACGCTCTGGTAGTATGGGATGTCAGAGGGTTTGTTTTATCTTGATTGTGTTCCTCGGTTGTATGGGCGACCGAGAGACTGTAGGTAGACTCTTGTCACTTTATTCTGATATCGTTCCCTGTTACAGTCTAGTATGAGTGTGATTACTGTAAGGTTGTGAGTTCCTAGATTGAGTTTGTATGACTAGATTGGGTATTAACTCCTGTATGTCGAGCATTCTACCTTTATTCTTCTCTCCCATTTCTTTATACTTGAGGTTACCAGTATACCGCCCATTGTTAGAACTTATTTACATATATACTATTTTGCAAGGATCCCAGGTGCGTTGTCCTTACTTTCACCTGTGCCTG